>CM061041.1:44642645-45242645 GCA_030762985.1 Adelphocoris suturalis
ATTGACGTTCAACCAAAAGTTTTTTCAATCCCAAAAGTTTGGGTTCATCATTTTCAATACTGAACCTTGGTAATCGACCGAGAAATTGACCCCCCCCCCCCTCCCTATACAAATTGCAGGTTTAAATTTCAAGATGCGTACGATCCAAAAATCGAGATTGTCCGCCGTCCAGAGCTTTTCCCCGAAACTACTGAACCAAAGTTTACGAAACTAGTGCCAAAGATCACATAAATATGAGGTCTAATTGTCACTAAAAGCAAGGCATAAATTTCGATCAACCCTAAAAGGTAGACTTTAAGGGCAGAAATATTTAAAAATCAAGTTGTCGAAAACTTTTGAAATAAGAGTAATTTTTTTGGGTGCTGTTTATAGATATTATCCAAAAGAATAGGAACGCCCGAATTGCAGTACTTACGTTCATTCGTTTGCTCTAGGCTGGGCTAGAACATCAATAGGAAAAATTATCGTCAACATGGGAACAATTCGAAACTGGTGGTCCTATCATCTGATATAATTAAAATGCAATTCTTACTCCCCGAAATCGATCTTATTATAACTTTTGTCTCCTATAGATGGACTAATGAAGCGTAGGTAGGTTACTCATGTCATTTGTTTTTGTTTTCAGTTGGTGAGTGCCTCTTTGGATTCTGGTGAATTATGGTACTTGGATATCAGCTCCTGCTAAATACAGAAGGACTGGTAAAGAGTGGGTGTTTTATTCAATTTAATTAATTTCTCTTAGTTAGGCATCCACGCTTATGCAGTTAAATTTAGATACCGTATACTACTCTTCGTTTAATAACTACGGATAAGTTATCCAATACTGAAATACTTGTAATAAACCTTGGTGTAATCATTTGCAGGGTTTTTCTTTTAATTAATTTAAACTAACTTAAAATTAACTAAATAACTTGTGAAAATAGAGTCTCCAAATGAGACGCTTTCTAGACTTATTATGGTTCTTGACTTATTCATTTGTATTTGCTTACGACGGCTTCTTAATTTACCTAACTTAATGTACCATTTAGGGTTGCTCGAAAGGGGTGCATAGGATTCATTCACAACTGGATCCCATATCAAATTTTCGGCTCAAGGTTCATAAATAAACTTTGGTGCTGTGATTCTGAAGAAGCTCCGGTCACACATTGTTTTGTCGATGAAAGGTTCATTATTGAACATAATAAACCAGTTCGGCTTGATTTTTATCTCAAACCTAAGGAAAGTATCGACTGGAGGGACAAATATATATGATAAATAATATTTACTTATTTATTCATATCACTTATTGAAAAGGACACTGGAGCTTGAATATAATCACACAATCAGAAAAGATTAATTTTATTTTAAAAGATTTGATTGAGTTGACAAATCTAAATTTAATTAATTTCTTCGTTAGATTGAAAAAGTCAAAAGCCGAATTATAAAAATAGTTTTGTGACGTTTTCTCAGTTATCTTTTCTAATTGTGTGATTATATATATACACGAAAAAGCGTTAAGCTCACGGATTCGTTTCAGAATGCCCTGGAACGGATTTCAATAAGGAAAATTTATGAAAATGTTAATTTTAAAATTTTCGGAGCTATTGCATTAGCTTAATTTTCTACAAAAAATCGCTTGAAATCGCGCAAAAGTTAATTTTTTTTTTTCAAAAAAGACAAATCACAGAAACTATTTAGATAAATTTGATTAAAAGTTCAGGGGAAGTTCCGGTTAGCTACTATTTTAATTTCCTTTCAATTACCCAACAAATAATAAAATAATTTCACTCCTAATACTATAAATAATAATAATAATTAAAATAAATAATAATAAACAAAATAATAATAACTAAACTAAATTAAATAATTTTAGTCTCGATGAAATATTTTAGTAGTTAACCTCAACTTTGATGAATAACTAAATGAAATTACGGAATTCATTGGAAATGCAGCGCGTTCAATTCGCATTTTAAAATAACAGATGGCAAATTTCTTGATAGACATTGGATGATTATTCAACAGATTCACATTGAACTACAATGGCATCGGATTGTTTTGTAATCGTCTGGTTGTTGTTTGTATTGTTGAATGACATCAAAATTTATCTAGTACGCCGTAAAAGCCCGGATGAATGACTTTCGGAGCGTTATTTTACGGAAAACAGAACCAAACGATCGTTTTCTTTCCCCATTAAAAGATGGAGCTGAATAATAAACCACTTACGACTACAAAAGAATAGACTAATTCTCTCAAACCCCTCCACTATCATGATTTGTGTTTTTCCTGAGAAGTAGGTAGAAATACCTGTATATTTATACTGCCAATACATGTACGGAAAAACATCTTTTTCTGAATAACAGCCGATTTTTAGGTTTTAAGCCAGATTTTTTCCAACGATTTCAACGCATTTTATTGAAATCTGCGCTCTGTTTACAGCGAATTTTTGAAGAAACTGTGATTTTATCATCTATAGTATTTCCCAGTGAAATTAATAATTTTCCCATTCAATTAATAATTTTCCCATTCAAATAAATAATTTTCCCTGTGAAATTAATAATTTTCCCAACCATTTGGTTGGGAAAGATATTAATTTCACTAGGAAATGCTATATTTTTACCTATAGAAATAACTAATCTTGATCGTATTTTACTTGAGGTGCTGTATTTTGAGATGGTGCTTCTTGGGATGAGGTAGAGAGAACCATGAAGAACCACTATAATCAGCAGAGTGAGCTCTGCAGCTAATTTTGTTAAGTTGCTGAATTTTTGAACGAGGTCTCTCTGGGTGTGACAGACTATAATAAAATTCAACTCCGGGGACAATTCTACCAGCCGATCAGCCCTATAGGTAATTTCGTTCACATTCAAATAATGTTCCTGAAATTTGGAACTGTTCCCCTCTGGGTGCGGTAGAGTATAATTTCAGAAAATGGTGAACCACTGTAATTTATGTGAGCTCTGTAGAAAATGTTGTTCTCTTTCTAGGTGGCAAAATTTGGAACGGAGCCTCCCTAGGTCTGATAGACGATATTTACGGCACTGGGAACCACTCTAATGCTGAATGAGCGCTGTACCTATTTTAGTTGCTAGGTATTCTACTTAAGATGGTGAAATTTGGAACGGAGCATCTCTAAATGCAGTAGAGTATAATTGGAGTTTACATTTTCTGGCTAAATTCACACAAATGATTAAATTATTATAATATTTAAGTTTTGGATGAACGAGAGAAGGGAATGGGCACAGCTTTTTGAAAATTTAATGAATTTATCTCCAGTGTAGTTCTTACACCGCTTTCAACAACCGATGTCAGTACGTGTATCGAGATAAAACATATACCTATTATAACATTTTTCAGTCAAATGAAACCTTTTTTCTACCAAATGAAACTTCGTACCGACCAAATGAAACCTTGTTCCAATCAAATGAAACCTCTTTTCAACCAAATGAAACTTCTTTTCAAACAAATTAAACCTCTTTTCAAACAAATGAAACCTCATTTCATACTACATTTTCATGCAACAGTTTCATTTGAAACTTTTCACCATATTGCTGATCACCTCGACGGACTGCTCCAACTTCGTGATAACATGATAATTAAACTGCTGCCGCAGCTTCTGAACACCAGTGTAGGGCATAATCTTATCGTCAAATACGAATACGATTGTAATCGCGATAATTATTCGCTGCGAAATGAAACTGCAATTATATTCGTATTTGACGATAAGATTATGCCCAACACTGGTGTCCAAAAGCTGGGGCAGCAGTTTCATTATCATGTTATCAAGAAATTGGAGCAGTTTGTCGAGGTGATCAGCAATATGGTGGACCGAAAAGTTTCATTTGAATGAAATGAGGTTTCATTTATTTGAAAAGAAGTTTCATTTGATTGGATCAAGGTTTTATTTGGTCGGTACGAAGTTTCATTTGATAGAAAAAAGGTTTCATTTGACTGAAAATTGCTATATTTATGTAATAATGCTACTTCTGGGTAATAGATGGGGTGTTTTACCTGAGTCATGAACCTGTCGGCTCCTGTTCCCTCCTCGTCGCGGAAGATGATGTCGTCACTGTACACGGGCACGAGGTTCCTGAACCGCGGGTCCGTCCGGGTGATCCGCCGCTCGGACAAACCGCTCGCTCCGAGCGTGAACTCGGACACGTTCGGTACGTGTTGCTTGAACACGAGCGGCGTCAGTTTCATACGGTTACCGGGCCGCCCGAGGCCCCGGCCCGGGCCGCAGCCTTCGACCTGCACGCGGCACAGTAGAAGTATCGCCGTCCACACAACTGTATTCTTCATAGCCGCATCCCAAGTTCATACCCTGACTATCATATCCGGCCTAACTGATTACCCTCAGCTCGTGAAAAACAAACTCCAAAACTCACCACGATTGAAAACTCGCGGTTTTTTCAATGATGTTCACACCAATTCTTTTTCTGACTTGTTTATACGCCGTATTTCCCGAACGGTACTCAGGACTTATTAGTGCCTATAAAGTCAAAACTTTTGGATTGGGTGAGTTTTCACCTTTCTGACTGACTTGAGAGTTGCCTTAACCGTAACTGACTCTGGTTCCATTAAGTTTCGCTCTCCCACCACCCTCTTTCTCTTGTGTACTTCTCTCGAGAGAAGGTCTCCTCCCCTCCGCCACCCCCTCGTCAGTCACCCTCCCCGTCCGCCCGCACCGCTGTGTACCTCCTCCCCACCCTCCGGTAACTCCACCCCTCCTCCTTATAACTCCACCCCACCCCCCTCCATAGGGCCCATAACCTCCCCTCCCCACCTCTCCACCGCACCATTTCCTTCTACCTTCAGTGATTTATAAAAGGTGAGATGGGTCAGATGCTGTACTGAACCTCCGAGGCTCTCAAAACCCCATCAGTATCTGCAGCTCTAATAGCCGGTTTCACAATCTAAAGTTAAAGTACGAGTTACAGTAAACAAAAATTAATGAAGAAAGTACCTATTTTTATTGGTCAACGGAAGGTCAATAATTTCAATTGATCTATTCATCCAACTAATCTTCTTTATCAAAATGATATTTTAGGATATTTTTGTTGTTGAGATGCGAGCTTGATAGGATCCAGACCGTCAAACTATACACATCATTCAGTTGAAATGTCCAACTGATCTATGTTTTACCTAAAAGATTGGTGAGTGGCACTTCCCTTTAACCGATAAGTACTACAAAGAAAAACATCCATGAAGACTCAATCAACTTTCATCGAAAATTAAACTATTGCAAATTGAAATGGCAGAAAACAGAAACCCCATTAAAGTGCGATAGAGTCCGACAAATTTTGAAGCTCTCACAGCCAGTTCACAAACTAGAGGGTTACCTTCAAACAGAGCTGAGGCAAAGAGAATTTATTACAGCCTTGGGCAACATCGCTCCATAGCATCTTCAATGCATCGAAGTGTCCCTGAAGAGGCACCAGCTCTTGGGGGAGAAACGCTGGAGATAATAAATGCGTACATGGCAGTTGGTTGATGGAACGTTTAACACAAGGGTTGAGTTTGATGTTGACAAGTGGAATGAAAACGCTTGCATACGAGTCTGCAACACATTGGGACATGTCTTTAGGTGCAGACTCGTATGTGTTGCAGACTCGTATGCAAGCCCTAAGAGCCACTCAGCTGATCCGGACCCTGGGCATCGCCAAGTAAATGTCCTTAGCGGACTACATACAAAATTACAGCTTCCTAGAGAGTAATGTATAGAAATTATCTATTCAAATGATTTAACCACCGCTTCACAAATCAAACCGTTCTCGCAATATTCGGATCACCTGCTACGAGTATGAATCAAATCATCGAAACACCAGCTCAATGAAATCATCAGAAATTAACAAGCGCTTGCAATCATATTCACAATATCAATTATTGAAAATGATCACCTGAGTGTAAACAATTGAGGAGCTGACATGGAAAAGCAGTTAAGTCCAAAAATCAAATTTCATAGGAACTCCCTCTGAACTCTTATCAGATTTGTTGGACATAATCTTTTCTCCATGCAAAGGTCACACATTTATTCACGGTGCGATCTAGCACGGACGGAAGGCCCTAAGGCTTTTCCCACACCGTTGGCGTGACTGTTTACTTGCACTTCGACGAAAAAAAATTTCTTTCGATTTTTGGACTTAACTGCTTTTCCATGTCAGCTCCTCAATTATTTATATAACCATGCTCATAACTCAGTTTGTTGGCCACGCACTTAGCAGTAGTTAACTTAATATGGTTGGATGAATCGAGAGCTTTCGAACGAATGGTCAACGAATTTTGTGGAATGAAAAACGACGAAGTACCATTTCCCTAGCAACGACTCGGTTGTAAGCGAAAATCATCAGAAAACCAACCGTAACGCTTTTTTTTACGCATTTTTTCAACGCTTTTTGTTAACCCTTTTTTCGTTTATGTGCCAACGTAAAGCTATAAAATGTCAAAAAACCAACTTAAGGACAGAAAGTCTTGACTTTTCAATGTCTTGTAAAATCAAAGTGTTATCGACAACTAAAGATGTTAGCTATTGACTGTTGAAAGACAATTGAATTATAATATTAGCCAATAAGTTTAATTTTCTGTTTAAGAATTTAATTTAATTTTACTTCATTAATGTCAACCTTTTGTTATGGCCGAAAGGCTTATGCAAATACAATTTCTATTTATCTATCTACCTTGAAGTGCGATGTGGATTATTCTTAAATGCTTACTAAACTTCAACAATCCCTCTGGAATGAGGGGTTTCAGTTAATGTTTGTACCTATGAAAGCAGCCACTATGTGAATTTCATGAAATGGCTTAAAATCTGGAAAACGGGCTTTAAACACCTAATGTTTTTAGTTTTCACCCCAGTGAATTCCAATGTTATGCGCTTCTGTAATATTTATTCAAAGAGCCAGATTTCGTTTAAACTCCGGAGGGTAATCACAATGCGCGCATTAGTAGAACAAGTAAATTTGACACAGGCTAAACCCCAAGACTAATGGACCGATTTCAATGAAATTTACAGGTATTGTGCGGGTTAACCGTTAGACAATACGCTATCAATTCTATTGCCATTGGATAAGCAAACGTAACTTTTCAGAAATATCGATTTTTCATTTTTAAAATTGGTCCGCATTTTGTTAAAATTTTGTTAGAAGTCTCGGGTTGGTATCCTATGAATTTCGTTGCGATTGGTCTCAGTTACTATTGTGCATGCGCAAATCTGAAATTGGTTGTTACAGACGATTTTGATGAAAACGTCAAGGATTGGGGCTCATAGTTGGTCTCCTATATACCTTAAACGGTGAATATCTTGGATTGACAGTTGATTGATGGTCTATGTGGACTCCTTAGACACCCAAAATTCGCTGCATAGTTTTTTTTGGCAGCACTGCGCCAATGTGGTGCCACATTGTCACCACTATGTTATAAATGGACATTTCAATGGACAGTTCAAGCTTCTAAACTGTATCTAAACGATCTCGTTAGGTGTTTAAACTGCATCAAACGATTTGCATCACAAATTGGTGACATGGTGCCAAATGGCGTCGTGGCAACATTTCTTAAAAAGTGTTTTGCAACATTTCCCAAGGCACTAAGGTCGGTAAATCGAACAGTATTTCCATTATATCGACTTAAAATTTTTCAGGTAGATTCCTGAGACACCCGAAATTGGCTGACACCCGAATTTGGTGGCAACACTGTGTTAATGGTACACCAACTAGTTATCAGGGATCTGCATTTGTACGCACATATTAATATTATTATATCAGCTGCTGAGAGCGCCAAGATTTTAAAGAATTTAAATTCGCCAAAACATGTCCCAATTCATCTTAATGTTGTACACAAGTCAGTATTTTTTACGACTTCAGCGAAAAAGGAGGTTTTATGTTTTTGCCTTCCCTTCATAATACCGAATGGATCAAAGGAAGCTTATATCCTATCAAAAGAATATCCTTCATGGTAGTAAAACGGTTAGTTGTACATAGGAACGGCTTGGAAAACTTATTGAACTGAAACATACAACACATTGAACTGTTCAAGATTGAATACTGTAAATTTAAATATTTTATAATGAATTATATCACATATCATAAATAATGCCTTTCAAATTCCTTGGGGGACACTACGCTTCTACCCGAAAATTTTCAAAACTACGAATTTGTACTACAAAATTCAGTTGTGTGAAAAGATAGCCAACCAAGGTACAAAATTTATGATTTTCTCTCGGGTTTTTCATGAAATTCGTTTATAGTTTATGGGAAAGCTCTAATGAACCGATGTAAGCCGATTTATTAAGAATCCATATATTTTGGACACAAGTCTAACAAATATTGAAAGCGGATTAAAATGAGTTTTTCGTATGTAGGTATTCGAATTTATCATCTATGTATCATTGAGTAATAAGTGGGATGGACCGAAGCTCACGTTTTTCCAGAGTATAAGTCTATACTACCTATGAATGGCTGTTTCCTGTTACTCCTCTTTCTAAAGAAGCTCAGTGCGGAATTCCCCGAAAAGGAAGGCGGGGCGTGAAGCCCAATGATCAGAAGTGATGAGAGAAAACCCTTATGAAACATAATAGGAATACCGTCTTTGGGGAATACCCGCAGTGAGGTAACCCAGCATGATAACGTCATTTAGTTTTCTTTCTATACATTTTTGCTGAAGCTCCGTGGGGCCTTGACTTGGAAACTAATTTTGCAAAGCTTCTGAAAACCATTAACCAGATTCTAAATTCATAAATTGAAAATTATGAATTGGAAGTTATTGAAACATACCGACATGTTTTGACTAATCGATTGCTCTCCATAGTGTTCGGCAGGCCAAGCGTTACAAATATAGGACCTTCAAAAACCACATACCACAGTTCAAAATGTCGTTCTTGCAACTCACACTACTAAGGAAGACCCAAAATCTGTATACTTCAAGGGATTTGTGGGTAGCAATGAATTCGGAGCTCTTCCAAAAGTTTTCAGTTGAGTTTCCTATTATACTCTCGGTAAACCGGTTTCGCCAAAATGGTCTCTTCAGAATATTAGTGGATGTTGTTGAAAGTAGTTTCTATTATCATCATGTTTTCATCTGAGGTAACATGTTGGTATAAATTATTACTTGAAAATATATACTTGATAAGTATAATTTTGTGTGTAAAAAATGTAAATTAGAAAGAGAAAAAATCGCGTAGCAAGTGGGAGAAAAAAGTTCACTAGGTGACTGAGAAAAAAAAAAAAAAAAAAAAACTAAAAACGTTTGGAACTCACTTCCACCATCAACCGCCTTAATCCACATCGGAAAAGAATATTAGAACCAACAATATCTTTTAGCGTTTTCGTCTTGGCAAGCGTGGCGAACTAAATGCTTTGAAAATGATAACACAACTCTTTCCAACCAATTTGAAAATAAGGACGCTACACACGTTTTCCTTAAAAATGTTCCCTTTGCTTGATCCCAAATTGCGAGTAATCAGGAAACGGCGATGGAACATTGAAAGCGGTCTGATCTAGTATATAGACTGTCTACCACACAGAGACGATGGAGGAGGTCTAACACCAAGGCAGTCCAATAGGATTTTTCAAAAACTCCTGCACTTTTCTAAGTGTCATGCCTCAAATTCATAAGTATTGACTGCCTGAGTTCCCGATTATACTTGGGCTTCAGTGAACTTAGCCCGCTTTCATGGGTTTCTGTGACTATATGATTCCTCAATCGGAGGACCGCTGTCCTCATGACTCCCAGTGATTGAAACCATCAAAGCATTAAGCCTTCCAGCAGTCACTGGGATCGACCTTGACGGCCTCCTTGACTAAGATCTTCTCCAGATTAACCAGATCACTGTCAATCTCCATCTTGCTTGTGAAGTGGCAAGCACGGAGTTTTTTCCATATTGCTTCACAGAACCTATCACAAATATCGCAAGCACCGTCCCATAATCCTGGCTCCTATAGTAGTGGAGACCTTGGATGCAGTACTAACTTCAAACAGAATGAAGGAATGCTGGCGTTTATCTCTCCATTTTATCTACCACTCACATATGTGGTGGTCAGGTCAATAATCAATAAGCCCCCAGCAGCAACAATTATAGCTCAGTACAGTTCAGCACCTTATGTAGTCACGTATAAGCAGGCACTAAGTTGAGGGGATGTTTGCCACCATAAATCAGGGGTACTTCCACAAAATGCCTGAGGCTCAGATGTCTGTGAAACTCAACATTTTAGAGCAACAGCAGCCATAGGTGATTCTTCATCAGGTCCAGTAAGGAAGATTAAAATTATGGAATGGAAAGAGGAATAACCACTATTAAGGTAATGTGTTAGGCGAGAGACTGATGGTGAAGGTAAAGAGTACTTCACAGTACAAAGTGTTGCTGTTAAGCAACAACCAGTCGATTTTTCTGTCATATTTACGTTTATTTTATCTTCAGGTTTGTTCGAGATTTGTGGCATTCATGACTCGAGCGTCGATAATAATCACAATGATGACGACGATATCTGGAACAGATATGGACACGATATCGACGATGATATGGTGACGATATCCGGAATAGATATGGACACGATATCGACAACGATATGGCGACGATTTCCGGAACAGATATGGACACGATATCGACGACGATATGGCGGCGATATCCGGAACAGATATGGACACCTACACAAACATGCATTTCTCTTATTCGTAATGACATGTTTTTAGTTCAAGTCCAGAAACACGAATTGAGGCAGTTCCAGATAGGAATGAAAAATAAAATACCACGTACTTTTCATTTATTATAAACCTCCATTTCATGCTTCGGATACGGGCTTGCGAAACACGATGTTCCCGCGTCTCTTATAACTCAGGTAGGGAGATGCATTACTCAAGAAACCCCGTCTTGTGTATAAGGTGTTGTATATTATACCCTCTGAATATGCACTAATGAAAAGGCGGGTAGTGAGACTCGGCCGAGTGGAATAACATGCTACCGAAACCACTAGCCTAGCAGCCGCCCATTACTCAGCAACCCGGCAAAATGCTGCGATCGCCTGATAATATCAAAGTTCAACAGGGCGAAAAATTGAATGAGTGAGTCCCTTCTCGAAGGCCCCCATTGATGAACACGAGAACATGACAGAGCATTCGGGAGAGATCCTTTAAGATTGTCAGGTTGATTTATTTATTTAATGCGTATGGTTTTTATTAGTTATGGATTTTTGCCTTGTCCACCGTAGTTTTGGTGTGTTGAGGCTAGAGAATTTTTCATAGGCTTCTCAAATAATGTGGTTTATCCATAGGCGCTTTCGCCGTCATTTGGTCTCCTCAGAGCTGCAATTATTTTTACATACTTGTACAACTTAGTCTTTACTAATCTAATAGGTACTTGCTGATGATATGGGTTTTAGTGACACACATTGTCTCTCCATACAAATTTACACATCCCTTTCAATTTTAACATATTTGAAGCAAGCAGCATCTCCATATACAACTGGTAAGAATACCACTTTCAATAACCTAACAATAAATATTATCTAATCATGCATATTACTAAACACAACTAATAATCAACAGGTTTTGACTGAGATGTTGAAGGAGGCCCCCAAAAAACTTATATTTAAACATGAACTAATCAATAATAAGGTAAATATGTACACTAAAACCCATATCATCAACAAGTACCTATTAGATTAATAGCTATGACTAAGTTGTACAAGTATGTAAAAATAATTGCAGCTCTGAAGGGGCCAAATGACGGCGAAAGCGCTCAGCCTATGAATAAACCACATTATTTGAGAAGCCTATGAAAAATTCTCTACCCTCAACCGAAATAAAAACGGACGGTAGACCTACGGTTTTACAGTCAGATCATTTAATAATGATTAATTTTACACATTATTAGTTCATTATTGTTACTTCGCAATATTAGTTTATAACTTAGCGTAATAAATCAGCTTTCCTTGACACTACAGTGGCTTATGATTATGAGGGATTATGAGATGCTGTGATAAAATGAGAGCATTCCAAAAAGTGGCTAACGATTTTCCTGCTATGAAAACTAAGGGAGTTACACTTCCCTAGTAACGCATTGGTTGTACGTGAAAATCAATAGAAAACCCCTCCGTGACGTGACGCTCTTGACGTGACGAAAACAAATGGAAACGTCCTGTTAATCATTATTAAATGATAAAAACCTCTTCGGCATTCAGGGTGGTAGGTAAAGATCTGAAATAGATATACTTACATGGGATAACCGAGCACTCTATGTCCACACTTGAACGCACCAAATAGAAAACTACTGTGTAGAATCTCTAAGGAGATTATTCCTCTGAAATGTAGTATATAAATTTTCCTCCTCTTCTGATCATATTGGCTTGGACTGGGATGTATCTCCCGAAGTTTTTAACAAATAATGTGGAACCATTATCATGTTTTGAATATTAATTAGCGAATTTTCGCAGAAAATGAAGCTACTGCAGTGATTTCAAAAGTTTTAAAATCATTAATTTTGAATTTTTTTTCTTAATCGAAATCCGTTTCGCGGCATTCTGAAAATGTATGTGTAGTACCTACTAGTGATCTGCGAAGAAGCGCTTTCTAATACAGAAATAATAAACCTTTGTGTAATAATTTCAATGAGTATGATTTGTTTGCGAAATCGGGTTTCTATCAGGGATCGTTCCTGATATATTATCTTCCATAAACATAACTTTATTACTTTGTGCTCTAAAAAATTTTAATCTGAATTATTTTATTATATCGTCCTCAATTAAAACATTAAATTTTCTGAAAAGGGCTTTCCTTGGTTACTTCATTTTCTTCCGTAGAAGCGTATTAATCACAATTTCTGAATGACAGACACAACTCACTATTAACATGACTCTCCCGACCGCCAACGCGGAAAACAAACAAATTATCTTCAATGTCAAGAGAATTACTGCAATTCTCGGATTTTACTGCCACTTCATCAGAATCCCAGAGGATAACCAACCTCAATGAAAAAAGTGTCCTGGGTTTTTCCCCGAGAGAAGATACTTTAATCGCCGATGATGTAGTTGTCTTCACTTACCTCACATTTCCCAAGAATTCACCTCAATATTTACCTTTTACTTGTTCTCACTCGACTAATGTTAAAATCAAATAAGTTTTTCGCACAATCGAATCGGGATATTTCTACCTCTTGCGAAATTTGTGGTCATATCCGCTGTGACGCTACGCGGCGGTTATCACGAAAATGACGAAGGTGGCGTTTTTTGTCATGCTTGAAATTAGACCTCTTCCGAAATATTTATTCAAGGAGCCGTTCCTGTCTTGCGACATGACCATGCGAACAAATTTTCAAAGCTCAACATTCATAGATTAATATAAAAAATCGCAGAAATTACGAAAATAGCAAGATTTATTTAGGGGAGGGTAGAGCTTCACTATGCCCACTTAATTTTTGAAGTCAACATCCAAGTCTCTAATGGACATAAATTATTGCTAAATACACGGATCACTTCTAAGACTATCCAATTTTCATGATCAAACACCATGACTCAAGAAGCGGTGAGATCGTTGCAGGTGACGTGATATCACCTATATTGATCAATCAATCTCTATATAGAATTCGTAATTGTTCAAGGTTTGTGCGTGTTGGGTCAACAATATTGTGGTTGGAGCTAAGTGAATCTTGCTTGACCGTAAATTTGATTGATTGAGTCAAACTGCAACTCCAGGACTAGTAAAAAAACATATTCAACTAATAAAAAAACATATTCAACTTTGGATACTTGTGGAAGTGAAGGAATTGATATGGAGTGAGCTGAATTTGCCCTGGTACAAGGAGTTAGTCCAACCTGGTACTTTCATCCCATCAGAAGGAGAATGGAGAGTATTCGGTACGGGCAGTTCCGTTGGGTACTTTTAGAGTGTTTCAACCTGGTACTTTCGTTCTATTAGAAGGAGAATAGGAAGTACCCCGGTGCTGGCGGTCCCATTGGGTACTTGTAGAGTGCATCATCCTTGTACTTTCATCACATTCGCTGAAGGATAGGATTAAGTGCCCCGGTACACGGAATCCTATTGAGCACATTCAGGAGTCCAACCTGGTACTTTCGTTTCATCGGAAGGAGAATGGAAAATACGCCAGTACACACAGTCCCAGTGGGTTCTTTTAGGATGTTTCAAGGAGAATGGAAAGTACCAAGGTACAGACAGTCCCACTGGGTACTTGTAGAGTTTCCTGGTACTTTCATCTCGTTGGTTGAGGGGTAAGATGAAGTGCCCCAGTAGACGGAGTTCCAATGAGCACACTCACTGAGTCCAACTTGGTGCTTTAGTTCCATCAGAAGGAGAGTGGAAAGTAACCCAGTATACACAGTCCCACTGGGTACTTTTTGGATGTTCCAGACTGGTACAATGGCTCCATCAGAAGGAGAATGGAAAGTACCCCGGTACAGACAGTCCCACAGGTTACTTGTAGAAAGTATCAGCCTTGTACTTTCATCCCACTGGCTGGAGGATAGGATGAAGTGCTCCGGTACATGGAGACCTATTGAGCATATTCTAGAGTCCAATCTGGTACTTTAGCTCAATCAGAAGAAGAATGGAAAGTACCCCGGTACAGACAATCCCACTGGGTACTCATCCTCCTGGGTAGGATAGGATGAAGTGCCCCAGTATGGGGAGTCCTGTTGGGCATTTGGACTTTGACCCGGAACGTGTGTACCTGTTGGTCAAAGAGGAAAAGGTTCAAGGTGATGTAAGTTGGTGGAGGAGAGTGAAGTGAAGAGTCAGATTTTCAGAACATGAATATAGAAAGTGGGATCTGTGACTGAGCTGAACTCTTATGGTAACATACCCTGAAGGTGCCCCATCCTTTAGGGGGATCAGATGATGTTGACGTAGAGGCACCTGCTCCCCCACCGGGCTCTTTTGTCTTTTGGGGAGGTCTGCTAGGCTATTTCGCTTTATTTGTGAAATCTAATACTGTACAAGCCTGGCCACAACAGTTCTTAAATGGGTATAATGAAAAAACTTGGAAAAGTCATTTGACCGGAGTGACCCCAGGTGTGGGTCCCCCAGGTGTGACCTCCAGTCTGGGGTGTGGGTCAGGAAACTTCATGTATTCCTTAAATTTATTCCTTGTAAAATGGATGATAAGCTTTTCTCTGAGACTATTGGACCAAAGTTTATGAAATCCAGCTCAAAATCATACATCAGCCCGTTATGTGCCTGTGGTCTATGTATTTTATCAACCCCAAAAAGTGGCTTAAGGGTGTAAATAATAAAAATAGAGATTTCAAAAACTTTCGAAATAAAAGGTTTTTATGTACGCCGAGGTTGAATGAATCGCATGATCCCAGAGTATGTGTGTCTGCGTGTGTGTGACAGTGTCATTCCAGTCGATAACTGGATTGAGCCGATAATCCTTAGGATTAAGATAAAAATTCCGTTTTTTGTCCAAAAAATCAAGTTTTCCATATGAAAGGATAATATTGTTGGCTATCATACTTTCAGTACATAAAATTGCTTTAAAAAAAGCTAAATTAAAAACAAATAAATGTAACATAATAAGTAGGTATCTCTATCTATCTATACTATTAATAAGAATGAAACTCCGTTTGTCTGTCTGTTTATTTGTTTGTTTGTCGTGTCTATGCACGGCCAAACGGCTGAGTGGGGGGAGTCTACGAGTGGGGGGATCTTCTTGGGATTTTCCGAAAGGGGGAGCGAGCGAATTTAAAATTTTCTAATCCCACCCGAACCATGGGCCGTAGGGCGGGAGGGGGGTCGAAGTAAGAATTAATGTGCGCTTTTTGGACTTCCCCGCATCCTCTACCCCTCTAAACGGCCGTCAACAATTCCGGAAAAATACCGGTTTCGTAGGTTTTTGAACGAGGAAGACGACGGCGCGATCGGATCGCGAAAAAAGTATCGGGAAATGCGTCAAAAAAATGCTAGAGTACGGACCCGTTTTCTCGAAAAGTCCGCCGAAAAACTTGGTTTTTTCCGATTAAAATATACCCCATAAAGGTACGTTTTTCGGAACGGTAAAATTACATTTTTAATCGACCCCGCCGCCCATTTCACAACGGAAGGGACTCGACTTCTACGCAATACCTTGCGAGCAGGCCAACGCACGCGCGCGTATAAGGATGGAACTTTCCCTTTCGAGCACCATTTCAACAGAATAAATAGGTACAGGTTTGTCCTACACATATACAGCAATGCCTTGCGAGCGAAGCGAGCAACATCCCCAAATAAACTTTTTTGTGGTTCCACGTAGTTTTATAAGATTTAATTTGTTTGTAAGAATTTCCAACAGAAAAAAACGTCTGCCAAGTTGGGTGGGCAGTATAACTTCCTCCAATATAACTTCCTCCTACAAATCGAGACCGCCGCCGTTTCACAATGTTGCTAACCAGAAGGGACTCGATGACTCATTTCAACAGAATAAATACGGGTTTTTAAGGTACCTACCTTGCGAGCGAAGCGAGAGCCATTTCAAATAATAAATACGGACTTTGTCCTACACATATACAGGTATACCTTGCGAGCGAAGCGAGCAACATCCCCGAATAAACTTTTCGTGGTTCCACGTAGTTTTATAAGATTTAATTTGTTTGTAATAATTCCCAACTGAAAAAAACGTCTGCCAAGTTGGGTGGGCAGTATAACTTCCTCAAGCGAGCGAAGCGAGCAGCATCCCCTACAGAAGTTAAGCGTACCCTTAGAGATCTACCGTTTGCGAGCGAAGCGAGCAGCATCCTCTACAGAAGTTAAACCTACCCTTAGAGATCTACCGTTTGCGAGCGAACCGAGCAACATCCCCTAAATGCCATACTTTGCGAGCGAAGCGAGCAACATTTTCTACATGCCAGACTTTGCGAGCGAAGCGAGCAACATATCCTACATGCCAGACTTTGCGAGCGAAGCGAGCAATATTCCCTACATGCCACACGTTGCGAGCGAAGCGAGCAACTTAATGGGGGGTCCGGGGGGCTTGCCCCCCGGCTGGACGTGGAGGCGAGCGTAGCGAGCCGGAGCGGCTAGTTATTTATAAGAATGAAACTCCGTCTGTCTGTTTGTCTGTCTGTTTGTCTGTCTGTCGTGTCTATGCACGGCCAAACGGCTGAGTGGGGGGAGTCACCGAGTGGGGGGATCTTCTTGGGATTTTCCGATAGGGTGTATAAGCGAATTTAAAATTTTCTAATTCCACCCGAACCATGGGCCGTAGGGCGGGAGGGGGGTCGAAGTAAGAATTAATGTGCGCTTTTTGGACTTCCCCGCTTCCTCTACCCCTCTAAACGGCCGTCGACAATTCCGGAAGAATACGGGTTTCGTAGGTTTTCCTACGAGGAAGACGACGGCGCGATCGGATCGCGAAAAAAGTATCGGGAAATGCGTTAAAAAAAATGCGAGAGTACGGACCCGTTTTCTCGAAAAGTCCGCCGAAAAACTTGGTTTTTTCCGATTAAAATATACCCCATAAAGGTACGTTTTTCGGAACGGTTTTCGCGGGCGAAATACAGCTTTGATCCCGCCGAATCTGAATCCGAAGTCGGATATCGAAAAAAGTGACGGAAAGTAGGTCAAATTGCGAGGGGAAGCGAGACTAAGCTATTAAAATGAGAAATTATTATATGTGCTGTGGACGCGAGAAGGCTCTAGGAAGACAGACGTGTTTGGGGTCCGATAACTCAGGTACAGGTTTCGGTGTTTGGGTGTTGCGAGCAGGTACCTTGCGAGCGAAGCGAGAGCCATTTCAACAGAATAAATTCGGATTTTTTCCTACAAATATACAGCAATACCTTGCGAGCGGAGCGAGCAACATCCCCGAATAAACTTTTCGTGGTTCCACGTAGTTTTATAAGATTTAATTTGTTTGTAAGAATTTCCAACAGAAAAAAACTTCTGCCAAGTTGGGTGGGCAGTATAACTTCCTCAAGCGAGCGGAGCGAGCAACATCCCCTACAGAAGTTAAAACTACCCTTAGAGATCTAACGTTTGCGAGCAACATCCCCTACACGTTTCAATTGTAATACATCGCATGTATACAGCCACACTTTGCGAGCGAAGCGAGCAACATTCCCTACATGCCACACTTTGCGAGCGAAGCGAGCAACATTCCCTACATGCCACACTTTGCGAGCGAAGCGAGCAATATTCCCTACATGCCACACTTTGCGAGCGAAGCGAGCAATTTAATGGGGGGTCCGGGGGGCTTGCCCCCCGGCTGGACGTGGAGGCGAGCGTAGCGAGCCGGAGCGGCTAGTATCTAATATGGTAATTTACGATAATTCGCTCATGGAACTTTTCTTCTTATGGTAATATATGTAAACTTTTCCAAGATGTAAATGTTTTTTTAATTTGTTTCTCTTCTTTTATTTGTATGCGGGATTGACTTTGTTCCGTAAAAATATACCTAAATTGAAAATGAAACTCGGGAGTGAATTGCAGCTGGTAAAACATAGTAAACAGTTTCAGTCATGCAGCATTATCGCATGAGCGAATTTTCATTAACTACTTATCATATTATATTATGTTACAGTGCTTTGAAATTTGGGCACATTGAGTGCAAAGGAACTTTTAACTGGCACTTTTATGTTTTATGGCAAAAAAAAAAAAAAAAAGAAAAAAAAAGAAAAAAAGAAAAGAGATGATTCCAAATAGTACCTAATCTACAATTCTGCAATTCAAAAAACATTTGGAATTATCAGCTTTTTTTGGCGGTTTTTATAGATTTTCAGCGAAACTAATGCTATTTAGGTACATTTTTCAGCATAATTTTGGGCATGAATTGTTCTGGATTGTTGTTGATAAACTTTTTCTACCTAAAATCCTACTGAAAATATATGTTCGACGATTTTTAGCAGTTTTAGCCGTTTATAGTAATTATTTGAGCACATTTCGTTTAAAACGCTTGCTTTTTTGGCGCAAGAACGAAATTTGTATTCAATCCCAAGTAGCGTTATCGTCTGAAATGTCACATATATACTTATGAAAATGCGTTGAACTCTAGGATTCGCTCCAGACTGCCTCAAAACGGATTTCAATGGTGGAAATTTTCGAAAATTTTGATTTTAAAATTATTGGAACCATTGAAATAGCTTCTTTTTTTAAATGGAAATTCGCTTAAAGAAAAATGAAAGCGGTTTTTATAGAGTAATGGGATGAAGTTGTGGGATCGTATTTGATCCCAGAATTTAATTTGGGTGGGAGGAGATTAAGTCAATGTCATACAATTCAATTAAATAAATAAGTGAATAAGTTGAGATTACCGCACTCAAGAGGCGATGTGCGCCCGTGGCGTCGTATTTCTGAAAGGCGACGTACTCCTCGTAGATGGGGATGAGGTCCCTGGTAAACCGGGGGTCGCCCCTCGTGACGCGCCCCTCGGGCGCCCCCGACGCGAACGGGCTGTTCTCGTGAGTCTGCGGCTCGTGCTGCCCGAGGACGAGCGGCGTCAGCGGGCGCCGGCAGTGGGCGCGCACGTCGCGCCGGCACAGCCCGCGCGGCGCCTGCCAGCTGCACCCCTGGGCCGCGCACGCCGTCATCACCAACACCACCGCGGCGCATCCACACGTACCGACGCGGGTCATTTCGATCACTTGTTACCTTCACACCGGGAATCACTAATGCTGAAATTAAGCCAGTCAGTAATTATTAGGTAATTATTTTTATTTGTGTATTAACAAATATATTAGGTATTCATTAAAATTAGTCGTTAGTTTGAGCTAATCACAATATCTCGATCAAACTCAGCAGAATCCCCAATTCTCGATACCATCCGTTATAATGACAATGTATTTGTTACAAATTTTGAAAATAAATGTGCGAAATTTTAAAGGTATTCTTATTAAATCCACCAAAATTCTTATTAAATATTAGGGCTTAATATTGGACCGGATTTGAAAACTCGATATTTAGTTGTAGAAGAAGAAAACTAAATTGAAAAAAGAATTAGTATCTAATTTAAAATTGTAATAAGTATGTTGTGTGTGTAACACCAAGTGAATATATGTTGGTACACACATACATTTTTACTCAAGTACTTGTTGGGTTGGATTGAGTAGGTTAGGTAATCTTAAAAACAACTACTTATTCAATAGTTCTCAATTAATACAGTAAATGTGTTGTTATATATTTCACTCGAGTCATATTAACCTAGTTGGAGAAAAAAGCAATAAAAATACGACTGGATTAAGTTGGAGTAGATGAAAAAATTGGGGACTTGTTATGCTGATGGAGATTAAGAGTTTAATAAATCTAGATAGCTTTTGACCGGTCAATAGCTGTGAACAAAGATTAAGGTTAGCTACCTAATAAAGAAGATGGTTCTAACCGTTTTATTCCAACTAAAAATCACCAAATTTTCAATACTTCGTTTCATGAATTAAGTTTTTTGTTTCAGAATGAAGAGTCGATCATGTACCTAATGTATTATTGAGATGATGATAATCTCAGTGATCTCAAAATTTCGCTTTCCTGGACGAATTATCAATCATAACTCCGAAATGTTCACGAGTTCTGAAAATGAAAAAAGTTAGGACCAGAAATATTAAAATGAAATCGTGTGGTAGGCAGACTAACTTGATTTTCAAGGTCATGATTTTGATGAGCTTTTGAGAGTTTCATATTGTTTCAACTGTCTTTGTTTGATACCTACTTAACGAAAAAAATTCTACAATAGTCTGCAATATTTGCGGCAAAAATGAAAAGTTTTGAAAGGTTTTTCCAACCTAGTGGAATACGTGGTCTGTACGCAGGTAACAAGCGAAAGCCAGGCGAAACACTTGCCGAGTTGCTCCGACCGCAACTGACTGGTCGCCGGTGTTTCCACTGTCCCCCGCGACCTCTCGCGAGGGCAGCACTTACCCTCCTCCCATCTCCTGCGCCTCTCGAAATGTTTTTCTTTCTTTTTTTTGTTTTGTTTCTTGTTGTGTGTTGTTTAGGTTCTCTTGACTCCGTTGATGAGGAACGGCAACTAATCCGGAGATGATTGTCGTAATAATTTCCGCGGTGAGCTCACTACCGTTTTAAAAGGGAGAGCCGGAGAGAGAGAGAGAGAGGGAGAGAGAGAGAGAGAGAGAGAGAGAGAGAGAGAGAGAGAGAGAGAGAGAGAGAGAGAGAGAGTGTGTGTGTGTGTGTGTAATATATTCAAGAGTGTAAACATACAGGAACATAACAAGAAAATACACTGCCAAGGAAATGGCACTTGAGCTTCCTCGTGACCTTCACAGTAGGTCACCATTAAATTCCAGAAAACTAGAAACGACCGGTTCTGGCATCAGGGAATTAATAATTTGGGAAATTGGAAGCTGAATGGTACATATAATAACCGAACAAGAACCGAAACAAGAAAATTTTGTTTGCGCCTGCTGATTGAGGCGCAGAGGGCCTGACAGAGGCTACCGTTGATTCGATCATGACGGAACTGATAGGGGACCATGTAGAGCTATACCCGCACGATCCCTAAAAATTTGAAGAATATCGCATCAAAATTGTGGGAATTACGGCTGTTGCAAGGACCGTAACAAGAATATTTCGTTCAGGCTTGCTTAGAGCGTACCGCTGATGCAATTATGATGATTGTCTTATGGGACCTCAAGGGACCTTACCCACATTAACTGACCGAAATCCGTTCAACATTGACCGAGTTATGACCGTCACAAGGAATTCACGTTAGCGCCTGCGCAGAAGGTACCGTTGATTCGATCATGATGAAGTTGATAGGGGACCATCTAGAGCTTAACCCGCACGATCCCTGAAAATTTGGTTAAAATCGGATCAAAATTGTGGAAGTTATGGCTGTTACAAGGAAATGTGGACGGACAGACAGACAGACAGACAGACACGGAACCAAATTTGTTCAGGAGGCTCTGAAACGCAAAATGCGAGTGGAAATTTTGATTTTGGAATAAAATTTTTTTTTCATTTCGAAAGTGAAAACAAAGCTTCTGCTGCCTTGCAGTCTCGGAAGCAATACTTATTTGAATATTATAGCTTGTCGATAGCAGAGCCTGAGTTGACAAGCTAGAATCCCATTTCAATCCAAATTCGGTTCGACCAAAAACATTTTCGAACTTGAAAAGTATCAGGTATAACACAGTTCTCACAGACAACATTTAAAAATGTATAACAGGCAGTATCGTAAACAACCACATATTTGGGCAAGTAATAACAAATGGCGTAGTAATAACAAATGGATTAGTAATAACAAAAATATGTAAACTATAATCAACAATAAGGTGCAGCATACTACCGTTGAAAAAGGGAGAGCCGGGGAGAGAGAGGGAGAGAGAGAGAGAGAGAGAGAGAGAGAGAGAGAGAGAGACACTCTGTTCCGAATTTCAGCATCTTAAGTTAAATGGAATGCAATTAGCTGCAAAGCTGACTCATCTGATTAGAGCGGTTCCTAATGTTGCTATTACACTCCACTATGCTGCCGTACGAAGAATAGATCCCGTATCTGACCAAACCCTATTGTTGGGAAAATGCGTATCTAGGTCTGGAGTCGAAATTTCCTGATGTTAGCTCTATTTTACGTTGTCTCGAGCTCCAAAAGAACTCATTCTAAAGGAAATTTCTCAATGAATCGAGTGTTATGGCTGAAAAAAACATTATTTTGGTCAGAAAAAAAAAAAAAAAAAACGCTGCAAATTATTTCACAAAGGTTTATTATTGTTTCAATCGAGTTTGATCGTAGTTTTAGTTGGCGTACGTCATAAGGCCCGTCCAGACTCCTCGGCATGTCCTATTTCGAGTTGCCACAACCTATACGTCTATAATTATATACGTATGTTTATATTTCTCGATTTGAGCTCCTATCTATTCAAATAATCATTGCCTTAATAGTATCATTATCTAAGTACGTACGAAAAGTCGAGAGGATTTGTTATCAAATATGCGTAGGCAAAGCATTGGTATCAACACACAAATATGACCTAGAAAAAAACATATATTCATGCCTCGAAGGAACATGAAATTCGGAAGCAATACAAGTGTAGGAAGTTTTCCACGCCACCCTGGAGGTACTCCCTAGGTCTCGTTACCTCACGACCAGAGGCTCACCGCCCTATTACGCTTACACTATCATATCACTCTTATTTTTCCATCAATATTCATTTGAAAGTTGTGCATTTTGAGATGAGTGAATTTTGTCCTAACATGAGAATAATAATTATTAGGTTGTGCAGTTGTGGTCGTGCATGATCTGGTCCTAAAGTTCTGTTGCGAAGTCCTACTGCCCATTGTTATCCTAACCATGGAATATTAGCTTGCGCAGTTGTCGTTGAGCAGGTTGGAGTTTTAACACGTCAGTCTAACACTCAAAGCTTCGAAAAAGACACTTTTTCGCCCGTTTTTGGCCCATAGCATCTATGCGAGTAAAGCGATCGGGATGGTTAAACGTTAGGACCAACTAGACCCCAAATGGAGTCTATGTGCGAAAGAACATGTTTTTTAAGTCAATTCTTGGGCCTTTTATGGCCCGGTCGGCGGACGGCGACCTTGAAACGTAAAGTGACAAAGTTTGAGGGGGGGTTATAAAAATTTTTTGCTATACGATCACATAGGCTTATTATTGGAAATAATAAACCAAAAGAGTAAACCATACGTACTAGGCGATTTCCTCGTATCTGGTGCACATACGAGTTTTTGTTTAGCAATAAGATTTATACTTTTTTCTAATACAAAATTAGTACCGCTCTACGTGGCGGAAAAAAAAAAAAAGTTTTCTCGTCTATGCCGGATTTTAGGGGGAAAAAATCGTGGTTGCTAACCTCCGAAAACCGTATCTGATCTGACGAGAGAAAATACATTCGTA
The DNA here is from genome assembly GCA_030762985.1 of Adelphocoris suturalis. Lineage (NCBI taxonomy): Eukaryota > Metazoa > Arthropoda > Insecta > Hemiptera > Miridae > Adelphocoris > Adelphocoris suturalis. Next base: position 44,666,395 of record CM061041.1, read on the forward strand.
TGATCAAAATACTGGGGAGAAAAATCGTACCTGCCACTGATTCCGAAATCATATCGGTCGCGACGAGTCCTAAAATACTAAGAAATCAATTATAATCTGAAGTTTCCCGATTCGTATGTACCTGAATGCAAATAAAATAATCGTATCTGACGCCCAGATGCGGGTTTTTGCTCTAGGAAAGGCAGGTTACGGGATTTTCATTAGTAAATCGAACCAAAACGTAGTTAATGCGCTAATTGTAAGCCGTTTTTTAAGGCCTTTCCCTTGAGGTCTGCCTTTGAGATTAGTAAAATCGAAAGAAACCACTCCCTAAACGGTGGGGTACCATTAACTCAATATGATTAAAAATACAGATACGGGATCTATTCTTAGTAGGGTAGTATGCTCAGCAAGGCTCATTTCCGTATTTCAAAACAGCAACATGAATAGGAACGAAATTAGGTACAAAGCTCACTCATCTTATTAGAGTAGATCTTCATGTTGCAATAACACTACCAAACAAAGAAAAGCTTCGAACAAAAGTTGAGTATCTTAAGCTCACAAAGCATAGAGTGGTTTCTCTAGTGCTGTAATTATACTCCCTCACACCCAGCTGGGGTCTATTCCAAATTTCAGTAGGTACATTAAGTTGAATACGAACCAAATCAGCTACAGAGCTAATTGTAATAAATCAGTTTCAGAGAGGCCTTGCGTCAAATTTCAGCACCCTTATTCAAGTCAATCTTACATTAAAACAATATATATTATGAGCGAGTGATTTAGTTAATGTAGAATATGTAGATAAGGTACCTTTGACTCCGTTTAATAATAATTATCTATAGTTCAGAGATTCGTGCGTGGAAGGACTATCTAATATACGATAATTTGCAGCTTAGTTTTGCTGTTGTCCAGCACTTTCAGAATTTTCAGAATGTGGAATTGCTGCCATTAACTCTTATGCTTCTGTCACAAAGGTCGAAACAATTGAAAATTTCAACGGTCCTGAGTGGGCGAGACTGTCTAGGGTGTCTAGAAATGTTGATAAGCTTGGCCGTAACGTGAATGTATACCTGGTATTGGACGAGAGCTGGATGAAAACCGATGTAACTGACGTGCTTTATTGACTCATTCTTCATAAACCTTACCTTCGTACCTATCCAAATTAGATAACCCAATTTGACATTTTATGTCTTAGCTATGGTACATAAACTAGAAAAACGTCACGAAAATTCCTCACGAAAATATTCTGATCATTTCCGCTTACAACCGAGTCGTTGCTAGGGAAATGGTTCTTCGACGTTTTTCATCCCACAAAATTCATTGACCATTCGTTCGAAAGCTCTTGATTCATCCAACTATATTATGTTAACTATTGCGAAGTGCGTGGTCAACATGGCATGGTTATTTGAATAATTGTGTACACTCAGGTGATCATACTCAATAATTGATATTGTGAAAATGATTGCAACCGCTTGTTAATATCTGATGATTTCATTGAGCTGGTGTTTCGATGATTTGATTCATAGCAGGTGATCCGAATATTGCGAGAACGGTTTGATTTGTGAAGCGGTGGTTAAATCATTTTAATAGCTAATTTCTATACTTAACGCTCTAGGAAGCTGAAATTTCGTATGTAGCATCTTTAGGACATTTACACTTTAGGACATGCCCAGGGTCCGGATCAGCTGAGTGGCTCTTAGAGCTTGTGTACGAGTCTGCAACACATACGAGTCTGAGACTAAAGACATAAAATGTCCTAATGTGTTGCGGACTCGTTTGCAAGCGTTTCTTTTACTTTTCTATTGATTTTCACGTACAACCAATGCGTTACTAGCGAAGTTTAACTCAATTAGTTTTCATAGCAGGAAAATCGTTCGCCACTTTTGGTTTATTATTTCCAATAATAAGCCTATGTTATCGTGTAGCAAAAAATTTTTATAACCCCCCCTCAAACTTTGTCACTTTAGGTTTCAAGGTGCGTAGAATCCAAATTTGAAATGTCCGCCGTCCGGGCCATAAAAGGCCTAAGAATTTACTTAAAAAACCCGTTCTTTCGCACATAGACTCCATTTGGGGTCTAGTTGGTACTAACGTTTAACCATCCCGATCGCCTTACTCGCATAGATGCTATGGGCCAAAAACGGGTGAAAAAGTGTCTTTTTCGACGCTTTGAGTGTTAGACACACGCCTGGCACGCTTGGCAGGGGGTCACGGTGGGTGGTGAGGTGGGTGAGCGGGGGGTGGAGTGAGAGGAGGCGCCGCGGCACCATGAGGTGGGTACAGCGTTCCTGCGAGGCATGAATATATGTTTTTTTTTTCTAGGTCATATTTGTGTGTTAATACCGATGCTTTTCCTACGTATATTTAATAACATATTCTCTCGAATTTTCGTACGTACTTAGATAATGATATTATTAAGGCAGTAACTATTTGAATAGATAGGAGCTCAAATCGAGAAATATAAACATGAGTATATAATTTTAGAAGTATAGGTTGTGGCAACTCGAAATAGGACACGCCGAGGAGTCTGGACGGGCCTTATGACGTACGCTAGCCAACTAAAACAACGATCATACTCAATTGAAAAAATAATAAACCTTTGTGAAATAATTTGCAGCGTTTTTGGAATGCTCTCATTTTATCACAACATCTCATGATCCCTAAGCCATTTTAGTGCCAAGGAAAGCTGAGTTATTACGCAAATTTATAAACTTTTCTTATGTATTTCTTATGGAAATTTAGGTATTTGTATGTAGGTACCTATCTACTTGTTATCTGATGGGATTTTCGTGGCTTTCTCTGTCTCCCCCTTCTTTCTACGTCTATGTGAACATAAAACATTAACTTTTCGTATTTTTTGGGGGGAAACGGGGACGCATGAATGATAACCACTAGTATAACAGTAGTAGCCAGGAGATCTACTAGATATTCAGGCAGTCGAGACAAGTCTGAATAATCTCACTTCGCTCCTCTTCTAGAGGTTTCCACTTGAAAACAATTCAGACAAAATGGATTAAAAGAAATTTAACGAAATTATCGCTTTTATTGAAATTTTTGCTTCTGAGTCTACGTTTATTATAAAATTTGAAATGGTTTTTCAATTTTATCACATTTAAAAAAACATTTTTGGCCTTTTTTTCCTAAAAAAATTCACTAGTTTTGCTCTTGATTGGAAATTTTCTTAAAAAAAATTCTTTTCTAATGCATTTTTTCTTTCTGAATTGAATAAAACAAGATAAGGAGTTTTTTTCTCATTTTTTAGCCATTTCCCCCCACTGTGCGCCTTTTCCTCTTACCCTATTCGTCCTACATTACTCAAATTTTAACTTTAGTTGGGAAATGACGATTTGATTACCACATATGACTTCCATCAAGATCCTATCATTTGTAGCTGGCATGCGGAGCCTCAAACCTTTGCAACAAGTACGACGATTCTGAGATTAATGTTACATATTTTAAGATTCTTTAAAATTTCAATGATCCATATAGAGTAATGTTACGGATTCGAGGAAGCTATGTGCCACACCAAACTTGTCAGACGTTTTTGAGTTTGAACTTCCACGAAATCATTTAATGACTGTACGAATTCAATAAGAAACAGCTGTTGTTGTTAGGAAGATGTTTCCCTGCCCTGGGAGCCACCGCTTTGTCCATCATGGTCACATCATTCGAGATTGTTGTACACAATGATACTTTTCGTCGTAATCTTGACCGTCTCCTGAGGTAATTACTTTAACGACTGAATTAACACGGTGGGACATACCTAATTCTCTATCGTCCGCCTCCATTTAAAATTTGGTTTACGTGATGGGACGTTTACTGGATCGGCGAAAGTGGCTTGAATTGCTTTTGGCACCTCTCCATTAGAATGTATTGATTGGGATATGACTATTGATCCGTAAGCTATATCTTTTCTTCTCAATATGATGGAGTTCATAAACGATCGTAGACTAATAGTTGTGACAGTCAGATAATTTTCCCAGACGATATTATTTTATTTTGCCGATACTGACACCTGTTATAGATGAGTCACTCGTATGCACCCTACATCAGTTTAACGTGGAAGCTGAACATTAATTTGAATGTCATTGCAATAGACGATTGATTTTTTTTCCTTGCCCGATAATAAAACTGATATCAGCGATGAGTAATACATATATCACTAACATAAAATCACTATCTGCAACATTAAAAAAGTTCCGTGCACGTTTTTATCAATCTCTTCTGCGAGAGGTATCTGGACTGTGTCTAGCATCACGGAACTTTTTGTGTGTGAACCCCTTTTGTTCATCAATTCACTTATACCCAGTTCTCATTGCTAGATGTTTTAATTATCTACCTAGTTCTCTATTAATAATGTCAAGAATTAATTATTTGGTATGGGACTTAACTATTTTTGCCATTAGGTAGTCATAATGTAAGGTAGGTAAAATATGAATACGCAGCCGATATGATGTAAACGGAAGTTAATTCTTCGTTGATCGCGCGGGTCATAGTGACCCGACATTTTTAAAGCTTCATAATTCGTTCATGTACGGGTACGGGAATTGTCTAAATATGTATATAGGAAAGATCACTTAATTTGTAAAATAATATTATAAATCCCTGTTGGTATGAGTCATTAGAATGGAGTATGAATTTACTAATTAACATGAAACTGGAAGTATCAACATACCATTGGCTGCCCTCTAATAATAAAATGAGAAGCAATTTTTCTTGAGATTAGATGTCATGCGTGTGTCGTATTCTCTTCAGTCGTCGGGTCATTCGTGGCGCAGGAATGGGAGCTGACGTAGCGTGTGTTGATGGATTTGTGTGAGTTGTCATAGATGTCCCCAATATTCAATAGCCTTTTCACAGCTTCCTTAATCCCAAGGGCCGGCGTCGGGTAAACTTGGTCTTCTTCCCCACTCCTTTAATTTAGCTTTTTCATTTTTAGGACGTCCCTCTGAAGATAGGCTTCGTCAATAGAGAGGCAGCAAATGGGAATTGATCTTGGAGGTGTGGGAAAACCCAAGAATGAGGAAAAAATTATAGCGGTATAAAAATCCGTTTAAGACCATTTTAAATCCAATCTGTGAAAAAAAACCATAGGTGCTTGCTTGTCTGTGTGTGTGGTGTGTGAAAAGTTTTGTCGACGCTGCTTATAATTCTCAATAGATTTTCGTGATTCTCGTTTGTTCGATTCCAATTTCAATCTAGTTGTGCAACAAACCTAGCAAAATTCGGATGTGCTGCCGTGGTTTGGATTGGGTGGATAGAGTAATTACCGATTCTTTCCAGCGCTGCCTACAAATCTCGACCGATTTTCATGATTCTTATATCATAACACTAGGGATCGATCTAGTTTTGGGAAGTATGCCTGGAGTTTCAAATTTAATTATGGAAGGGGGTGAATGGAGGGGGTTATACTGACAAATCGTGATGTTTTTACTATACTCGTCTGATTTCTGTGTGACAGTTTCTATTATTTGTTCGATCCAGAATTCACTCCGGTTATGCAAAGTTTAAAATTTCCGTCCTGTAGTAGGGGTGTTGTTCATAACGGCCAGATGATATTAGTTATAACTATGATGGATCGGAGTAGTTCATCCTTCTCGATTCTTGCAAAGGGTTACATCTCAGGGAATATTTCCTGGGCTCTTAGCTGACAGGATATTCTCTAGGTGTGGCAGGTTAATCGCCTCTCCCCTTTGGAGTAACCACTCAATATCCATCACCTCTCATTGTCACATAACTCGGGAATCAAAAGACAGAAAATGTACAGGGAATCAATCACGGCACACAACTATAGGTATACGTGCATATGAACCTATGTTATTCTATTATAGCCGTAAAAATATCGGGAAAATCAAAATGGTTGCCACGAATTCATAGGTAGCAACCAGCAGGAGCAGGGTGGCCAACATTTAAATGCGAACTTCCCTTTAGAGCACTATTCTGGTCATTTTACCCATCAAGGCTGTCAATGAGAGGTTGTCTCAGCGAGTAGTTCAATGAAGGGGCATTCAAGGAATGTAAACCTATAGAGGTTCTGGAATAGCACGTTTGACACGCCCAAGGTAGACAATAGTAGGCAGACCAATATTGATACTGCTATATATATATATATATATGTAATGATTTTCAAATTCCACAGTTGTTTTCATTCACTTTATTGTCATCTACAATGTAATGGTACCATTAGTAGATTGAGAAATTTCAGAATCACCAAACTGAATAAGTATTATGAGGGGCATCAGTGCAGTTCCCAAGTCACTTTAGCACTATTTATCTTAGAACGGTAACTTACATATCCCACACTCGTCGAGTCGAGTTGGGGGAAAAACCATCAATGCGAATCTAGGAGAAAACGGAACGCCTAACATTTTCCTATAAAATTAAGAGCATGAATTGACTGGGTTTGTGAAGGAGCTTGCATATTGAGTAGTATCATTGCGGAATGGATGGGTGATTAACATTTTGCGGAATGTTTTGCGTTTACACAGCACAGGAGGGCTTGTAGATAACAATGTCAAAAAATCGAAAGCCATAATACCTACTCTATTCCAAAGGAAAGTTGTCAATTTGTAGGAAACTTTCATTTTTGCTGACGATAGTGAAGCGATTTTACCATTTTGGAGAAATTTTGGAGGGTAGCGGTTTGGTCTAGTCCATATTAAAACTAGTGCAGTTTATTTTGGGGCCTGTCAAGTAATAATCATTTCAAAGTTTCAAGTCCTACCTAAGACTCAAAATTGTGGTCAGCAGTACGTTATCTACAGACTGGCAGACGAAAGACATTTTTGATTTTATACAACAATATTCATTCTCTCATACAGTATCACAGTGTTTGTCTTAAGGGTCTGCTGGTACCTATGAATGTTGAGTCATAGAACGACGATAGAGATTAACTGCAATAATCAAATCACGAAAGTGCATTATCACATCTTGGAGGAAATTATGATAAATATGGAAAAAAAAGAAGAGAAATATGGAATAAAGAAAGAAAATGCTATTGAGAAATACGGATATTCAAAATTTGAAGTTGTAGCAAAATACAAAACATCAAAACAACTCATGTTTATAACTAAATTATGTTGTTGTGTTGAAAATGAAATGATCAGATATTTACCGAATCATTGATATTTTGATACAAAAGTTTTTGTATCGTGTAAGTTATTTCTGGCGACTCTGAATATTAGATACTAATTCCATTGGTGAGATCACACAATGATGAATAGTATTGTGTGCTATTCAACATTGATTGATATGATTGATTGATGAATTGATTGATAAATAAACTAAGTGGTGTGAATGATGGATATAACACACGAACTAAATCACTCGCGACGAAGTGGTGGAAACCCATTTCAAAACGGAAGTTAGTGAAAAAAACGTTTATTTCCACGAAAAATAAAAAGTTACAATGTTATTGTAATTGTAAGTATGTATTACTGTTATTGTAAGAGTTACATTGTAACTCTATTTTTCGTGGAAATAGAGAACGATTTTTCACTAACTTCCGTTTTAATTATAAAATGTATAAGCTGGTTCACCCGTGCGTCGCACATGTGTACTTGAACATTATCAAATAACCTGTGACCCAAGTTAAAGTAATTGTGATAGATTCGCCCACTCAGATCCCCCGTTGGTTAAGTGACGTTGAAACCACTTTAACATCCTCCCCCCCTCCCCTCCCCACTAGGTCAGATTTCAAAAATTTGAAAAAAGTAGTCTTTGACTTGAATCAGAGTAATCCAAACAAATTCGATAATCATATCCGCAGTTCGTTCAGTGATGGCAAAGATAACCCATTTATCCCCCCCCTTCGCCTCAAATACCCCCATCTATGGGTTAGATTTGAAAATTTTCAAGTAGCCTGTGATTTAAGTTAGAATACTCCAAACATATTCGACAACTCAAATCCCCAGTTCGTTCAGTGACGTTCGAAACGCTTTAACTCCCCCACTTCCTCCCCCTCCATTGTGGCTCAGATTTGAAAAATTTGAAAAAATTAGTCTTTGACTTGAATTGGAGCAATCCAAACAATTTTATTTACCTATTTATTTATTTGAATACGGGGCAAGCCCAATTAACAACAGCTTAATTACATATGAGCGGTTCAGAATAATTTACATATCATAATGAAAAACGCTGCAAATTATTTCACAAAGGTTTATTATTTTTTCAATTGAGTATGATCATAGTGTCAGTTGGCTAGCGTACGTCCAGAATCCTCGGCGTATCCTATTTCGAGTTGCCACAACCTATACTTCTATAATTATATACGCATGTTTGTATTTCTCGATTTGAGCTCCTATCTATTCAAATAGTTATTGCGTTAATAATATCATTATCTAAGTACGTACGAAAAGTCAAGAGGATATGTTATTAAATATGCGTAGGAAAAGCTTTGGTAATAACACACAAATATGACCTTGAAAAAAACATATATTCATGCCTCGAAGGAACGCCGGCGCCGTACCCACCACAAGGTGCCGCGGCGCCGGCGCCTCCTCTCACCCCCCCGCTCACCCCCGCTCACCGCCCACCGTGACCCCCTGCCAAGCGTGCCAGGCGTGCGCGCTTAGAAAAAGACACTTTTTCGCCCGTTTTCGGCCCATAGCATCTAGGCGAGTAAAGCGATCGGGATGGTTAGACGTTAGGACCAACTAGACCCCAAATGGAGTCTATGTGCGAAAGAACGGGTTTTTTAAAGTCAATTCTTAGGTCTTTTATGGCCCGGACGGCGAACGGCGGACGGCGGACGGACATTTCAAATTTGGATTCTACGTACCTTGAAACGTAAAGTGACAAAGTTTGAGGGGGGGGGGGGGGGGGTTATAAAAATTTTTTGCTACACGATCACATAGGCTTATTGGAAATAATAAACCAAAAATCAGATAACAACATGAAAAAAATTTACTCGACAATCAAATCCCCAGTTTGTTCATTGATGACAAAGATACCCTATTCCCCCCTACTCCCCTAAAACACCCCCTATGCGGCAGATTTGAAATTTTAAACCTTTTAAACCTTCTCTGGACTTCCACAAATAATTTAAGACCAAAATTAGCCGAATCGGTCCAGCCGTTCTCGAGTTTTAGCGAGTATAACGAAAAGCAATTCATTTTATGTATATAGATGATAAATAAATTAGGTAAATGATAAAGAATATTAATGAGGTTGACTAGGTTGAGGTTGAGATGTTAAAATCCTTAACATCTTAAGTTCGACTCTTGACTAATAAAATTTAAAATACGAGTTATTGAGGTGAGAATGTGTTGTTTACCTCAGTCATCATGCGATCGTGTCCGGTGCCCTCAGCGTCCTGAATGACGATGTTTTCGTCGTAGACGGGGATGAGCTTCATGAAACGCGGGTCGTCCCGCGTGACCCGACCTTCGGAGCGGCCCGACGCGAACGGCCCGTTCTCAGCCGTCTGCGGCTCGTGCTGACCCAGCACCATCGGCGTCTGCGGCTCGGGGGACCGGTACCGCCTCGAGTTCCGCCCCGGACCGCAGCCCGCGACGAGCGTCGCCCCTAGCAACGCGGCCCGCACCCACAACGCGACGTTGACCCTCATAACAGGACGAAACTTCTGGGGTCTTACCTGAGGGTTTTCTGTCAATGGACGGGCTCGAGGGGGGTCTCGGCCACGTGGGTCGTCTAGTCGAAAAACCGGAGAAAAAAAAGCCTTAAAGAGGGACCCCACGCTTACCAAGTTGCCGGAATCGCAACTGACAGCTCCCGAGATTCCCTCGCCTCCCCACCCGCTCCAAGTTTCCCCCCTCCCCTCCCCACCCATCACGCTCTCAACTCCGGATTCCCCACTCGTAACTATTCTTATCAAACTTACGAGTACTTAACTATCAGTACATTCTGATGTACTCGCATTTTTTTGCTGTCTTGAGAACTGATTACAGAGCTGATAAGGCCAACTACTTCAGCTTCTCAATAACCTACAAGATGATAACACTGTAGGTACACACTCATCGATAGTAGGAATACCTATGCATCCTTTCTATAGTTAGACACCTATAAATACAATCATCTAGTTTTTAACCGCATTCATTAATATTCGTTACAGGAAACATGCAAGTACCTATAAACTGATTAATTCATAGAAAAAAAGCTAACTCATTTATAATACTATCACTACCCCCATAAATTAACTAGTGCTATGGTATAAGCCTTAAATTGTGAAAAATCCCCCAAAAAAATTATATTAACATAGTTGGTACACATTTGGTGATATTGATTAGACTACTAGAAATAAAGTATTATTCTATTTTAACCCTGGAATGTCCCGGCTAAATTTCCAACACTTAACTCCCCGGTGGGGTGTGTCAAACCCCAACTTTAACAATGTTAGAAAATTCAAAAATAACTTACTCTTGAATCAAATTTTATTTGTATTCTGTTATCAAGAGTGTAGAGAAACATGAAGTAGGTACCTTAACTCATGACGAAAAAAATAATAGTAAGGCAAACCTCAGGCTCTGATGAAAAACATAATAGCAGAAAAGTACCTCATTGTAACAAAATTTCAATATAAAATTAGCACTTTTTCATTTAAAAACAAAAATAAATAAATGAATAAAATCTACGAAACAATTTTCTGAGAATAGTTTGATACCACTTACAAAACCCAAGAACTAGAATGAAAAGGTAACATAAAATTGGCACCAAGCAATAAGATCAACATTCTCAACACTTTGAAGATCTATAATGTTCACAGATGGAACATCGAACTAGTTTCTCCAAAACTGTCACTTTTAACGCTTCTTCATCGGAGGCAACTTCTTGTGACTCGACATTATCTTCCGTGTTTGAATTTTCTTCGCCAAAATATACATCTTCTTCCTCCAACTGTTCCAACATGGATCTAATGTCTTCAGGATCCGAAAACTTGCATTTTTCAGCCATTTCTAACGATGAGCCAATAACAAAATTGTGGGAACGCCCACAAAAATAACACTTGCTATAGAGAAAATCACTAGCGGTTAACTCCCCCGCGAGGTTTGTCAAACCCCAGGCATAAGAAAGTACTACACTACACAGAGGTTTTGATCGTACGAAACTGGAAAAAGGCTGAAGCCTTTAGGGAAGAACTGGGGGGGGGGGGGGGGGATATAGAAGGGGGCGAGAAGAGCATATAATATAAACATATAAAAAAACTTTGCGTGCTAACTCTTCTTTACTTCTCGTCTGCATATGTGGAGCATCCAATACAATATTCAATCGCTTACAACTTAATTAAAAGAACAAACAAACAAAAAAGAAATAAATACCTACTTAAAAATAAGAAATAGGTACCTCAACTCAGTAAAAAGAAAAAACGTCTGCCAAGTTGGGTGTGACACATCGCTTCCTCGTTTACCTATCATCTTCTTCTACCGATCATACAAATTTAAGCGAACTCGAACGACTAGAGAGTGAGAAGATGGAACATGATGGAATTTATGTTTGCGCATGCGTAGAATGAAGTATTGATTTGGCAGCAATGAAACTAAAAGGGGACCATCTTAGGCTAGCTAACCCGCGCATTCTCTGACAATTTCATCGAAATCGGCGCAATCGCAGTAGCTCTCAATGATACAATCACATTGAAATGGATATAAGATGATCAAATTGTCATCCCCCAACTATCATCCGAATTTGAGCGAGATCGGACGATTAGGGCTTGAGAAAATCGCACCCGTCCTAGAATAAGGGTACAACTCAAAAATCGCGATTTTTGTGTTAGTTGTGGTTCTGAGAACTAGAAACGGTCTTGTTTGTGTGTAGAAGGTGGAGATATGTGTAGGGCACTCTAATTCCGCTAGAGAGTGCGTGTGTCTTTCTTCTATGGAGGGAGTAACCAATTCACGTCCTAGGAAGAAAGACACAACTCAGTTGAGTTCACGCAGTCTGTGTCTCGTTTTGAGTTGTTTCCTTTTTGTGTGGACAATTTTAACTTGTGTCTTTCTTTTCTGAACATTTTGGATCCTGACTGGTGAGATTTCAGTGTTTGAGTTGGAACAACTCAAAAATTCTTAAAAAATCAACAAAACCGTTCCCCCCACTCCCTTCCCACTGGCAAAAAAACTATTTATTCACCATGAGGCGTTAGAGTAATAATGTAGGAAACAAGTTTCGCAAAGATAAATTATGTTCATCGTGTTCCAAATAACGGGTAGCCAATGGTGTGGAAGGAAAACTTTGAATGCGATTTGCCGAAAATGACAATTTTTGAGTTGTACCCTTATTCTAGGATGGGTGCGAAATGATGCTTGGTAGAATTTACGTTTTCACATGCGCAAAGTAAGGTATTGATTCAAGAACGATGAAACTGGTGGGAGATCGTTCACTCCTTAGCTCGCACATCCCCTGAAAATTTCATCCAAATCGGATGAAAACTGTGGAAAATAAGCTTGTTACAAGGATTTGCGGGCACACGACAGACAGATACACACACAGACAGACACGGAACCAAAGTTGTTCAGAATGGTCTAAAACGTAAAATGCGAGTAGAAATTTTGATTTTGGAGACCTAAAAATTTTTTTTCTCCCGAAAGTGAAAACAATGCTTCACCTTTAGGTAGTCTCGGAAGCAATAATAAAAAAGTTTTAATAATACAAAACGTATATGCCTATGCATTCAAAAAGGGACTCACTTAGGCAATAGTTAGGGAATGTAGTTGGTTCCTCTGATGCTGTATATCGGAGCGCTATCAAGTCTTATTGAATTTAAAAAATAGCTTTCGGCCCCTGATATAGCTTTTCCAGTTAATTTCCCTAGTATACGACAAGTGAGTTTTGCTCTATTTGCTGGGATTGTGTTATAGGAGTACTTACTTCAGTATCTTAGGATTCTTATACACAGGATCCTAACTGCACAGTAATCGGGTATTCTGGTGCCTCACCAGGTTCGAACGCCATTAATGTAGCTCGACGTCTGGGTACGTTTTCCAGGCTGTTTATAATAGCGTCATGAGGCGGTCTAAAAGGCAGACAAATGAAACCCTTATGAGGCCTTGTGACCTTCTTATGAGACCGAATACCCTGCCATGTCGTACACTTGTAAGGAATTAGCAAGGATGTTGGAATCTTTACTGAATAATGTCCAACGTCATTACAAGCCTACCAATTCCGCCATTAAAACTGAAAATTCGGAATCGGAATGGGAATATCTACATGGAAGCACCTGGATATGAATACCCAACAGGTCGAGCACTTGTAGGAAGTTGCCGACTTACCAAGCCTCTTAGAATTTTCGGCCTTTGCTTGCGACACATGAGGATAACACTTGTCTGTTCTAATCACAGTCTTATATATTTTAGCGGAGCTGTTTCGATTTCTGTTTTTCGAAGTGCCTAGTGAACTGAATCCTACTGAGTCAGCCTATAGTGCGTCAAGGTGGAGGGAGTGTGGAGAAGAAGGCCTTTCCGCACCTTTACTTCCTACCTACGCAATAAATCAAGTCTTCAACTTGGTGAACATACTCTTATATGTGACCTTCCAGATGTCACCTGTTTTCCTGACAACAAGACTGGTTATTCATGATTTCTTTCACTCTGTTGCAAACCCCCGTCTAAGTATAAAGCATAAAACAGTATAATACACATATACACCACTCGAAACTTCAAGAGTATGTTTCCAATAACCAGAGGACTGTAAAGCATACTAATGAGCCTTGCGTACATTTATTGAAGCAGTCGTGTTTGGTGTCCAGCATTAGAATTCCCTGAACATGGAATGGAGAACTAAGCAAATACAAAGCTTCCCCACTTGTAAAGAATCGAAACCAAGAAGCTCTCGTAAAACAAATAGGGCAGCCAAGATAAAAGAGAATGCGCAATTTTTCTCGGGGTAACTAGGTAGGAAATATCTATTGTTAACGACTCGGCCTCTCAATGAATATCTTTGATAGAGTTGCAACTTCATAATAATATTCTAATTATAGTAACTTTACAGCCGTCTATTATTGTCGAGTTATGTACAAGCTGTCTTGTCAAACTAATAAGAAGGTGTTTTACGATAATTTGATGAATCATGAAAAACCGCAGCCGCTGCAAGCTATATCTTCTATAAAATCGAGGATGGAATGGATGTTTCTATGAATTTATTGATTTCTGATATAAACGCTTGCTTTAATCGGATGACCTAGCAAATTTACGGTTTGAATTATAACTAATAAGTGTTGTATAAATGCTGATTTGAAAATGTCACTGATTTTCACCTTTAATACACTGGCATATTTTTAAATGGCTTATAACTCTCATTTACGGCTTATTATTTTCAATATGCACCTTAATTCAATAGAAACAGGAAAAATTATTTTTTAATGTTTGTGGGTCTACGATTCATAATATACAGACTTGATAGATCTAATAAAAGTCATAATTATTACCAATGTAAACCCTAGGAAGGAATTCAACGTCTATAGTGATCACACGATTTGTGTCATGTTGAAACTGAATTATTGGCTATAGAAATATTTTGTGAAGGTTGGTAAAACAGCCGAAGAGGATCAAAATCCAATACATTTGTTTCTTAAAAGTTACTTAAATTGAAATGTTGATGGAGATTTCTTAGATGATGTGACTCAAACAACAACTTTCCCTAAACGTTTCTACAATCAGGCTGATAAGAGTGGTGCAGTCATTTCATTCTTCTTTTCTTACTCCAGAGAGATCCTTACAATGCGTAAGGTGAAATGGCAAGAATTAAGCTTTAATAAGCTTTAAGATGAGAATTAATAATAACTTATATGGAATACGTTTTTTTGCCATAAAATTGGTACTTAACTAATACATCGCTCTTAAAGTTCTCATATTTAAAAACAATTAAACATGAATACACATATGCATATTTTATAATAATTCGCTCATACGATCATGTTGCATGGCTGGAACTTTAAATCAAGCTTCTTGAACTCAAAATAAACTTCTTAGAGGATAAAAATGGCGTAGACTCCGAAGAGAGGTGAGTGAGCTCTAAATCTCCAAATGTAACTGACCTTTTCTTGCCGAACTTTCCTTATTAACCGGGCACGTTTTAACGACATGTCTGTTCTGGAAATCGAAGCTGTAAATAAATACTATTTCAGTCGGGAGGAGCAGTTAACGCAACGAATTCCCCAGTTGAAAGGAAATGCGGCGATCCTGTTGGAGCTCTGCCACACCGCAAAACCACTGAATGAACGAGTGTGTCCAAGGCCGGCTCTAAACGATGAATAAACACTCGGCGTTTATTTGAAAAGGAAAAAAAAAAAAAAAAAAAAAACTTAAAGTTCTGAATACGGGAATACGGTGAAATATACTGAAAATCGTTTATTCATGAAATCTAGATGGTTAACCCGTGCGTTGTACGTGATTCACTTGAAAGGAGCAAAGATTCAGGAAGGTACGAAATCCCAAAAGTTGGAAAATTCCATCAAAAGCGTTGAAAACTGGATAAATTAGGCGTGTTACGAGGATTTGTAGACACATAGTCAGACAAACAGACGGTCAGGCAGACATGAAACGGAGGTTGTTAAGAATGGACTAAAATGTGAAAATCGAGTGTAGTTTTTATTTTTGTGAATAGCATTTTCTTTTCGAGAAAGTGGATTTTATAGGATATACTAGGGAACAATATCTATTTGCAAAAATAATATCTGTTGCAAAAAAGCATCAACATTTATTAATGCTTATTTTATTTTATTTTTATTTTATTTAATGATTTAAGCCCCGCGCCACAACCAGAAGGGTCATTGGTGGCATTATTAATGCTTATTATTATTTTATACATTATTTGGTCTACTATATACTTTTTTCTCTTCGAAACAGTGTATTTTACGGTATTTGAAGTACCTATTAAACAAACATAGTAAATTAAGAATAATAATAATAATAATAACAAAAATGCAGGGTGTACAGTTGCTCAAGGTCCCATCTAACTATAGTTGGGGAGCCCAGCAGGATGAACTTTTAAGGATTTTCCATGCGGTGGTGCGATCACGACAATATGGGTTTACAATTTATGGCTTTGCAAGAAAGTTCTTGCTGCGTAAGCTGGAATTTATATTAAACAAGGGTCTCCGTTTGGCCACTGTGGCCTTTCTTGCAACCCCGACAGACTGCCTTGAGGTGCTCAGGCGTCCCAGCCACTAATTGTTCGGCGAAATCTGCTGGCATTGTGCTATGCAGTGCGTCTGCATTATTTCTCTGGGTACCCCCTGCATAACATGGTAGTGATACCTTACTGCATACAGAAACCATCTGGTCCTTTGTGAAGCCCCTCCATCCCACCAAGGACCTTTTCTGGGATGAGCTTTACCTTCGATGTCGTTACATATAGAGGCAATCCAGCGACATGTTGGGCACACTCTCCTATTCACCGACGGCTCAAAAATACCTGTTGGCCTTGCTTTGTGGAGTCCCAACTTTCAAGCCACTAGACGCTTACCACCTGTTATGTCTGTTCACAGCAGAGCTGTGGACAATGACACTGGCTGTTCGATAGTGCGAGCTATTGAGAGTTGGGAATTATGTGATCATTAGTAACTCACTAAGTAATATCGAGGCGATCAGAGACACATTTCTATAATCCTTTAATACAATGTCTGCGTGTGTCACGACACCAAGCCGCAATATTGGGCCCAAACATAACTTTTATGTGGGTGCCGAGCCATACGGGTATTCATGGCAATGAGTGTAATGATGCTCTAGCTAGAAGAGCCACAGCTGATGACTCCATCGAAATGTTGCCTATGCGCATTGGGGATCGGGTATCCTCACTGGTCTGCGTGGAACGCTTCAGGTTCTTTGCCCAGTTGTCCAAGGAGGTACCGAATAGTGATAAATTGGGTAGCCACTGGCCATACCCGTCTTACCACAGACACCTGCTAGACCCCTGCTGCTCGTTATGTTGTGTGTGGTAGATGTTGGGGTGATTTGTCCGTTCTGCACTTTTTGGAGGACTGCTAGTAGGGGAAATAAGGGAATTCTGGCGCAGGGGCCAACACGGGGCAGGGTATACTAACCCGCATAACACATGATGGCTTACAGGTTGAACGTCAGATTCGACGTCAGATTGAACGTTCAACCTGTTTGAACGTCGTTCGAACGTCATGTTGAACGTTCAATCTGACGTCGAATCTGACGTTCGAACAGGTTGAACGTCTAACTTGACGTTCGAACGACGTTCAAACAGGTTGAACGTTCAATCTGACGTCGAATCTGACGTTCAACCTGTAAGCCATCATGTGTTATGCGGGTTAGTATACCCTGCCCCGTGTTGGCCCCTGCGCCAGAATTCCCTTATTTCCCCTACTCTTCTCCATTCTCTTTCACGTCCATCTTGGCCCCGCAGGCTGAACCTAGACTTATTGCTGAAAATGACATCCCTCCTCTCTTCAAGTTCCCAAGAACTGTGATTTTGAGCAAACTGAAGGCGCAACATTCTGCGCTGACGGGTTAAACTGCGAGTCTTCTGGCAGTCAAATGCCGATCCCACCATCGTCTCCGAACTGTCCAAACACCTAAATCCACTCCCGTTGCATTTTAAGGTGAGTTACGACCTTGTGAAGCAGTTAATCGTCGATTTCTTAAAGCTAAGGTGTACAAGTACCTGTCTTGAATGGCTGTTGTTTTTCATGGACGGCTAGAATCCTGCCTTCTAGAGTACGATCCCATCTCTAGAAAACGTCTAACAGTAGCACGGACGGTTTCATAAGGCCGTCCTAGCATTCGAGCAGCATATATCAGTGACTTTCCATCATTAATGAGACCTACAGTATCCGCAACCATTTGCGGTGAGAAAAACATTTTTTTTCTCTTAAAATGATTTTTTTTGTTGGAATGCACTTAACGTACAGGAAAACACTCGCTCCTCAGCTGAGGACGGCTGTGGAAGAGATGAACAACATAATCGCAGTTTGGAAGAAAACGTGAAAGTTGGAGGCAGTGAAACATGATCTCGTTTCGATACGATTCCCCATCGTTGAGAGAACAAAACAATTAAACCCCTCTGACTAGAAAATAACAAACGAAGCCTCTGAATGAGTTCAGACAGTAACCCAGTCGAAAACAAGAGAATATTAGTTGCAACTTCATAAAATCTTCCATTTTAGAGAGTGGGCCAAATTTTTTGCACCTGAGTGTATTTCTTCCCCTCCGATCTGCCAGTGGAGTCTGTGATGGAAATCCGTTTAGTGAAAGACGGTCACCTCGGCTCTTCTTAGAATCGTGCCCGTTGCAGTGTCCCTTTGACACCTTGTTCAATACCGCTAATGATCCTTCCAGTTTAGACGCGGCTTAAATTCTTTAAAAATGAAACAGAAAATAATAATAAAATAAATAAATCAAGAAAAATCATACTTAATATTGACTGATTCTTACCAATAGGAATCTAAGGAATCGAGATATTTCGCATTGCATGATAGTTTTTTTTTGTATGGTTGGGTTATTTTGGTCCAGTTTCCAAATCCAGCTAAAAATCGTTAAGCTTAGTACTATATTGCATGAGGTTCTACATGATCGGGTTCCGATTGTCAAGCGAAAACAGGATTAGAATAGCTAAATTTTTCGGTGGAACTCAATCGTCTCTTAATGACCTAATGAGTCTCCCTATCAAATTTCAAGTTACATATACGAGGAAGCTATGTGCCAGACCTAATTTGGCTGACTTTTATTTATTTTAATTTTTACGAAACCCGCTTAAATTTTGCATACATGTTATGCCTTGTTCCGAATAGGTACCAACTATGAGTAGGTACATAATAAGGTATTGAACTATCTACAGTACATCTACTATATTTTTCAATCTACTATCTACAGTATATGTAGGTACACAATCAGATAATTACCACTTTGTTGAAATTTCATGCTTAGCTTATCTTTTATTATCATCGGTTCAACTAATTGTTATGAGCTCTTAAGCTGCTGTTCTTTCTACTGTCCGAAAGGTTAACTTTCCGAGAAAAGATCATTGTCAGGGCAAGGATAACACTGTCCTTCGCAGATTCCGTACTTCAAAAAGAAACCCGAAGGCCTCTTTTTACCTGTTCGAAACGTGAGCGAGCTCCTGGGAAAATCCTGAAATCATCTCTCTTCTTGTTGTTGAAGTACTACCTATGCGGAGAGTCGAAGATTAGTTGGGTACTGACTTGTGACTCGGTACATTAGCGACAATGCAAAGCTCAACTTCAGGCAGCTCATCCCGGTTGTGTGGGAAAAAACATTTTCACGGTCTGTTCATCCTGGCACCTGCCTCTTTCTGACAGACACCTTGTCGGAGGGTTTTTGGCAAATGACAGGAAGGAAAACAGTTAATGCGGTTAGAGTTGATCGCTCGTGATCCGACGGACGTCGGCCTTTTTACGACTGATGTAGGATTTTCTAGTTTTTTTCCGAGAACTTCTCAAGTTGAAAATCGCTCGTTTTCAGTGAGTGGTTCTTTTGCTTGACTTGATTTCTACTGCAGCATCTTGAGGTTCGAAGCAACACAAAAGATACAATAATGATGCCGATATTTTCGAAAGTAGGAAAGTATCTACAAATAACCACTTTGCTCTGAGGTGAGTGGGGCAAAACCGCTTCTTTACACAGTAAATGTTGTACCCTTTGTTCAATGGGGGAAAACATCAACTTTGCCGTAACAATAATTTGTAAGGGTGATCTCGCTGCAAAAGAAAGTAGCGCGAGACTCCCGGATTAAAATGTATCAGAGCACACATGCTGTCACCAGTATGATGACATAAGGAGGCATTGGAAACTGCACAGAAAGTTTGCATGAAGAACGATGTCGGTTTCCAAAACACAGAGTTACAAATGTAAGATCTATTTAGACGATTAAGTCATCATCAGACACGAACAATACGGAGTGTACATCAAGGGACACTGTTAATATAGTCGCAGCTAAAAGAGATCTTTAACTTCATTGGTCCAGAGAAATAGGGGGCTGGAGAAAACAACCAATAAAGAGCGAACAAAGTGAAAGAGGGATTGTAGCTGGCAAATTAAAGTGAAAGGGAGGTAATCTATCCTCAATACTAGTCGCTTTTCCAAACGTCCCGATACGAATTTTACTCCAACGTAGCTCTGTTCACATTCTGTTAGTCTACTAGTTGTAGAAACTCATCTCATCCAAGTACTGTAAATATAGGATTTTTTTGTTCACTTGGATTGGGTCAAAAACTGGTATTTTTGTATTGTTAACTTTTTAACGCCTCTCAAGTTTTTCTCTGCATTTGGTTTACAATTTGCAGTAATAACCCTTTGTAATCTACCGAGGAAAAAATTTTCCATTCCCTCAAAATTTGGTTTTTCACGGTTAAAAAGCGTATAATAGAATAGATAGAAAAAAATCCGACCATACGCCGTCAGCCGTCCGAAAATTTTCTCCGAAACTACTGGACCAAACTTCACGAAATTTGGATCGACAATCCTGCATCACCTGGGGATATGCCAGTAACATCGAGATCGCTTTCGATCAAGCCTATACGGTAGAATTGAAGGGCTGAATTATTGAAATTTTATGTCTTTACTTTGGCACATAGAATCAATATAGGTTAGGTTACTTGATGATGCCCAGGGTCCGGATCAGATGAGTGGCTCTTAAAGCTAATTCCTATGCTTTACCCTCTAGGAAGCTGTAATTTCGTATGTAGCCTCTTTGGGACATTTACTTGACGATGCCCAGGGTCCGGAGCAGCTGAGTGGCTCTTAGAGCTTGCATACGAATCTGCAACACATACGAGTCTGCAACTAAAGACATAAAATGTCCCAATGTGTTGCAGAATCGTATGCAAGCGTTTCTGATTATTATCGTTACTCCTCTTTATTTTCATATATTTAAAATTACTGTATTGAAAAATCTTGTAAGAAAATGTATTTTTTACTGATGTATAAAATCACGTCACGATAAAATAGTCACAGGAATGGATTTTTTTATATTTATTTTTATTTTTTTTTTTTACGTAGGCAGGTGAGGAAATCTTTAAGATCCTACGGTGTTCATCGGATCTCGTAAGATACCCAAGAGGGACCGCACTCCGTGTTATGTGTGATTCAAACACACTAAAACCTCACTTTCCTTTTCCCACGTTGGAACTCAGCCTGGAACTGTTTAACACATTACTTCAGACCGAGTCCTTGAGAAATTTCTTCAGTCCTCTCTATCCATGTGCTCCCTCCTCCTCTGTCTCTCCCGTTCCAAGATGATCTTTTTCTGGAGGATGTCTTCAACGTAGGCAGCTACAAAATTCCATTTTTACTCTCGTTCAATCATTTTGGCTACTACCACCTCCGGTGTCACGTCTTGAGGTGGTGATTCCAGAGCATCCTGCAGCGTTCTTCTTTCTGTAGCCCATCGCTTGCATACAAAGAAAGTATGGAGCACATCATCGTCCATTTCCTGGCAGTATGGACATATTGGGGAGTCTACTTTTCCCATTTTATAGAGATATGCGTAAAACAGCCCATGACCAGAAAGGAACTGAGTCAGGAAGAAGTTTACTTCTCCATGTTTTCTATCTAACCATACCTTGATCTGAGGAATCAAGCGTGCTTTCCATCTCCCTCTCTGCTCTATAGTCCACATTTCCTGCCATCTTGCCATTGTATATTCTCTCTCTTCGGCGGCTAAATGAGCTCTTTCTCCTTCCTCTCTTCTATCAAAGATTCGTTTGCGTTCTGCAGCCAATAGATGGATTGGGATGCTGCTTGTAAGTACGAGTATGGCTGGCTCTGACACTGTTCTGTAAGCACATGCAATCCTCAGCGCTCCTCTTCGTTGAATTGCAATAATTCTCTTGCGATAGTAGGCAACGTTTAGAGCATCTGCCCATACCTCCGCACCATACAAGAGTATTGATTGTACAACGGTCATCATGAGACGACGCTTGCATGGTCTTGGCCCATTGATATTTCTCATGAGATGACTAAGAGCAGTTGTTTTCTTTGACGCCTTGTCTGCTGATTTCTTTATTTGCTCCCAGAATGTAATTTTAGTATCTAATGTGATTCCCAGGTAGTTTACTGTTGGTTTGCTGGTGACTTCTGTACTCCCTATTTGTATTGGGATTATGGTAGGGATCCGTTTTCGAGTGAACACAACTACTTCGGTTTTAGCTGCTGCTAATGTCAACATATGTTCTTCCATCCATCTAGTGATTTTTACCATTACTTGATTCAATTTATTCTGTGCCAGTGCCAATTCCGTGGTTCTAGCCAGGATAACTGCCGCAACATCATCCGCATATCCGACAAGACAGCAGTCTTCTGGCATTTCCAGTCGTAGAACGCTATCGTATGACGCGTTACAGGGATGGAAATGTTAGAGAAAATATACTTGAATTTACAACAACTCATCATCTACACTTTTCAAAAATATTAGTTTGGAAACTAACTTTTCTCCAAGTCGATTCCTTGCCGGGGTAACTGTGGCTTCATAACAAGTGGCTAATCGCTTATTTGCGAGTCGTTGACAAAGTCGACCAAAGAAAAATTGAATTAAGTTTGTAAAAGTTGTTGAGGGAAAAATTCCCGATATTTCAAAATATCGGAATGGAAGTGTCGATACTCAATAATATCGTAGGGCACAGTATCGTTACAAAAATATCGATATGAGGTGGAAAATATCGATACTTTGAAATATCGAGTATCGATACCCATCCCTAATTAAAATGTGGATGTGAAAAACAGTGCCCAAAGACATATCCATGTTTCAATGTTTTTCATGACGTGGAGAAAATGACGGTTCTTTCCATTGTATGTTCAGTTTACATTGTCAAAGAAATGTAGTCTGTGATTCCCTAGAAAACATGATATGCATTTTATGACCGTTTATCTTAACAAACATAGAGGTGAGATAAATTGCATTGCAATTAAGATTTCAATTGCTATAAAATACGTTCTGTGTTTGAATGTAGCTACTGGCGTAATTTCGTCTTCTTTTTATGGCGATGATGGCCTTGATTGTCTAGGAATTGACATGACTTGCAATGTAGGAGGAAACCCTCGCGTAAAAACACAAATTCATTATTGAACCATCAAGTTTAAACGCCGAGAAGTCAAATGACTCACTAGTCAACTTTGTACATTATTGAAACACGAACTAATACATATTTTCAACAAAATGAGCGCTACTGTTTTTAATTATAACGATGAAGTATGTATAATTATTTAAATATTGAACGTTTAATTGATCTTGGAGATCAATAAATAAACTGGAGTTGATTGGTGAGAAATGTTTGAAATACTTTACCTTGAATCGCGGACTACTTCAAGTTTTCCAATCTAACCCTTGGTGGGTGTTTTGTGGGTGGTGTGAGGGGGGGGGGATGAGGTATCATGGACATCACTGAATAAGCTGGGACCTGAGTGCTAAAATATGTTTGAATTATGCTAACTAAAATCACTGGCTACTTGAAATTTTTCAAATCTGACCCAAAGGGGGTGTTTTTTTAGAGGTGGGTGGTGGGGTGGGGGTGAAATGAGGTATCTTGGACATCACTGAATAAACTGAGAACCTGATGTATTAAATATGTTTGTAATACTCTAACTTACATCACAAACTACTTGATATTTTCAAATCTGAAACATTTTGAGGAAGGGGTGGGGGTGATCTTGAACATGGGGGTATCTTGAACATCACTGAATAAACTTAGGACCTGGTTGATAAAATATGTTTGGATAACCTAACAAACCACTGCCTACTTAGACATTTTCAATTTTGACCGATAGGGGGGTTTATGGGGAAGGGGGTTTGGAAAGGGGTATCTTTGACATCACTGAACAATCTGGGCATCTGATTGGGTGAATAGGTTTGGATTACGTCAGCTTCGATTACAGGCTATTAAAATTTTTTCTATCCTCAACCATAGGGAGGTGTTTGTGGTGAGGAAAAAAAAGGGTGGGTGGAGGCGGTGGTTAAATGGAATAATTTGGTCATCACCGAACGGACTAGTGATCTCATGTTCGGAAGAATGAAATTGGATTAGTCTGAACGTTCTTTTGGGTTACCTATCAAGAATATTTTTAATCTGAAATATGGGGGGTGTTTGTGGAGAGGGAGTGGGGGTTGATCTCAGTAGTGTGATCCTTATAGGGAATTTATAAGTGAGTACTTTAAGTAAGTACTTTTAAGTAAGGGCTTTTTTGAATCAGATCCATGGGGCTGTCCCAAAATGTGATGGGTGACGGGGGGCTTGCATATATAGTCAAGTAAACCTGTGCAACGCACGGGTGAACCAGCTAGTTACAAATAAACTATTCATGTGGTATCAATAAGGAATTATCCCTTGCAATGTAATTCGTTAGCTCTATTGGCTAAGCTAGCAGACCTGGATATTATATATATATATATATATATATATATGAAATTTTGTCCAACACATTCCGTGCACTCCTGGGACGATCATATAGACCATCGAAATCTTCACCTAACTTAGTTCTTATCGTTGAACTGGCAGCCCTCCGCATGGCAAATATGTCTGTGATTCTATATCCCATTTCTTGGATGCTCTTAACAGAAGGTGATCCAGATACCTAGATTTATAAGAAGATAATAAAATATAACACAAGGTGAAGGAGTATAAAGTATAAACACCAGCTACCACTTAGACTAGCGACTTTATTTCGGTCTAAGCGTGGATTCGTCCATGAGGATAGTGTCTAAAAATGTCGTGTTTCTCCTTTCAAGTTTCACTTTCGAATGGGCTGGTGGGCGAGACAATGGAGAATAGAAATGTGGTAGGGTAGGTCAGCACACGATTGAATCGTGTTGAAATAAAATGCTGTTTAGTCTGTTACGTTTGGAATGACTTCTCGTCTTGGAGTTTAGATATACACTTAGGAAAGTTTAGACTCGAGTTATATAAGTCAAGTTTTTAACCGATTGAAACGAAAAAAGAAGTTCACTGTTCAAACAGTTCGAACACGATTTTGATTAATTGATTCCGAAAACCAACCTTTGTAATTATGAACCCACATTCCCTAAGATCTGTATGCCGTCTCCAGCTTTTCTTCCTAGCTACTGGACATAAGTTTACGAAACTCACATACCGGCTGATGATGGATCAGAAATCTTGGCATTATTTTAATCAATCCCAAGGGCTGAATTTGAAATTTCATATTTGTCAAAATCGGAATTTGAAACTCTTTTAGGTGAAAAGAGAGTGTTTTCTTGTTGGATATTGTGACGTTTAATTCCAGAGATAGGTATAATTTGAGATATTGGTATTAGGTGGTCCTGGCACGCTGTACGATGGGTACGTGTGTTCACCAGTTAATTCTGTCTCAATCAAGTTTGTCATAAAGCTGGTTCGGATTAAAAAAAAATTATTTGGCAATACTTTTGTACAATTTATTTGAACATACAGCCCTGAATAATTTATATACTAGTTATCATGCTTACACATTGCAGAAACCTATCTTAGAAATTCAAGTATTTATTTATAAACTGAAAAATCGTATTTCTATAATAAAGGAGAATAATTAAATGGTGAATATTGTAAATAACTTGTTGAAACATATTAAAAGCTTGTTTTTATGTTGTTCAAAATTCTTGAAAGCTATGACAATATGTTTTAGTGACCTGTTTGGATGTCCGATCACGTTTCTCTCTGGATAGCAATTTCTAGATTGAAAATAAATTCTCATCACAGATTCCGTGGTTGGAACTTAGTAGGCACGTTCAATATCTTCATGGAAGTTCTTGTGACCTAACCATGGTCTCCGTGGTCATACTGCTTGAGTTACTCTTTTCTTATTTATTAATCCTCAATTTCATTCGTCTGTATGAATTGATGTTCTTCTTCTTCTTTGGCGCTACAACCCGCGAAGGGTCAGGACCTCTAGTAATGATATACGCCAGTCATTTCTGTTTTGTGCTGCTGCATTTAGAAGCTGCAGACACACTATGCATCCATCGATGTTTCGGCCGAAAGATAGGAAGCCCACCGGAGCCGTCCCACCTTAATAAAACGGATTACATCCCAGTCACTGAACAAGTCCATAACTTCTCGATTCGTTCGACGTCTTCAGGTTAGTTTCTCAGGATCTAAGATGAGCCAAAATCCTTCTAAGAACCTTCCTTCCAAAGTGGCGCAAGTCTTCCTCCTATGCCTTGGCCAGCTCACTTGGACATTTCAGCTCTCTAGGTGAGACAGGCCTTAAAAAGGTTTGTTCAGGCATAGCTTGATTGTTTGGGATATCACCCAGTTTTTCAACTGTTATACAAGCCCAAAGTAACATTCATCGGTTAGCTGTATTTTAAGATACACTTCTGCACCAACGTAATTGGTTACCAGAGATCCCAGGTATGCGAATTGATTTACAGTTTCGAATGAATATTTGTGGACTTGAATGCGTTTTGTACTGATTAACTTTTAGGCAAAAACGTGCAGCTGCATCCTCCAGGCTTGAGAAGGCTTCACTCATGGCTGCAAGTGTTCTGTTGCAATGTCCATATCATCAACTTATCCAAGGAGCTGTGCTGAGCGATTGAAAATCGTCTCATCAACCTGGATCTCTGACTGTCTTACAACACCTAGTGCAAAATTAAACAATAAGTAGAATCCCCGCTTTAGGCTCTTGAAGGTGGTGAAAGTATCTGATAACTCTCCCCAACACGCATAAAGCATTGAACAGACTTGTCAGCTGAATCAAGCTCACCAGCATGTTAGGCACCCACATTTCTACATCATGAGACACTGTCATATGCAGCCCAAAAATCGATGAATGGGTGGTGCGTCTGAATATTATATTCACCGACTTTTTCCAGTATCAGGATAAATATCTGGTCTGTCGTCCCCTTACTTTTCGTGAAATCTGCTTGGTAGCTTCATATTTTTCTTTCACTGTGGAGAAGGAGCCTAAGAAATAGAATACGTGATAATACCTTGTAATCACACGATAGTAGGGATATTCCTCGTTCAATTCCGCATTCATGCTCATCAACCTTTTTGTGGATCGGGCAAGTTATAGTTTTATACCAATCAGACGGGATTCTATCCCCTTTCCGAATTTCCAGGATCATTTGATGCAGGACAATCCATTTGTAAGCCATCGGCCAGAGCCTTGTTATTTTTTAGGCTTTCAATGGCCTCCAGCACTTCCTCTAAGTCCGGAAGCCCAAGGTCATCCGCGTGCAGCTCCATGTTTAAGGGGAGGGAGGGAGGACGGGAGACTATCAACTCCTAAGAGAATATAACCGACCCCCCCTCCAAAGTTTTAATCCTCCTCCGCCCCTCAAACTTTGCTGGTTTACGTTAAGGTACGTAGATTCCTAAAATCGAAAAAATCCGTTCGTCCGCCATACGCCGCTCGAAGCTATTCTCTAAAACTACTGGACCATGCTTTAATAAATTCGGCTCAAAAATCATACAACGGCCGGAGATGTACCAGTAAATCGGCATCAATTTTGATCAACCGTAAAAGGGAACCTAGTAATCAATGGCTGAAATGCTGCAAAATCGAGATCGAAATCTTTCCAGGGTACAGTATTATTATTTTGGGTCTCATTTGTAGACACCCTTCCAAAGAATCGGATTAACCACCCGGGTCGTCGTAAGCACATCCCCTTCGCTCTCCGTAAGGCTAGAAAATTTGTCAGGAAAAAAATCAACATGGGAGAAAATTGCATCTGGTGGAACATAGCATAAAAATCGCCTTGTAACTAGACGCTCGTATCAGCTGCTATGATTCCATTGGTATTTTCACTTCTCGAAAACGGGTTTAATAAAACTTTTGTCACCTGTAGACAGAAGCATGGGTAGGTGGTTAATTTATATAATTAATTTTTAGTTCGTGTTAAATACCTATTAGGAAAGTTGATGTGTTTTATTTAATTTAATTAATTTCAAATTGGTATTCGTGAGCTTCAGCTATGCAAGTATATTAAGATAACTAACGTATAATTGAATTCATTTGATTATCATAGACAGGTGATCTTCGTAGAAGGGCTGTCAAGTGCAGAAATACTTCCCTAAGAAACTACCTTTGTGTAATAATTTGCAGCATTTTGGTGTTCAGTTATGTTGAGCGTGATGTGAACGCTTAACTACTTGTTCTATCGGGGTTCCGAACATGAAAAGCTCTAGGTAGAGTGCAGCACGTAAACAAGGACTTAACTAATTAGCTATTCATTAGTTGCCTAGGTATAAGGGCAGTCGTGACAGTTTTTTGTTGTTGTTTGTTTGAGTGTTTCTTCATTCTTATAATTTAGTTATAAATAATATAATTCTCATTTTCGAGATGTATTAATGAGATTTATGGTGCGGGGAACGAATTGTAGAAGGAAAAATGGTGACGCAAGGTTTCAACAAGGGGGAAGTCTTGTCAACCACAATGTTCCTTAGGTCCTACGCCCCCTAGCGCTCCTAGCGGTGAACCTTATTATTTCGGAGCCCCATGCGGAGAAATAAGTTGAGAGTGGGATTGAGTAAGGAGCTCTTTCAAGGTTTTGTTTAGTAATTTATTACTAATTTAGCCTACTGATTTTGGATTTTACACCCCTCGTTAAGATTTCAGTTATTGGAAAAAAAAAAAAAAAATTCCAGTCATGCGACTTGTTTTCTATGAGCGAATTTTTTTAGATTACCTTATCATAGTATTTTACATTGTTTTGAAATTTGAGCAGTTTCAAACAATTGTTAACCTCCAATTTTATGGCGAATTAACTTGTTCTAAATCATGTTCGACGATTCAAACAGATTTAGGATTTTTAGCAATTTGTCGGTTTTTTTAAATCGATTTGTCAGCAAATATTAATGAAATTTAAGTAAATTTCGTGCCATAATTATTTCAATGTTCTAGTCCATTGTTGATAAACTTATTTTTACTAAAACCTGCTAAAAACATAAATTTGACAATTTAGACGTTTTAAGTCACATTTAGTGATTTTTTGAGAACCGTTTTTGAAAGTTGACCTATTTGACGTTTTATATATATATATATATATATATATATATATCAAGATTAAAGGAATCTAAGGGCTCTAAGAATAAAGGAATACGTTTTCTTTGATAACTCAAGTTTTAAAAAAGCCTGCACAGTTGAAACCGGTCGACTGATTTAGTAATAAATTACTGAGCCCAACTTGGAAGGGCTCTTTACTATCCTCCATCCTAAGCACATTACTCGATATTGGGCTTGGCGACAACTACCAAGAATATTTGTTCCAGGTTTTTCACAACCTACCTACTATACACGTTTTTATACGGGGTTCTGTTTTCCAAATCGCAATTTATTCAGAATTCTACGGTTTGTTTCCCCAAACACCTTTTTCGTTTTTATCTACGGTCTACACACGGTAGACGTGATATTAGACGGGCCTGATGTTGAGATTACCTATAGACCTAAAGACATTTCGTTGTTCACAGCCCTATAATGACCCTTGGAAACGAGTCGGTGAATGGCCACCTCCGGCGTGCGGGGACGGCGCTATCCATCTGTAATAATATATTACTGCTCGGGGTACCTATCTACCTGATATTACCTGGTTTGGTTTCCTAAGGTTGGGCCTGGGTGGTAGGTAGGCAGGTTTTTCCTAGGGCCACAGATATCGTGCTCGTCGTGCGAGTGTGGGACCCCGAAGGGGGAGGGACATCATCGCACGGAAGAATAATAGAGGGAGATAGCGTCATAGTAACAGATAGTCAACAGATAGATAGGCCCTGGGAATACAAAACCCTTCCATCCTCTCTCATTACTTTCAGCCCTCACCCGTTTCTTTGAAGAGACTCCTGCCAAGTGTCACGTAACCAATATTTTTGTCTTACATGGAAAATTTGTCATCAACAGCGATATACCATTAGTATTTTTTCTCTTTAGAAGAAGAGTTTTATCAAATACCTTCTACGAAACAACCAAAACTGCAGCGGATTGTGAATACTAAAGCTATGTAAATTATTACACACACAAGGGGGAGAGGAAACTTGTGAGCATAACCGCATGGTTCGATTAAGATGTCATTACAATCAACATTCGTTTTTGTTGTTTTCTCTCTCAACTCAATTGGGTTTTAGAGCTTTGCAGCAAATGTATGCCTTTATAGTTAGTATTCTCATAAGGGCTGGTACGGCAGCAAAAGGTGTGTATCATGGAATGTTGAAACAGAGGCATTGCACCAGAAAGGATTTAAATAATGTCATCTTGTGAATTCACTTCTATCCGGAATTCTAAGTGAACTGATCGCAAAGTTCCGGTGTGAGACAATTGACAGCATAATGGAGCACAAGAATAGGGAAAACAGGGTATTCTCTAGTGAGGGGTGATGTTAACTGATAATGTCATCTTGTGAAAAAAAGATTCACTTTGGAGTGGAGGGTACTATCCGTCTCCTAAGTCCCTATCATTTTTCAATGTATTCTAAGCCCGTGAACTGCTCTGATCGCAAAGTTCCGGTGTGATGGTGCTGACAATTGACAGAAATTTTAGGCTGGAATAATCTGGAGCGTGAATTTGTACAAGAATAGGGAAAACTTCTAAATGGGTATTCTCTAGTGACTAGTTTTTGGGTGAGATGTTTTCCCCCGCTTGCATTGGACTGAGCGAAATGATCGCAGATACGTTGTTGTGTTTGTGATTTCGAGTACAAAAACACCACCATTGTCATATTGCTTCATGAAAAAAGATTGCATGTAGGAGCGGGTTTGGAGTGGAGGGTACCGCACTCGAATCCCCCCCCCCCCCCCCCTACTATAGATTTTATTTACAAAGGTATATCCCAGGATGGCAAGACCTTGCTCCTTAAAGTCGATCACTAAGGCTCCCTATCATTTTTCAATGTAATACAGAGAACACGAGAGGTTTTAGCTCAATCAGCTGATCAGGATGGCGCTCCTCACTTTGCTCGTCTCTTGTTGTCCCGGAGAAGCTCCCTATCAAATGTCGACGTCTTACGGTAAAGAGGAGAGATTTGAGTACGATATCACCATCATTATGATTGAAATTGTGGCTCGTAGTTAGCTGATCCTCACCCAATCAGCAAGGCACAAGTTCCGACATGGTAGTACATCATATCAAAATTTGGTCCAAATATTACCAGCGGTTTCGGAGGAGTAGTGAGCACAAAATGTTGATATAGATTATATGTATATAAATATATATATGTATATATAAATAAATATATATATATATATATATATATATATATATATATATATATATATATATATATATAAAAAAAAATCTTGCGACTCGCTGAACGCGTATTTTTCTCAAGTGGCTCTTGGGCGAAATTCTCAAATACGCAGAAACATTATGAACTCTTCCACGTCAAATGCGGTAGAGGACACGACCTTTTCATTTACAAAGATGACAAACGTAGACCTCAATAGAATAGTTCGATCTATGAAAGGATAGCCGGTATAGCCGGATCCAAGTTCATCTTATGAAAATAATATCATGAGCCTCAAATATCTGTTCTCCACATTCACAGTCCTAGTCTCTCTACAACGACATTCCCTGAAGCATTCAAAGCTGCAAAGGTCGTCCCGAAGTTGGAGAGGTTGGTGAGCTCGGAAATAATAGGACAATCTCAATATTAAGCACGCTGTCCAGAATACTACAAAAATTCTTAAAACATTACAACAACAAATTATATTCGTACCTTGAAGAAATCAACTAAATGAACCTTAACCAATTTGGTTTCCGTAAAAATAAAAGGGGGTATGTGATGCGGTATTTGTGTTAACAACGGTTACGATAGTATGAGGGATAAGAACAAGAAAGGTGCACTCATACTACTAGATGATGCAAAGTATTCAATGAAATTCACAAAGGACAACTGATTTACAAGTTAGTGAAATAGGGAATCATAGGTTTCAGGTTAGAATGGCTTAAGAGCTACTTGACCAACAGAAGACAGAGAGTGTCAATCGGCGAGTATTCTAGTGAAAAGAGCTACAATGAATTCGATGTAGTCCATGGAAATATATTGGGTCCACTATTGTTTTTGGTGTATATAAACTAAGTGGCCCTTCTAGAATTGCCAAACAATAAGATGTATCTATTTGTGGGTGACACTGTCGTGCTAATTGAAGGTACACATACATGGGACAATGTATTTGCCAATGCAAACCTAGCGTTCAACGTGGTAGGAACATGGTTCTATAAAAACTATCAAACTTTGAACTCAAAAAATCCAAAATTGGCTATTCATGGAGGAGATAAAACATATGTTGATGAGAAAAACTAATGTACCTATCACATTACCTACAAGTAAACCAAATATCAGCTATTCCTGTGGCACAATAAAGCTCGTCATCATGCAAAGATATCTTGCGCTAGTATTGGACGGAGAGCTAATTTCGGAAACCTCATATTGACTATACCCACGACAAGATTAAGAAATTTACGCTAATTTAGTACACCATTAGACACAACTTCCTGAGAAATACGATAAAACTTATATTTGTATTACATATGCTGATGTCTGTACTTCAATATGGCATAATAGCATACCGGGGGGGGGGGGGGGTTACATTTTCCTCACATACAAATAGATTGCACATACACCAGAAGATTATGAAAAAATGTTGTCAGTAACACCTAGAACGCCATCTCTAAATGTATTTAAAATTGCGAAGTTATTAATCACAAGGCACCTATTTGTTAAAAATTTACTTTTGCAATTCCAAAAGAATCCACAAATAATAGATCCACAGTGTAATCCAACATATACCTCAAGATATGTAGCCGCAGGGAGTGTAATTGCACCAAGACCGAGATTAACGCAGGGAACACAGGCCAAAATTTTATTATTTACATTATTCACAAAGCTCTAGATAGTAAATGAAAAGGGAACAAAGATATACTAGATCAAACTACAAAAAGCAAATTATATCTTGGTTTGTGAAAAATGGGGCAGTGGATTGCGAAATTATGCTAAACAGCATTTATGTACAATAATATAATACAATAATTTTAGTCTAGAAAATGATCTACTTATAAGAAGATAGGAACATTGTAGACCAATATCGCTAAATTATTTAACCTACGTGTAGGCGCATAAATATGAGATGTTATATCAAACCCCCGTTTAAAATTATGGGCAAACCTCGTAGACCTTATCCAATAACACGGGCCAAGCATACAGTTGGAAACGTAAGCTAGACGAGTAGCTTAAGTCCTAAATTTGTACTATAAAAAAATATGTATGAATTGAATAAATTGCATCTATCTAAAGAAAGAAAAGATAAATTGAAATAAGGCCACCGGTCACCACTGGGTACAAGGTCGGTATCATCTTGTTTGGGTAGGATGAGTTGGGAAGACTAGGTCATCGGCTTCAGAGGCAAGCTAGGGGAATCGGGCAAGAATCAAATATCTCCTACCCATGAATTGAAATCTTGTAAATTGAACACGTTTATTTACGATCAAAATCCCTCATCCCTTTCTGACGTTGCTGAGGTGCGAAGGAGGTTATTTATTACCCTCTTGTGAGAGGAAGGGGGGCACCATCCTGTACCCCCATTTCCGTTCTTAGGGTTTCTTCTGCATGAGGTAGCTCATGTAGTGGTCTTCTGGATTCCTTTAACCCCAAAGAAATTGCTCGGATGACGGCTATTTGAACATTTACTATTATCCATCCGGATATTTCTGAATGGGATTTGTCCCATTTTTCTTTAAGGGAAGTCACCAGCCGGTTGAAAAACATTTGAAATTCTCTATGGAGCACTCCTTCACACGAGGTGATGAGGGGAGTGAAGTAGCGTCTTAGATCTTCAGCGGCTAAATCATATTTGTGGTGTTTTGCCCTTGCTTCTTCTGCCACTGCAAACCATTCACGGATGGCATTAGAAGAGGCGCCGCACGTTAATCACTCGGCTATCGAAAAAATCGCTCTCCCCAGTCCCATTCACCGTGAATCTTATGACCTACCAGCCTGGGGGATTCATCTTCAC
Organism: Adelphocoris suturalis; assembly: GCA_030762985.1. Lineage (NCBI taxonomy): Eukaryota > Metazoa > Arthropoda > Insecta > Hemiptera > Miridae > Adelphocoris > Adelphocoris suturalis. The sequence goes on from CM061041.1 coordinate 44,700,236, forward strand.
CCTCTTGCATTAATGGCTCCACCACTATGCCTCTCCGTTCCTTGTACGAAACTTTCTGGTGGAACATAATATGGATGTAGTCTATTGTTTTCCCAAAAGTAAGATAGGTAGGTGATTTTACATTAACTTAGGCTGATGAATGATTTTACATCAAAGGCTGCACTATATCTGCATAAAAAATCAAATGGTAACAAACCATTCAGGATTGCATTCTCTTGGTTTCAACAAAATGGAAGGTAATTATGCTAAGATACTTTTGAGTAATTTATTGTCAATTACCACTGTATTACCCGAGCTAACTTTCTGCAAAACAAAGGTTTCTTGAAATATTTCATTTATCAATATAAATATGGGTTTTTGAAAGAATTATACACATTCTTCTAGATTCTTCATGAAATATGAAATTTGGGATATGTACTTAAATTAATGTCAAGAACATATCTATGGTTCAACGATTGTCATTGAAGTGGCAAATTTTGAACGTTGTTCATTTGTCTAAACCTCGTTCAAGTATTTATAAAGCTTCAGGCTATCATTTTTTCCGTTGGTATATGTTCAACATGATTTCAGAAATGCCCACTGAGTTTGCGACTGCAGTACATACATGGACACATGATTCGGCTATGAGCAGTTTTCTTAGGTACTAATGTGTTGGTACTGAGAAGCCTATGGCTCTGTGATGTATACAAATAGGAATTCAAAGAAAGGAATAAAAGAATTCAATTGTCAACGACTCCTGGGCAAGAAACGTTCCTGGGCGGAGGCCGTGAAGCCGAAGAATCCTAAAAGGCGAAGGGAGAGCGGTGCGCTGCCGTCCCGGTTCGCTCCTCCGACCCCGAGCCGAGCTGGGAAGCTGATTATCCTCGAAGGAATGCAGAGACTGGAGGGGACCCCCAGAGTCAGGTGGTTATAAAAAACCGTGTGAGCCCCAATGCCGACCGACGGCAGAAAGCCCCTTTCAAAACAACCATACACTAATGGCCAATGTAAAGAAACACTTGACATATCTCAGAGCCTTCGCCCTCCCCTGCTCCACCGTCCTTGTCTTGAGCCTTCTTTGGATTTATGGCGGGTATCTCCTCCTTCGCCCAGTTTTATATACATTTATCTAATTAGTTGCCGTCCGGACTTATTTGTCTGTTTTTAAGTACAGGAACGACGCTTTATCTACGGGATCAATGAATGAGGGGGAGTTAGGGTCTTGGGTATTCCATTCTGAAGGACGGATTGGACGCCCGAAATAGAATTTGGTGAGAACCCATTACTTTGTGGCCCACAGTCATCAAAAATTAAAGTATACTTAATCAATTTACGAGGAGAATAGGTATAGTATACCTAGGTGTTCATGCAGTTCCAGCAACCAATCAACCAAGCAACCAACAACTCAATGGATACCTTGAAAGATAGGAAAATCCGTAGATAGTTGTAGAAAGTGTAAGGCACTAAACTCATCATGAGTAAAAATCAACTAATAATGGCTATTATTTGGTTTAGATGAGTTGGAAAACGCAAGACATGTCATCGACAAGAGAAAGGTAATGAAATGATCTTAACGGCAATCACCCAAAATAATATTTTAGATGCGTTTTCCCACGTCGGCTCATTCAAACAATTTTATTCAGAAGTCGTGTATTGCGGTTTGGATTTGCTTCTCCTCAGCTTGAGTAGCCCATCAAGAAAGGTTAAAGGAGAAATTTTCCGAACAATCTGATGATATTATCCTAAGTATAGGTGATTTTTGCTACTTCTTTTGATTATTTAATCCAGCAGTGGGTGACGCTAGAGTATGCTTACCAAAATTGATGACTTTTGAACTAGGTTCTTCTTCTCTTTGAAGGTATAGCAAACGCATAAAATGAACTCTATAGGGTAGATACTCATAGGTTAATTGGAAAACACGGTTGGGTAAGATATGGATAGGGAAAGATTGTCTTACATTACGAGGATGTGATCACCAGCACGAAGCATCAATTGTTTCTCTCATTAGGGATTGTTCAAGACGTTAACTAAGGATTGTAAACGATTATATACAAATGGTTTCTAACATAATATCTTAAATCTTGATTTTACCTATACGACCTGCGAATTAAAAGTGCGATTGGATGTTGTTATTTTGGAGGACGAAGAATAGTATTTTAGGGAACTTCAACTGTAATCCACCATAATTTGTCTAAATCAAACCATAGTTGTGCCCAGAAAGGGTTGCTGTGAATTAAAATGTCAACTTTGATAGAATGTTTTTCCTAATCAGGAAACAGGAGTACAGAAGATGCCAAGCCACAAAATGCACGATATCATCCAATTCGGGCCAAGCCAATAAAACGGAAGTTAGTGAAAAACGTTGTCTATTTCCACGAAAAATGAAGAGTTACAATGTTAAATCGATTTCGACGGTTAGGCCATTATCAGTAACAAACAATCATAACAATAACTTAGTTATTGTTTGTTACTGATGATGGCCTAACCGTCGAAATCGATTTAACATTGTAACTCTTTACTTTTCGTGGAAATAGACAACGTTTTTCACTGACTTCCGTTTTGTAATGGGTTTCCACAACTTCGTCGCGAGTGATTTAGTTCGTACCAAGCCAATAGTTGGATCGCCGTCTCTAGTACAGTGCTTTTATTTTCTTTTTGCCTACGTTTGGGAGTGAGACGCTCCTCCAACGGCTTGGATGATTTTCGCCTATGGCACAACCGTAATGGTAAGGGTGGTGGTAGATTCACATTTCTCAACTAGACTAAAAATATTTTACAATGTTGAATTTACATGTATTTCTTTATTAATTTGTTAAATGGGGATGTGAACCGTTTGATGTTACTGTGGTACAGCGCTTTTCCACTTTAGCTCTGCATTTGTAATTAGTATACGTATCGCAAATGTATAATTTCAAGAGAATGACACTCAGAATGGAATGGAAGTAGTTTCACAAAATGAGATTAGAAAGGGATGAATCAGTGTTACATACTTGTACTGGTCTCGTGTTAAATTTGTAGAGCTCTGCTATAATAGACAAAGCAGAAGTTGGTTCTGGTCCTCATAAGTACAGAAATGAAGTGAAAATCTGGGAAGATCATTTGAAGGACATATTCCCCCACCACATTTGGAGAATAAAAATGATGTTTATTATGTAACTGGCGAAAATAGGCCAAGCTGTTGGAGAAGCGTCTCACTCCCAAATGCTGTCAAAAAGACTGAGAGAATGGATGCACTTCACTAGGAGACGGTGATCCGACTATTGGCTTGGTCATAGTTGATGATATCATACATTTTGTGGCTTGGCATCTTTTGTGCGCGGACCGTTTTTTTGGATGCATATCTCGCATTTTTGGATGTCAAGGAGGAAAAGGTTTGAACGTACAGGCTGCTCAGGATGGAGTCAGTCATTTCATTCGATTTTCGTTGTCCAAGAGAGGCTCTCTGTCAAATTTAAAATTTCTAGGATCAATTTTTTTTCTTGTTCGATTACAAAGGTTGGTTAATGAAAATTATAAACCAAAATAATCTGATAAAAACTACGACGATCATATCGGCTGATATAATTTCAGTGGAATTCCTCTTCACGAAATCGCGTTTATTAACTCTTTGATTAAATTTATTAACTCTTTTTAATTCATTAAATCTTGTCACCTATAGATAGCATAGGTATGTGGAGCGTAGGCAGGGTAATTTATTTGATCTTATTAATTTTCAGTGGGTGGGTATAAAACCTTAATCAGTGCCATATCATTTAGTCATCAGAGGGACTCGTGGAGTGGAGATGTTTTATCGGTAGTTGCAATAATTTTCTGTCGGTAGGTGCCAACATCTATGTAGGCATATTGATGTTACCACGGAATTGCGTTAAGCGAATCTGTAAAGAAGGTTAGGCCTGTGATTCTAATCTCTTTTTCAACCTATCCACATTTGAAACGAAGCTCTTCTGTGTCACCTAGAAAACAATTGTACGAAGGCGAAATGATTAGCTGCGGAGCCTTTGAGGCTAATGTAATTCCTAATCGAATTACGGTGCTGAAATTTCAAATAGGCCGCCTTTGGATGCCTTGTATTAAACAATAGTACGAGGTGTGGAGGAGTATATATCAGCTGAGTGACTTGTGTGGCTGATTAATTTCTTAATCGACCTACTGAACTACATTTATTTATTGTAATCGAGGTTTTGTTCGCAAAAAATAAACATACTTTCAAATCAATAAACAATCCATGCAACCCTTCCACATGGTGGGAAGAAGCCTTTGTCATAAAGAGTTTTCTATTTTAACATTTACGAAAAAGCATAAAATTAGGGGTTCCTGGCTCTGTAAGGGGGCTAACCCCCTTGCAATGCTTCGGGTGTAGATAAAGTAGGTAACTATAAACTGGGTTTAAAGATTATAGCCCATTGATCTTCGCAGAAAGAGTATCTAATACAGAAATAATAAACCTTTAACGATTAGCAGAGTTCTAAATTATCGAACTAAATAAATTACTATATAATTAGTACCTTTTATATACGTACCTACGCAACAATTGCAGGTGACAATAAGATTATTCTTTTAATCTGAAGTGATGATCATTTGGAGGGAATTGGAAATTATCCGTTGAATTAAATGCCGATAAAATTGCCTTATTATCTTCACTGATTACCCCTTAAGTACCTAATAGTAGGTCAGATCATGATTGAAAGTAATAACGTCCGGTATGGAAAAAGTTCCACGTATTGTTGCAATGTACGAGTTCTCAAAATCGTCGGATTATTAATAGAACATAATTACAAAATATTTATCTTTATCAATGACATCATTACCTCAGTACGCAACGTGTGCTCTTATCTAGAGCGTCAGTCTTAAAACTGCCTGCAAAACTTTCCATCTGAAAATCCAACTAACTTCCCAGACAAAAATAAATATTGGATTGGAATGAATCATCATCTAATAAAATGAATAGATATGAAGCAGATGGATGACTTTTATATTAATCTCCAATATTTAGCTATTTGATTGTCTTGTTTGTCTCCAATACTTAGAAACATGTTTTTCCACGAAACAGATGTAGGGGATTGGGGTTAATCCTACAAGTATTGTCGGAGTTAGCAAACGTCTAGCAGTACCTGGAGTGCAGCTTAGAACCCCAGCATTCATGATTTAAAAACATTGCTAATTTTTCTTTCAACTGCAATCTTGTGGAAAGCGGTTTCATTCTCGCTCGAACTCTGAAATTAACAATCCGTGAAAAACGGGAACACCAACAAAGATATAGGTCGGCATGTTTGTGTTTGAGAAGTTGTATGGGAAGATGGTCCATCACCTAGGCAATAGGGCGAAGAATGGTGGTCTCGCAGTTGGTACAACATCCTACAGTTATTGTATCTACTAAGATACCTCGTCTATGGAGGTAACCACCAGGGGGTGGGTGGTCTTCCCAAAACGCTTTGTGCACACCTCGACGGGGGGTTGAGTAGAGCAAACAGGACCGCGCGGCACCCCACAACAAACGTCTCAAAAGTGCTTCTTTTTTTCCCACAGTTTTGACTTGTCGGCTCTGAAGGTAAAGAGCTCCCCCTTCCCCTGTTCCCTAATGTTGGCTAGATTTATGTGGCTGAAGTTGAGGCAGAGAAGAGGGGATTCTTTCTATCTCTGATGGTGTTTTTCCCTTTTTCTGGAAGGTTTTTCGCCCTCTTTGGGCCTGACATTGGAGTCACCGCAGTATAAATAAACCGCTCTAAAAGGTAAGGTCAGGAACAATAGGATGAAACCGCTTTGGACATTTCCTGCTCAGACCTATGACAACCCGCTCATTCATCCGTAACTCTCGGAAGGAACTAGGCTACAAGCAACAACGCATTCTTCTGAATTTTCTATGGGTTACTTTGCCCGGGCACAATGTCTAACTAACAACCTACAACAATCAACAAAAGATTGTCTCATTAGACTTGCGACGGACAGATGAATGTATAGATGTTATTGCTGCACATAACCTCCAGGTGCACAATCCAAATATACGTTAGACATCAGAGTAACATCACTGGTAATCCTGTAGTGATGAATCTTGGAAACTTTGTGTTATACACGGCTAAGGGACATAGACCTAGATTTATAATAGAGCCTGAATCCAGGAATATATAAGCGATCTAGGATCTGCAGGCTAGTTTTATATCTCAGGTAGAAAGCAATCAACAATGACTTTATGTGATCAAAATTACATGAACTGGTCCAAACAACTGCAGTGAAATTCAACAAACGTTGAAATAATTTTCTGCCTAGAGATCAAACAAACATTCAAACAATTTATTTTAAAAGGACGAAAATGAGATGGTTGAATAAAATATTAATTTGGACAAAGGGTAGAATGTGCACTTTATCGTGGAGTCCTTAATTCTGGTCCAATTCTGGCGACTGCTTAATCGGCTTTCTTAGAATATAAAAGTTCTTTTAGACATAATTAAAACAAATGAATCTCTTCTAACCTAGAGATTAAAAATGGTAAAATCGACCCTAAGATACTTTTCCAAAATCACCAACCATACTGAGATATATATATAAAGCAGCATTAGGTAGAAAAGATATTTGATTAAAACACAGTAATTACCTTTACTCATTTCTGCCAACTGCTAAACACTTAGTTACTCAAGTTACCCAGTTATTATAATCTTTCATGCATCAATGTATATATACTAGCCGTTTACCCGTGCGTTGCACGGACCCACCTGTACGGGTTAGTCGGTGCTTAGACTGCTGACATAACCATATCCAGTCTTTGTTCGTAACTATGGAGGCTATATGACAGGTTAAAGCCCTTGGCATCGTAAAGTAGGAGTCTTACAAAAGCTACGTGCAAAATTACAGCATAGGATGAAAAACGAGGAAATTAGTGTAGGAGATCACTCAGCTGACCACAAAATAGGATTGTAGTATAGCCTATGTTCTATTTCGGAACTTGCTCGTCAATTTGCACTCACCCTTTTTTCAGTCGTCTCTTGATGTCCCAAAGAGTCGTTCTATCAAATTTCAACTTCCTAGGATGAACAGGAGAGAATTTAGCTCACTCAGCTGATTAGGAAAGGTACCAATATTGTAACATACCTCAACGTGGGATGGGGGGGGGGGGGGGGGGGGTCCGTTGGGCTGGACGTGGAGGTGAGCGAAACGAGCGGCTAGTCTAGACTATTCTAATAGTCATGATTAAAAACGTTCATTACTTCTACCCTGGGTTACAAAGAGTTAATGAAATCGGCCCTAAGTGAATTTTTCAAATTCAACCAACCATAGAGAGATAGGTATCAAGGATAACAATAATTTTAATGAAACATAGATTACCCCCACTTTGTCTCTGCCATCAACCATGGACAAGTAGGACAAATAGGGGGTGAAGAGGAGATCGTTGTATACCTAAGTAAAGTTGCGTTTTCGAGCACGAGTGGAGTGTTGACTAAATAGGGCTGTCTTTAATTCTGGCACTGACGGACTAGTTTCTGCTTAACCGAATATCTTATCTCATCATCAAATTATGATTAAAAAACGAAAATACATTCTAACCAAGATTAATAATCATCGGTTAATCGGCTCTAAGTAACTCTTCTAAAACCAACCTTTCCAGAGATAGCTGTACTTAAGAGCACAAAGGTTTTATTAGAACGTATTTTTAGCTCAATCCTAAGGAGAGTTGTCGTCTGGAATGTATTGGAATCTATATATATATATATATATATATATATATATATATATATATGATAACTGTTAAAATCAAGGAATCGTTCCACAATGTCACATAACAGATTTCAATGAAGAAAATCATCGAAAATTTTTATTTAAACATTCTTGGAGCCATTGCAATAGCCTCATTTTCTACGAAAATTCGCTAAAACGAAAATCTCCTCTAACCTCGATTTAAAATGGTGAAATCGATCCGAAGCTACTTTTTCATAATATGCCAACCATCCTGAGATATAGATATCTGTATCAGGTAGAAGATATATTTTATTCAATAGCAATTTTTCAACTATGTCTGCCGACTACAAAATACTTGGTTCCCAAGCAACCCAGTTAGCATAGTCTTTCTTACATCGTATATCCATGTGGTAGAGAGGTGAAGATAGTTGAATGCATAATGGGTGGTGTGTGGTATAAGACGCTGTCCATACTCCAAAACCTGGTCTGGAATCTGCTTAACCGAACGTCTTCAAGTATTTTCTAGTCATGATTGGAAAGCGTCCTTCCACCCTGGATTACAAGTGTTTGTGAAATCGTCGGTAAATGGCTTTTCCAAAATCAACCTCCCAACCTGAGATGATTATCATAGATTTTATTAAATCATCGATTACCTCCACTGTTCTCTGCCTTCTACTATATACTTAGTCCATCCAGCACCCCAATCCTGATTGTTCGTTTCGATTGTAAGGGGATATCTCCGGCGGAAGCAAGCAGGCTCATGTTTCCTTCAAGCCACACGATTCAACAGCTCAGCTCCGTGACCGCTGAAGCGGAGGTGAACAGGAGGCGATCACCGTCACCCAGTTCCACCACGGCCGCAACTACATCCCCTTCATCTCGTCATAATATGATATCGATCGCAGGGCAGGGGGATAAAAAACAATCTCGGCACACAATGAAACTGGAAGGCAGGCAGGTATTAAGTTCACGTATCGATTAGGCAGTTCCCGAAAGAATGCGGATAGGTTCATCGTCACATGTCCAGCTCAATTTGGTCTTTCTGGATGCTCAGAGGTAAAATGGGTAAAGTAACAATTCAAAGACAGATTTGGAAAATGCGCATTTCACGAACACCTTATGGTATAGCCAGATATATAGATAGGTAGATCGTTTATTTGTAAAAGTCAATGACGGTTACAAGAGTTCGATGATAGTGGTTATAACATTCGAACATAATATAGGAAATACACTGTTTATACCTACATTTAGGCATAAAAATAAAAATATTTCTAATAATACAATCAGTAGGTCTCAAAGAAAAGAAATATTCAAATAGAAAGTAAAAGGGGATTCCATCGGTTGTTATAAGATAGGGGAAACTACGTAGTATAAATCATGCCAAATTATAAGAGTAGGTAGTAATAGTTGACGTTAATACTATGTATAATCCTTTATTTTGATTAGTTAATCACTGTCTGTTAAATAAAAACCGATGGGCAGTCACACAGCTAGTGGAGCGGAACGGTAAGTTTACTTCAATGTCAGTCATTTGCTAAGAAGGCGTGTAGCATTAAGGATCTTATTGAATAATTGTAAACGGCCAACATGTTTTATGTATCGTGCTGGAAATCAATTATGGAGCAGAAAATTGAATTCACTCAGTCCACAGGCAATGTGCAAGGAGCGTGCTTTCATCAATATAAAGGCCTCAAACAAAAATTTCTATAGGTCTGGTACAAGGGCAGATGAGAAAAATGTGGATGACATGCTCTTTGGCAAGGAGGTTGCAGTGCAAACATAGCTCGTTGAGCATTATTACATGAGTGTTTTTTGTGTGGTATATCCTGATAATCTCTCGACGACATCCGCACTTGTGCTAACAGTCTCTCAATGTTAATGTTGATATTCCTCCCCAGATATTCCTTTCTCCCTCCGTAGTCAACAATCTGCCTAAACCAACCATTGAATGATGAGTTATAATTATAACCTTTTAATATTGAGGCTCGAATAATGGTCATTGAACTTCGCTTCCCAGCTATTATACTCTTTCTTGATACAATCATAGGTCGGCGAAACCAATACATTCCAGGTAAATTTTGATTTTTGAAATCCAATTTTATTTAGGGTCTCTGTTGGAGCCCTCCACATCTGAGCTTATCAATTCATCCACAATTACCCTCAGCCATCTGTTCTGATCCATCTTCATGACTCTTAGCAGATATTTCAAGGCACAAGCAAATTACGAGGGTCCTAAGGTGGAAACGGCTACATTCCACGGACACCTTATGGTGTAGAATAGACTTTAAACGAAAGGTACTGTAAGTACAAATAACAATTACTATTAAATACTATTAATTAGTGTTAGGTTCCTATTGAAGGAGTAATGACGGTTATATTTTACATCATCAGATCACGGAGGGCTATTTTACTCGAAATCCCTCGATTCCTTCCAACAATCAATGCTTTCAAACCTACTGACGCAATTTTCACTAGAAAACATAAATGTTAATTTATAAAGTTTACCAAGTTGGGTGGGGCACATAAAGCTTCCTCAAATCCGTATCATGAATAGTAAAAAAAAAAAAAACATCATTTATCATGGATCATAAAAATGATTCAAATAACCTTGAAAGATTTCATATCGAAAATAAATAAACGTGAAATACGAATCGAAATTCCGATATTGGAGAATAAAAGTACATCATCCGCAAGTGAAAACAATGCTTCCACTGCCTATAGTGGAGGGGGACGGGGGACGGACGGACTCAGAAACAATTCATCACCACACTGTTAGAAAGCTATGTTACAAGGCTACTTTTCAAGGTCTAGTGTTATCGTGTAGATTAATTTTGGCTTAGACACTTTTTTTAAAAAGTCTACCGACACATAGTAGCACATAGTTTTCTCGTAACTCCATAATATGAATGTATAGATCATTGAAGTGTTTTAAATAAACCTAAAATATTCCGTAGTGGGTTCCTATGGTTTTGGGAAACAGTTCGAGTAAGATGGAGCAAAAAATGTCAAAAGTGAAAAAAAATGCTTCCGCTACCTTGGTAGACTCGGACGCAAAATCCGAAGTGAGAAAATCCTCGAAAACTCAGCGTACTAAAAAAAAAAAATCTCCAAGACGAACTTTTTGTCGGGAATACGCTATAGATTCGACCCCTGGTCAGTGGTACTATCTCAACTGGCACTATTAATCTAAACTGATTGTTAATAATTTCTGTTCTTAAAGTTACCCAAAGGAATTAATCATGTTTTGGTTGCACTTTGGTAATCTGATTTATAATAAGTCCTAGTTAGATGTGTTTTATGGTTAGGCATATTAATCAATATTCCCAGTCTAGCTTGAGCTTGCATTGATGTTCATCTGTCGTAATCGTGCCAAAATATGAAATTTATTATCAATGGATTCCGAAAATCATCCAGTGGACGATGAATCATTGGCAGCCAACTCGCTGACGTTGCATGCCGAAGTGTGTAATGCTGAATGGCAAGCGGAGAAGGTTAATGACATGTCCCTGATTTATTTTGATTAAACTTTTATGAACAATAGATGTTTTTCAAATATGGGGGGTTTCTTCTAAATCTGGAGCTCCACAATTATAAGACATTCGTAGTTGGTAGCAACTAAGCCAATCGATATATGCTTGAGGGCAACCAAAATATAGTCAATTCTTGCTGAATTAGTGAACCACTGTTTTATTTTGAAGTATGTTTTTGCTGATTCGTTTCACAGAAGAAACATAAAAACACTAGGCTGGCTGTAACGCGTCAAGTTTGCAAATTTAAACCTTTCATCGAGCCAGCTATAGTGGATATCGAATCCAATATATCGCTTAAGTACTTCTTTAACTGCTCCACTCAAAAAACAGTTTTACTGCTATTGCTAGAGACCATTTCATTGAGGGTGAAGCTAACGGAAAATATTGACTTCGGCCATCGCAAAAACTGTTCATCCGCGCCTTGGGAGATTTCACGCGGCTCACCGTGGAAATCGGCTGAAATACCCACTCAAGGGGTTAACGCTTGAGAACAGAAACCAACGCCGACCAGCCTGATGGGGGCCCCGCACCCACCCACCAGCTCCCGAAGACGGGTCTCAAATAAAAACACGATTTGTCATAGGTAGACCGTGTGAGGAGGGTTTTTACATCAGGTTGACCACTCCAATAAATTATTCCTCCCGGGTGCCTTTCCCCTTGGGTTCCTTTGGTGAATGAGAAAAAACAACCTACGCTAACCGTGTTGAGGACAGACAAAAGAGCGAAGGGGACAGAGTGAGGACGGCGTCAGCAATGCATCACGCCTCTGCCATCCGGTGGGTGAGGATCTCTGGACACTTAGTTAATATTATGTAAAGAGTCTCCCGAACTTTGTCAGTGTTTTCGAGAGGGCTGACGAAGCAATTTCCAGTGATGTGGGATATTTGGTGAACCATACATTGAAGGGGGAATCCTGGGTCACGAAGTTGGTTAGTACACGAATCGTCGATGTTAGTTGACAAAAAATGTCAAGTTTCTTCACACAGTCTTGTACTAGACAGTTGTGAGAACATTCAACATACTTGGTACCTACGACAATAAAGTTGGTTATTTTTATTTAGTTTTTAAACTGATTTGTATAGTTGATCCATAGTATTGAAATTATAGCATTTTATCGAATAAGATTTTTTATGGCGTATGGTACCTATAGTTGGGTATGGTAGCTATAGAATTCAATCCGATGATCGTACGATGGCCTTCAGAAAATGGGTTCGGCATTACAATAAACCTCGTGCGATCAGAGAAGTTATGTAACGTCGTACTTGGATGGATGAACGCACAGGTAAGGGTCCCCCGTCCAAGTAGTTTTCACGCTTCCGTACGGCAAACCCTTCTCCACTCAAGGGGGTAATGCAATCAGTAGCGAAATAATCAGAAAGAATTCCGGTCCTCCATTTGGAGAACAGCTGAATTTATTTGCGACGCCTGAGGAAGTTAATACGTATTGGGCCAACTTGGAATGGTTGCCTACGAGTACCTACTTGCTATTATTCAACTTCCAGAAAATTGATCATCTCAATTGTGCACTGAACTGAGAAAAGCTCAGTCTTCACATTCATTCATAAACGAAACTTAACGATAATTAACCTCAATAAATGAAAATGAAATTTAAATTAGTGTAAATTGTTGTGGTTGAGCTTCCCCTATCTTCCGGGGGGCCAACGCAAAAAGTGGAACAACCAGTACTTGACCTGGCGGAACCGAAACCGCAGGGTGAAAACGAGACTGAACTTCCATAGGAACTGAGTAGCAGGAGTTGTGTTACGGATCAGATCTTGTGAGACTTCCCTGCCAGCAGATATTTGGTCGCGCGGCACCCGGCGAGCTGCTCCCCGGTTCTTTCTTCTCGACCTAAAAGAAACGAACGATCGCTTTGTCCACACATTACGCATCGAACATTTAGATCAGTGGTTACCAACTGGTGGGTCGCATAGTGGCCCTAGGTGGATCACATCGTCCTCAAGAAGAAGAAAATTGAAATCGGGAAAATAGAATTTAGGTAGGTACCTATTTAAACAACTGAGTTCACTGATCAAGTTCCTTACGAAGTTTGAAAAAAGGAGAATCTACGTTCGCGTGAATGGGTGGAGTGAGAAGTTTGATAAGTATGTAATACTAGCCGGTTACCCGTGAGTTGCACGGATCCACATGTAGGGTATAGCCGGTGCTTAGGTTAGCAAAATTAATAGCATAGCGAGTAGAGCCACTCGTGAAGTAGAGCCTACGGAGGCTACATGCCAAATTAAAGTTTCATGGGAATTAACTGAAGGAGCTCACTCCGCTGACCGCAATAGAGGATTGTAGTGAAGCCTTCCACGACTTGCCAGTCAATTTGCACCCACCCTCAAGAAAATCGGTGCAGTCATTGGGCCATAATGCTCGGACAAACAAACTGGCATTGGGTTTTATATATATTACAGGATAGAATAAGGATTCCTCGTTGCTCGCAAGTCTCGAAAATCTCAACTGGTGGGTTCCTAGCAAAAGTTAAGTTGAGAACCCCTGGCTCAGACCAACCAATACGTTTATCTATGTTTTTATTTCCAATATAATAATATAAACCACCTTCAACAGTAACAATAAATAAATCAATCAATAATGACACATAGTATGCTGCTAATGACTCTTTCTTGCGGGCACTAAAACACGTGGATTCGTATTGGTTGAATAACTGCCACTTCTGTCAATAGGTCTTGAATTCATCCGAGTTGAAAAAATGAGTTTCGTTACCTAAAAACTAATCTGTCTCACGTACCTCAGTTTTCAGGAATTAAAAAGCCATAAGAATACTTATTACACTGAATATTACGAGCAAATCAAACGACTTGCTCTGTAACAAAAAAAAAAAAATATACAAAAATATAAAATGTATCCCTGATTTACGGCTTATACATTAAGATTTGTTTATAGGTACCACTAACTAGGAATTAAACATGAAATAATGTAATTATTCATGATTAACAATTTTTTATTTAATCAAGAGCGGAGTGTAGGCGAATTTGTGAGAGTCAACTAAAATTTGGTGAAGAATGGAGAAAATGGTGGCTATCGGATTCTCTTCATCGAAGAACTTGAAGTCCCACTCTCGCTGCATGACCATATGAGAAAATTTTTGTTTTTTTTTCTCATCATATCTGTTTTGAAATTTGGGCACTTTGTGTGCCTAGAAGCGGTTAAATATTTCAGTATGGCGGCAAAACTAAATTTAAAGAATGTGCGACTATAAATATCATTACCATGTTTTCCAAAATTTTTACTCATTTTTTGGAACATTTTAATTCAATTTAAGTATGTATCGGTATAATGAAAAAAAAAAAAAAAAAAAAAAAAAAAACGAATTTCAGTGTGTTCTAGTTTATAATTGATTAAGTTTTTCCAAGTAATAGTCCGCATTAACAAACATTCGACAATTTCAAATCATTTGTTCCTATTTTTAGTGATTTTTACGCACATTTGAGGAAGTTTAAGCCATTTATTGTGCTCAAATAGTATTCTCCAACGAACTCATCCTCTCTTTTGGAGTTCTTGATTGTTTTGCAAAGAGGAAATGAGAGGAGTCGTCTGAATCAAATCAAACTCAAACGGATTTTCATGGTGGAAAGTTTTGACAACTTTATAATTACATTTTTTGAATCATTGAAAAAGCTTCATTATCCTAAAAAAATCGTTAAAAATAAGTTTATCTTGATCGTTATCATTTGAATAGCTAGTATCGGACACAACATTCATTAATCCAATAGCTAACCTATCAATCAACTTCAAAGATTCCTCACGAATCTTCAAAAATTTAAAAATAATGTATAATTGACATTTTCCTTGATATATTCTCAGATGTTATTGTAAATAAACAAAAATCGCTTTAGTTGGTCGGCCAGTAGAAAAGATCTTACCGTCATGTCATGGAGCGATACAGGCTGTAGCGCTGGGTAGCTTCCTTGAGGAGGTGCAGGTGTACCGAGAGACTACGGTAAAAATAAAATAAAATAATAATTGGATGTTTCTGGATAGTTGAACCTTTCACCAAGATTAGTGTCTCTTTCTTGTTTAATACCATCACAAAGAACGTTTCTTTTTCGGCACTAATAAACTCAATTTGCGATTTACAATCGAGTAGACGGTCTTTAGTTTATATTATTTCAGTCCTGATGGGAAAAATGAAAGGAAAGGGTGAAAAGGAGGGGGGGTGGGGGGAGTTTCCGGGTAGGATAGGTTGGTCGCACAACGATGGTCTCTTTCAATCATTAAAACCAAGTCCAGCAAAAATCAATTTCAAAAAATTTTGTCTATTTATTGAAAGTTTTTGAGTTGTCAGAGTTTTGATACTTTCAACCCTTATGTCATCCCTGGGAGTTTACAGAAAGTGATTTCGTGATTTCGGTCTGTCTTCACAAATTATGTGATTATTGAACCAATTTCGTAAATTTTGGTCAAATAGTTAGGAAAGAAAATCTTCAAAGGGAAAAATTGTTATTCAATTTTCGAAATTTTTAAATTTCGTACCAAAGTATTTTTTAATTTGTACCAAAAACATTTCCAGTCATGCAGCATGATCGTATGAGCGAATTTTCATAAACCACCTATCATATTATAATATGTTAAATTGTATTGAAATTTGAACTATTTCGGTAGAAAGAAATGGTTAAAAACCAATTTTATAAAGAAAAGCAAAACTCATTCTAAATAAAACTCGGCACGTCTGAGGAGATTTTGGATTTTTAGATTTTTAGCGAATTTTTGAAGAAAATTAAGCTATTGCTCTCGCCTCAAAATTTGTAGAATGTGAATTTTTGAAGAAAAAAAATTATGCAGAAATCCGTTTCAGGCTATTCTGAATCATATTCTGAAGTTTAACGCATTTTTTTATGTATGTATATATGTATGTATGTATATATGTCTGTATGTATGTATGTATGTATGTATGTATGTATAAATGTATGTGTCATTCCAGACGATAACTGTCCGTAGAATTGTGCTAGAAACTTCAAACAAATTTTAAAATGTTAAGGACACAAAACGAAAGTTCAAGTTCGTTGGCCAGCATGATCGGATTACATCTTCGGGTTGAAATTTTCAAAAATGTAGTCAACAATTTCAAAATAGCCTGTTTTTTGCGATTTGTTGTGCGAAATAATTTTTTCAGCATACTAACATGTGGTATATTCGGAATCAGCGTAAAATTTCCTATAGGAATATGTATCAAGTTTTCAAAAATGTCAAAGTTGAAAAATCAGTCAAAAATCGAAATAATGCCGTTCGCTAGTTGTAAAAATCGGTAATATTTGCATGAAACATTGTCCAAATTCAGATTGAACTACTCTTATGGAAGTATCCCTGTATAACCAATCCTAGAACCATGCTGTTTAAAACGTAAGTAGTAGGTGCTTTAAAAAAAAAAAAAAAAAAATGTAATCACAAGTGATGAGTTTACTCTCTGCATGTGTTAATAATTTGATTCCATGTTTGCCTATTAAAATCATAAACTAAAATTTCTCAACACGATCAATAGCGACTGAAATGTCGAAGATTTCTTCAAAAATTCGCTCATGGGGTCATGCTGCATGACTGGACTTTTTCTGGATAATTTTGAGTTTTTTTTAAACGCCCTATTTATTTGTTTACAATTTAGTTTTAACTAAAATTCTGCTGAAAAATATAAATTTAACGATTTTCGTTCGTTTTGCCATTTTTTGTGATTTTTTAAAATACATTCTTCGAAATTGGACCAATTTAATGTGCTCAAAAACTGTTGGCCAACAAACTCATCCTTTCGCTTGGAATGCTTGATTTTTTGGCGCAAGAACGGTATTTCTATCTCAATCCTAAGGATAGTTATCCTCTGGAATGACACACACACACACACACACACACACACATAAGCGCATACTTCAGGAATCGTTTCAGAATGCCTCAAAACGGATTTCTATGAAGACATTTTTCGAAAATTTCCCGAGCCGTTACAATAGCTGCATTTTCTACGAAAATTCGCTAAAAATTAGAAAAGCTGTAAGGATATTATCGGAAATTAAGAACCAAAATCGGTTCAGTTGGTCGGCCAGCAGGAGATCTGGCCGTCATGGAGCGATACCGGCTGGGGAGCAGGGAAGCTGCCTTGAGGAGGCGCAGGTGTGCCGAAAGACTTCGAGCTTTGCCGAGACCACCCGAGAGTGAGTCGCGTGCTCCCCTCATGTGTGGTCAATTTCGGCGCGTGCGCACTGCTTGTGTGGTCCCTCCAACGTTTAAACCTGAATTTAGACTACTTCAAAACATATTTAAGGGCTGTTTTTCTGCTTAAATGTATGTGAATACTTACTAAGTTGATTGCACGAGAAAAAATGCCCATTTTCACATATCCATTTTTATTTTTATTCTAATTTTATTTTTTCACAACAAACCGAAAGATCACAGGGAAGGTATACAAAGTGGCCCAGTGGCACCCAACAAGAATTATTGTCATCCAACGATTCTTATTTACTATATTTTACTTAAATGTTATGCACCTCAATTATAATTAAGAATTTAAGTGAGTAATTGGATCGTACTTGCTGTCTACATATTTTTAAAGAACATGACGGACCATGAACCATTCTCGTATAAAATTATGTAGGTACTTCTCAAAACCTTTTCATACTTGGATGGCTTCATTTAAGTTAGCCGGGAAATAATTTTCTTTTATATATTGATCTGGAAAATAAACTTGAGGATTTGATATTGATGCTGACGTTTCTGAGTAATATGCAGAAGATTTACAGTGGGATTTTAGTGTTAACAGTTAAAGAAGGTATGGCAGGGACGTAAGGCCCTTCTAATTTGAAACGTGTTGGATAATCAATTGTGGATAATTTGCTCAATTTGTATAAATGGATATTTGTGGAAAAGTAATAATAAGGGTTCAACGAGAAGCTGGCGTAATTAGAATACTTCAAATTCCACAAAAAATTTTTAGTTGGATAAACTCCAGATTTTTCATAATTTTAATAGTTATTTTCTGTGCAATATTCAAATTTTTCAAATGAGTAGGCCCTATATTTGGCCCCAAGAAGCAAAAGTTTCATTAATATATAAAATGTTGTTCTATGAAAGTCTGGATAAAAATGCTAAATGAACGCTCTTAACATATGAATCCAAATTACTTTTTGGGTAAATTATACAGTTATGGGTACCCACTTTTGCTTTACATAATACATTTTTAGCAATAAGTAAAATATTAATCCTCTGCAACGTTATAATTGCGACTGGCTTGCTGCTTGGAGGGCTTCAGAGGGGCAGATTCTGTGCTGCTTAAATGGCAGCAGAGCTAGTTGCGGCAGGCGAGCTGGGACAGGAACTCGATGATTGTGCGGGTGGGACGGCCCGACATCCCGGGCCGGAGGTAGGCTGGGCTCTCAGCTGTGGCCATTTTCACTCCGTTGATGTCCATGTGCATCCAGTCCGTCTGGAGCGGGACGAACTCCTGCAGGAATGCCGCTGCGTTGCAGGCACTACCCGCGGGAGTCGTTCCCACGTTCATGACGTCGGATTTGTCTGTGCCTACCACTGCTTCCGTGTAGTATTCCCACAGCGGCATCCTCCAAACCTGAGGAGAAGATTGTAAATAAGGGATAACGGCTTGGAGTTCCTACATTAACATTTGAATCTAAAATATGGTGCTGCTCTGCCATCAAGAACAATAGGGATGGTAAAATAACCCATAATATTGTTTCAATCGAATTTCTAATGTTATTTATACCTAACTGAAGTGATGAAGTGGTAATAATGATAATAATATGCAGCTACTCTTTAAGTTGAGTGTGTGGTTCAATGACTTGTATTCTGATGATCCCCCATTCAGAGTATCCGAATGTTGCGACAAAAATAAAAATTTGGGGATTTGTAACTTTCATGTGGGCGCCAAACCATGTGGGTATCCATGACAATGAGTCTGCTCATGCTCTTGCGAGGAGGGCCATAGGCCATCACTACAGCATCGAGATGTTGCTTATACATTGAGGATCAGATCTCCTCTATGAAACATGGAGCCAATACCATCTGGTATGAGCAATGGTAAGGTCAGGCCAATGGTCACCGTCGCATCTCCCCTGGACCTGAGTAATAATTGCGCCCTAACTGCGCTTTCATTACCATATTTCCGAGGTTTGACCGAATAGTAGTGAATCATGTTGCGACTGACCATTAGGGTGGTTCAAAAAATAAAAAAAAAGTTCTGGGATTTCTGGTCCCCATTGTGTTTTTGCTTCCTCGGTATGTCAGAATGACCCTCCTAAATTTTTGGCAAAATATATTAATCCTAACCACTTTACCTGGGTCGATTTTTGCCAGTTATCAACCGATATCGTAAACCAACCTCTAAATTGGTGCCGACGTAATGATTTGAAGGACGGATTTCAATTTTTTTTGGGTCAATTTATGGGTTTTTGCATGCGCTGAACACGATGAACTTATTTATTTTACGCTCCGTCCACTAGTTATCCGGTAAACTGGCAGAGGGCACTGCTTGAAGATAAGTAAAAATCGAAAATTTCACCGAAAATGCTGTAGCCTGGTTAAGAATTGTACTAGAAACATGCTATTATGGTCGGATAATATGCTTTGGCATGTTCTGAACATGATCCCGTTTTTTACTATACTTTTCCGCCGGTGATTGCTTCGTTTATCGGTCATAAACATCAAATTAACTGTAGGGTAATAGACAAATTCACCTTAATTTCACCGGAAATTATGTCGCGTCGATAATTTAAGGTCCCGAAATACCTTGTGCCGATAAAATTGGGTATTTTCCAGGATACTCGGTACAAATCCGTTGGTAATTTGGCAAGCACTCGAACCGGCATTGTACTTACTTGCCAAATATAGCGGCAAAATGGAGAAAATAGCTAAACTTTTCCCATTTTTCTGTAAAATTCCTTAGTTTCCATCGGTTTTCCGGGGTAAAATTCGTAGTTCAGAATTGTCTAAACTGTGATTGGATGATAGTCAGCCTGACTATCAAGCCTTATTGATATCTGTACACCACCAGAAGTAAAAATTTCCTAAAACTTGCCGTAAACGGAAAATAGTTGAAACTTTGAAGACTGTTTGAAATACTTTTTTTTTTTATGTTTCAATATTTTATCGAGGTTAATTATTATTTTTGTATATTTTTATTATATGTTATTCTCGTTAAAAGGTTTTGTTTTATGGATTCTCTTTCAGCTCATAGACCAAATTACAGATTGTCCCTCGAGCAAGTGAAACTGAAATTATATTACATTATTTTCAATTATATTACATCACTTTTTATTTAAAGATCCAATCACAGTTCAGACAATTCAGAACTATGAATTCGACCCCGGAAAACCGATGAAACTAAGGAATTTTACAGAAAAATGGGAAAATTTTAGCTATTTCCTCCATTTGCCGCTATATTTGGCGAATAAGTACAATGCCGGTTCAAGTCCTTGCCAAATTACCAATGGATTTGTACCGAGTATCCTGGACAATACCCAATTTTATCGGCACAAGGTATTTGGGGACCTTAAATTATCAACGCCACATAATTTCCGGTGAAATTAGGGTGAATTTGTCTATTACCCTACAGTTAATTTGAGGTTTATGGCCGATAAACGAAGCAATCATCGGTGGAAAAGTATAGTAAAAACGGAATCATGTTCAAAACATGCTAAAGCATATTATCCGACCACAATAGCATGTTTCTAGTACAATTCTTAGCCAGGCGACAGCATTTTCGGTGAAATTTTCGATTTTTACTTATCTTCAAGCAGTGCCCTCTGCCAGTTTAACGGATAACTAGTGGACGGAGCGTAAAATAAATGAGTTCATCGTGTTCAGCGCATGCGAAAACCCATAAATTGACCCAAAAAAATTGAAATCCGTCCTTCAAATCATCACGTCGGCATCAATTTAGAGGTTGGTTTACGATAGCGGTCGATAACTGGCAAAAATCGACCCAGGTAAAGTGGTTAGGATTAATATTTTTTGCTAAAAATTTAGGAGGGTCATCCTGACATACCGGGGAAGCAAAAACACAATGGGGACCAGAAATCCCAGAATTTTTTTTTTTTTGGAACCACCCTACTGACCATACATGTCTTACGACCGGGCACCTGCCTAGAGCTATAGCTCGTGGATTACGTGGGAGATGATCTATCTGCCACTTTCTGAAAGCTTGTCCGGACTTTGTGAGCTTTTACGCTCGGTCCACCTCAATGGATTGATATTCCATCTAGACAAGACAAGTTCAATCGCTGCAGCCATACTTGAGAGACACTGGGCGCTATTATAAGAAATATGATGTCTCTAAATAGTTAGTGAAATATTCATATGCATTTAGTCATAGTTTTGTTAACATAGCTGTATTTCGAGAAAAAAACAAAAAAAACATGTAGGCTTGTTTATAAGGTAGTGTATGCTTATCTGGTCCTAGGTAGGTAGCAGTTAGTCTGAAATTTGTGAATTGATTTCACTTTAGTACCAGTGACATGAAGCTGAGAGCAATAATTCTGAAGCTATCCTTAGGCCGCCTGTCATGAATAATACACTCATTAAACTCGGAGCGTAACAATAAAGCCGTGAATATAATCCATGATTTAAAGTAAGAAAAATACTGATCGTGCTCCATGGACGACCAAAACAAAGTAGCCTTATTCAGTAGTCTTATTATACTTACGAATATGTCCCCACAAGTCTTACTCTGTCTCCGGTGTGAATGGATGCGATCCGAATGAGATCATACAGTGAATCAGAATGTGTGAAAACCCCAGAGGCTGAGGCTCCCATTAGGTCGAATATTTCATCGGTCATCGTCCCGATGTCCACCATAAATTTTGGAGTGTAGACACTGCTGTAGCTTAGCGCGTCGGCCAACACGAGGCAACCTTCTTGAGCGGTGTCTTGCACCAGAATAGTTTTTCCTTCAAAATGGTATGGCTGATTTATACTAGGTTTCTTGATTAGAAAACACACACACACACACACGTATAAGGGTCACGGGAAAGAACGATCAGAGTCATTTTTTGGTCCGAAATGAGATAGTGGTGCCATCTTGCAGGTCTTGGAGAAACGAATCGAAGCATGTACCGCTTCGGGAGAGAATGATTAATGTTAGTGTCAAAATTCAGAGGGAAAGATTTTAGGTGTAACGAAACAACGATCAGCGTCCATGCGATGACGGCTAAAAAGGATCAGACTCCTAAAATGAAAGATCAAAGTCCAGCAGTTTTCTTGAAAAAAATCAATTTTTTCCATACTCTTCATAATTTTTAAAACATTTGGATTTTGGTTTCTTCATTAAAATGTGTTTTATCAATGAAATGACTATTTGGAGTTGAGAATTATTTACCCTGAACCCGAAATATTACATTTGAAAGTTTAAATTTTTAATTTTGCAGATTTGTGAAGAAGTGACTCTGATCATTATTTCCTTCGACCGTTCATATACGTGCTTATGTATACAGGGTGTACACATAAAGGTCGCACCACCGACCAGCGTTCTATTGTACTACTAATTTCTGATCGAAAGTGCCTCCTAGCAATGTTTTTTCACTCCGCTAAAAAATCGAGTTTTTCCCACTTTAAATTTTTCTCGTGTTTTCGACCTTATGACACTAAAACGGCCTTAACTCCCTTGATTTTGAAAGTAAAATCAAATGAAGAGACCGTTGAAAAGAAAGTTAAATTTCCTATCTTGCCGATACCAAATCAATATTTTTCGTTTTGGATTGAACGGGGAATAAATCAGCTTAAAAAGTGAAATAGGTCAGTTTTTGAAAATCTTCGGTTTGTTGAACTTTTACAGGTCAAAGTAGTTAGACACGCGAATTTTCGCAGGTAAACCTAAAATTGCGCCAAAATCTCAGCTCTCCAACGGTACTATCAATTTTTCTTTTCTTTTGTTGATTGTGGAAAAAACTAAACATGTTTATGTACATAAAACAACTTTATGTTATAAAACGTGTTTTTGGTTTATTATTCCCAATAATAAGCCTTTGTAATCGTATAGGGGGAAAAAAATTATTTTCTCTCAAACTTGGTCACTTCACGTTTCAAGGTGCGTAGATTCCAAATACTTGGGAGCAGTAGGTACTAGATGATTGAAATTGTTGGGTCTTTCCTAATCTGCTGAGTGAGCTAAAATCTCTCCTGTTCATCCTAGGAAGTTGAGATTTGATAGGAAAATTCCCTGGGACATTAGGAATCAATTGAAAAGATTGGCTCATTCTTGCCTATCTTAAGAAGTTGAGATTTGATAGGGAGACTCTCTGAGACACTAAGATAAAATTGCAATTATTGGATCTTTCCCAATCAGCTGAGTGAGCAAAATTCTCTCTTGTTACCCCTAGGAAGTTGAAATTTGATAGGGATACTCTCCGGGACACTGAGAGACGATTACAGTTATTGACGCTTTCCTAATAAGCTGAGTGAGCTGAAATCTCTATTCTTCATCATAGGAAGTTGAAATTTGGTAGAGAGACTCCCTGGGACATTAGGAGACGATCGAAATAATTGGCTACATGCTCTTCTGAACCACACGGAAGTTGAAATTATGTAGACACTCTGGCTACTAGTTAGTTAAAGTTTAACAAACGGGTATAAAGGAGTTGGAGAGATCTGCGAGTGTTACCAATCGATTCAGCGTGAAAAAGAAACTGACCCAAAACTAGTATTTTCTTAGGAGGTGCTTTTTCACAAAAAGCGTCGATTTGACAGAAAAAAAAAAAAAAACACGTTTTTCAACATACAAACATAAATTTCTCACCCAATTAACAAAGTAAAATAAAAATCGATTATACCGTTGGAAATTTTGGCTCAGTTTTAAGGCTTATCTGCAAAAATTTACATGCCCGATTTTTCGGACCTATGAAAGTTGAAAAAAACCGAAGGATTTCAAAAAAAAGAATTGTTTTGCTTTTTAGACTAATTTATCCCCCATTCAATCCAAGCGAAAAAAATTTAATTTGGCATCAGCGAGATAGGAAATTTAATGTTCTTTTCAACGGTCTCCTCAAATTTGATTTTACTTACAAAATTTAGGGAATGTCATACGGTAGAAAACACGAAAAAAATTTAAAATGGGAAAAACTCGGTGTTTTAGTGGAGTACAAAGAATTACAACGAGACACTTTCGATCAGAAATTAGTTGTAGAATCGTACCCTGGCCGGTGGTGCGACCTTAACGTGTACACCTTGTATACACATTGCATTCAGCCCATATAATGTCAATAAAACAATTAAATAAATTTGAATTCACAAAAATACGGTTGCAAGAACAGTCGACTTCGAAAGTAGTCTTGACCAGACCATGAATGTATTTATCCTCATGATAAGGTGGGTATGGTTGCACGTACGTGTTTGCGCACTCACAAGTGAAATTGAGTTTAGTTCTATGGATGCCATTATGAGCTCATGATTATGGATGTGAAATGGCTATGGCGTGCATTGTTCGGAATGTAAGGCAAGTAGGTATGTGTAAATTATCTCGGAAAATCCCAAGAATTGCAACGATTGAAAAATGAGATGAGAGAACATAACATATTACGAGATGAGAAAACATAACACTACGCTTACACAGTCGCTACTATCAACATCTCTGGTACGGAACTTATACAGAACCTACCTAACAGCATAACTAAAACTGATTAATAGAAAAGTGGATGCAATTGAAAAAGAGAAAAAAATAGAAAAAGTCTCCCGAAGTGTGAGAGTTTAATGTTTTTGCATATACATTGCGATTCGTTTTGATACAAACGGAATGATGCATGTAAGGGATTATTCACGTATACCGTACCCGCAATATGCCAGAGAATTTCGTTAAAATCGGATGATAGCTGATGGCACTAAGGGTGTCGTACGAATTTTACGTTCACACTTATGCAGAGGCTACCGTTGGTGTCATCGAGATGGCACTCATAGAGCCACGGCCTGTTCCGCGCAATTCATCAAGTTTTTATAAAAATCTGATGACAAAAGAAGGAATGATTGGTGTCAGGGATTACGGATTCAGATAGACAAACCGGCAGACTGACGAATACAAGATCAAGTTTTTTCAGAAATCTCTAAAACACAAAACACCAGTGGTAATTTTTATTTTGAGTGCAAAAAGTTTTCTGTCTAATTGAATATAATCACAAGGCTTCTGCAATCTTGGTTGGGAAACGACAAAAGACACTTAAGGAGTAATTTGATAGCATATTTTCGTAAATGAAATATAATGACAATAATGCAGTAAGGATGTCCTTGTATATACATATTTGTGATATCTTTTTGTTGTTTACCATGGCACATCATGGAAATTAACTCATTCAATTTAAACTAAGAGATGATAAATGTTTCGTTAGTAAATTGGTTGCAATCGTGCTGCATTGCAATTTGCATGGAGCGCAACACATCTGTCCCCCTCATGGGAAGATTACACGCCAGGGTAAAAGAGAAGAGAGAATCTCATCATGGACGCCACCGAACAATTCATTAACCATATTTCTGATACTCGAGCGGAGCTGCACCATGCTTGGAACCCAAATCCTTGCCAAATTTCATCAAGACATAATGCATGATTAAGGCATAAAAGACAAGTGTCTACGCTTGTCTGAAATGGAGGGGAATACTAACCATTTTGTGCCCTGATGATGTCACCAGGTTTGAATGCAGAGGCACCTGGCATATTCTCGCAGAGTGGGATGAGACCACGGACGTTGATGGGGAGCTGGAGATTCGAAATGGCTCTGAGAGCGGCGACAATCGTCGCGGCTCCTGCCATATCTCCTTTCTTATTCTTCATACCTTGGCATCGGGAGAGACAGATCCCTACAACAAAAAACTTTAAGAATTGTACTATTTTACAAACCTGTGTCGATGTTCATGCCAAGAAACGATGCGAAAAACACTAATCTATTTTATATTTCTGTTTCAGTGTTACTTTCAGGACTGGTAAAAATTAAGAATATTCTTGTTATTTTAATCCATTAATGTGATTGAAACTGTGATAAACATTTTCTGTGCGTTTCCAAGGTTTAGCTATAATGTAAAGCTATCGTTTCGAAAGGTAGTTGGGAGTTTGTATCACTCCCGAGGAAAAAATTATGTTGCTGCAAACCAACTTGAGCTCATCCCCTTGAAAATCTCTTTCCAACTATTAAAAAAAAAAAAAAAAGAAAAAAAAAACAACAAAAAACAACAACAGGAACTATAAATTGAATACAATGATTGATGCGAAATTAATTATTGCATAATTTCATTGCACCCACGACGTGTCCATTTCTATATCATGGAAATTATCCCGTTCAATTTAAACTAGGAATACTGCATAATAAATGGTGGATTTGATAAATTTTTCGGTAGTAAATTGGTTGCAACTGTGCTGCATTGCAGTTTGCATGGAGTGCAACAAGTCTGTCCCCCACAAGGGAAGGTTAAATACGCTACAGTAAAAGGGGAAAAAATCTCACCATGGACGCCACTGAACAATTCATTAACCATATTCGTATTAGAATTGAATTTTTGGTTGTTCCTCTAATCTCTGTAGAAATAAATTATGGGGGTGCGAGTGGCGGTGATTGTGGTCGTGTTAGGTTCAATGGACCCAAAGTTTGCTGTTAGCAGTTTTACAGTTTACATATGTGGGAAAGGCTGCCAGTTGTTGACAGTTGGCGAGTACATACCTTTATACACAAGTCCCATGGAAATTACGCTTCCCGATTCACCCGCCGAACAACAAGAGCTTGTTGATAATAAAAAAGTAGAAGATAAATAATCATCAGGATTTGTGTGGTCTGGGCTTAAGAGGATATGGAGAGTGGCCGGCTCCAGCCCGATCGTTGGTCACTGCAGATGTCGACATCCAACAGACTGACGCCGCTCACCTTTTATAGAACAATACTTTTTGCTTGGGCTTAGTGAAAAACTGAGACTCAACACGAGAAGCGCTCTCACGAATGCCTGGAGACAAGGTTCCTCTGTCTTATAGTCCAGTTATGGCAGACTTATAGAACTTCTGTTATTAGATTGAGATTTTACTAAAAAGACTAAACATTTCCCGGATTAGCGCATCTTCAACCTTGAGAGGTGGCGCTAACGGTCATAAAGTCTCTGAGGTTGGGAAAAAACCTCCGTTCCTTATTTCTTGTGAGGTCCGAGTAGTTGTCAGTCGGCATCCAGGGCTTTTGTTGACAAAAGTTTCGCGATTTATGAGGCTATTATAGAGTGCAGGTGAAACCTCTAAACTCTTCAGCGGTGTATGGAAGAAAAAGCAGAAGTCATGAGAAAAACAGAAAACCAAGAGAAATAATGCACTAGAAACCTGCACAAAAAGGATTCTGGTTTGGTAATAATTTTTTCACTTTACTTTTACCCATCTTTAACCCCACTCCATTGTGGGATTGGAAGATTCGCCGGTTTAATATTTAAGCGCTTATCATCAATTAGGAGTTTTTAGGACCTGAATGGAATGTAACGTGGTCCAAGCACTCCTTCCGGAAACTGGTGCAACCAATCCGCAATCTTCAATTTATGTCCGCTGCTAAAATATTGATTAGTTGGACAAATAGATCAGAATGATTTGTGTAGTTCGGTGGTCTGGATGCTCGCAAGCTCGCATCTCAAAAACACATAACATCAAGTAGTCAATCCCTTAGTAAAAATTCAGATTAGTTGGGCAAATAGATCAGAATGTTTTATATAGTTTGGTGGTCATACCGCATGGAAGCGCTAGCGTCGCGTTACAGTCCTTCATGTTCTAGACACTTATTTACCAATTCACTTGCGTCTGTTCTGTTCTTCTGAACCTGTTATCCGACCTGTCAGTGGTAAGCAATGAGGTTAATTAGGCAGAGATAACAATCGAGTCCATCCCATACAGATGTCATTAGCGATTTTGGCTTACCAATATTTTCAATAAGAATCCTCTGTAATTGACCCAGAAAAAATTGACCCCCCCCCCCCCCCCCCCAATTTCACAATTAGTTGGTTGACGTTTCAAGACACGTAGATTCCACAAATTGAATAAAAGCTCGGCGCCCAGCGCCTCGAAAGAAATTACTGAAACATGCACATGTTTTCCTTAAATGTAGGTTAAACTGTAAACTGCGTAAAGTGAAAAGCTTGTCACAATCTCATTATTGAACCGTATTACTGGAAGTAGTTGATGAGGATCCCCACAGAATACTAGTTTAAAACCCTCAAACAATTCGTCATATTCCATATTAATTTGCTGAAGTCGTGGAATAAGAATTTCCAAGAAGAAGCCCGTAATTTTATACGTCTTTTAGCAAATTTTCGTAGGAAATGAAGCTGTTAGGTACTATTGAACAACAAATTTTAAAATGTGCATTTTCCCAAAATATCCTTCGTAGAAGTCCGTTTTGAGGCATTCGGAAACGATTACTGAAGCTTGTGTTTTTTCAACTGTACTTGTATATGTAAGTATATATATATAAATGCCTACACATTCTGTCAGTCGTTCCAGACAACATCTTTGTCAGTTATCAAATCAATGTAAAATAATGTACCTAATACTATAATTTACGAAAATGCGATCATGCAAGCTCAGCAAGCTATGTGTGTGCTGATGTTCTCGCAAGGATGGACATAGTCCAGTCTCTGTTTTGCACATGAGAGTCTCTGGGTTCTTCTACGTCTTAGTTTACTTTTGAGTTTTTCATTCGATTTGGGAATAACCATTTGGTAGCCATCGCTATATCCCTTGAGGCACAGTGCGGAGACGCCTTTCTCTGCGAAATCTTATTGTTTTTCCCCCTCCGATCAGTCAGTGGAGTCCGTGATAGCAATCCGTTTAGTGACGGAGGGCAACATGGCTCCCCTTGAAATCATCACTGGCAGTGGTTGTGGTGCGGCTTAAATCATTAAATATATATATATATATATATATATATATATATATATATATATATATATATATATATATATAAAATGAACTATGGGATTCAGTTGAAGGGAAGGTTATACTACTGAAAATTTAACAAGACTCATCTACGAATACCCCAAAAACGGATACATGAAAATTGCCAAATTGCCTATCGATACACGTACCTCGAAGACAACATCCAAAAGGGTGCTAGAATGAGGAGTGGAGTGTCAAGTTTTAGTTCTCGTAGTACTAGTACTTAATAAATAGAGTTGTACATATCATTATTTTCCTCACCTCCCGCGTCAAAAGTTACGCCTTTGCCGATTAGAACGACCGGAGCAACGTCGGGGTCACAGCCCTCGTAGTAAGCCTCCAAGAAGATGGGCGGCTGACAGGAGCCCGCTGAGACGGACAGAAATGCATTGAATCCTCGCAGCTTGGCCCAGTTGCGCACTTTGACTTCAACATTTACTCCCGCTTTTGTTAAAACTTCAACTGCACTTTGAGCGAAAGCTGAAGGAGTTAAAAGATTTGCAGGAGTTTCCGCTAGTTGACGTGCCAAATTTTGAGCTGAGGCTTTTTGTTGTCCTGTGTGCATTCGAAACATCATAATTTGTTAATGGAGAAATAAATAAGAAATAACACCATCGAAACGTTATTCTATGGAAATGCATAGGTACAAGGATATGTCTTTTGGTCATTAAAAAGCAGTCTGTTAGTCTCCATTATAAATTTCAGCACCATAAACAGAGTAGGAAAGAAATAATTAGCCTCAGAGTCCCCTCAGCTGATCAGGGTGACATGGCACCTCACTATTGTAAATTCCTGGTGACTCTACTTTAAAATTCCAGGTGTGGTTGTACGTGAAAGCTACGTTGCACACTAATGAGGGCAAGCTAAAAGACCCTTCTTCTTTATAACATCAACTGATAGGTTGCTTGTTGGCTTATGGCCATATGCTTGTATGGGCTTATCGACATTCAGTTGTAGTGATGTGTGACCGCGCGGATCGGAAATGGTCGTAAGATATCTGCTTATAGTGCCATTAATCACTTCTATTGAATTGGAAAAATAATTATGTCAGTTTAATCAAAGGACCTAACAATATATCGTACCTACCTACTCTTGTAGGCATATACCTAATAACAGAATGCAATAGCTAATTATGGATTACTTAATATACCAATTTGCCATCCAATCCAGTCATTGGAGTCGAATAGATTAATCTTCGGCATAACGATAAGTTTTTCTTCTGCTCTGTGTTCTTGGTAAAGCCACAACCCCATGGAAGCTCCTTCAGCTGCTGATTCTGCATGTCCTAGGCTGTCTACCTGAATTACATCAAATTATTTCATTAGTAATATTGTGAATGTGGTATGCGATCACCCGATCGTGAATAAGGCGAAAGTTATTTGACCATGTATATAAAGTTTATCTAATCAGAGTGCCTTTCTGTGTTTACAACAATACGGTATTACTCATTTCGAAGATCTGTGTATATTAAATATCGCAGGATTAGAGAGGAAAAAACAATGATTTGGCTATGCCGATATGCAAGTACCTCCCTACTAGATTTAAAGATTTCATCAATAGCGTTGAATTGAACTACTAAAATAGGCAATAATATTGATTAGGAGTAGGAATTTACTTCTTCACCTGGATCTTGTACAAGCTGAGATTCTGTAAAGCCCTACATCCAGCCGCAGCTGCAATCCGAACAACCTCCTTCATTTCGTCCAGCTCTTCAACTGGGTTGTATCCTACGCAGTCTGTTCCCAACCCCACAACTGCAATAGCGTTGAACATGTCATCGTCCGTGCCGTAGATTATCCTCACCTAGAATGACATGGGTGTGAGTTCTATTTATCAATTTCATCGGTATCTTGATTGGTAGTGTATTTATTGGCAGGTACTCAGTGATTTAGTGACAATATTATAAACTTGAAGATTATTATTTGCCATTAGATTATTAAGAACTGACATTAATACCAATCATTTTTGTTTATCATTCCAATTTTTAAAATAGGAATTTCCACTCAAATTGTATCTTATTACGTCTGAATTTTTGACTGCGTACGAAAATGGAATAAACTGGGAGGGGCCTGTGTGATACATGATTTTGAGGTATTTCTTCAACCTGAATCACGTAGAAACCCAACACCAACTTGGAAAGAAGACCGAAAAAATTAGATTTTAGTACGCTTAGCGCTTTGTGGAAATAAGTGGGAAGAAGGTGAAATTCTGATTTTTTTTTAAGTTTGTGTTACGATTACCAACACATGGATATCACTTCACACCTATGGATACATGGATATCACAGTTTGCTATAGTTGGTTGGGAAATAACGATTCGATTAGCTCATATGTGTGTTCCATCACGATCATATGATTAGTAACTGCAGCGAATGCGCGAACCTCAAATCCTTGTAAATAAACCGGGAAGACATGTGTTATTGCTCAATAGTAGATACCTACCTATTCAATATTAGTTTACACATTAGTTGTTGTGAGCGATTCTTATATGCGGATTTTTATTGATTTGGTCACACTCTACTTGGGTAGGTAGCTGCGTCACTGTCAACGGCACAATAACTGTAACAGGTACTTAGTGTTTTAATTAACTGTATGAACTATAATATGGGCAGCTTAGTGTTTTATAATGAGAAATTTTTTTAAAAAATAAACGAGCATAAGAACAAAGATATGTATATTATGTAATAATTTAGTATACAGAGTAAACCAAGACGTAGAAATGTAACTAGGTACGAATATACATATGCCTACCAGAAAGTTTGGGCATATTATGTTTCCATAAAGGGTTAAACGATGAGTGGCAGTTACAGTCAAAATGAGTGATTATATTCATATTATAATTTGTAAAGATGATTAAAAATGACTTAAAGAGTTTTCTGTTGGGTGGAGAGCATTATGGGAGTAACTCCCTCTTCTAACCAGAACCTACTCCCCGATTCTAACGAAGGTTGGCAGCCTAGCGCTACCTTCCGGAAACGGTTTGTATCATCACGGTTCTGTCAAGAGTCTCTTCTGTGCTCAATAGGTATATTTTAAGCAAGTATGGGTGCGTGAAAATACATGTTAGATAATTTTAATTTTATACATAGGTAACCCTCATACAATTCAACATGAATATGGGAACATCCCCGTCTAATCAGTAGATAACGTCCAATGCTTAAATCTCATTCTAACAGCTCGCATCATACCGATCGGTAATGGCAAGAGTGTTGATTTCAAACTGACCTGAGATGGTGTTGTAGCGGGTGCTACAGTTATTTTTTGGTTTCAAAATTATCAGCTGTTTTGGTTTCGAGGTTTTGTTGAACATTGTTTACAATTCATTCTTTCGAAAATCTCATTGCTATTGAGTTCGGCCAATTTCTAAAATTCACGATTTTGTTTCACAATATTGATCGTTTGTATTCGTTAATTCAAAAATATATTTTGCCTATTCTTTTACCTAATTGGAGTCGGATCTATTCTATTACTTATTTATTGTTGTGGTCCCTAATAACATCACCACCAAACTGGTGACCCCGATACGCTATTTAGGCAAAATTGACTGTGGCCGAACCGGATCCAAGTTTGCTTCTCGGTAATGTACCAGCACAAGTCGAGCAGGCCCCGCAGATCGGGAGAGTGTCCATCAAGATTCCACCTTTTTGGAAGGCCAATCCGCGACTCTGGTTTCGGCAGATCGAATCACAATTCCACAATGCGGGCATCACGAGCGATTCCACGAAGTACCATACCCTCGTTGGCGCAATATCCAGTGATGTTTTGGCTCAGGTGAGCGATATCATACTCAACCCTCCCACTCAGGACATGTACGGTTCCTTACGTCGACGTCTCGTGGAGCAGTTCACAGACTCCGAGGAGATGCAACTCCGTAAGCTGCTGAGTGAGATTGAACTTGGTGACAGGCGTCCTACTCAACTGTTGAGGGAAATGCGTGACCTTTCTGCTGGCCGGGTAAGTGACTCAATTTTAAAATCTTTGTGGCTACAGCGGTTACCGACACAAGCTCAAGCAATTTTAGCCTGTAGTTCTGATGATTTAGCTAAATTGGCAACTATGGCTGATAAAATTTATGAGATCACCTCTGCTCCAAGTGTTAATGTTGTTAGCTCAAATAATGATCCGCAAGTACATACCAGCACCAGTCACCATTCCCATGTTGCTCACGACGGTGCAATCGAGCAATTGTCAGACAAATTGAACGCCATATTGCATAGGCTAGATAAGTTAGAAAACACTTCACAATCTCGGTACGATGGTACTCTACCTCGTAAAAGGGGGAGATCAAAATCGCCTGGCTCACGATTGAGATCTCATGTCAATGGTGTTTGTAAGCCACATCAAAAGTATGGAGATAAGGCTTATACATGCTATTTACCATGTACTTACAGATCTGCCAGCTTTACTGCAGCGGAAAACACGACGGGCCGTCGCTAGAAGCGACTACGGATGAAGCTGCGGCCCAATTTAATAGTCGCCTATTTGTTTCAGACAAGAAATCTGGTTGTCGTTACTTGGTCGACACTGGCGCCGATATTTCCGTAATTCCTCCCGCAAATCGACTTAAAAAACCTCTTCCCTCAGATTTTCGTTTGTATGCTGCTAATGGTTCTACTATTCACACGTATGGAAACAAAATTGTAGAAATTGATTTTGGTCTGAGGCGTTCGTTTAGATGGTCATTTATAATTGCTGATGTTGTCCGACCCATCGTTGGTGCTGATTTCCTGAAACATTTTGGACTCCTTGTGGATTTAAAAGGTTGTCGCCTTGTTGATAGTGTCACCTCTCTCCATACCATTGGGACTCTTAGACGTGTTCATCATTTCACGGTGTCTACAGTCTCTCCTGACTTAGGATCAACATATCAAGACCTCCTTTCACAATATTCCGACATTACCAACCCAACCTCTGTAGGCAAGGTAGTTCCCAAGCATTCGGTGACACACCACATCGTTACTGTTGGTCCACCGGTTGCTGCTAAACCTCGTCGCCTTTCTCCTGAGAAGGAGACCATTGCACGAAAGGAATTTTCCTACATGATGGAACAAGGTATTTGTCGTCCCTCAAAAAGTAGTTGGTCGAGCCTTCTGCACATGGTACCCAAGAAAAATGGGGAGTGGCGTCCTTGTGGCGATTATCGAGCGTTGAACGCTGTGACAGTACCAGATCGTTATCCTCTACCTAATATTCAGGATATGTGCAACAACCTTGCTGGGTGTACGATCTTCAGTACTATTGATTTAGTTCGAGCATACCACCAAATTCCAATGGAGCCAGAAGACATAGAAAAAACTGCTATAGCAACTCCATTTGGTCTATTTGAATTTCCATGCATGACTTTCGGACTTCGTAATGCTGCTCAAAGTTTTCAACGTTTCATTCATGAAGTTGTTAGGGGCCTCGATTTTTGTTATCCATACCTAGACGATTGTCTTGTCGCTTCTAGCAGTGAGGAGGAACATTTGAAGCACCTACGTATGCTGTTAGACCGTTTTAGGGAATATGGTGTTGTCATCAATACCACCAAGAGCGTATTTGGGCAAAACGAAGTTCGATTCGTAGGATATCTTGTGAACAAAGATGGTACAAAGCCTCTACCAGACAAAGTTGCCGCAATAAAAAATATTCCTCTTCCTAAAACTGTAGCTGAGCTTCGTCGCTTCTTAGGAAAGTTGAATTTTTATCGAAGGTTCATCCCCAAGGCAGCACAGGCTCAGACCATTCTGCATGCTATGCACAGTGGTAATAAGAAGAATGATAAAACTTTGATAAATTGGACTCCGGACTCTCAGAATGCTTTCCAAGCTTGTAAAGATAGTTTATGCAACGCTGTTCTTCTTTTCCATCCTGTCGCTAATGTACCATGCACACTTTATGTCGACGCTTCGGACATAGGAATAGGAGCAGTGGTTGAGCAATTGGTTGATGGAAAGTGGCAACCACTCAGTTTTTTCTCCAAAAAGTTGGGTGATGCAGCTCGAAAATACAGCGCATATGACCGTGAGCTCCTCGCTATTTATGCTGCCATAAAACACTTCCGATACATTCTTGAAGGGAGGGCATTTTCGATTTTAACTGATCACAAGCCACTGACCTTCGCCTTTAAACAAAAATTGGAAAAGGCAAGCCCTAGACAGCTGCGTCATCTTGATTTTATTGGCCAGTTTTCCACGGACATTCGACACATTTCTGGTAAAAACAACATTGTCGCTCATTCATTGTCTCGTCTTGAGGCAGTAGTAGCCGCACCTAATATAGATTGGGAGAGACTAGCAAAAGATCAAGAGAGTGATGAAGAACTTCAAGATCTTCTTAGCTCTGTTAACTCTTGCAAATTTGCAAAAATATGTATGTATGGCTCAAATACTCCAATAATTTGCGATACTTCAAATAATACTGTTCGACCATATCTGACACCAACACATCGGCGAGTGGCATTTGATCTTGTTCATAGCTTAGCACATCCTGGAATCAGGGGTACCTTAAAGCTTCTTCGTTCTCGCTTCTTATGGCCATCGATGGCCAAGGACAGTAAAAGCTGGGTACAATCATGCCTTAAATGTCAGACAAGCAAGGTTCACCGTCACACTGTAAGCCCAACTGGTTCATTCTCGGCGCCTGAGAGTAGATTTTCCCATGTACATCTTGACATTATTGGTCCACTTCCATCCAGTCAAGGTTATCGATACTGTGTCACATGCATTGATCGGTACACAAGGTGGCCTGAGTGTTGGCCCATTAGCGATATCACAGCTGAATCTGTTGCTCGTGCGTTTTGTTCAGGATGGATTAGTCGGTTTGGTACTCCTCTTCGGATCACCACGGATCAGGGTCGGCAATTTGAGTCTTCCTTGTTTCGCGAGTTGACACGCATGCTTGGAGCTCAACGTGTTCACACCACTGCCTTCCAGCTTCAAATGGAATGATTGAGCGCTGGCATAGGAGCTTGAAAGCAGCAATACGGTGTCATGCTACAGACCATTGGGTTGATGTTCTACCCTTAGTTCTTCTTGGTCTACGGGCTTCCGTAAATGAGGATCTGCAACGATCAGCTGCTGAAATGGTTTATGGGACATCATTACGACTACCAGGACAGTTTTTGGAACCACCTCCACAGCCAACAGAAGATCCAACGGACCTCGTTGGAAGAATATCCAGGGCGATTGACCGAATAAGGTCGGTCCCTATTGCTGTTCATGGAGCCAAAAACACATTTGTTCACAAAGATTTGGCTACATGCTCTCATGTGTTTGTCCGTAACGATACGGTTAGACGTCCTCTGCAACCACCTTATGATGGTCCTTATCCTGTACAAGAGCGAAATG
The DNA here is from genome assembly GCA_030762985.1 of Adelphocoris suturalis. Classification (NCBI taxonomy): domain Eukaryota; kingdom Metazoa; phylum Arthropoda; class Insecta; order Hemiptera; family Miridae; genus Adelphocoris; species Adelphocoris suturalis. The sequence goes on from CM061041.1 coordinate 44,736,627, forward strand.
CAAAGATTTTCAAGCTGCTGATTAAAGGCAAGGAAACATCCGTGTCTATAGACAGGCTCAAGCCGGCTTTCAGGGCCTCAGAAAATCAAGCAATTGCTGCCTGTGATCACCAGCCATCTCAAGAGACAGACCGGGTACCTGCATGTCGCAAGACTGTCGCCTTTGCTGAAGGGGGACTCCTGTAGCGGGTGCTACAGTTATTTTTTGGTTTCAAAATTATCAGCTGTTTTGGTTTCGAGGTTTTGTTGAACATTGTTTACAATTCATTCTTTCGAAAATCTCATTGCTATTGAGTTCGGCCAATTTCTAAAATTCACGATTTTGTTTCACAATATTGATCGTTTGTATTCGTTAATTCAAAAATATATTTTGCCTATTCTTTTACCTAATTGGAGTCGGATCTATTCTATTACTTATTTATTGTTGTGGTCCCTATTAACATCACCACCAAAGTGTCATTGATCGCGGGAATGTCAAACAATAGGCTAACGACATGTCGGTTTTTTAGATACATTTTTAAATTTTTGATAAATTTTATTCTGTCCTTCCAGAAATTTACCTATGCGACAAAACCCTATATAAGCCCCTCATATAAATTTATTTTGAAACACTCATGATCCTTTGATTTTAATTGGCAGCGGGACAAAACGAGCAATAGCCGTTTCGTAGTAAAGGCTTTTTAGCGAATTATAATCGAAAATGAAAGTATTGCAATGGCTCCTAAAGTTTTAGGCTCAAAATTATCGAAAAATTTCTTCATTGGAATTCGTTTTGAAGTATTCTAAAACGACCCCTGTATAAATATACATATATATACATATAGTGTCTACGTGGTGTATGTAGTTCATGGAGCATAAATCATGTTCTTTTTTTTCCTTCATATTTCTGAACCGAAGGCCCGCCATAGGCATTCTTAGGAAAAAACGTAAAGAGTGAGGCCTATAATTCACCGTTTTGCCGGAAAAGCTAATATCATTGATTTTTCAAATATATAATTTATCATGCATTAAATTAATTTATAGTCGCTATTCCTGAATTGTTAATTCATGATACTTAATTTTTATTGTAGGTAAAAAAGTTAATTTTCATTTCGGGAGAATAGTTGGTTCGATAGGTAAGTACTTTTAGAAACCAAGAGGGAAGGAAATATTTAGGGGATCAAATTCAAATCTTACCTGTCCTAGGCGTGGGAGTGGTACCGTCCTGAAAAGCTGGTCCTTGATTCTTCCTTTCGAGAAATCGTTGTATCGCTGTCCGGTCGGTGTGAAGGCAAAAGTTCCACCGTTGATGTCGTCATCCTCGCAGTACATCCCGATGAGAAGCCCTCGCGGGACGGAGGATGTGTTCCGGCAGCCCAATTTCATCTCGGTGTCGGCCAATTTGTTGTCACCCTTTGGCTGCGCATGGGCACTTCTCTTGAACGCTGAAATTAGTGGATATTTAGCTTTTGGGTAGATCATATAGTTTGTATTACTTACTATGTACTTATGATGGAGAGTTTAAAAAAAAGCCGCAGTTCCTTTGAGCCTGACGGCTAAAATTAAAAAACACGAATATGCTTTAGCCGTACACGACTCACTCCTCGTCGATTCTCTGAACCCGACCCCCCATCGGCCTCTGAACTCTGTTTATCATTCTGCCATCAATCCTAAAACATGGAAACATGTTTTAGCTCCTCGCTCTCACTTTATTATAGAAATGATCACGACCATTGAGCTCTTGTGAGATGATGATCTCCTAATAGAAACTCGAGAGTAAACATTCACTTTATTATAGAAATGATCACGACGATTGAGCTCTTGTGAGATGATGATCTCCTAATAGAAACTCGCGAGTAAACATTCACTTTATTATAGAAAGAGGCTACACGAAATTACAGCTTCCTATAGTGTAAAGTATAGAAATTACCTATTGAAATAATTTAACCACCGCTTCACAAATCTAACCGTTCTCGCAATATTCGGATCACCTGCTATGAATCACATAATCGAAACACCAGCTCAATGAAATCATCAGAAATTAACAAGCGGTTGCAATCATGTTCACAATATCAATAATTGAGAATGATCACCTGTGTGTAAACAATTATTCATATAACCATGCTCATAACTCAGCTTGTTGGCCACGCACTTCGCAGTAGTTAATATAGTATGGTTGGATAAATCGAGAGCTTTCGAACGAATGGTCAACGAATTTTGTGGGATGAAAAACGACGAAGTATCATATCCCTAGCAACGACTCGGTTGTAAGCGGAAATCATCACAATTATTGGCGCTACTTTCGTTGCACTCTCGTGGGACATTTTTCGGTAGTTAGGTCACGGCTAAAGCATATTCATGCTAAAATGTCGAGAGAGAACAGGATGCAAACATGAGCAGCGATGGGAAGTTTACACTTCACGTGAAGTTCTGGGAACGACCAGGCCTGTTCTCAATCAAGAACTGCTTCTGACCTGGACTTATCACACCTACTCCCCCTCTCTTGCCTCCAACTCTAATCAGATGGGACCTGATCGCCACCGTTCATAACAGCGGATCCTGATAGGTCCGAAAAGAAGTGTTCCCTTTCTCAGAGGCAGTTCTAATACGACCAATCACAAGCAGTCATTGGGAATTGCTGGCCTTATTATGAGATCTCCAACTTTCTGTTCCCATCGCCTAATACTACACTTTCGAGTCACCTCACAAGGGGAGGATACAGTGTTAAGATCGCCGATCGTGACCAAAATTGTTTCTGGCGATTCAACTTCGAAAAAAAGTGACCCATGTTCGAGCGTTTCGTCCAATAGGCCATTGGGGGAAAAAATCCTTCAAATTTACAAAATATTAAAATTTGACAATTTTGCTTAAATTTTTAGTAGTTCTCTATCCCCTTGGAAATGAAAAACGCTATTCACCAACTTATTCGTTTTTTATAGTGGGGTTCGGAAATTTTATTTTCAAGACGATTGAAATAAATTGTTCGAACTCCACAATTGAAATAATAATATAACATTCGGAGACGTTCGAACCTTCATGGGAGTTGCTGGCAAGTGTGAACATTCCTTTCTTTGTTATGTAATAGTCTTATAAGTGGCCGTATAGGGTAAAAATTGCTTCCTCACTACCGAAGGTAGGAAAGCTTCGTGTTCGTGATTGAAGTCGAAAAAATTTGTGTCCTCCAAAATCAAAATTTCCACTTGATTTTTGTGTTTCAGAGGTTGATGATCAATTTTAGCTCCGTGTCTGTCTGTCTGTGGTAAATCCTCGTCACGCTCAAAACTATACCAAGTTCCAGTTCGATTCCAATGAATTTTCTTGGGATTGTGTGGGTTAGCTCCTTGAAGGTCCCCTATAATTTCCATTGCCTTCTAATCAACAGTTGCTTGGGTGAATGTGCAAACGCGAATTTCTCATAACGTCGTTTTCTCGTCATCTGTTGGTCCGATGTCGTTCAGATTCGGCAGGTAATTGGGTATACGTTCTAGAAAAATGCCCTATAAATTGTATCGTGATTGCTGGAGTAATAACTAAAGCGCATGCACAAATCTAAAATTGATCGACACAGACAAATCTCTGAGACTAAAGGATCGATTTTTATGAAATTTTCGAGGATTGTGCGGTTTAGCTCATAGACATTCCCTGATAAATTTCATTGTCGTTTGATTAATATATCAGTTCGAATCGATACTTATAATTAATACAATAAAATTGATACCTAAAAAAAAGTAGATGTGTTTTTGATGTCAATACTGCTGACCGAAGGCTAGGTATACAAAATGGAGTAATAGGCTTGTGACCTGCTGCTTTGGTTTATGGAAATGCACTTAGCTTTACTTATACTGCCCCGAGAAGCTAAAGGTCCTTCAGAATCTAAGGCATTGCTAATAATATAAAATATATAATATCAAATTCAAACCTTTAGAAATTACCCATGTCTCCGTTTTCCTACGCAACTTCGTCAGTAAGGATATTGATGGATGGATCTTCATAGCTATTTAAAAAATTGACGATGCAAAAATAACTACGTCTATCACAAAAACCTATATTGAGCAATAGATTATTTTGTATTAAGCATAGGATGTTTCCATTAGAAACCAATGATTACTATACTGAGGAAGTATTATTATTACGTAGTTACCTTTCATTAGATTTGTTATTTTCAGCCAGATACGATCCTCGGCCCATTATTATCTATGTGAAATAGACATTCTGGATTTTCAAGTTCCCGTTCGAATGTTGAACCTTATACATACGCGCCATATTTACTTTGCTTTGAGTACCTACCTACTAGTTAGCTTTGAGTACCTAGCTACCTATACCTTGAGTATCTAGTTTTTGTTTCTCATTTCTTTCCCCCCCCCCCCCCCCCCTTGAAATTTATAGTTTGACCTTTGAAGATTCATAGTTTTGAAAAACCGGGGGAAAAAACGCTGTATCGGTGTTTATGAAACTTGAACACTTGAAAATTGTGTTAATTGTCTTGAATCCTTGGAATGACTTTTAGTCAACCATAAGTAAAGGCTAATATTCAATGATTGAAGTTAAATACTTTCACGACACATTACTCGTTAATATTCTTTTATTGAATCAAAATGGGGAACTTTTATCTGTTGGGATTTCACACTTTTGATCTAGGATACTCGAAAACCCTCTAGTAGTTAGCAGGTTTTAGGTCAAAAGTCTGTTTAGTTCGGCCAATAAACGCGTAGTAGAGCAAGGGGGCTGAGGGATCCCTAGGCGGGCGGGGGCAAATGAATTTCGAGAGCCGCTTTACTGGTCAGATACCCACCATATGGTCACTTTTCGGAAAGCTCTCGCTCACGTCTTTCTATTGAGCAAATAAAAAATGGCCTTGAAAATTCCCCATTTAATGCCAATCCCAAGGACAAAGACAACGGATGCCATCCAATTCTTTCGTCATTACCGTGAACTACTCAGAAGGATCTAGCTAATACGAAAATAATGATCTGTCGTTCGATAGTTTGCAGCGTTTATATTAGTATCCCCGAGGTGAACTGTTTCACTCTCTTCGAATAGATATTAACCCTACGTTTGATAGAATAGTTTATAAGCAGAACTGATCTGTATTGCGGGCTTGACAGGCTTCGATGTGTAGGCGCATTGAGTTGACAATCTCCTATGAATGAGCATGAATGTTCATTTTGATATTCTACGATTGCTAGTTCTAAGAATTGTTATTAGTGCCATTGAACCATACATATTATGTATTACACTTATAGTTGAACGTTTGAGAGAAATGTGCATTTTTCATCTTTTTGAGATAATCAAAATTCAAAGTTTGGGTTGTCATTATGCTTTCTCAAGGATCTATATATACACTCACTTTCTCCAGAAATCAAGAATCAAGTAAGACAAGATGAGCTTGAATGACAGTAGCTTTCGTCGAAAAAATGTACCTTCACTGTCTTGAAAAAGAAAAAAGTTAAAAAATCACTAGGAAGGTATATAGAAAAAGAGATTTAAAAAATGTTCATTCACAAAAATGAACAATCGTCGAACGTCAAAGTGCTCAAATGTCAGAAAAATCGTATGTGTGATGGTAACTATAATAAATTATCAAGGATTGCAACAAATTAAAACGTATTAATTAAACAAAAGACGAATATTTGAGTGAGTTCTGGTGAGAGAATTTAGGTACCTACCAGGTTTTCTCTTCGAACTGAACTGTAAATAAATTGATAACATTGGAAAGGAATGCATGAATTTCAGGGACATCTCTGTGTATGGTTTGTAGTACCTATACGATATTGGTGAGATCAGCGAATAAATCACGATTGTACTATCATTCTCTCTCTTTAATGTTTACATGCGCCTTCTGTTATAACTTATAACCTATCATGAATATGGTACAAGCAGCTCCCCCCCCCCCCCCCCACTACTCTTCCTTCACAGCCATAATAAAGTATGAACTGCTTATACATTGTGGAATCAAACAAAGAAAAATGTATGGTAAAAAGTTTAACATATCACGATAATTATATCTATTGGAATCCCCCCTCCCCCCCTCCTTGTGAAATTTTAATTTACTATTTTATACTTCGAGCAAAATATTAAAATAATAATCGAACAAAAATTAATCACCAATATCGGTTGAGAACAGCATAAATAGTAGATACAGTTCGTTTTAGCGAATTTTTGAAGAAAATTAAGCTATTGCTCTCGCCTCAAAATTTGTAGAATGTGAATTTTTGAAAAAAAATTATGCAGAAATCCGTTTCAGGCTATTCTGAATCATATTCTGAAGTTTAACGCATTTTTTTATGTATGTATATATGTATGTATGTATATATGTATGTATGTATATATGTATGTATGTGTCATTCCAGACGATAACTGTCCGTAGAATTGTGCTAGAAACTTCAAACAAATTTTAAAATGTTAAGGGCACAAAACGAAAGTTCAAGTTCGTTGGCCAGCTTGATCGGATTACATCTTCGGGTTGAAATTTTCAAAAATGTAGTCAAAAATTTCAAAATAGCCTGTTTTTTGCGATTTGTCGTGCGAAATAATTTTTTCAGCATACTAACATGTGGTATATTCGGAATCAGCGTAAAATTTCCTATAAGAATATGTATCAAGTTTTCAAAAATTTCAAAGTTGAAAAATCAGTCAAAAATTGAAATAATGCCGTTCGCTATTTGTAAAAATCGGTAATATTCTTCAAAAATTCGCTCATGGGGTCATGCTGCATGACTGGACTTTATCCTCCATAAATCCTACTCACAAAAAAGTTGAGAAAATACATGACATTACCACTTCCATTTACCAAATTGATAATAAATTTGAAACTCCCAAGTTTTGCTATTGCATAGCTGGACTGAAATCTGGATTGAGCCAAAAAGCAGTCACGGAACTCAGAAGAGATTGTGGAAACATCACGATTTATCAGAATTGTCCTCTCATTCATCCCCTTCCACATGAAATCTGAAACTCCAGACATTATGTTCCAAAACTTGACCAAATTCCTAATTAAACAAAATCAGTTGAGATTTTAAGCTGAGGCAGTGCTCAAAAGGAGTGGTAATTACCCCCTCCATTCCCCAAATTAGAATCACGAAAATCGGTCAAGTATACACACACACAGACATACGTCTTAATTTTTTTTCATGGATTTGAAGTTCATAGAATGGTTTGAAATGTCTCTGAATTCGCTTAATTTTTGTCTAATATTTGGGTTGCCCCTCTGAATCAATTTCAGTAGCCAGTAGGCCGTCCCTCTATTGACGAAGAATTGTCTGACCCAACTTCAGAAGTTCATACTTTCTGTGCCTTCCTCGTGGTAGTTGGACCGAACTACATAACAAATGGAAACATTCAATATAATGTCATTTACTCGCAAATCCACGATAGGCTAACGACTTCAAGAAGGAATTCAACCCACTACGAGATCCATTAACATATCTAATTTCGCATCTCTGACCTCAATATAGGTAGGTTAAGTGGTTTGGAAGATCTGAGTCAAAAAGTTTTTTCTCGATCACAGTCAAGACCAGTTTCCAGGACGAATACCCCCGATCACCATGTTCCATAGAGTCGTCATCTTCTCAACTCTGTTGATTACGTTCACATCAGTCGGAGCACGTCATATTCATCTTATGGATGTAGTTCGCAGTATAGTAGGAAAAATGGAAACTTTCGAAGCTTTGCTTCCTGACGCGTCTGGGGCCAGTAAAGTGAATCTAGACGGGCAGTTCACGTACACGGCTGACTTTGATTGTACGAATGGCTCTGTAACTGTAGATGACCACAAGCTGGTGGGAGGTCCTACCCTATCAGGCACCAAGGATGCTGTCAAACTCGAATTCGCTATAGATCTAGGTAATGTTGCATGTATGAATTAAATTTTGATAAATTTTTTTAATAAATAAATGTTATATATGAGGGTATCTCTCATATATTCCACTGTTGATCGGCTCATTACTGTGAAGCTTGGAATTATCCCTTCTTAATGTTAATAGAGATTTGAGTACAAGGCACATAATTCAAGTAATAGGATTTACCCCCAAGTTACCATTATCAGTCCTTTATCTGATCTCACTCATGGTAGTGTCCCACCTTCATCTCAACCTAAGTTTTGCTGGAGTTTCCCTCTTTGACATCCCTTGTTGGTTTTACTTTGGGATTAAGTGGCCAAATACGTGTATAACACGGTGAAATTGTGGTTTGTGCAAGAAGAGGAGCCTTTCCAGTCTCCATTCAACTGATCTTCCTTGTGCAGTTGCCTACAGAGTTGGAATCAGATATTTGGGATCACAGCCTCCAGATTTTTCCTGTAAGTACTTCACTTACTCCTTCTTCAGTTTTGTCCTGGTGATTCTCATCAAAAGAAGCCCTAAAAGGTATTGTGAGTACTGGGAAAAGGAAAGGAAAAGTCTTCATTGGTTAGAAGCAGTAGGCTATCTCTAACCACCAGACATTGGTGGTCAATGGTTAAGTGAAAGGCTCCCATTCTGAATCATCTCTCCATCCACCAGTTCAATCCCAGGAAGCAGCAGAATATTTGTTCGTCAACAAGAGACTCTTTAATTTACCAACAATTTAACTATTAATTTGTCTGAATATATTTAAATAATTGAAATTCAGGAAATAATATATATTTTGAATTAATTGTGTGAAATGAACCCATTATTTTAATGATTTTTTCGACTGAGTACAAGCATTTTTTCTTAATTTAAAGTTATTCTTCAGTATCTCCTCATTTTATAATTTTTCTAAACAGGTAAGGAATTAATTTATTGCTAATTGAAGCTATACCATTTGTTGTCACTAACAACTACAACAATGAATCGCGTGGTAATTTTGTGCATCTGGAACATTTTGGTTTATTATTTTCAATTAATTTAATTTATTTGATATCATCCACCCACCGTATGAACACCGCATGCCGTTCGGAGCTGTTCTCCTCACAGCTGGAACAAAATGCATAACATTTTTATCAAAAATCACTTAGGCCAAAATTAGTCCTGAAATCCCAGCTTCACTTTCGATCATCCCTCAATGATAAAAATAAAGAGTTCAATTATTGAACTCGGCGCTCCGCTCCTTGCCTGAGGGCAAGCCCCCTGGATCTTTGGTTACCTTAATTTACATACTTCGACTGAAATTATTGAAACACAGGATGTGTTTTAGCTCACGCATATCTCATGAACCCATGAAACCCGCATATAAGAATGACTCAGATTTTGCGGTGTATTTTATCACTACTAAGTCAAGTTGTTTTATTCATTTATCACCAGATTTGAAACCTCCACGTGATAACCTTCCATTTGAGCCCTCACACTTAAAAAGCATATTTTACAGTCCCCCCCCCCCCTTCCCCTGGGGTTTTCGGTCCGAAGGCGCCATATTTGAAACCTCCTCGTCATAAGCTTTCATTTATTCATATAACATGAATTATCAGAAATTAACAAGCGATTGCAATCATGTTCACAATATCAAGTATTGAGAATGATCACCTGTGTGTAAACAATTATTCACATAACCATGCTCATAACTCAGCTTATTGGCCACACACTTCGCAGTAGTTAACATAATACGTTTGGATGAATTGAGAGCATTCGAACGAATGGTCAACGAATTTTGTGGGATGATAAATGACGAAGTACCATTTCCCTAGCAACGACTCGGTTCTAAGCGGAAATGATCAATAAATTGTTGCAACACATTTTTGTTATACAAAAACGCAACACATTCTCGTTTTACAAAACGTTTCGTTTTCGTTTGGAGATGCCGAGGCTAAAACACATTCTGTGTTAATATATTTATTTGAATCGTGTTTTAATTAGTGTTTATATACTCAAGAATTCTGCAATTTGGTATTTGAGATTTGGAAGTCAACCAAACAACTAGTTTCTACATGCAGTGAGCTTTGTGTTGGAGTTTCTATATCCATTGTTGAGGAAGAATAAATTATTCGTCTCCAAATCTTTAAGTAATTTACACCTTATCGCTTCATCCATTATATTGGTGTTGCATAATAGTATTCTTCACTATCATTCTACTCATTCACAGTTTTCCAGTTTTCTCATTCTTCAATTAAATGTCAGTTTATTAATTATCATTTCCAACTAGATACATATTATTTAGATTACTCGTATATTGCTTCTGTGTTTTATATATAAGTTCTGTGATAACTAGGTCCTGGACGGGTCATCAAGACTTAAGGGGCTTGCCTTTTTTGAAATATTATTTACAACATAAGTAGTTAATGGCTGTACAAATATCATGTAATTAAAAACAATTGAATTTGAACAAAACTTTAAGCATAATTTCAAATTCCTGAAAACTTATCAGCATGTATTTAAGTTCCGTTTTCAAAATTCTTCCTTTCATAACAAGACGAATTTCTCTTAATTATTATGGATGACGAATTATCCGTATTGAATAGTAATTATACTTATATGTTGAATAGTCAACTCTGATACTTATAGTTATTTTAATTGCTTGTAACTGTAGTTTTTTGTTTGAGGAGTGTCTCACCACAGCACGGAGAGAGGCACAACTAGCGCTAACTCTTGAATCATCAGTGACTTTGACAATCAGTTACCTAGCAACCAGTTGGATAAATTGATCAGACTGTTGTGTAGAGTTTGGTGATCTAGAACCATCTCAAAAAAAAAAAAAAAAATAATAATAATAATAAATAAATAAATAAATAAACTAAATCAATCCTATTAGTAAAATATCGATTAGTTGTTCAAATAGATCAGACTAATCTTTATTTTGGTAGTTTGGATGTTCGCAAGTTGTTAAGAAGTGTAGGTAAATGTTGAACGCGTAAATTGTTCACGAATTCGCTTCAAAAACGTTACACTCAAAAGACACTCCTTTTCGTTAACTCTGGATACCTACACTTTTCTTGAGGAGGTAAAGGTAATGGTTATAGAACAAAATACTGCCTCTAAATTGAAAAATTTCACTCGTATTTTACGTTTTATAGACTCTATAGCAGGCAAAACGGTAATTAATTTCAGTGTTGTAATTCTTGGGCATTTTTTTTTTTTAATACAAGAGGAATTGGTACTGTTTGTAATTCTAAGGCATTTTTTATTTAATACAAGTGAATTGATACTGTTTTAGGATCTGTGGCTGGAGACTACGTTTGCACATGGTACTCCCATTATCCTGACACCCCGGGTGGTCCAGAACCAATTATCTCAGGATCGAGTGGTCAGATGCTGAATGGCCAATCGACACCCGGAATATGCACAATTGAAATACTGAAAGCTGGATCCTCCTGCTCAATATTTCCGTCGTTTGTATTAACAAACATAACTGTTGACCCTAGGTGGGGTCCAGGAGGGGAACTTTTTGCCAGCCACGTCAATACGACGCTTCAGAGAGCAATGATACCGATTTTATACAACGCAACAACTGAATTGGACTTTTGTTACCTCCTTAATTAGCATATATTAAAAACTACAACACTTTATTATTGATTTATAGAAATCAATATTCAATTAAAACTATTTTTTAATTGTCCTTTGTCATTGAGACCTCATTGGAATTATTGTGCAGTTGCCTCCATAATTATTTTCTTCCTGTACCTGGATCTGTAATAAAACGGAGGTGAACAAATGAACTGAATTTATGTTACCTTCTGAGGTAGCAATTATTTATTAACCACAACAATCAAATTATTATTTGTATCAATATTCAATATACACTCGTTATTAATGGCCTCATCTAACTGAGACCTCATTGGATCTATTGTCACAATGTCTTTTTTTTTTTTTTTTTTTTTTTTTTTAAGGACCTTAAATGTAGCATACTGATTTCCTTCCAGTATCGTCTAATGGTATTGAGGTCTTTACGACTCAGTGACAGAAGAGCTTATAACTCCAATATTCGGCTCTTTTGTTGTTTTCTCATTTAATTATTTTTTAATTATAAAACTCTTGGTGAGCCCGACGGGAGGGAATGCTGATTGAATGAATGATTCAGATGGCCTTTCGGCAAGGCGATCAGCTTCATTATTACTTTTTATCCCCTCATTCTCAAGTACACAGCTTGATCAATCACCTAGTAGCCTGCTTGAGCGAATTGAAGCAACTTCAGGTACTCGAGCACGAAGAACTACTAACACTGAACTGTGATTGGAGTGATAATGACCTCGAATCCCATTGAATAGTACCTATAGATAATACTAGCTGGTTCACCCGTGCGTTGCACAGGTTGACTCGAATATACGCAAGCCCCCCCCCCCCCCCCCTACCCATTACATTTTGGGACACCCCTATGGATCTGATTCAAAAAAGTCCTTACTTAAAAGTACTTACTTATAAATTCCCTATTAGGACCAAACTACTGAGAACAACCCCCACTCCATCACCACAAACACACCCATATTTCAGATTAAAAATATTCTTGATAGGTAACCCAAAAGAAGGTTCAGACTAATCAAATTTCATTCGTCCGTAAATGAGATCACCGATTCGTTCGGTGATGACCGAATTATCCCATTTAACCCCCCCTCCCTCTCCCTTTTTTTTCCTTACCACAAAACTTCCCTATGGTTGAGGCTAGAAAAAATTTTAATATCCTGTGATTGAGGTCGACGTAATCTAAACATATATTCGCCCAATCACATCCCCAGTTCGTTCAGTAATGCCAAAGATACCCCTTTCCAAACCCCCTCCCCCCAAAACACCCCTATGGGTCGGAAATGAAAATTTCTAAGTAGGCTGCGGTTTTCAAGTGTTATCCCAACATGTTTTATCAATCAGGTACTTAGTTTATTCAGTGATGTTCAAGTTACGCCCATTCCGCCCCCATCACTCCCTCCAAATACCCGTTGTGGTTCAGATTTGAAAATTTCAAGTAGTTTGTGATTTAAGTTAGAGTATTCCATATAAAATTAATCAATCAGGTCCTCAGTTTATTCAGTGCCTCCTCATTTCACCCCCCCCCCCCCCCATCACCCTCCTCGAAAACACCCCCTTTGGGACAGATTTGAAAAATTTCGAGTAGCCTGTGATTTGAGTTAGTGTAATTCAAATAGTTTTTTTTAGCAATTAGTTTCCCAGTTTATTCCCCCCCCCCCCCCCCCCCCCTACACCAAAACACTCTATGGGTAGGATTGGAAAACTTGAAAGTAAGAGTATTTCAAACATTTCTTGCCATTCAGCTCTAGTTTATTTAGTGATGTCCGAGATAACCCCATTCCCCCCCCCCCCCCCCAACCCTAATGGTCGGGTTTGAAAATTTCAAGTACCTAGTCTGCGATTTAAGTTGGAGTAACCCGAACATATTTCAACAATCACGTCTCCAGTTTATTTACTGATGTCCTTGATACCCCATTTCACCCCCCCCCCCCCCCCGTTCCTCTCCCAAAACACCCTCTATGGGTCAGATTTGGAAAATGTTAAGTAGCGTGTTATTTAAGTTATCCAAACATATTCGCCCAATCAGATCCCCAGTTCGTTCAATGGTGTCCAAGGTACTCCATTTCACCCCCACCCCTCCCCTAAAACTTCCCCTCTGTCTCAAATTTTAAAAACTTCAAATATTATCACAAGTTAAGCCTCCTCAAATGTTGTAACGCGAACGCATAAAAGTACCTGGCTTATGAAACTCCCTGCGCTGTGGATATGTACCTACATCTGAGAAATCTTCATAAGTGTGGATTTTGAATTTTTTTCGATGGTCTTTCGCATCTCAAGACGAGCATAGTGTTCTACCTCCATTCGCAGTGACGTATGTTATCAACATTTTTCGAATTACTCGTAAATTGTATTAGGTACATTTTCTTTTCATCTTTGTAATTCTCTCACAATCCCATTTGATTTACCTATTTATTTTTTGGAGAACATCTTACATTCCGTATTTATCTGTTTCATTCTAAGATTGGAGTTGTTCTTTGTTAGCGAAAAAAATTTTAAAATCAAAATTTTCGAAACTTTTCTCCATTGAAATCCGTTTTGAGACATTTTAAAACAAATCCTTGAGTTTAACGCTTTTTCATATGTATAAATAAATAAATAAATAAATAAATAAATAAATAAATAAATAAATAAATAAATAAATATATATATATATATGTGTGTGTGTGTGTGTGTGTGTGTGTGTGTGTGTGTGTGTGTGTGTGTGTGTGTGTGTGTGTGTGTGTGTGTGTGTGTGTGTGTGTGTGTGTGTGTGTGTGTGTGTGTGTGTGTGTGTGTGTGACTCTATTAGGATTGAGATAAAAATTCCGTTCTTGCCCAAAGAATCAAGCTTTCCATACGAAAGGTTGAATTCGTTGGTCAGCATTTTAGAGCGCATTAAATTGGTCAAATTTCAGAAAATGTGCTAAAAAATCACTAAAAATGGCTAAAAATCATTAAATTTTTATTTTTTAGTAGTATTTTGGTTAAAACAACTTTATCAACGATGAACTAGACCATTAAAAAAATTATGCACCAAAGTATGCTGAAAAAGTCCCTAAATTTCTTAGTATTTGTCAAAAAAAAAAAGATAAAAACTGCTAAAAAGCTAAAAATCCAAAATAATTCCTGAATTACCGCAAATGAATTAGAACAAGTTTTTTGTCATAAAATTGGTAGTTAACAATTCCTTCTGATATGGATATGTCTCTTGGTTGGGGGTCAAGGAATTTTTCGCGACACTTTTTTTCTCCATGGGTCAACGAACTTTTCGCGACACTTATTTTTTCTCCACACAAAATGCAACGCTCCGGCACTCGAAAAGTGAAGGCTAGGTAGAATTTCTATTGACTTTTCACGTACAACCAATGAGTTACTAGGGAAGAGTAACTCCCATAGTTTTCATAGTAGGAAAATCGTTCGCCACTTTTTGGAATGCTCTCATTTTATCACAACATCTCATGACCTCTAAGCCATTGTAGTGTCAAGGAATGCTGATTTATTACTCTAAGTTATAAACTAATATTGTTTTGTAACCATAATCTTGTGAAATGAAGGCACTACATTGTCGGTATACAATTGAGTAGTAGGTACCTACTGGTAAGCAGTAGGTACTAGACATATCCATGATCTTTTGTTTTTCTCATCAAGAGAGAAATTAAAATGCTTGACAAATCTAATTAGTAATGGTTTTTAGCAGTTTTTTGCTTTGCACACTCATTGCCTTGAATATCCCATGGCTTGGCACGAACATAAAGTTATGGTTGCGCCCAATGTTGCGGCTTGACTTAACTATAGAAGATGGCTTTGTTTAAGGGAATCATCAGAATGCGAGCCGCAAAACACCTCTATATTTTTGTATTTTTCTTGTCAAATTGATTTATATAATAGGGAGTAAGAGGAGGGGTAATTTGACAACGTGATGTTCTCAGGTAAATTGAGAGCTTTCCAACGAGTGGTGAACGATTTACGTGGGACGAAAACTAACGGAGCTAACTTCCCTAGCAATGACGATTGTTTTTTGTTGCCTCCCCCTATTATAGGGAAATCCGATATCAAAATGTATCTGAGATACTGTAAACCAAAACCATACCTTATTTAAAAGTTACTAAGCTACGACGTGTTATATTTGATCAACTTAAAAATAATAAACTAAACAAATTAATTTTGTAAGTGATAAGCTTACGAATTTCAGATCCGAGTTTACCTATTTGGACTAACATGGGTTTTTATTTATTTAAATACGCGGTGGCGACGACATATATTAACTCGCTGATTACAGTGTTCCTGATTTCGGTCGTAATTCGAAAATCAAATGGGCAAGCCTACTACACAACTCCTCCGACTACTGCTACGCCTCAAACCGATCAGCCGGTATTCGACCCTAACTTGAAACACAGCTACAGAGATCCGGAGGAAGCATACAGAGAGTCGAGCTGGCACTTCAGAGAATGGGACAAATATTACTTGGGAACTAACTACCTGGGATTCCTTTACTCTGGAAAGGCAGAGTTTCCTTGGGTCGTTCACATCAGAGATAAAGAGACGTATTGGTTGTCGGATATGTATTCCATAGGTAAGCCGAAAATCCTCACCCTGTGTTTGTGAATGTGAAAACAAAGGCGATTCTGTTCAAATCTGTATGGGTGCCTAATATAAAAGGTGACTTGGCGTCGCTAGTTCATTCTGGCCCTCTCCGGGTGCAGAGCGTAAACATGAGAAACGGCCCTTCACTGTTAACACAGAATGTGTTTTTACGGAGGGTTATTTGGTTTGAAAATGTCTGTCCAGTAGGATCCCCCCGAACCCCACCCCTCTGTCGTGTCTATGCACGGCCAAACGGCTGAGTGGGGGGAGTGTACGAGTGGGGGGATCTTCTTGGGATTTTCCGAAAGGGGGCATAAGTGAATTTAAAATTTTCTAATCCCACCCGAACCATGGGCCGTAGGGCGGGAGGGGGGTCGAAGTAACGGTTAATGTATGCTTTTTGGACTTCCCCGCTTCCTGTACCCCTCTAAACGGCCGTTGAAAATTCCGAAAAAATACCGGTTTCGAAGGGTTTTCTACGAGGAAGACGACGGCGCGATCTGATCGCGAAAAAAGTATCGGGAAATGCGTTAAAAAATGCAAGAGTACGGACCCGTTTTCTCGAAAAGTCCGACGAAAAACTTGTTTTTTTCTGATTAAAATATACCCCATAAAGGTACGTTTTTCGGAACGGTTTTCGCGGGCGAAATAAAGGTTTGATCCCGACGAATCTGAATCCGAAATCGGATATCGAAAAAAGTGACGGGAAGTCGGTCAAATTGCGAGGGGAAGCGAAGCGAAGCGATTAAAGTGACGTGGAGGCGAGCGAAGCGAGTCGGAGCTGCTAGTATGTTGATAATGGTGAGTGGAAACGCTGCTCAAGTGTTCTCTACGGACTGGGCAATCAGTACCTCCTCACGTAGCCCTGCGACCCATCATTCGGGCGAGCGTGTGTATAAATGAAAATATATAATATGATATAATATAATATTCATATAATATAATACATAGTGGCAAGCATTATTATAATATTATTATAAATATTATAAATAAGCCGGTAGGTAAGAAAGACCGGTACGTACTGCTCCCATTTCATTGACAGTTAATATAAAGACGTTAGTTGGATTGCTTGTAATCTTTATGATTATTTGACTAATTCATCAGGAAGTGGGTGTTTTCTTGTTTAAAGATCTCGTTTGAAGAAGAAAAAATCACTACTTCTATTAATAATAATTTTCCAATCGGACTGATGTTGTGATAGTTTAAATGTACCTATTGTGATTAAGTAGGGTAATGTAGCCCGTTCTAGTTCAGAAACACAGAAAATTTACCTACCTATATTGCTGAATTGCTGCTATTGTATTGTTGAAATCCATCCAATATTGAAAAATTCATTCAGCCTCTTGTGATTAATAGTTCGAGTCTTAAACCCAGTTAGTTTGTCCAAGTTGAATAAACTTACTCCTCGAGGTGAAATGCAATGTTTTGAGTTTTACCTTCAATTCAGCTGAATACAATTCGCACAAAACATTTACATTTTACATGCTCTCTATCCTATTATAAGCTCTTTACTACGATCCAAGGCGCTGGATTCCAAGAACGCGGAATGAACTTCGGCCGAACTTACCAGAATGCCACCAGCCCTCCGGGGAATCCCCGAAATACACATTCTGTGTTTCATTGGTTTGATCCTTGATCCTAACATTAACGATCCAGGGGTTTGGGGGTGTCCCCCAGATTTCATTTTACAATAAATGTACCATCATGAACACAAACCACTGGCGGCTAGACACCCCCAACGGCAACGTTTTTTTGACATAATGGGTGCCGAACTTAGGTCCCTCAAATTACAAAAGATTTCTGGTCACGTTGCCATTTTCAAGAACCAGTGGAACCCAAGTTCCTGTTATTTGAATGTTGAATGCTATATGTAGGAACTGTAACTGTAACTAATCTGTGTATTAATTTGTTTTTACCCCTACATTAATATATTATTTTCAATTATAGGTAATCTGATTTCAACTAGCCACGTTTTGACGGTATGCAGAGCTGTAACCAGATACAAGTGCCAAGGACCTGTAGACACCAAATGTGAAGGTCAGCCGGACTGCCCTTGTAAAATAGATCGATCGGTGCCATACATTACAATAAAGGAACCCTACTCGTTGTCGGTATTCTACTATGGTTCGTTTATATCCGAACAGGATTTGATCCCAGCAGCAAACCAGGAGCTAAAAATGTCAAAATGTAAGAATGACGTCTTTAATATTTTGGAACTAGTTCGTTATAATATATACGGCAGATAAACCACCACCACCACTTGTACCATTATACCTTCATTTACATATTTTGTATGAGATTTATTGTAGGCCCGTTGTCTTTTCTAAAGGAAAATCCGTGCTACAGATATGATCGAAGGCATGTCATGCGACGGGCTACAGGGTTGCAGTCGCATGTATGTTTTCGCGATCCCCCTCTCGCTGTCGTATGTTGGATTCAGACAGTAGTTGTATCCTCTCAAAGCACTGAAACATAGACTGGAGTGAGAATATTCACATTTCAACGGCTATCTACCATTTATAAGGAATTGATAAGGGTAGGAGATGTGACAGAATCTATTAAATTTGGCATGTAATGGTGATACAGAATTGACAGAATGAAACCAACTATTTTTTCTCACCTTTAAGAATGTACAGGTATATTAGTTTAGTAGGTAGGTATAATTAGGAAAAATAGGACGTACTTGATGGACATGTACATCTACATATACTACTATTTCAATACATATACATGTACCATATAATGTTTCAACATAGTTAACTAATGCCTAAAGTTCACGTGCAACAGTTTGTACCTACTCGTTCGTTATTTTTCTAACAAAATACTTGAATGTTATCAATATTTCCTCCTCCCTGTTCATATTTTAGGCCTGAAGCAGAAGTAAAATACCGGATCGGATTTATATTTTCAACTTCATAAATATGTTACCTACTAAAATATCTCAAGAATGATACGTTTTACTAAAAAAATTCTAACGATTGATTGCTCCTTTTTCTAGCAGCGTACTTAATTAAAGTTCCTAGGTACCTAGAAAAGTGGGGATATTGCAACTACGCAGAAACATAGTACCTACCTACTCTTAACTTTCTGTACATTAAAGCAAGTACGCCGGTCGGCACGACGGTAGCAACTGCACCGTTATATTTACTTTATTGCCTTCTTTTAGTTATTGTTCTTGTAATCGTTTCGACGGTACGCATACTAAAATTGGAAAAATGAATTCTTTTACGAATATCCCTGAAAAAACTAAAGACAATTATTAAAGAAATAAAAAGTTCAAGTCATGCAGCATGATCAAATGAGCTAATTTTCGTAATTTATCGTATTATTTTTATGCCGAACCATTTTGAAATCCGAGCACTTTGTGCCAGTGCCAGTTTGACTGAGTTGATGAACAACTTAATCTTGGCGTTCAGCTGGTATTTCAGAGTTATCTCGTTTCCTTCTATGACCATCTAGTTTGTACTGGGCCGTCGCACAAACAAAAACTTGGGGTTTTTGAAACTTGAATGAACTATTCATACGTAATCATTTAAATTTTTAACAAAAATTTTAAACAGTAGATATGTCTAGTACCTACTGCTTACAAGTACCTACTACTCAATAGTATACCTATCATGAGGTGCCTTCTTTTCATATTATTAGTACATTGTGGCAATATTAGTTTATAACTTAGCGTAATAAATCAGCTTTCTTGACACTAC
This sequence comes from Adelphocoris suturalis, assembly GCA_030762985.1. NCBI lineage: Eukaryota > Metazoa > Arthropoda > Insecta > Hemiptera > Miridae > Adelphocoris > Adelphocoris suturalis. The sequence goes on from CM061041.1 coordinate 44,756,280, forward strand.
AATGGCTTAGGAATCATGACATGTTGTGATAAAATGAGAGCATTCCAAGAAGTGGCGAACGATTTTCCTGCTATGAAAATTATAAAACTAAGTAACTCAATGGTTGTACGCGAAAAACAACAGAAAATAAAGCTTCCTGTACAATTTTTTGGGCTAAAAAACCGCTACAACATTTTTTTCAAATACCCCAGCTATAATACATGTCAATACCCATGTCAAAAATAAAAAGTATAAAACCGTGTTATTTGCCAATTTTTTAAAATGCAGGACGGTTTTTTAAAATGCTGAGATAACTCAGGCGAGAATTAGAACAACATTAATTAGTATACATTAATTTCAAGAAACAAAAATTTAAATAAGGCCAAGCCAATCCGAAAATGAAACTCCTAATGTCACAGGGAGTCTCCCTATCAAATTTCAACTTTCTAGGGGAAACAGGAGAGAATTTCGCTCACTCAGCTGATTGGGAAAGAGCCAATAATACGAACTAAATCACTCGCGACGAAGTAGTGGAAACCCATTACAAAACGGAGGTTAGTGAAAAACTTTGTCTATTTCCACGAAAAATAAAGAGTTACAATGTTAAATCGATTTCGACGGTTAGGCCATCATCAGTAACAAACAATAACTAGTTAATAACTAGTTATTGTTTGTTACTGATGATGGCCTAACCGTCGAAATCGATTTAACATTGTAACTCTTTATTTTTCGTGGAAATAGACAAAGTTTTTCACTAACTTCCGTTTTAGCCAGTAATAGTACCTACAGCTTACCTTCTACTCAATAGTATACCTACCAATTATCTGGTGCCTTCTTTTCACATTATAAGTTCATTATAGTTACTTAGCAATATTAGTATAACTTGGCATAATACATCAGCTTTACTTGACAGAACAATGGCTCCGGGATCATGAGATATTGTGGTAAAATGAGAGCATTTCAAAAAGTGGCGAACGATATTTCCTGCTATGAAAACTAAGGGAATTACACTTCGCTAGTAACGCGTTGGTTGTACGTGAAAATCAACAGAAATAGAAATTCGGTCGTGTTGGAAATCGTTTATAAAAGCCTATGCATTCATGTTTCTGCCAAACGAAAATTTTATTTATAGCCCGATCAAATTAGTTTAGGAATGTAGCCTAGGAATGTAGCGTAAGGAGGGGGAAATTGGTAGCTTGAGATGTGTACATTTCTCAAATAAGTTAAGAGCTTTCCAACGAGTGGCAATGATTTCTGTGCGATGAAAATTGCTGAAGTCACATTTCCCTACCAACGGGTTGGTTGTACGTGAAAAATATTTCGTGTTACATTTTCACAGGTAGACCCCCACGCCTTAGACATATCTATGTCAAAAGTTCCTAACTCTTCGGATTCTCATTCCCAACTCCTTGATCTAAAAATTCCTACTTTATTATTAATTCCTATGCAATTCTTAGGCCGACCCCCAATAATTTTTTTTGTAACGTCCCAAACGAAATTAAAGATGGTTTTCACGTACAATCGAGTAGTTGAGTAGTTGCTATAGATTGTGTCACAATTTCAGTGTTTTTCACGTACAACCCAGCCGTTGTTAGGGGAATGAAACTTCCGCAGTTTTCATCGCACAAAAATCGTTCGCCACTCGTTGGAAAGCGCTTGATTTATGTGATAAATGTTCACATTTCAAGCTACCAATTTCCCTCTCCTTACGTACCTGGCTACATTCCAAAACTAAGTTGATTCAGGCTAAGAATTGCATAGCAAATTATCCTCGTTTTCTACGCAGTAGAAAAGAGAAAAGATCCGGCGAGGCGCGAAGCGCCGAGTATAGATTAGGGGGTCCAGGGGGGCGAAGCCCCCCGGCGAGGCGCGAAGCGCCGAGTTATATATATATATATATATATATATATATATATATATATATATATATATAGAAATATATATATATATATATATATATATATATATATATATATATATATATATATATTGGCTTATTATTTTCAACAATGAATCTTTGTAATCGACCAAGAAAAATGTTTACCCCCTCCCTCCGGCCCTTTAGAATGATACAGTTTTTTAGGTAATTACACCCGTCGGATACATTTTATTTGCGTTTCAGAGAGTGTAAAACACGTTTATATTTGTCATTCATTTTCAGATTTCTTTATATATATTTATTTATTTAAGGATAAAATTTTGTGCTCACTACTCCTCAGAAACCGCTGGTCGGATTTGGACCAAATTTTGATATTACGTTGTATTACGATGTCGGAACTTGTGCATCGCTGACTTTGGTGAGGATCAGCTGACCATGAGCCGTAATATCAATCCTAATGATGACAAAATTTTGCTCAAATCTCTCCTATTCACCGTAGGACGACGAAATTCGATAGGGAGCCTTTCTGGGACAAGAAGAGACGAGCAAAGTTAGGGGCGTCGTCCTTATCAGCTGAGTGAGCTAAAATCTCTCCTGTTCACCGTAGGACGTTGAAAATTGATAGGGAGCCTCTCTGGAACAGCAAGAGACGAATGATTTTACAGGATCCATCCTGATCAGCTGATTGTGCTAAAAGTTATGTAGTCTGTCTGATTTTAACTATTCGTAAAGTTGGTTCTGCTTACGCAAACAGCGTGTTTTTTTCCTTTACTAAATAGTAAGTAGAAATATGAATGAACATAGAAAAAGCAATGATTTTACTGATTATCGGTTATTTAAAATTTTGTTCAAGGGAATGAGCTTACTGGAAACATGGACGTGGATGCTGTGCTTCTTCATCCACTTTGCGCCTGGAGCACTAGACTCGTTTATGACTCGGCATTGATCTTCTTGGCTCATGATATACCACTTATCTCCAGGTGGGTAAATTTCATGCCATTGCCGATAAAGGATGGTCATATAGTGGACAACAGAAGAATCCAATTCGTCAACGAACAGAGAGTTATTTGCTACGTTGCTACGATCGGGGCCTACATGAAAGGCATCGTCTTCGGAGAGGACATGATACAAAATCATAAAATAAAATACCGAGTCTATCCTACACTGTGGCCACGGTGCGATGAGTGGACCGCTCACAGCGTTAATTGCCGCGGTGATGCCTGTCAGAATTATAAAGAACAGAAATTATATCCGCCAACGGATCTTCGCGTTGAATGCTGGGAGACGCGAAATAGAATTGGTGCAGTTTGTGACCACGACAGAGGCGCTCCAGTTGTTTGTAATGGAACTGTTGAAGGGATAGTGATTCGTGCTGCTACTGAGAACTACTGCAACGCTGGAACGCACGTTGTATTCATGGTCCAGAGGGTGGGGGCGGGAAATGTATTGCCGAGTCAGGCAATTCCTGACATATTCCCACCTCGACGTCCCAGACGTGTGTCTTCTAGTGCCATCGATAATTCCATAAATTACTCAATAATTATGGTTTTATATTATTGCATTCAAATTTTATGAAAATACGGCCTGATGAAGTTGTGAGTCAAGATATTTATTTGAACTACACATTACAAAATAATAAATTGTAGTTTTTGTTTTTATAATTTTTGATTAGCAACTTTTTTCTTTTAGTTGTTAGAATATTACTTTCAATCTGCCTAACCGAATCTCAAGGCTGGTTCATCAAATAAAATCTAACTTAGAAAGAAAAAAATTTAAAAAAAGTAAATAAAATAAAATAAAAATAAAAGTTTTAGTCCTGAGCACTAAATCTTGACAGAATATGGAACATCTTTTGCATCCATTAAAACCTTGTCTAGAAGTCAATTCTACGAAACAAAGTAATGCATTTACAATGTCAAAGCGAGCAAGAGAAAGCGATGGCTGCCGTGCACCAGCATAAAATTAAACTAGCTTGTAAAATATTAAGTGAAAAAAGAAAATCCCTGGCCAAATGGCCTGGTAGTACAACGGTCGGCCGATGAAATCATAGCCAAATTAAAATACGCACTTCAATCATAATTTATAAAATCTGTTGTGTTACATTTGTTATTCTTAAATACATGCTTTAATAAATGCTTTCAACTCAGCTGATCTGTACCTCATTCATCTTCGCTGTACCTTCATCATCAGTGTTCTCCCCTGACCCTCCCTCCATTAAAATGTCAGCTTCCTGCGTTGAGTAGGAGAGGAAATGGCGTTGAAGTTCACTCAGCTGATCAGTGACCATTCAGGTGCTTTCGGCATTCTCCATTTAACTTCCCTCTCAAATTTCAGCTTACTGCGTTGAATAGGAGAGAAAACGGCTTTGTATCTCACTCAGTTAATTGGTGCCCAGTCGGTCGTCTTCAGCATTCTCCCTTGAGCCTTCGTCTCAAATTTCAGCTTCCTGCGTTGAACCATAAGTGATAGCGGCTGTAATTTCGTAACGATAAAACAGGAGAGAAAATGGCTTTGGAACTCACTCATCTGATTAGTGATCACTCAGACGTCTTCAGCATTCTCCCTTGACCTCCCCTCTCAAATTTAAGCTTCCTGCATTGAATAGGAGAGAAAATGGCTTTGGTGCTCACTCAGCTCAATTCGTTCCCAGTTGGTCGTCTTCAGCATTCTCCCTTAAGCCTCAGTGTCAAATTTCAGCTTCCTACGTTGAACCTTATGTGATAGAGGCTGTAATTTCGTAACGATAATATCGTCTTCACTATGATTTCGACTCGTATCTATAATTTCGTCTCTTAACGGTAACTTTGTTTCATTTTTGGACAGGATATGATGGCAAAAACATATTCCAAGTCAATATCGTTTCGTAACTATATTTTCGTCTCGTAACAGTTATTTTTTCACATTTTTGGTCGGGTTATGATGCCTAAATAAGGTTTAACATGTTCCGCATTAAAAAATTATATAACAAATTGCTATAAAATTACTAATCACGTATTTTAAATACATCATTAGTCAAAAGTGTACCAGTAATCGACACTTTGGGAATTAGAACCAAATGATTTGGGTTGAGAATTAACAAAAAAGAACTATATATTATTTTCAATGATGAACCTTAGTGATCGACCAAAGAAGATCATTTTTTATCCCCCTTCCAAAAAATTAGTTTCCGTTGCAAGATGCTTAGAATCCAAAATGGAATTAAAAATAAGCAATTATAATAAATATCCGTCTGTTCTCTTTCTCTACACTATCCGGAAATATATATTTCCAAAATATTGGAAACCATCGAAATGAAAGGGTGGCGTTTTAGTTTGATTAGTAAGGAATCGGTTCAATGAAACTTATGATATTAACCGGAATATTGTACCGTTCGCACTCCAGAACAGAGCAAAAAGTTGGCAACACAAATGTGAATCGCAAAGCGACATGGGAGTAGGCTGAACTTCGACTGATAAGGCTTGATATTTTTTGGTTTTATAGGTATAACAGTAAATGCACAAGTATATAATATGACTACCGATTTTGTGATGAAGAAATTGCATCATTAGTTTCTGGTAATGGGTTGCAGATGGAACAGTATGATTTATAATCCTTATATATAAAACTCAAATTTTGTTTCTTATCTATCTATCTATGTATGTATGTATGTATGTATGTACCTATGCATGTTCCGAATAGACGGCTAAACGGCTGGACCGATTCTGATCGGGGCGGTCGTAAAATGATCAGCGAGTTCCGGAGTACAACATAGGTCTGAACCTCTAAAACATCCTTCTACTTCATAAACGGCACTATTGTTAGCTAACAGGCAGTTTGTTAGCGGCAGAATTTCTTGACAAGTGGAGAAGCATTATTTGCGGTTTGCAACGGGCGTTCCAAGTGAAGCAGGGTTTCATTAATGATAGGTGATTGACCCTAGGAAGTTGAAATTTGCAACATGTGGGTCCGTGCAACGCATAGGTACCCGGCTAGTTTGTCATAAGTACGAACCCTGCTCTCATAGAAATCGACAATCTTTTCTACCCAAAACAGTTTGAAATAATTATGTTTTCGGGCTCGGGGTCTTGCGAAAAAGTCTTCATATTTTTGAAAACGGCCAACTAAACACCCAACCCCTTTGAATGTGGTATCAACAAGGTAACATGGTAACCGCTGTTGGGGGTTTAACTCATCACAATTACAACAACTGGCTATTTCGGGTCACACAGTACAATGTTTTATTAGAAGGGAAACGACAGGTGTATTTATAGCCCAACAAATATATATGCTTCAATCTTTTAGCGGAGAAATCGTAATTTGGAGATTGTACTAAAAGAGAAGTTTGTATTAATTTTAGTTTTTTTGTTTTCCTTCTTTTTTCCTGCCTACTAGAGATGGGTTAAATAGCATTATCAGTACCTACCTTTCAATTCAAATTCAAACCGCCACACAGGTGCAGGTGGGAAATCGGAGTTCCGCGAGGTTATAAAGAGATTTTATTTTTATACATGTACGTTTTCGAAACCAGTAACGATTTACCACTTAATGCACACGGCGTATAAGGAAATTCGTTTCCAGAAATAGGCGGCATTTAGCAAATGGCTACAGTTTTTTCAAATAATTTTTCACGTAGGTGCTTCTGTCTATGTACTACTTAGTTGATGCTTGGTACCTATCACTTCTTGGGTCTCACAGAAGAACCAAAATCGATGGTAGGTCTTTTTATTGAATTTATTACTTATCATTCGGTTACTTATCGTTCGGCGTGCGTCCAAGTAGGTATATTATTTTATAAGATGTGCCCCGGACTTCAATAAATAAATTATCTATCGACCTGTGATCTGCGCAGAAGAGCTATCTAATATGAATATGAGGAATCTACGATTAAAGATTTGCAGCACTTTTATTTGTAAATTTATCAAATTTGTTATTGAAAATGATGAAACGAAATCAATCACATCCAAAAAAGGAATAGATTCTATTTATGCTCTTTCATTTAATGCAATGTCTGAGCTATGCCCTTGTAAATTAAGAACGAGTGGGTTGTAAGCGAAGAATCTTCAGGAAACTTAAGTTTTATAACACGCAAGTGCGTTACATAACTGTGAACGAAGAAGAGCTAAGAATTAATATAGGAAAAGTGACTAATGTTCCACAATTTATCCTCGACCCGGGCACACTTTGCCTCACGTGCCATTATGCAAAGATTTCAGGAAAGAAATCGTTCATGTGGCTATGTATTGCGTGTTGAGTCAAAATATTGCTTCCATAATGAAGAAAGCGGATCGTCGGATCGATAATTGTATTAGGAACCATATGATTAATTATAAATAAAAGGAATGTTAATTTATAGAAATTATAAGATCAAAAAGCATAATACATTTTGCAGTCTCACTGCAACTCAAATATATATATATATATATATATATATATATATATATATATAGTGTCTCAAATTTTAACGGACCAGCCATTTATTTATTTTTTTAGATATCTAGAAACTTTTAAAAATGGTAGTTCCCCATTATTTTGTATATGCTATTCAATAGTGAAGTCGGATTTTGATTATCACGCGCCGCAGTGGCGCAACGACTCCTAACTCGCGTTTTTCAAGTGGAATCCGCACTTTTTATTGTAGATTCAAAATTTGCATAAAATTCCTTGGAAATATGATTTATCACTCGAATTTTAGAGTTCGCAACGAGCAGAAATAGCCTACTGAGTGTATGAACTTCTCGTTCAATATGAGCTAGCTATTCTTCACTAATCATTTACGTATGGCCTTAGTAGAATAATGACCTCAACTTCACACTATTTACCTGGGGTTGCTGAAAAAAGGGAAAAACTCTGCAAATTATTATACGAAGGCTTATTATTTCCGTGATAGATAGCTCATCTATGTAGGCGTAGAAACCTACCAAAGAGACATTAATTTAATTACATAACATACGTACCTACACATTACTAGTCTATATATGTATTCATCAAGAGCTGACCAGACGAATAAAAATTAATGAAGTAAAATAATTGACCTAACAACACTTCATAAGGCCATCCATAGGTGACAAAAGTTAAACCTAATAAACTCGATTTCGTTAGGTTAGAATTCAATTGGAATTATTTCAGCTGATATGACCGTCCAAAGACTGTTAGTGACCAACTCTTATGTTGTTGATTTCTTCCCCTGCAATATAAGTTTAAATTTAAGGAACACTTTAAATAATATCTTTTTATCACGCCCTTTAAAACTAAATAGCAAAAAGTAAGGTACACGCCACCGTTATCCTGTCATGATTGCTCCAAATTTTGTTTGTTGATTAGCCTTGCTAACCCGCTATACTCTACTGCGGATTGAGTATTCAAAGTATAGAAGGCGCTAGAAGAGAAGTGCTATGGGATTGATTACGTCGGGCGTAGGGGGTCTCTGAAATTCATTCGAGATCCAATTTGAATCTTTCAGTACCTTTCAATCTACCTGCCTTGCGAGGAAATGAAAATGATTTTGAATTTCACTGTTCCTTCATTTGACAGGTTCGGTAAACTACTGCGGGCTCTCTCTGAGCGGCGCACCGTTGGAGAAAATCAACAGGCCAGTATTTTGGTTGCAGCCAAAGCCCTAAGGAGAAAGATTCGTCTTCTTAGAAATTACATTTTTAGGAGAACTCCTTGGAAATATCTGCAATAACGTGTATGTTAGAAAAATTATTAGGTACCTACTAGGTACTACCTAGTTAGTTTACTAAACTCCAGTGAAACGTCAGCTTGCTGATAAATCTACAACACCAGAAGACATTTCCATATTTTGCACAACGACCGTCATCATCTTCTCTGGAGCTGCTGATTTATCCTTGAGCTGAAGTGGGATTAAATTTTTTTAAATTAATTAAAAAAAATAATATTACGTACACATTTTATTTAACGAAAATTGCACTTTACAAATTAAATACAATTTGTGCCCTAAGTAGAGGTCCATGATGGCTGTGTGCTAATGGTATGGAATCTATATTCCAGATTTTCTGCTTAACTGTGAAATTCATAGTAAGCTGGTAGGTAGTAAGTAACTGATGATGAATATAAGAATAAATAAATTATTTAGAGTGAAAAAAAGGAAAAAATGAGTACCTAAGTAGTACCTAAACTAGTTAACTTTAAACCAGCACGGCAGGATACGGGACTGGCCCTCCGTTTTTTCAAAAAATTCCATCGACTTTTTTGATGCTGATACCTAATGGAGTTTAAACCCCATTTTTGGTTTATTATTTCCAATAATAAGCCTATGTGATCGTATAGCAAAAAAATTGTATAACCCCCCCTCAAACTTTGTCACTTTACGTTCCAAGGTGCGTAGACAAAATTTAATGAAGTTCAAGTTTTTAGCATAATTTCGTACATAAATTTTTGAATGTTCTATTTCATAGTTGATAAACTTTATTTGACCAATCTTATGCTAAAAAATATCAATTTAACAATTCTCAGCCATTTTCAGTGATTTTGTCAGCACATTTTTTGAACTTTGACCAATTAGATGATATCAATATACAGTATAGTGTATGTGTTGGAAAGATGACTTGGTAATAAATTGTTTTGTTTATTAACTATATTAAAAAGCGTAAAATTGTGAGATTCCGCTGCTGTAATGGATTGAACCCATTTGTGAGGTCCGAAGCTCCGAGTTTCGATACTAAATATACTATAAGCGGCGTTTAATAATTATGGACCAGAGATCTACGTAGAAGGGCTGTCTAATACATAAATAATAAACCTTTGTGTAATAATTTGCAGCGTTTTTTAGTATCTAGTGGGGTAACTGATCTTCCTTCTAAATCCTCCTTTCACTCAGAAACCCGAAGGTTTCCAACACCTGTGCAGTCACACTGGCCGTTTTGACAATTGCGCAACTCTCCGCTACTCACCAAACATAATTAAATACCTAACGATTTTGAGATGCTGAAATTCACCCCAAATAGGTCCAGTATATGGAGCAGAAGTGGAATTGGGTAACTTCACCTTGCACTTGTAGGTGTTAAGTAAACTAGTTTGTGATGCTTCAGATGAGGTTCGGGTCTGGTTCAGGTCGATTAAAACCTCATAAAATGCGAATACCGATGTGCCTGGCCGAAAAAAACTCGAAGTTATTTTCGTCTCATTCGTTAGGTATCCAGTAGCAAGAGCGAACTTGTCATTATTAATCTGGGGTTGATTTTGATGGCAACAAACACCTGGATTTTACATTGGTAGAAAACGTTACCAAATACTGCATATTAGTAGAGATTCAGAACGAGCCAAGACTATGACACTTTTACCGCTGTGGAAACAAGACATTTTGAAACATTTCGAAATGCTTGTAGTGGAAAAGACTGAAAACATGATGCGAATGTAATTTTGCAATAACTACTTCTACATACCTAATTGAGAATCCTGATAAGTTTGCCCCTTATTTAAATACCCGTAGGACAAGTGTGGTGAAGGGGGTTGATGGGGGAGGAGAAAAGTTACCTGCTTCTTCTGAAAATAAACTACCACGAACGATGAGGGCGGTAATGGGAATCAAAATCTCACCGCTGCAACCATTTGTAAAAAAATCTGGCCTAATGGGGAAAATAAGGGAAAATATTGGGGAAAGTTGCTTAACGGGTTGAGAGCAAATTAGTTACCATCACTACTGCTTTCTTAATACCCAACACATTTCAACTACTGACTAATTATAATCATTGATTAATTGGCCAGAGATTCAAACGAGCATTGATAAACCGGCCCTTAGAGTTAAGAAGGTTGCAACAAAGATAATAACGGAACATATATGATCAGGAGTTGGTAATAAATGTAAAATAGGTAGGTTTTGCTAAATGTACGGTACGTTTCAATAGTCAGTTTAAAATGAGTTCAAAGTCAGTTCTAAATGTAACTGGCCAAATGTCCAATGACCAAAGTGCATTGACTCATCCAGCATAAATTAGTAACATAAATATTATCTTGGTAGGTACCTATCGACGTTTGATAACCCCATCCTGATTTATAGGTTTCCGATGAGAATTCCACAGTTTTCTGTCACAACCCTTCAATCAACTAGTATACTCTTACATATGCATTTCTTGGAAAGTTGGTTAGTATGATACACTCTAGCAACGGAATGTCTACTGTTTGGGCCGCCAAGAGAGTAGAAAGATACTTAATTTTACTTCCCTTCCCGGATTCACCATTGAAAAAGATTTTCGAGCGTAGTGGTTTTTACTATCCCTCGTTGAAAGGTATATTTAAAATTTATTTAATTCTTTGAAATTTCAGTGTTAAAACTTGTCTTGGAAAAAATAAATTAATGGCGATTAGACTTGGAAAAGAAACCGCTGTTGAAGTTGTTAAGGTTATGATTCTAAATCCTGGGGAGCCAGTCAATCTCTTGGAAGGAGTTATACGAATGATTTTCCCTTTTGGGAAAACAGAAGATCCTGTGTTTCCTATGGCAGACAGGTGAAATATTAGAAATTATAGACACAGAAATATTTTTCAAATCTCTAGGCTGATCTGGGTGGTTTCACACATTAGGTATAATTCTATTCCTGTACCTTTTAATCCGTGTCCTAGAGAGAATCTGATTCAAATTTCAGCATGTCAGGGCGATAAGGAGAGAAAGTAGCTTCGAAACTCACTCAACTGATCAGCGTGGGTTTGCACGTTGTAAATAATATGTACCTATTGTAAGTGTCCTAGAGTGGCACCGATTCAAATTATAGGACTTTGTAATTCAATACCATCTGTCCCTGAGAGGCACTGTTTCAAATTTCACCGTCGCAGGTCAATCAGCAAATAAATAACAATTTCAGTTTTTATTTTATTTTTTTTTATTTAAGAAAGCACCTGTCACTTGCGAGAAAGCGTTTTTTTTTTTTTTTTCTTTTTCAACGCGAAAATATTCCTGGCCCCTATAAGACATGTTTATTTCAAAAGTGTTTCCTTGCAATTCTTCTAATAATTGTAAGCTACTCATGAATTTGATTGTATAACTGGTGATCCGTATAATCGGATGATGCCTCTCTTAACGTGTACCAAGCGAAGCGACATTGAAATGAAGGTGGTAGAATGGAAGCTCATCCGGCACAACCTTGCACTTGCTAAGAACTAGTCGTCGGTTCCTCCAGTACAGGATGGGGCTGGGCTTTGAGGGCCATTAAAGTCCAATAAAACGAGAATGCTTAACAAACCAAAGTGGAAAAAAAAAACTCAATCGGGTCACCTTCTAATTCGTCGCCTAGAATGGGCGCAGGGGGTGTCGAAACTGGACTTATTTTCTGGCTCTTGGGGGGCAGGGGCGTCGGGTGGAAGGGGATTTCGGACCGAGGCCTGTTTTGCTCTGTAATAGAGAAATTTCGGAATGAAGAAAGTAAGACGATGGCGTGGCTTCCAATTTCACGATCGCTTCGTCGAATGAGCTCATATCTGGTTGCATAAGAGGCCCCCGGAGAGGCCATTCTCGGACTCGGCATGTTTGTCGGCCACCAATTAAGATAAAACATTGCCACTATACCCAAGGGGATAGGCCTCGTGTTCCTTCACAATGCACCTTTCCCGGGGGATGCTTTGCCTATAACTGGATTCTGCAATATCGATCGATCACTTTTCTTCCTTGCACCGCATCGTTGCCTCATCCGTTATCTCTGTTGCGATGCTCAGTTCATTTTGGGATGAAACTAAATTACTTCAGTTACTGTGTTGGGTCGGAGGATATTTAGTCGGCGTTCGGCTTTACGCAATGGTCCAGTGGAGGTTCAGAATAAAAAACGAACACAACTTTTGGATATGAGAAGGAAAAACTTCTGCTAAGTTGTGTAAAGTAGGGAGTTATTTCTCACTCACTATAACATGGAAATTCATAATAAATTGGGCAAAACAACGATGAAACGAAATAATTGAAGTAATAATATGGCTAATGTTCGAACTTTGGTAATCCAAACTCTCAGCTGAATAATCCAAACTAGCTGAACACTGGACTTCCCAGTTTCAAAAAGTGCTTAGAGTATAGGGAACGACGATAAGACATGTGGATGGATCTGAATTTTATCCAATTCCTAGATAAATGAGCTGTATGAGTGCTGGGAGAATCCCTGGCTGTCTGTGGATATCTATTGTAGCTTGAACTCCCGATTATAATTATAGGAGCTTGTATACTCTTATCAGGAAACCTAAATTGTTGCTAACATGGTATAATTTTTCTTCATAGTTTGAGTGAAAACATTGGAAACTTGAACAACGCTTCCTGGAACAACCATCTAAATATTAAGTTAATCGAGAGTTCCTAAAACGATAGGGAGATGGAGATGAGGCGCCTTATCGTGAACGGAAAACACTACTGCGCATGTGTGGAGAGATGAGGCGCCTCATCTCGAATAAGACAGATTTATCCACCTAATTCATAAGAAGCTTTTTCCCAAACCTACCTATCTCATCTCTTCCTCCCTATCGCAGAGTAATCTTACACACCAATAACAGTGATCATTTCTTGTTGGTATTCATGATTCACGAAAACTATATTCATTTTCTTGTTCATAAATTTTCAAAATCTGCCATTTCAAAACTTTTTTGTCAATGAGAAAATAACTAGGAAACATAGAAATGATGAAAACTAAACACACGGGATACGCGGAAAAATCCCTTTGGCGGTTCAGCATTACTTGAAGATAACTAGCATCACTTTAAGATAAAACACTAATTCGACTCTTGATCAGGTTAGCATACGATGTGGCTCGCCCTAGATGATAAAATCAACAAGCACATAATCCCAATTGACTTATCGTTTAGGAACTCTCTATTTGCAATTCGTTCGAGAGATGCCTATGCCAGGAACAGTGAGACGGTCTTTTTGTTTCTGTTACACCTACTTTTGATTCATATTGAGTGAAATATGAGTTTATTTTGTTTTCAATAACGAAACAATAAGATTGTTTTGGGTTTAAAAATGTTTGATCTTGGTACTTTTGATGTTTACGCCTATTAAACCAAAAAGAACTCTTGCCTTCAAAAGCAAATATTTTGAGAAAGCCTAGTTATCTTTCTTAAAGCAAAGGTAAAAAAAAAAGCAAGTACATTCACTTTCAACCCAGATACTTTTTTCTCCCTAATTCGTTACACAGTGTGATTTTACCCCCGAATAACCAGTCTTGATGTACCAAATGATTGGGTACGGAACATTCAATAGTACCCGTCCCGACTGCGGTCACAAGCAACAAAAGAAGAGCAAATCGGTAAGGAACGAAGTGCTGCGCTCTACCTCCAGGCCAAATACAAAATTTTGAAATTCCAGTTTCAAATCTCATGAAAAACAGATGTTTTGCCGCTTGCAACGCACTCGGTATTCAAAATTTCAAAAATTTCTCAACGGCGTTACATTCTTTGAGTGAAACCCTAGGAGGGACCTGAGACGGATTTTTGAAATTCCGAATTTGAATTTACATGAAAATCTCAAATTTTGCCACGTTTTCATAGGATGACGTGGTGACAATCCACGTTTCTATCCAGGATGTTGATACTGATAATGATTTGATCAACTCGGGAGGGATAAATCATGAAATTCAGGCAAAACCAAGATGGCGGATGAATATTCAACAATGCCAAACACACAATTCTCAACTTTGCCCGATGAATACACCTATAAGGGAGGCAATATTTCAACATATAATTATGGATTATGGATCAGCAGAACGTCCCAAAGGAGGGACTTTTGATGGTTTTCCAAAATTGTTAATATGGCGGCTAAAATAAACAAAAATGAGTACTTCCTTCTAAACACGAAAATTCGGGCGTTTCGATATGGCCCAGAGATTACGTTGGCCAGGGAGGATATTTTTTGAAATCTAACAGTCACGTGCTATCCAGTAATAAATTAGATAGCTAGGGGGTACCTTTGGTCGATTTTTGAAATTCGGAATCTGGACGAACTAAAAAAATCGTTAATTGAACGAAACCATAAATTTTCAACTTTGCCCGTTTGCTACGCACTCAGTGTTCAAAATTTTTGGAAATCCTCAACGGCGTTCCATTCTTCGAGTAAAACTCTAGGAGGGACTTGAGTCGGATTTTCGAAATTCCGAATTTGAATTTTCATGAAATTCTCAAATTTTGCCAGGTTTTCATTGGATGACATGAAAATCCCTGTTTCTATCCAGGATGTTGATTCTGATAACAATTTGATGAACATGAGAAAGATAAAGCATGAAATTCTGGCAAAACCAAGATGGCGGATGAATATTCAACAATGCCAAACACACAATTCTTAACTTTGCCCGATGAATACGCCTATTAGGGAGGCAAATTGTCAACATTTAATTATGGATTATTGATCAGCAGGTCGTCCCGATGGAGGGACCTTTGATGGTGGATGGAAATTTTTAATATTCAAAGGTCCCCCCTAGATATTTAATTTCTCATTCAAAAGTTACTGATGGATTTCAAAAACCATCCTCCCTGACCATCGCATTCTCAGGGCAAAGTCGAAACTGCCGAATTTTTTTTGTGTTTACACGGAAGTGCCTACACATTTTTGTATATCGTAGCCGCCATATTATATTGACAATTTCGGAAACCCATCAAAGGCCCCTCCTTCGGGACGTTCTCCTGATCCATAATTTTGAATGATATGTTGAAATATTGCCTCCCTAATAGGCGTATTCATCGGCCAAAGTTGAGAATTGTGTGTTTGGCATTGTTGAATATTCATCCGCCATCTTGAAATGTAACGCCGTTGAGAAATTTAAAAAAAATTTGAATACTGAGTGCGTAGCAAACGGGCAAAATATATGTTTTTCATGAAATTTAAAATTGGAATTTCAAAATTTTGTATTTGGTCCCTCCTAGAGTGTTGCTTACTCGAAAATTTTCAGATTTTCAGATTCAATTCTGATTTTTCAGAAATCTTGATGTTCCTATTCGTGGCAAACGGGTAAAGTTTTGATTTTGAATATGCATACAACTTCAGGGCAGTAATATTTTTGTCTAGCGACGCCCCTGGCGATGGGTAGCCCCGTTTATGAAGTAGAAGAATGTTTTGGACGTTCAGACCTGGTCTATGTTTTGCTCCAGAGCTCGCTGATCATTTTGCGACCGCTCCCATTAGAATCGGTCCAGCCGTTTAGCTAGTATGTTTATTGGGAACATACATAGATAGAGAGAGACAAACTGAGTTTTATATATAAGGATCAATCCCAATCAAAATATATAAGGATTAATTTGTCAATCCCAAATTTCAACCGAATTTGAGCGAGACCGGACAATTAGGACGTGAAAAAATGGAGCATAATGGAATTTACGTTTGCGGATGCGCAGAGTGAAGACTAATGGTCCGATTTTTATGAAAGTTTCAGGGATTGAGCGGGTTGGTTCTTATAATGATCCCCTAGGAATTTCAATGCCGTTAGATTCATAGAAGTCTCTGAGCGTGCGCAAACGTGAATTCCTAATATAGACGATTTCTTAAGATCCATTAGTCCGATTCCGTTCAAACTCGTTGTGGTTGTTCAGTATATGTCCAGGATGATGCCCTATGTATTTTATCGTGATTGGTTGAGCAATAACTGTTGCGCATGAGTACACTAATCTAACAAAATAATAATAAACTAATGTACCGATTTCCATGAATTTTTCAAACATTGTGCGGGTTAACCTCTAGGTAAACTTTAAGCGTAATTTAGATGGCGAATTCTGTTGGATTAATAGTACAACATGCGCAGGCTCCAAAATAAATTATAGCCCTATTTTGTATTTTAGCATATTATTACCTACTTTTCTATTTTCATTCAATCATTTCAGCTCGTACCTAATTTGTTCTTCAATTCCATATTACGTCCATGGTACAATATGTGAGGAAGCCTATGCCCGCCCAAGTTGGCAAACGTTATTCCCGGTGAACAAGAGTGAGGATCATCTCATATTACTTGCATATCGATACCTCAATATGGCTGGAAGGAAATAAAAAAAATTAGTGTGGGAGATCGTGCAGCTTAAATGCATTTCTTGTGAGAAGGTTGGCGAATCTGGGCCTTATAGCATGAGTCATCGCCCCCCGGTCGAAAGAGTTGCGAGGCCTTAGTGACACAGACGCCGATTCACATGCTGACAGGATTCTTCAAGACTTCTTCACTGCGGTGGGAACCTAGACAAGATTGTTGCCGTCTGCAAGTACGTCCGAAGATCATTTCGGTCTTTCTCTTTTTGAGTAATATGAGATTGATGCTAATTTCTTTAGTTTTAATCTTCGATCAGCTCTTATTGATTATTCTGTCAAACAATTTTTTATTCCCACAGAAATCATCATGAAATGGAATTTATGACCCGATATTTGGGTGTGATGATTTATGTGCTACTGGCAAATTCAATTTATTTTTTATTTTGCTTTTAATTTTGGAATTAGGATTCAATAAATCCATTTTAAATCCATTTAAATAAATGTTAAATAACAGTAAAAGAGCCCTAGTTACTAGTATACGTATTTACCCAGATTGAAAAGAAAAACATTATACTAATGTTACGTTCAAGGAAAAATCCTACAGTCAAAGAGGTTTGATCAAATCAGCTTCAAAGCTTAACCCACTGGAGTGCTGAAACTATAGATAAATTTCTCCTTACAGTAAGTAAAGTGGGCACGAGTTCGAACTCTTTCGATGTATAGAATATTCTTGAGCCGTAATGGTTGACGCACGTAAGTGAAAACCGAAATAATACGAAACAAATTATTAAATTCCTCTCGAGCCAATAGACTGTAAACATCACATTCCCTGACGTAGCATCTTTCACTTCCTCACTCATTCGAGTCAAAACACACACCGTGACAATGGATTCGCTTGTTTGCTGGATTTCTTCCAGCGAGCATCTGCTGGGCCTCCGGCCTACAGTTTCACTTCGAATGTTCGTCCGACCCCAAAACAGCCGAGACGGCTGGTATTTGACTCCGGGGAAATGGTACGATCAAAGAAAAATCCCGCAGACAGACAGGTTTGATTAAATCGGCTTCATAGCTCAACCTATTGGAGTGTTGCAACTAAGGAAAAATTTCTCCCTAGAAAGGACACGAGTTCGAACTCTGATGAGCTATCAATTATTTTTCGGTCTTAACATACACACAAACACAAAAACACACGCACACACACACACACACACATATATATATAACAATTTTTTCAATAACTTTTATTTTATAATTTTGGAGCCATTGCAACTGCTTCATCTTCTTCGTATTTGATTTAAAAAAATAATAAAATAAAATAAAAAGTACACCCAATTAATAAAATTCATACACATATGAGTACAAGTAACATCATGAGCACTGTAATGTTGAATATTTTTTACACACTCTGTAGACACTGCATCTGTTGCGCTATACTTAAAGCACAGTACTTTCTATCTCAAAGAGGTTGGCTGACACATAATCAAAGAAATGGTAAATTACACGAAACAAATGGTTACTAACATGTTCAATGTGTTATCACAAATGACCGAATAATTTTCGTGTATTACCTGTGGCAAAGAATTGTACGATCACACGTGTGCTTACAATGAATGCTCAAAATGATTTCACATAGGTACTTACTTAAACATGAGACAAAAAATTACGAATGTTATTTGTTCTATATTAGGAGTTCAGTGATTTACATCCACCCATCGATGAATCATGGAAAATTAGTAGGTAGAAAGGCACCTGCCCGAAAATCGAATTGGTATGCATTTGTGGCAAAGCCTACGCGGGTGAGCTCGATATGGTCGAAGCCGTAAAGGCGCCGTGAAATGAGCTGCAAATTATCTCGCTTTCGAGTGAAGAAAAGTTCAAATTTGAAACTATTGTTGTTACGGAGCATCTTACGAAACGAGAAACGATGAAATAACTTGATTACGGTGAAGTGCGACTGAGGGGTCTTTTGCTTTATACGACCACACGTACAATATGGACAAAATGTGATTGACTATTTGAAAAAAAAAAAAAAAAAAAAAAAAAAAAACGCTGCAGACCTTCACACAATGGTTTATTATTTCCGTGATAGATAGCCCTTCTACGCACATCATTGGTCTATAATTATGAAACCCCGTATGTAACATGCGATCAGAACATGGAGCGTCGTGCTTCCGAGAAGGGTTCACACTTTTACAGTTCCAACACCCCGAAATGTAAAGATGTTTAAAAAAAACGGGAAAATGATGCATGAAGTAATTAACGTCAGCGCATGCGGAGAATGGATCAATTATTTGAGAAAAATGAAATTAGTAGGGTACAAGCTGCAGCCTAACCCACAAATTCACTGAACATGTAATCAAAATCTGATGAAAACTAGACCTTGTTCTCGGAGTACACTTGCGCAGGAGCAAATAATGATGCAATGAGGTTAAAATTAACATGGATTAATTGAATCATTGTCCCCCAACTACGCACCAAATTTGAGCGGGACTGGACGAGGGGTGAAAAAATGATGCTTGAAGGAATTTGCGTTTGCGCACCCGTAGAACGGAGTAATGATTAGAGAAGCATGTAATTAATAGTGGACCATTTGCACCCTAACCCGCACATTCTCTGGAAATTTCGTCAAAATCAGATAAAAACTGTTGAAATTAGGCTAGTTTAATTAGGAAAACATATTCGCGCATCATCACCCCCCAGAAATCGCCACTGATTGGGCTCACTCATTGCACATCCGTTTCAAAAGCATCACTTCATCTTGAGATACAACCAATGTCAGAGTGCGAAAGCCTAAATATGGCTAAATAAGTATCTTGGGCTTCATCTGGACAAACGGTTAATGTGGAATTTTCTTATCAAGTATATTCGACCAATAAAATTGAACCCGGGCGCTGAGAAATTTTGAAATACGATCAACCTTCTAACTATTCACCAAACGTCTGCTGTACATGTCTCTCATAAGACCAATCTGGGCATATTCATACGCCATTTGGGGCTCAGCGGTAGCTTTGAATATAAATAAAATCCAAATAACTCAAAACTGGGTCTTACGGATGGCCACGTCAGGCCCATGTTACATGAGTCATTCCTAGCACTCTTCACCCGGATCTCAACATCCCCCAAGTCGCTGAAGTCATCAAGAGTTCCTATCAATCACTCCACACTTCCTTGTCCAGCAATATCAATCCACTGCTGGTTCAACTAATCGACAAGATCGGCGCCAGTGACGGTTAAGAGAAAAAATCCTCGATATTCATTGTCGTGAAGTTATGTGTTGTGGTATCTATACAACGAGAGGACTGTCGCTGGGCTGACCCCTTACCACATGTTTCACACTAATTAGAAATAGGACTCTACCATAAATATAACTAATTAGATTATCATGATGCCATTTATTATATATAGTTAAAAAACTAATCATCTGAAACAGCTGCACTCCCCACGTTGCTTGCGGTCTTGTGATTCATGTGGTAGTGAGAATCGCAAAGATAAGGTCATACTTCTGGTGAAGGAGGCTCCACAGGAACCTCTTCTCCAATCAATTAAATGAAGACTTTTAAATGCAAGGTCACAGTTTTCTAGCGAATGTCGATGATTTCGGAGGACATTGAAAGTGCAGTAAAGTGCCACAAGCTCATTTTATAGTCATTTTGACTATGAGTATTATGCGTGCATTATGGAAGAAAACCTACTGGCTGTTGAGAGTATATAGGAAGAAATTTTTAGCAGCAAATCTTTGGAGAAAAAAAAATTATAACCCGAGAAAAAGATAGGCGAGATAGTCCGTTGAGGTGGTTACAAACTCGGGAGGTGGAATTGAAAAAGTATTTCCCGTATCGCACTATCCTCAAACGATCGTACGGCGAGCCTGACCAAGAAGTCGATTTCAAAAAGGGCAGTTCAAGATCCTGATCAACAGGCGCTGAGAATGTATTCAATTCACTACCTACTTATAGTGTACGGCCTAATGGAAAATTTATACCTGTACCTAAGTGCCGTTGAATGACTTGTGTAGTCTTATTACCTGATCCCCAACGAGGATCCCTGAGCCATTTTACACTCATTTAATTTTGGGATATTGAGAATTTTGGATTTTCAAATTAATAACAAGAGGAAAACTACTTACTACCTACCTACCAACATTTCTCCAAGGCTATGTGATGCAAATGTATCAAATATACAAAGTTTGCTGCGGCGCGAACGATGAAAAGTCACAAAATAGAATCATTATGAGGGAAAGTTCGGTTTCTGTGCTAATTATTGTCAGTAAGGAACCTATTAATTTTTCTGGGTATCCTTAATTTACACTTTTCATGGACTTTGTGCATTAATGATTTGTACTTACTGGTACAAAAAGTAACTGAACATACGTGGAGCTAGTAGAAACTACTTGTACGTACCTAATCAATTCTTGTGCAAGAATTTGTCATTGAGCTCGTTTGCCTTTATGTATCTTGTCAGGTAAAGTGGACCTACTTATGCTGCAATAGGAATATTTATTATCCGTCGGGATCTGAAAGTGTCTGTAATAGATAGGCGGGAACGAAATTACCGGAATCCATCACGTCAATGAGCCACCCCTAAAGGGACATGCATTATGTCACGCTCTTGGCAATGGATTTTTCGCTGTTTAAACGTTTCCATGGAAACCGGCATTAGGCGGGCGGGGCGTGGTCGTGGATCCGTGACGGAGCGCTAACAGAAATGTAGATCGCTATCTCCGTCGTTCTCAAACTGACCGCGAAAGGTGCTCTTAAAACTAACGAGTGAGAATTTTGCTATCAAGAAGCGAAACGGTTCGGATCCTTGAATTCAGTAGGACAGACGGACTCTGAAATTGGAAAGGATTATTAGCGGATTTTTATTAGGAACCGACAATTAGCGGTTGTGGGCAAGGTCGGACGCCTCGGTCGACTTGATTACGGTTTTTTCGGATGCAGAGTGCAGTCTGAATTACACATCTTTTGACGAATTTGAGTTATAGGACACGACTTCGTGCTCTTGGTGGGTCTAGGTCATAAACTGGATTCCGATCTGTATAGCTCGCAACTCATCTGAAAATAAGTTGCTTCATATTTTTTCCCTTTTTTTAAATACCTACTGAAACTTACGAAAACCATCCTTTGAAAGTAAAATATATTCAGCGCGTATCTAAATCTAAATGAGTAGATACAAATTGTTTTATTATTTTGCTTCCTCACTACCCTAGGTAGGGAAGCTTTCATTTCGTGCAATATAGGTTTTAAAAAAAGTATCGAACGAATATATTAAATAGGTAATCACAATTTATCACTAAAATATCACGATTTGTCACTATTACCCCTTCCACTCACCCCCTTCCGTCATGAAATTTGAAACTCCTGTTATGTGTTCCGAAACCAGACCAAATTTATGACAAGTATGTATCTATATATATATATATATATATATATATATATATATATATATATATATATATATCACCAAAATCTGAAGAGAATAGTTGAAACATCGTGATTTATTACTCCTACCCCTTCCATTCACCCCCTTCCATAATTAAATTTGAAACTCCTGAGATACCTATGTTCCAAAACTAGACCAAATTCAAAATTGAAAAAAATAAAATAAATAAAATAAATACGAAAATCTGACGAGTATGGTTAACACATCAAGATTTATCAGTATAATCCTCTCCGCCTCCACTCCCCCCTTCCATCCATAATAAAATTTGAAACTCCTTACGTTCCAAAAATTGATTGAATTCTTAATGGAACAAAATGAGAACCACGAAATTCGGTAGAGAAGTGGAGCCTGAGTGGTGTCGACAAAATTTCCCGAAAAAATAACGTTTTATTTGCCGTTACTCTCTCTATTCCCCTCTTTTCTATCATAAAATTCAAAATTTCCGAGGTTTATTCCACAACTAAACTAAAATTGAAATCGATCAAAAAAAGAATCCCAAAAATCGGTTGAAAATTGTGGCCTGGGCAGCGTCGACAAAATTTGTCACACACACACACACACACACACACACCTGTGGTTTTTTTTCTCACAGATTCTGTTTTAGAATGACCTAAAACGGATTCGTATATGTTTTTTTCTTCTCATGCTTGGGTTGTCCCACACCCCTGGATCAATTCCAATAGTTCGTTCCTCGATTGAGGAAACCTGGCTCCATAGGAACGTCTGGAAAAAAGTATGACATTTTTGCTCTCGGACGAAAATTTGGAATTATCCACTGACGTTTGCAGTATTTAGTAATAACCATTACTATCATTTCTGTATTCACTCTTATCCATCAGAATTCAAATATTATATTCCCAATTTTTCTTTTGTCTATAGGAGAAACGGTTCTAATGAAAAATCAATTGAGCTCGTGTTGGTACAGCCCACTTCAATAAATAAATGGTTCAAATATATATTGTTTGAGGAGTAGCGAAATAATCAATACCTAGGTACGCACAAATAGAGAGTAGCTTTTTGACTTATAACGCTCAACCAGCATGAATGATGTCCAAACAAGCTGCCTCTAAATATCCATTCAAAATTCCTCAGGATCCAAGTACTGGAGTTAACAGCGCGTCTTAGTAGAAGGTTGATATAGTACGTGCTAATCGTTATTATGTTTCGTAAGTGAACTGCATTCTGTATTTTAAAACACGTAAATGTTGAAGTTTACCAACTTTAATCGAATCAAACCTAGGCCTCGACTAGGCTACGTCCATATGGCGGGAAAATATGAATTATATACCCAACCCTGTAATGTGTCTCAGTTATTTGTGAGCTGAAGTATCTTTGTAAGCACTTAAGCGACTACGAAATTGTGAGAAAAAAATGACATGTAATTCGTAGTCGTCTTAGAGGTTATGACTTTTATAATAAGTTAATAACACCAATTGGGTGCTTTCAGGACACTCCGCCTTGAGTACATGATTGCCAAGATTGTCACTCGAGATATTCGCAACATCCTCTTCGGCAAGAACAACCTACCGACATTTCGTTACTACCTACTCATATATCGGCCAGGCTTGCGCCCGTGTAAAGAAGAACTAAAAGAAGAAAAACTTTTATTACTGAAATTACTATAGCGTACGTAATTATTTTTACAAAATAAAAGATACAATTAATGATCACATATGCAGCCAATCAGTAGTGTTGGACCCCGAGTTTGAATAAGTAGTATGTTTACTTCGTTGTGAGAGGTTATGTAATACTCAGGTGCCACTCTCGAAATAATAGAAAATTTTGTGTAATAATAGGTATGTCATAATTTACTGCTACCTCAGTAAAACTAACCAGGGATGTATGTAATAACACAAATCACATATATAGTAACTCAAACAAAAATATACATAACTCTAGAATATTGTACAAATTTGAAATGGACTAAGGCTGAAGGAGAAGCAGATTAAATATTCAATTATGACCAATGTATGCAAAAAAGCAAATGGATGAAAATACAAAGGTGAATCTTCAACTCGCTTCCTTGTCTAGTATGATACCTTTGGTTAATGTATTTGTAATGCCCTAAAATGGAGACTTATCGGCCTCAGTGGCTCCCGAAATTTTCATACAAGGCATGCTTGCTTACGTGGCTCTTGAAATAAATCCAGTATTGGGTTGTTGAAGAATAAGTGGCTGTCATTGTAAAACCAATAAGGGTGCTGGAGGTAAGGCAACTACCCTGTACAGGTATGTAAAACTATGATGCGAATTTCACAAGACAGTAACAATGTCAATCCGTTGGTCATCGAAAATGATCGAGTGATAGGTCGTTGAAACCACAGAGACTAATCGATTTGTTTGACACCTGAACTTGGTGAAAAATAGCACTTGAGAATGATTTGGGATTTTCAATTTGGAGCGAACGTAATGGAAGGCCTGAAAAAAGCGTGAAAAGTGAGGCCATCTACGCCAACTACAGACCTGAGCAGAACTTCAGATTGTTCCAGATCTTTTTACAAAAGATGAAGAGCACAAGATATCTCGCCGTTACAAAACTATTTTTAATTTAAATAAATATACATGAAAATATATATTTATAACAATGGAATCAAGAATAGAGAGCACGGAAAGTTCAAATTTCGATTACACAAAGTCCATATCAGTTGCCGATAAAGTTGCACAAAGTAGGTATGGAATATTAAACTACTGAGTGATAACCTGACGTCACTGATACTAATGTAATTGGCTGATCAATTCCCGGGGACAATACCAATTTGACTAAATGAATCAAAAATGTTGGTGAATAGTTATATATATTTGATCATCGGAATCCGAATATTATGTGAAGTGTTCGTGAGGTGGTAATTAGGTACCCATCCAATGACTCTACTGGTGGAAGCGAAAATCAAGTAAGCCTAAAAAATATACCTGAAACAAAGACCAGAAACATCATCAGACTTGAACAAGATTTAAAAAAAATAAATGAAAAAAAAAAAAAAAAAAAACTCGTAGTTTGCGTCAGGAAAACCAGCTTTTTGAATCGATCAGCTGGAGCCCTGGGTAGAGCCTGTCATTTCATTCGTCCCTTGATGTCCCAGAGAGGTTCCCATCAAATTTCGATCTAATCAGACAGAAGACATAACTTTTAGCGTACGCAGCTGATCACAGGATGGAGCCTTTAAGGTCATTCGTCTCTTGTTACTCCAGACAGGCTCCCTATCAATTTTCAATGTCCTACGGTGAACAGGAAAGATTTTAGCTCACTCAGCTGATCGGGATGGCGCGATCGAAAATTAAATTTTCTCAATAACATTGACCATGCATTTTGCCAAGCTGATTTACAAAATACAACGAAATGACAACGCCTTTCTTGCACAAGTACTGTCTTGGCGCACTCAATCGCATCACAAGTATTGGTCTTCTAAAAACTGTTCATTGAACTTAAAACAATACAGAGGAAAGGAAAATAGCTTCTTCCTCTGTCGAAAGACTAGGATTTCCCATTGAGGTGGCGAAACTCTCCTAGTAGTTGGAAAAGCCATCTACTGGACTCAATAACTATTTTCAGTTCCTCAACCGAATGGAATGACTTCATTCCAGTCAAGTTTTCTTGAGTGTGACATTTTCAGGATCCAATACTCTTTGCCAGAACTGGTTTCTTTTAAATTCTCTGAATTTTTCCAGAAAGATTCCAGCCATAGCCCTAATAAGTCACAACTCATGGAGCCTAGGCAGTTTTGAACGCCAAACTCAACGGGAAAATTATCCAAGTGGCACTAGAGAGTCTTTCTTCTAATAATTCAATAGCCGGCTGAGTTCTCGAGTTGAAGCGACCTAATATTTTAGAGCTTCCAACTTTTGTACCAAAGCTACGATGCAAGTTTGTGTATATAATCGGATCCACATTTTGGGAGTTGAATGGCCAATGGAAAAGATACCGTGGAATACTGTTGCAACCAGTAAGGCTACTATTGATGAAATTAAGGGGATAATTTGCGCAATGCCAATACATTCAATCCCTATGGATGAAATACCTAATCTTTTTATTACACACCTGTTATTTTCTATTTAACGTTTTGGAAACTTGAGAAGATAACATTTACCAGGTTTTAATGAAATTCTTAGGGTACAATAAATTGTATGCTTATCACAATTTCATTTATGGATGACATTGCAGTGAGTTATATGTGTGATGAGCACTTCACTTTTGCTCTAGCGATCTAATGGTCCAATTATCTAATTATTAAATGCAATGCCAATTATTGGGGACCATCTACACTTCTAAGTCAGAATTCACACACCATGATTCCATCGCATATAATTAACGAGGCACAATAATATATGGGTAGATGCGCAAACATTTCTGCTTATACGGAAACGCACGGGACTTAATAGAGCATGCTTCCATCGATATTTTGGGTGAAATTCAGACAGTCTCATTGTTTTAATACCGACAACTATAAATACCTACTACTACCAGCTGCCTATAAATACAACTTAAGACAGAATCATGAGGAAATCTTTGGTAAAATCTCTTCAGCAGTCAGATCGGATGGTTGTTGATCTAAACAAACCTCGGGTCTGTTTATTGATAACGTCAGCAACATCGGTTCTCCTTGGTCACATAGTCCTCCCGTTTCACAAACAAGAAAACTCAGTCACTAGGTCGAAATTGATAAAACGCTACTCGATCCACCTGCTGCAAATCCGTGAGTGTTTTACCGTTTATCCTTATATATTATTTATCGTTACTGTATAAATTTAGCTCTACTCAGATGGCCAGATTTTATTTTGATGATTCAATGTCAAATTTTCGTATTATATCGTTGTAATAACTATCATGATCGTTTTATTATTTTAATTCCACTATAAACCAGTGCATTGTTCTTATTGGTGTTTATATTTTGATGGGATATAATTGAAAATTATTAGAACATGGTGTACCAAACTTTATACCATAATCATAGCACACCAAAATTACTAAGCACCACAGGTATGTTGCTATAAATTTAAACAATGTCTATTACAAAATGACTCACTTCATATCTCCGTAAAATTTTCACGGGCATTGATTTCTGGAAATAGAACTCCGTTATAACGTAAAAAATTTATTATATTTAAAAAAACGCTGCAAATTATTTCACAAAGGTTTATTATTTTTTCAATTGAGTATGATCGTAGTTTTAGTTGGCTAGCGTACGTCATAAGGCCTGTCCAGACGCCTCGGCGTGTCCTACTTCGAGTTGCCACAACCTATACTTCTATAATTATATACGCATGTTTATATTTCTCGATTTGAGCTCCTATCTATTCAAATAGTTATTGCCTTAATAATATCATTATCTAAGTACGTACGAAAAGTCGAGAGGATATGTTATTGAATATGCGTAGGAAAAGCTTTGGTATTAACACACAAATATGACCTTGAAAAAAACATATTCATACCTCGAACGAACGCCGGCGCCGTACCCACCACAAGCCGCGGCGCCGGCGCCTCCTCTCACTCCACCCCCCCGCTCGCCGCCCCCCCCCCCCCCTCTCCACCCACCGTGACCCCCTGCCAAGCGTGCCAGGCGTGCTCGCGTCGAAAAAGACACGTTTTTGCCCGTTTTTGGCCCATAGCATCTATGCGAGTAAAGCGATCGGGATGGTTAAACGTTAGGACCAACTAGACCCCAAATGGAGTCTATGTGCGAAAGAACGGGTTTTTTAAGTCAATTCTTAGGCCTTTTATGGCCCGGACGGCGGACGGCGAACGGCGAACGGCGGACGGCGGACGGCGAACGGCGGACGGCGAACGGCGGACGGACATTTCAAATTTGGATTCTACGTACCTTGAAACGTAAAGTGACAAAGTTTGAGGGGGGGTTATAAAAAATTTTTGCTACACGATCACATAGGCTTATTATTGGAAATAATAAACCAAAATGTATATACGTGATTTCTCGTTTCTGCGTCTACGATATTTTCTACCCACAGGTCCGGTCTAGAAAAATAACAAACATAACAGCAATATTGTCATGAATTCATGTAGACAAGGTCAATATTTTGTACAACCTTGGAAAATTTCTCTTCGACACTACAATATTCAAAGAAACTCCGCCAATAATTCCACAAACAGTCTTAACAAGATCATTGTGTCTTGTATATCCTTTTTCTCTACCAAGTCCGGAGTTGGCATAGGGATATACAATTCCACAAAGGTTTATTATTTCTGCGTTAGATAGCTATTCTACGCAATATATTATTTATTATATCTCTATAATTTATTACAAACCCCGTAAATAGTATAACATTATTCATCGTACAGCGTTGCGGGTGGTTTTAATTGATTCTTTGAGATTAAATTTATCATTTACAAGCAAAAAATTATTACTGTTATTCAGAAAGTTTTCGAGATCTCGATTTTCAAATGTTTAGCCCTTTAATAGAACCATTTAGGGTTGATAAAAATTGATGCCGAGCTTCCAGGACCATCTTCTAGACCCCAAGTGTGATTTTTAACACAAGTTTCATATAGTTTGGTCTTTTATTTTCGGAGAAAAGCTGCGGACGGCGGACGGACGGATGTTTTTTTATTCGATTTTTGGATTCAACGCATCTTGAAACGTAAACCAACAAATTTTCAGGGGTGCTAAACATTTTTTTCTTTTTTTCGTGATCGATTGCAAAGGTAATAGTACCTAATAACCAGGTTAATTGAAAGAAATGAAGTTTTACCGAAATATCTGTTCGGCAAGATTTTAGAACTTTCATTCAGAAGGTAGATCCACTATCGTTATGTGGTAACAAACTACCTAGTAGGTCTACTTCTATCAAGAAAAAGCAGTCTTTATCATGCCATTGCTCCCTATAAGCCTCATATGTGTAATCTATGATAATTATTTTACACCAAGCACTAGAATAAACCCGATTGTTTCTTACATGTTTTGAATAGACTATCAAACTGGAAACAAATATTGGACAGTCAAATCTTATTTATAAATTATATAAAACTTCCTTGAACTGGATGATTTCGCACTGAACCCTTCTATCACCTACCACCCCGCTGAAATACGTTTACCGTCAATGTAAACTAATCAGGAGGGTTAAAGCGGGTTTCCAATCATGGATCCATATCTTCAAAACAAGAGGAAGGTATCCAAAATTAAGAAACATGATAGGAAAGTGTAGTTGACGTGACTTGGAAACAAGATGAGCCTCATGAGGCTCTGTGCCGAGAAAAGGGTTAAATGATTCCCTACGAATTTCGAGAATTCATTCGTATTTTTACCGTTTCGGCAATTTATGAAGATTTATCGTTGCAAATGACTCCCCCTCAATTCCCCCTCGGTTCTCCGCTCCATCACTAAAAAAGTTAATTCATTGAGAATTTTTTTCACAGAATGACCGAATACCTCGAACAAATAATAGTTAAACAGAAAGGATAATGGAAATTGTTTTAAGAATAGTGTTGATAGTACTTGGAAATACGTAGTGTTTCCGCAGTTCACAGTACTCATCCTATGACTCAAAATTGATAATGATTAACTAGTAACAATTGTAACTTCCTCCAACAATTCAGTGAATTACATTGTACCATTGTAGATACTATTTTTTGTTTCAATTTGTATTTGTGCCTGACAAGGGCTGCCTTCTGGAGCTTTCAAAGAATTTGGTTTCACAAGATCACTTGATAAGTTGGTTCTGGTAATCACAAGTTAAGTAAACTGGTAACTCACAAATATCCTTTATCTACCAAACGATTTTGAGAATTGGAGAGATTCACTCAAACCTCAATCTTCGACAATCAGCAGTGGTAGAAGCTTGATTGGAATTTTGAAAAATGCCGGCCCTCAAGGTTCGGCCTGTTTGTTCGGAACTCGTCGGCTATTATCTTCAGCCTTGAAATTTGGGAATCAATTGACACGTAATCGATTTGAGATCCGCCGCCGGACACACCTGAAGAGTGTGTATACCCAAGTGGGAACTTCCAGTTGGGTGTCCGAGGCCCGACGGTTATGGTGAAATGAAGTGTTTTGTCACCGTGGTAACGGTGGTGCGGAGGCCCGGGCCCCTCTGATGAGGGGGTTTGGGAGTGAAGCAACTCCTCTCCGGAGACGGCGCGGAGGATGCAAATCGGTTGATATGAAAGTAGAGGTTTCGCCCTGTATATTTAGCAGTTACACCGCCCTCAGCCTCAGGATCCGTTATGAGAGGGCACTCGACGTTCTCCAGGCCCAAGTCTTCCCTTCCCACCCCAACACTCGGGCGGGATCCTCGTAATTGGACCGCAGAGATGTCCACTTGCAATTTTGCAGCTAAGCGGTCGCTTCCTCCTCCATTAAGATGCCGGCGGATTCACAAACTTACATTACGCGCGTTGCCTCATGGTATGGACCCCTTGGCTAATCGAACGAGGAGAGATATTTTCCGTTATTTAGTGCGACGCTAATTAGGAAAATAACCGAGATTTGGGGTACTAAAGATTCATTTGTAGCATTTAGTTTCATTTAAGTACTGTACATACTGCAATCTGAATGATATTAGAACGCAATTTCAAAGAACTACCTGTTTTACTTCCGAGTCTACCTACACATGAAAAGTAATCTAATAGGTAACTATTTGCTGGAGATGTTTTGAAAAGATCAACGGTCAAGTCCATTAAAATGATCAAGCGGTTTCCATTACGTAACCTATAAGGAATGGACAGTTGATTCATTTTTGATTTGATCAATTTAGCAAAACTTACGGTTTTGGCATATTGTTTGCTAATTTGGACCTTATAAACCATCCAAGGGAAGAGAAACTCAATCTCTCCTCACAATTGTTTTGAGTTCAGTCCAGCAGATTATCATGATATTTAATCGTAAAGATGAACGACTGTAAATTCTGCAGCCGTGTGGCCGCTTCTTCCTTCATTATGATGCCGGCGGATTGACAGAACTTACGCACTTTACCTCATGGTATGGATTCCTTGGCTAATCAAACGAGAAGAGATATTTTCCGTTTCGACACTAATCAGAAAAATAACCGAGATTTAGAGCACTGAAGATTCATTTGTAGTATTTAGGTTCATTGAAGTACAGTACATATATACACGTAATCTGAGTGATATTAGAACGCAATCTCAAGGGACGTAATCTTTTACTTCCGAGTCTACCCAGACATGAAAAGTAATCTAATCTAAGCTAGTTTTAATCAAAACTGCAAAAAATAATTTCTACGCAAAAGAAATTGAAAAAGCGGGCCGAGATAGTAAAGGTGTTTGGAAAATTATTAATCAGAGTGTAGGAAGGAACAGAAAAAAGCAAGAAATCACCTCCATAAATTCTGAAGGGAGAGAGTCATCAAAATAGGGGACAGCCCATTAGACATAGCCAGAGTACTTAATAAATATTTCTCCACTGTTGGAGAAAACATAGCTAAAAGGGTCTCTAATGAAGAAATAAAACCAGCCAATTCTACGCAGTATAACTTCAATGAAAAGTTCCTCAAGGTTTCGGTGGAGGATATCAAAAAAACAATAGGAGACTTAAAAGGTGGAACGAGTCCGGGTATTGACAATATTAGCACTGAATTAGTTAAGAAATTCAAAGATATTTTGGCTACTCCTATAACGATAATCGCTAACCGTAGCTTCAGCGAAAACCGTTTCCCTGTCATCTATAAAAAAGCCTTGCTCATACCCCTTTTCAAAAAGGGGGATCCAGAAGATATGACAAATTATCGACCGATTTCTCTCTTATCTGTCTTTGCTAAAATCATTGAGCGTTTGGCTAAAGTGTATTTTGTGCAGTATTTGGAGAGTCAGGGGAAGATCAGTGATAGGCAGTTTGGGTTTCGAAAAGGTAGGAGCACTGATGATGCAATTTGTTTTATGACGAAGACTATATTGCCTGCATTAGATGCAGGAGAGAAGGTAATGTGTATATATCAGGATTTAGCCAAGGCCTTCGATACTGTTGCACATTCAAAACTAATCTCCGCAGTAGAACAAACTGGTGTCAACCGAGGTTTTATCAAGTGGACTGTAAGTTATCTGGAGGATAGATCACATTTTACTAAAGTTGATGATGTTATTAGTGACCATGAATTTTGCAACTGTGGAATCCCTCAAGGAACTGTTCTCGGGCCGATTTACTTTATAGTATTCATGAACAGACTTCTTAACATGGAGTCTGAAGGAGAGTTAGTGTCTTTTGCTGATGACACAGCCTTTATAATAACGGGTAACTCCTGGGAACAAGTCATCATAAAAGCTGAATCATGTCTGACCAAAATCCTTCATTGTCTTAAAAGTATGGGAATGAAGATCAATTTTTCTAAAACTAATTTCTTAACTTTCGCGTTTAGAGAAAGTGATATCCCGCAGATAAAGAACCTAAAATGCCATGTACCGGAATGTACAGATAACCTTCAGTGCTGCTGTGAAGTAATACAACAAGTTGCTTCTGTTCGATACTTAGGCGTGGAAGTTGATCAGAACCTAAGATGGGACAAACACCTGAAAAAAGTGACATCCTCGATGAGAAAGATGATCCATGTGTGTAGGGAGCTGAGGAACTTTTTAGATATTGATAGACGTAGAATGGTATACTATGCGCTTATTCAGTCGCTCATGATCTATGGTGCATCTGGTTGGGGAGGATGTAGCGCGTCCCTTCTTGATTCGTTATTCCTGACTCAGAAGCTCTTAATCAAAGTCTTACTTAAAAAAAAGACAAGATATTCGACAGAAGCTCTCTTCAAAGAGTTCGCGGTACTCAAATTGGGAGAGCTAATTGACAAGATAACTATAATTAAAATATATAAAGATTTACATAGCAAACACCTGAAATTTTTAGATGAGGGAAAAACAAGAACTTGTGGGCAATTTCTTTTGAAACTGCCTTTCCGTAGGACTCACCATGGCCAACGGGCGTACGATTACCGGGAAATAAAACTGTTCAATGCCCTACCCCATGAGCTCCGGTCTATTTCTAAAATTGAAAAGTTCAAAACAGAACTGAAAAAACATATAACAATGAGGCAATCTGAGACCCATTAGATAATATAAAACTTCAAGATGGTAACTGAATAATTCCTATGTATTCTGATTTACCCGATGTATACTCATGTGTACCTATTGATTCTAATTTACCTATATTTACTTACAAGATGATTATTGAATAAGGTATTGAATGAGTGTGCTGATTATGTATTACTCCTCCCCACAGCACAAGTCTACGACTTATAGTGGGGAGTAGCATTTATTGATTTGTGTAACTTCTCTTGATTCATTTGTAGCATTTAGTTTCATTTAAGTACTGTACAAACTGTAATCTGAATGATATTAGAACGCAATCTCACAGAACTACCTGTTTTACTTCCGAGTCTACCTACACATGAAAAGTAATCTAATAGGTAACTATTTGCTGGAGATATTTGAAAAGATCAACGGTCAAGTCCATTAAAATGATCAAGCGGTTACCATTACGTAACCTATAAGGAATGAACAGGTAATTCATTTTTGACTTGATCAGCTTTGCAAAACTTACGATTTCGGCATATTGTTTCCTAAATCGGACCTTATAAACATCCAAGGGAAGAGAAATTCAATTATTTTGAGTTCAGACCAACACATTATCATGATATTTAATCGTAAAGATGAACTACTGTAAATTTTACAGCCATGTGGCCGCTTCCTCCTCCATAATGTTGCCGGCGGATTTACAGAACTTACGCACTTTGCTTCATGGAATGGATTCCATGGCTAATCAAACGAGGAGAGGTTCCACGGGGGCCGTTTTTGACACTAATCAGAAAAATAACCGAAATTTAGAGCACTGAAGATTCATTTGTAGTATTTAGGTTCATTGAAGTACAGTACATATACATGTAATCTGAGTGATATTAGAACGCAATCTGAAGGGACTACCTAATCTTTTACTTCCGAGTCTACCCAGACATGAAAAGTAATCTAATAGGTAGGTATTTGCTGGGGATATTTTGAAAAAATACACAGTCAAGCCAAAGTTGTGAAGCGGTTTACATTACGTTTTCTGTGAAGCTTATTAATTGGATTTGAGCAATTTAATAAAACTGACACTTTTTGGTTAGTACCTGTTTCATTTTCCATGTTGAACCTTAAAAAACTTCCACGGGAAAAGAAATCTCTTCGCCCCTCACAATGTGATGGCTCCTAAAATTATAATTAGGACAAGATGAACTTGCCGCATCGATTAGTGTTTTGAGTTTAGTCCGGTAGATTATCAAGTAACTGGATTACAGAGATGTCCACTTGCAATTTTGCCGGTGAGTGGTCGCTTCCTCCTACATTAAGATGCCGGTGGATTTACAAACTTATTACGAATCCCTTGGCTAACCGAACGAAGAGAGATATTTTCCTTAATTCATTGCGGCACTAATGAGGAAAATAACCAAGATTTGGGGTACTAAAGATTCATTTGTAGCATTCAGTTTCATTTATATACAGTACTTACATGTAATCTGAGTTATACTAGACCGCAATCTCAAGTAACTACCTAAAGTTTTACATTCGAGTCTAGCCAGACATAGATATTGGAAATACAATACAAATATACATAGTAATAGAAATAAAAGCAATAAAATGTTAACAATATTGAAGCAAGAGTGATCATGTAGGTGATAGGTAATAGTTGTCAACACCAACTGACTAGAGGTGGTGAAGCAATGGCATAGAGGAGATAGATAGATTGTGGAGCAGGCAGAGCAGCGTGGAGAGGGGAGAGGTCTCAGTTCAGCGCTATTTTTTGAACTTTATTTCCAGCTTTCATTCTCAGCCCTTCTTATTCTCTATAGAACTTCGAACCTCATTCTACTATAGGGCGAATATTTTTATCACCCTTCTCTTGGATGAGTTGGGAGGGGTGTACATGCAGTGCAAAGGAAGAGTACAACCAAGAAACTCAAGCTCTTTATTAAAACCTCCCATAAAATAAAAATATAAAATGAGGAAAAACTTCCGTATTAAGTTAAACACTAGAAGAAATGTCATGGTATAATTTTAGGTCTTTAGGAGAGCAGATAATGGTATATGTAAAGTGGGCCAGCTCACCTGAATTAAGCACGTTTACCAAAATAGCTCGAAAACTATGAGAAATAGAAAGTTTATATCATTGATTTGATATCAAATACATATCATCGCTCTGCACATAACGGTTACCTAATACAGAAATAAATGCCTAGTATACATTTTTGTAATAGGTACCTAATTCGCTTGTGTCATGATACCGATATATCGATGCCTTTGGTAACTAAATCGTTGCGTTCTCTTTTTACTTGATCTCTTCTGGGAAGAGTATTTTCCGCGGACAAGATATAATAAAAGGGACTGCGTTCTCCTTTACTTCAGATTTTAGTATCGCTTACGCCATTCTTGGAATTGAGCAAAAGAATACGATTATTTTGGGGTTTGGGATCCCATGCACACTGTATATCTCCTTGCTGAATTGATCAGCCACAGGAAGTTTCACAGAGGTTGGAGATTTGCTAGCCCCGACCGTTTGTGTCAAAGTTTTTAGCTGACAAGCGATCTCCACTATTTCTATAGCGGTTGGTTGATGAAATCCTTTCCTCTAGAGGAACGGTCGGTAATTTATTTTAGCGCACTCATATGATATAAATATTATATATAATGAAGTGATGCAAACCGAAAATCGAAAGCCAGCCGGAGGGTAAAGCATATTTTTGAATTTTAGCAGTAAGCTCAAAGCAGAATGGGTAAAACGGGGACTGAAGAGCCGAGTTTTATACCACTTTGGCATAAACAATTATAGACTCGAGTATAGAAAGATCGAAGTACATTTACCTACTATTTCAATTTTTCTATTAAATATAAAAATCCATTACTAACCAGGAAATTATGATTTAAGCACACACTGGACAATTAAGGCAAGCCTAGTAATTAATTAGGTATTCAAAGTTACGCAAAATGATGACCGGTATACTGTCTCACAACAAGCTGTTTGTATAACTCCCAATTAACCCGATATTCAGGAATTGATTGCAGAGTAGGGTCAGGGATATTATCCCCATTTCCAGACTCACCGCATGGTTTTCTCCATTCATGCACTTGTTGCGGTCTGCAAATGACAAACGTGACTTCACTCCTATTGCAATACCGTTGGTTCAACGCATTCGTATGATCGAGTAATGCGGTTGATTCAAGGTTGTTTTTGTGATGATGCTCAGCAAATTTTGGCTGATGTGATGAACCTCCAATGAAGGTTCCAA
Source organism: Adelphocoris suturalis (assembly GCA_030762985.1). NCBI lineage: Eukaryota > Metazoa > Arthropoda > Insecta > Hemiptera > Miridae > Adelphocoris > Adelphocoris suturalis. Next base: position 44,792,711 of record CM061041.1, read on the forward strand.
GACGGTCAAGCCGCTTAGCTTTTCGCAATGCCTCATTCAGAACACGAAGAACGATGACGCGGATGTGTGTTCAGCTCTCTTCTTTTGGCGAAGAAAGGATTATGCCCGAATGCGTTGAAATCGTTTTTCAACTGTTTTTCAGTAAGCAACCATAACTCACTTTGATTAGAATATTGTAACGTATTGTTTTTTTACTATATACTTCAAGCTAATCGAAGTGATCTTTAGTGACTTAAATGTGATCTTTGATATTGAGGCATCTGACACGTTTAGAACTGCATCTACTTAAGGGTTTAAATTATTGATTTATTTCATAAGATTTTAAACTTTGGGTGGTAAAATGCGAAGTGGAAATTTATGGTTGATTTAAGGTGTTTGTATAGAGTGTGTATGGGAATGTTTAAAACACATATACTGACTATAATGAATTGTATTATACATTGGCCAATGAAGTTATCGTTCTTTCCTAAGTAATTAACCAAACCGATCTCTGACGTAATCAAATAGTCGTATATGCAACATCCTCAATCATTGGAATTTCATAAACACCAGACACTTGGCTGGCCCACCGGGGTATTGATGGAGTTTATAAAGGTTCTTCCATTTTTGGTCATTTATGTCCGAAGAAGCAATTACGTACATTACCATATTACTCGTGACAGGTTAAGCGTCTCAATATAAATTTATGCTGATGGAGGAGTCATTCATAAATAAAGCGGGTCCATGAATATTCAGCCTTTCGACGACAACCAGTGAATACTTTCGTATTAGTGAAGTTATGGATGACCAGAAGGCGCGTATCAACTCTTCGGTTGGATTTGCTTTAAAGACAGAGTTCTCTGAACAATGATGAGGTGTCACTTTCACCATCTTAGTTAACCGGCAATTAGCGCTAACGCGGCATTATGTCTGGGCTAACTCCGATATATGAAACCCTCTTGTGTCCTGACGAACGGCATACCCTTGAACACATGACTCGTAGTTCTGAACAAATTTTGAAATGTACTGTGAAAGTATGTATATCAGTGAATGTTGACAATAATTGTGTTAATAGTAATTACTGTTAACGTAACTCTGTAGGCTCATTTTCACCATAGAGTTAACCAAAAATTAATGCTTATGCGGCATTATTTCTGGGTTTAATCCTACCTAAGTGCGATTTTTTTTTCACCAGCATCCATCGTTGGTTAAATTGATCGTATAAACTTGATGTTCAGACTACCTCTGATTAGCTTAATGACCCAACCGTAAGATCTTACTGAAACTCATATGGGGTGATCGAATCGCCATATTCCAACTACCCTCCGAATTTGAGCGAGATTGACAGAATAGGCGGTGTGAAATAGTGAAGAATTGATTACTGAGCATTGAAATTAATAGGTAGACCTTGTACACCATAATCCGTGCATTCCCTGGAAATTTAATTAAATGTAACGGTAAATTAAAAGTATTTGGGAACTACGACAGATAGACTGACACACACGCAAAAACACAGAAACTAAACCAAAACTGTTCAGAAAATTTTTAAACGTAGAATACAGGTCAAAATTTTAATATAAAAAAATTTTTGTCTCATCATCTCCCGAAAGTGAAAAAAATGTTTACGCTACTTTGGTAGACTCGGAAGCCAAATGTAGGAGGAACCTATAGGAAATACATATACGTAACCTAATGGCAAGGATTTATTGGTACTGACATACATACCCTCGATCTGATCTCACCCATGCGAGGGTCAAATATGCATAATCATGTCCAGTACGGTACCCATGAACAAATAACGAAACCTGCCCCCTCGCACACCGCAATGCAATCAAAGCCAATCGCCCGTGAATTTCACGAGAAACTCTCATTCCGCGGAGTAATTTGCGTCTTGTTAAATAATTATAATGAAATTATTTCTTAGGAAATCAGCCCGGGTCCTCGACAGTCCTTGAGGCGCCGTGATAATGACAGCCGAACTTTCTAGGTGAACTAGAAGGTCGGCTTTACCTGACTCTGCCTCCGCTATCTGTCATCTCTCTTTTTTTTCCATTCCACACCTTGAGTCCTTGATTGTTGTGTTAGGCCTTCTCGGTCCATTCGCCCTTATTTCTTCATAATTTTTAAGACCATTATATATTAACTTGATCCCTAACGTCCATAAGTTTTACTATGAGAGCCGGTTTATCAACAGGATTCATTGAGTAGTTTCATAGCCTCTAGCCACAAGCATTATCGATAATGTTAACCAACAGCCGAGGTGTTGATATACACTACGAGGGAGTGGTGTATATCTTCTTTTTAAAATAACTGAATAATAATTATCAATAGAATAGCACGATAGAATTCTGTAGTGAAATTATTCACCACACTAAACTTTATAGGTATATTTCTCCAATATCTCCAAACACGGTATATTTATCAAGGGATATTAATCAACACTCTCTCTCTCTTGGCAAAATACTAAAGTCCTAATAACAATTTGAATCATGTTACGAATGGAATTAAAGGTGAGCTTAAATACTCTCAGATCGGGAACGTGAAACCTAATGCCGCGGTGGAACTGCTCCCGAACAGTTCCGGCCCGCTCGAAATAACGTTACCGATATCTCCCAAAGCGATCTCGCTGTAGTGAATCCGATCCGGTTTCGATTTGAGTTGCCATCCCTTCTCATTGTTGTTACACCAGGAACATCCGAATTCCAGCCCTCAGTTGAGTGACGTCACTTTGACAAATTATACCACGATGTCCAAGTAAGAGTATGAATTCCTGTGGGAAGGGGAATGGATGGGGGGGTGGTAGATTGGAAAAGGGTGTGGGGTACAAGAGAAGAGCGCTTGCGCCACGATAAAAAAAAAGTCTGCGTTTTTGGGTGAGGCACATAGCTTCCTCGTTTACCTATCATGAATGTATAAGATAATTTAAAAGCTTTAAATGTTCTTGAAAAATTCCATAGTGGAAGAAATTAAATCAAGAAGTAGTGTGAAATGTCATAATTGGTCAATTAAGAAACGAAAAAAGTATATCTACTCAATGTAATTTACGTTTGTGCAAGCGCAGAATGAACTGATGAGTTGAAAACAATGAAATAGGTACAGGACCATCTACAACCTAAACCGCGCATTTGCTGACAATTTCATCTAAATCGGATGAAAACTGTGGAAATTTGGGTGATTACAAGTGTTTCACATAGGCACATGCGCAGTAGCTATTAATGATACAATCGTGTTGAAATTCATTAGAGGTAATCAAGTCATTTTCTTTTAACTATCATCCAAATTTAAGCGTAATCGAACGACTAGAGTGTGAAAAAATGGAGCATAATGGAATTTACGTTTGCGCATGCGCAGAATTAAGTATTGATTTGGCAAAAATAAAAATGATACGAGGCCTTCTAAAATCTAACCCGCGAATTCTCTGAAAATTTCATTGAAATCGGATGAAAATAGTGGAAATTAAGGTCTTTACAAGGATTAAACATAGAACCATGCGCGGTCTCTATTAATGATATATTCATGTTGAAAATTATATGGACTGATCTGATCGTCATCCATCATCTATTTATCTATCCATCAACGTTGATTTGGCAACAATGAAACGGACAGGGGACCGTCTACCCCCTAGCCCGCATATGCCCTGAAAATTTCATCCAGATCGGATGAAAACTGTGGAAAATAAGCTTGTTACAAGGATTTAATATTGGCGCATGCGTAGTAGCTGTTAATGATAAAAGCCATCTAAATAGCTCATTTTGTCTTCAAAAATTCGCAATATGAGATTTATTCCTCCGAAAATTTAATATAAAAGTAAATTCATGATAAATAAAATGAACGTGTACAAAACCACATTGTAACTAGAACTACCCCACACCAAAGAACATAATTCCGAGCTGGGTGGGGGTGCTACTCTCCAGAACTTCCATTACAAATGAAATAAGCATGTTTTTTCACTCACCAAGGTCCTCTATTGAAAACAATAAACCAAATTTATTTTTATTTATTTATTTATTTTTTATTTGTATAAATGTAGTCCACATGTATTATTTTGATGCCAATAAATAAATTGTGCGTCCATATGGTGGGTGGTAGTATGGCTACATAGGTTAAGCAAACTTTGCAATACACAAAACACCTTATCGTACGTGACTGAAGGTGGGTGTTCAAATTCTCGGACTAGAATCTACTCTCATTAAGAGATACACGTAGGTGTCCCCTATTATGAGATGAGTGATAGGTTTATGTTTGTCTACGGCCCACTCGTTCTAGCCAACTGCCTTCACGTCCGAATTAAAAACACCGGACAGCCTTACCCACCTATGGAGTAACTCTAATTATCTTTTCTTACTGTCTTACCAGTCCTGCGTGGTAAGGACCTAATTTTACCATTTATCGGAACCTTTATGTGACTCCGAGGTACTAACGCGAATCTGGTTTATCCGTGCTCCTTTCGCCACGGCTGTCGAATAATGAACCTGTTCAAGTTAAGTCTCTCTTTTTTTCATTGTCTGTGTATGTGTGTGTGTGTGTCTGTATGTGTGTGCGTGTGTGTGTCAACCCGCTAAAAAATAATTGCCTGGTATACGTAATTCACTCATTCCTTAGTTGACAGAAGACATTGTGAATTATATCTCGTCCTGGAACTTTAGAGAAATGGGAAAACTTGAGAATCCAGTAAACTAAGTTGCTCAGCTGAGTAAACTTAGCTGATCAAAAAAAAAAAAAAAAAAAATCCTTCATTGCAATCGTCTCTTAATGTACCAGAGAGATTCCTTGTCAAATTTCAACTTCATAGGGTAACAGGAGAGAATTTATTTCAATAAGCTGATCAGGAAAGAGATCATAATTTTAAACGTATCCTAAAGGTTCCAGAGTGTCCATCTCCCTAACCAAACTTCACAAGACCATCTCCCTAACCATCATCATTTATTGTTAGTATATTCACATTTTTAAGTCGGGTTGCTACGATATGTTCTGAATATACAAACTTACTTGAATTCTGTAGATCTAGTATGTGGAATGTCCTGAGTGTTTCATCTTGGTTTAGTATTACTTTCAATAATAAACCTTTGTGATCGTCCTAGAAAAAACAAAATTTAAACCCATCAAAATTTGTTCGTTTACGTTTCAAGATGCGTAAAATTAAAAAACCGAATCAAAACAATATATAAATAAATAAATAACGTATTGGTAAGTGATGCATGCATTGCAGGGACGTCCCTATGAACGGATTCAATACAATTTTGGTGAGAGCTGAAATAAGAGAGAAAAACAAAAATATCTTGATTTCCCGGCATTAACCTTCACCCACATCTACCAGCTCCGCCATCAGTGAATTTAAGACTTTCGTTGTTGCACAACTGGACGAAAATCTGGATCGAACAAATAACCTGTTCACAGAAATCAGATGAATATAGTAAAAATATCACGATTTTTCGCTATTAGCCTCTCCATTCACGCCCTACCATCATAAAATTCGAAACGCCTGACATAATTTCCAAAAGCTAGACCAAAATCATTATTGAACAAAAAAAAAAAAAAAAAACCATCGACGAGAATAGGTAAAAACATCACGATTTCTTATTGTCACCCTACTGCTAATAAAAAAAAAAAAAAAAACCATTGACGAGAATAGTTAAAAACATCACGATTTCTTATTGTCACCCTACTGCTAATAGTTAAAAACATCACGATTTCTTATTGTCTACCGCTACTCCATATTGAAACTCGAAACACCTGATATACGATCTAAATCCAGACCAAATGGGACCCCTAACAAGGTCCGACGCTAAAAGCGCTAAAGGGCGAAAGACCAAAGGAACATGGGTTCACATGACTTTTCTCCTTGCTGATACCTTGCGTCACACCACACCAATTCCTTCGCCAAATCACTCGTCAATACCTTCGTCACACCAATCTCTGGTCAAAAATGGGAATTATGAATAAAGAAATTCTTATAATAAAAAACTCACAAAAAACAAAAACCGGAACACAAAAAAAACTTGTGTCCGTCACGACTATACTTACAGGTGACAAAAGAAGAGCGAATCTGTAGGGTCTTTTTTACGTAATGCGCTCTACCTCTAGCTTCTCATGTTCTGGAACCCCATCCATATTCGAACAAAAAATGAATCACGAAAATTGGACGAGAACAATTAAAACATCATGATTTATCAGTATTACCCTCCCAAGATGAAATTTTTTACTCCTGACATGTGATACGAAACTATATCATATTTGTAATAGAACAAACTAAGAATCTCTAATATCGGTCGAGGTATTTAGCTTGGGCTGCGCTTGAACAAATCGGTTATTATGCCCTCCACCTCCACCTCGACAGGAAATCCGACACACACACACACTCACATAAAATTGATAAAGTGAGGAGGACGCCAAGGTTTACCCGACACTGGCCATTGGGATCAAGGAAACTAAAGGATGAGGAGGGAGAGAGAGAAGAAAGGAGCCCTATCAAATTACTACCAGTTTAGATAAGAACCTCTCAGGACGCGGGTGGTGATACCACCGAGCACTCCCACCCACAGCAGGAGAACGCGCACACACACACAGCCACACACACATCCACACACACACGTCTGTCTCGTCTCGTTCGAACCACCGAAGAGGTAACATCGCGAAAAACAAAACGGTCGTCCCCGCTAGTGTTTTCTCGCCGGCGCGGAATGGAGGTCGCATTGGGTGACCTTACTTCGGAAGCGCAAGCTCATGCAAAGAGGCAAGAGGATTGTTTAAGTAACATTCCGGAACTCCTCAATTCGCCAGCCCCTTGGAGCTCAACTTTACTACTCAATTGAATTCGTTCAAAATTATTAATAATTTATACAGTATTTTGAACGATATCAATACAAATAAAATAGACCAAATTACCCAGTTGAAAACAGAGATAGACTCTCTTAAAAGTAAAATTCTCAGTGGAGAGTCTCCTCTAGTGGAGTTTTCTGAACCGGTAACCCCCCCCCCCCCCCCCCCAGAAGAGGAATACTAAACAGATGAAGAAATCCTGACCGATGAGACAGGCGAATGGGAAAATGTGATCCAAAGAGGGCATAGAAGGAGGAAATCCGATTTACATCCTCCTAGAAAAAATTCTATAGTTATTTCAATTTTAGTTAACTTAGTTCAATAGTTATTTCAGAATAAAGCAAGACGATTCTCAGAGCTAAAACTAATAACTGCAGGTATCCCACAAGGGAGCGTACTTGGCCCCCTCATGTATGTCCTTTATACTAGTGATCTCTCAAAAATTGAAATGAACACCACAGCCACTTTCGCGGACGACAAGGCGCACAGTGTTGCGAGTTACGAGAAAACTGCGAAGTGGGCCAAATTTTGAAGGTCCTCTTACGGGTTCCTAAAGCACTAAACTTTATTATTTAGACACAGGTGAATCTAGAAAACGTAATTTAGATGCCCAATAGGTACTCAGTCATTCCGTTGGCTTTCAATAAAAAATATTCAAAAACGTTGTTAAAAATCGAAATTTTTCGGGAAAATGCATGGTTGCTGGACATTGGTTACTTATTGTAAATGGACCAATGTCCATATGAAATTTTATGCTCTAGTTCATTAAACCACACATTTTTCAAGATATTATATAGTAAGCATGATAAATTTAAGAGAAAAAATCTGTCAAATTGATTTTCTCCAATCGAAACAACTACGAAAAACACGGGTATTCAGTACATTTTTTGTGAAAATCAGCTTGTACAAAAAATGAGCCAAAAAACGGGCTTCACAGGGGCATCTGCAAGGAGTTTCTTGGTATAAATATGCAAAAATCAGAGCCCTATTCGTCCCATTTTGCTGGCTAGGTTTATTCGTGTATGAACATAATGTATGGTGTTTACAATTTGGAGCGTGAAAATAAAGACTATGTTTGATGAAGTTTTTTTGCTCTCGTACCTTAGTTTCATTTCGGTATTTGACTCGATCTGTTTGAATATTTTCACAATGCTGCGGACAAACCGTGAGTTTTTTTAGTTTTGAAAAATCCAACCGATCCTACGGTTTGCTTCTATATTTCTTTTTTGCCTATCCACTCAGTGCTTTGTTTTTCTTTCTGAATTTTTTTTTTTTTTTTTTTTTTTTTTTTTTTGCTTTCGGAAGGGATTGTTAGATTTCTTGTCTAGCCGATAACGCCTGCTGTGTACCCGAACATCATTGTTAGTGATTTAACTCATTATTAATAAAAACATTCTCATACGAAGGTATGAAGGAAGTTGCGTATTTCTATGTAACCAAATAACATCGCAGACAAAAGTTTCTATGGGTTTTATCGTTAACCCGCCCACTTCTATTGCAAAGGGAGCCTTCACCTTTCGATTCAGAACACAAATATACGTAGCAGGACGAACATTAAACTTTTTCCCCTCACATAACCCTGTGAACAAGCGATGTCCAGCCAATCGACCGTTTCGCAACACTGGGATGCGGTCCTAGCAGTCGGAGATAATAACATTGAGTCCATTACCAAGTTAAAACGGTCCCTATCCTATACAACAATGGATAGCGAAATGGAGAATCAGAATAAAGGAAAAAAGTCGGTACACACCGAATTCATTAACAAAAGAATTGACTGTACCGGTTTATCTCATGGGCAAAGTTATTCCTTATACTAACGAAACTAAATACCTCGGTATGACGCTCGATGCCAGGCTCAGGTGGAGAGCCTATGTTAAGAAAAAGAAGGAAGAACTCCTACTCAAATTCAGAAAAATTTATTGGTTAATGGGGAGACGGTCGAAGCTGTCGAGCCTATGGCCTGTGGGCCTAGGGGTTGTACGGCTCGTCAAACCAAGACACCATCCTACGATTCCAGAAAACTGTACTACGAAGTATTTTCAATGCACCAGGGTACTATCGAATTGAACGTCTCCATCACGAACTTCAGGTCGAGACAGTAAGAGACAAGCGATAAGCTGTGAGTCACCTCCATCGGCTAAGATATCACGTCAATCAGGAAGCTGTCCGTCTCCTTGACGCAAGTGGTATCACAAGACATAACGTACCAAACCACTTGATCTTACCTACTTGTGAAGTAGTGAAGTGAAGTATTTGTCATGATAAGCAAAACTCAGTGATGTATCTTAGTTTTGAATATTTATATCTATATTTTCAAAGTTATTGATAATAAGTCATATTGTTACTAATTTATTAATTGGTGAAATAAAAAAATTAAAACACACACGCACACACACAGACAGGCACACAAATCAAGTTAGGTAGACTGACGGATTTTTTTATTTTTAATCCGACTTTTGGAATTTAAGTACCTTGAAACTTAAGCCAACGGTTCGCGGGGGGGGGGGGGGGGGGGGGGGGGGGGGGGGGGGGGGGGGGGGGGGGTTGATTGCAAAGGTTCATTATTGAAAATAAGAAATCATAAATCTTTCCGCTCTTATTTAAATACATCTTCTAGCAGTCCCATTGTTCTCGATCAAATTTGCCCATTAGTCTTGAGTTTTGAGAATTTAGGATTTTAGAAAAAATTGCACAGCGTGCATTGTCTGTGCATATTGTACGTAGTAGCTAGTATTGAACTAATCACGATGGAATTAAAAGGAATTCGTTTTGAAACATTTTCTCAACTACGCATGGAATTTGACCAACATCGGCCAGTTAGATCTTGAGAATATAAAGTCACACAGGTGTTAGTTTGACAGTTTTTTAATATTTGCTCCGGATTTATTTTCCCGCAATAAATCTCACCTTGAGACGTTTTCTATTCCTTGAGCGGTCACCGCTCCGGAACACTGAACCGGCGAGGAGGAAGTTCCTCCTAAAAACTTCGCAACCCGGTAACAACGGAGCCTCTGCAGTGCCCTAGAATTGAGGCGAGATTTCCCGCAAGGCTGATTGCTTTTGACGGCCCGATAACGTCAGTCATTCTAGATGGATTTTCTTTAGATTCTAATTGCATTATGTGACCACATGAATAATATTTGAACCTAAACCAAATTAATACGATTATATTCGCATATGATTTACACGCAGTGCGAGAGAAATTACCTAATGCAATCACAAAAGCTGAGAACGTCTGCCAAGTTGGGTTTGTTACATAGTTTCCTACATCATTAAAATTTTAAATGATCTTGAAATAAGATCTATAAAGTCCCAGAAATTATTATCAAGATCAGATGAAAACTGTATGAGTCATGCTTAATACAAATATTTGAGTTCTGCGCATGCGCAGTAGTCATTTCCAAGCTAACCTTCAAATTTGAGCGAGATTGGGCAAAAACATCTTGAGAAAAGTACGCTTGATGGATTTCACTTTAGCGCATGCGTAGTGAAAACTATCAATTTTTGAGGGGTGAATTTATGGGAAACATCTATAGTTAAACCCACCCATCACCAGAAAATGTTATCAAAATTGTATTGAAACTAGAAGTTATGCGTGTTGCAAGGATGCGTGTTACATTCGCGCAGGCGCAACAGCTAGTATAATACGGCCCGATGAAATCAATATGATATGATCAACTTTTCTCCGAATTTGAACCAGATCGGACGACTAGAATGCCAGAAAATTATGTTTGATGGAATTTACGTTCGCGCGTACGCAGAACGAAGTATTGATTTGTGAGTAATTAAACTGATAGGGAACCATCTAATCCACAGATTGCTTATGATTTTCACGAAAATTAGAAGATCGAAAGTGTTATACGTTAAACCAAAGTTGTTCAGGATGGTCTCAAACGTAAAATTATAGTGGAAATCTTAGTTTTAGAGACCAACAATTTTTCATCTCAGGAAAGTGAAAACAATGCTTCCTTTACCTACCTTTTTTGGGAGCAAAGAGCGAAGATATAGAATTTGATTAAAAAAAAAAAAAAAAAAAAATATTGTAGGCATTATTTTTATTTTTCTCACGAGACAGAGATTTGGGGAATCAACCTATTCATGTAGGTAACACGCACCATGATTCGTTGGGTGCACCGCGATATGAAATGTATCGTAGGATATATTTGAGCTTGTTACAAGCCACATTGAAATTGGAACCATCGAGCCTGTCAATCAACTCTACCGTAAACCGCAAATGACGACTTTGGCTTGTAGATGGAACCGGTAGCAACAGTAGGTCAATGCCGGTATTTAGGGACTTATTATACCGTGTGAGTCATTGACATTGCACACTCCAATTTTTCCAAGAAATATCTAACGCATTTATCGAAAAAAAGTCTACCAAGTAGGGTGTGGCTTTCCTTGTTTACGTAACATGAATGAGATCAAAAAACGTTTTATATAATCTTGAATGATTCCATTAAGGGTTCATGGTGGATGGCCATTTGTGTTACTACTTATAATAATAATAACTGAGTTTATTAAATCATTCTAAGGGCTGTGTTATAATCCAGCGTGTTTATGAAATAAATGAAGTGTTGCAATAGCTTCTAAATTTTGAAAAATAAAAATTTCAAATAACTTTTGCGCACAACAAATTGCTCAAACTTCAAAAATGTAAATACAATTAAAAAAAAAGACTGGAACTTTTTGAATTGATATTTTTTAGTAGACTATTGCTCAGAACCAGTGTATCACCATTCAAAAGGTACAAACAATTTAACGTGAAAAATAAACTGTAATTCCATTAAAATATTCTAAAACATCGAGAGAAAAAACTGTAGAATAACATTGGAAATTCAAAAAGTTGATTGTATGTTAGAATATCTTTAATATTATTTACTTTATTTATTTTATTATTATTATTCATTTAATTTATATATATATATATATATATATATAGTTCTTCTTCTTCTTCTTCCAAAAATAGTATAGTTATTATCTTTTCCTATGTATAGTTATTTCCGTGAACACAAAGTGCTCAAATTACAAAACAGTTTAACAAAAATAATGATAACCCGAAAAATTAAGAGAATAAATTCGCTAATTCGGTCTCGCTGCTTGACTGGAACCCATGGTTTATTATTTTCAATAATAAACCTCAATAATCGAGCAAAAAAAAGTGTTTTACCCCGCCGACTCCGAACATGAGAAGCTCGAGGTAGAGTGCAGTACGTAAACAATGACCTTACCGATTTGCTATTCTTTTGTTGTCTATCAGGGCAATCGTGTAGGACACGAGTTGTTTTTGTTGTTTTGTCGGTTTTTGGTTGTTTGTGTGTGTGTGTTTTTTTTATTATTATTATTTTTTATTATTAATTTTATTATTTTATATTTATTATTAATTTTATTATTAATTATTATTATTATTATTATTTTTATTATTATAATTTTTGACCAGTATTGATGAGATTGATGTTGTAGGGAACGAATCGTAGAACAAAAAAGAGTGACGCAAGGAATCTACAAGGGGAAAGTCTTGTCAACCATCATGTTCCATAGGTCTTTCGCCCCCTACCGCTCCTAGCGGCGGACCTTGTTCGTTCGGAGCCCCATTTGTTGGTTTACGTTTCAAGAAACGTAGATTCCGAAAATTGGAAAAAAATCCGTTCGTTCGCCGAAGCTATCCGTCCAAAGCTATTCTTCGAAACTACTGATGCAAATTTTATGAAATTTGGCTCAAAAATCATACATTGGCGTGGGGATATGCCAATAACATCCACATCAATTTTTATCATCCCTAAAGTTTATTGATTAAAGGCTTAAATACCGAAAAACCGAGATCTCGAAAACTTTCATGTTACCTAACAGTTTTGCGAAGTTTCGTAGAAAATGAAGCTATTCCAATGGCTTCAAAAAATTTAAAATAAATATTTTCGAAAATTTTCTCCATTGAAATCTGTTTTGAGACATCTAAAACGAAACTTTTATATATATATATATATATATATATATATATATATATATATATATATATATATATATATATATATATATATATATATATATATATATATATATATATATATATATATATTATATATCCTTCCGGCCGATAACTCTCCTTAGGATTGAAATAAAAATTCTGTTCTTGCGCCGAAAAATCAAGCTCTCCAAATAAAAGGACGAGTTCGTTAGCCAGCATTCAGCAACGGCTGAAAATTGTCTAATTTATATTATTTAGCTGAATATTGCTGAAACATTTACTTAAATTTCATTAAAATGTGCTAAAAAATCGATAAAAACTGCAAAAAACTTTTAAAAAATCCAAAATCTATTTTTAATTAGAAGATTATTATTTAGAACGAGTTTTTTGCCATACAATTGATAGTTAACCATTTCTTTTCACTCAAAGTCCTCAATTTTCAAAACGATGTAACGTAATAGGTATAATATAGCACGATAATTTACGAAAATTTGCTCTTACAATTATCATGGTGCATGACTGCAACTCCCCCCCCCCCCCCCCCCCCATTTACAGACATCATCCCAAAGAATTTGATGAAACCACTTGGTATTATTTGCTCGTGGGTAGGTACATCGGATTGCTCTCCCTAAGGAAATCTTTGGTTGGAAACAAATAATCAACAACATGAGAGCAAATGGTTTTGTGATGAATTTTCTCTGGTGGAACAAAGAGAAAATCGCCTTGTAACTACGACGCTCGTATCAGCTGATATTATTCCAATGGAATCTCCACCATGAAGCCGGGTTCATTATAACTTTTGTCACCTGTGGAAGGACTTCTGAAGCGAAGCTAGGTAATTTATTTTGGATAATTAATTTTCAATTTGGGTCAGCTTGTTAAATACTAGGAAAGTGTTGGTGTGATGTTTAATTTAATTAATTTCTTTTTGGTAGGCGTCTACACCTATGCAGATATATTAAGATTGGTGGTATGCGTTCATGGCGTATCGAATACGGAAACAAATAAACCTTAGTGTAATAATTTGCAGTGTTTATTATTAGCTGCTATGCATACGATATTCTGAGCATGAAACCTTGGAAAGATATTTTCTTTCTTCTTCATAATGAAACATGAATAAAAACGTTCAATAACGTGAAATAACAACTTTCCGCAACAGGGGATGCGCAACAAACCGAAAAAAGTAAACTGAATTATTCGATGCCATGTCGTTTTGTAGTTGGGCGATAAGCAGTTAAATCTCTGAAAAGTATCGAAATCGAGTGAGAACTGCAGATATCGCCTGATTGAAGGATTTTGCTCAAACTCCAAAGGAACTCTTCATAGAATATTTCAAATTTACATGAAAAATTTCAATGCATATATACAATACTATATACATTCATGTTACGGAAACGAGGAAGCTATGTGTCACACCCAAATTGGCAGACTTTTTTTTCCCCTTTGTTGAATTTCCCAAATATACACAATCTAAAACTTAGTTTTTTTCTGAAGGGAAACCTATTTTCCCCTCTAAATTAATTAATTGCAATGAATCCCCAGCCAGTAACCGCCCCCAATTGTCGCCCAACCATCCCCCAACTATTTGCAATATTTCTTTATAATAAATGTTTACTATAGGTGCTTACCGATTCTTCTGCAAATTTTAATGAATTAATGAAGAATTTTAAAAGGAGTCAAGTACATACAGTTTTTTGTATAATTTTTTACACATATTTCTGATTGCTCAAGTTTATAGGGGATGAAGTTTTTGTGAAGGATGGGAGACGGTTAGTATGGTTGGGGGATGGTTTGGGGGATGATTCTAGGATCGTTGTGGAACGGATATGGGCCAGTTTGGTGACTTTAAGGGACAGTTGGGAGTAGGTTAGGGATGGTCGGGGGTCAGTTAGCATCATTGGGGGTAATTATTTTTTGATGGTGGATGATGGCCAACCATCTCCCAACCCCGCCCCTTACCGTCCCCCTTATAATTCAATAATCTGGTACAGTGTATAATGGTTGAACACGGATTAGTGTTTTGATATAGAACAGAAATATTATATTAATTTTAAAATATAACATTAATTATATTAATATTTAATAAAATTATTATATTTATTAATAATAATTATATTAATTTTCATAAAGTAATCAACATTGTGGTCATGCCAAAGTCTCAGGTTAATAAATAAATAGAAGATTTTAATAAACAGGAGGTTCCCCTTGAATTCCTACTTCCCCTAACCGTTCTTCGTTGATTTAATTGTAACTTCAGAGTTTACATGAAATTTAATGGAAAATTACTCGTTTTTTGGACTTAAGAGCTCAAAAACGTGCGTAATTTCGTGCCAAATGCAACGTTTTAAGTTTTTTAGAGGTATGAATTTGTGATACACAATTAGGGGGCATTTTTGCTTGCAGTACCAGATGCTTAATTTATTATTATTCGTAATACCAACTTTGAAAATCATCAAAAAAGTTTATTCCGATTTAATATTCTTTTGAGTAAGTGATAGTTGTGCAACTAGTCTAGAGTCTCGCTCTAAACAGCTTTGATGGAGTGGTACAATGAATAGCTGCAAAGGTTGATTATACTCTACTCGGATAATAAAAAAGATCTCAACGTCAGACAGCACTTTATCGAATCGCATTCGCAATCACATCTCAACATTCGGATATGATCTTCGGGAAATTGTCAGCCTGTCCGAACTAGAGGCTGTAGGGCATGAACGGCAGGTCTGAGGCCGGGGGTTCATTACGTCTAACGATAGAGGGGATCGCTTGGGGCAATAAACCCGACGAAGCTCGAGATCGCAGGGTCAAGTCTCATGGACGGCTCGGCTGTTTCGTAACTAGAAAATAATTAAGGCAAATACTGTTATTGACGGAATATAAAGGACCGTCGAGACCAGTGATGTAACAGGAGCCCAACTGAGCTAAACTAATCAAAGAATAAATGGCACTTAGATTTGACACGGTGTCGAATAACTGTTTTTTTTTTTTTTAAATTTATTAATGAAGACATCCGTTTAAATGTGAAGTTAAAATACATTAGAGCTTAATGGGATTTGTCATTATTTATTTCGAAGTGGCTATATGTTGGTACAGTACCTACGAATAAAAAGCTTTATGCAGGTACAGAAGCTACGAATAATAAGTTCCAGTCATGCTGCATGGTCGTATGAGCGAATTTGGTGCAAATTTGTGCAATTTAAGTTTAAAGAAATTGTTGAAAACCAACTTAATGTAAAAAAAAACTCGTACTAAATAAAATTTGGTCATTCTAAAATGATTTTGGATTTTTAGGTTTCTTATAGATTTTTCAGCAAATATTAATGGAATTTAAGTACGTTGATGACACCCCATGTTCCTATTTCTAAATTAGCTCCTTGACGTATTTTTCCATATCAAAAGAAACAAGGTTTATCACCTTCGCATATTTCGTTTAACCTGGGGAAAAACTTCAGTGCTCCCATTTTTCCATATTGAAAGAAACAAGGTTTGTTACCTACACATTTTTCGTTTAACCTCGGGAAAAACTTCAGTGCTCCCACACAAAAGCTTTACAGATGTAAAACTATATATAATATAAGCATAGGCATATCATAAGAATGAAAAGTTTCGCTTCGAAGATTCAGAATCCGGTTACCGAAAGAAAACCTGGTTAATTTCAAGGTCAACAATCACTTAGTTTCCAAATATCCTTGGAGCCTGATATGGATGTCCCTCTAGTGCCATTTCAATAGTACATACCTAAATAGATATTCAAATTACATGGTAATTTTTCCCGATTATATGGCTCGAAACAAAAGGCACGTAAAAAATATAAACTTATTTTTCTTAATCGCAGTAAGATAATAGTAGCCAAAAGCTTCTTCTATGTAATGGGTTTGCCTATCATCATTCTAATTTCGAATGTGATAAAAGACTTAATTATACGGTCTATTACCTTGTACGAAACTATAAATTCAATATTAGTCATTTTCAGCCTGTCTTTGTCATAAGAGTTCCTTCATGCTCATCCAAACCCAATTAAATTAGACAAATTAAGTTTTATTCCATTTTCTACCAACCGTCAGACGCTAAAGCGGATTTTCTAGAATTTAGCTTTGCTGCATACCTACAAGAGTTACTCGAAGCTTACAGGTACCTATTCTATGTTCTCTTATCTACAGTTTAAATATCAGATTATTATTCCAAAAACGAAAGTACTAAACATTATTTCTGCTTTTCTGTAGAGTATTTCCAACAATGCCTCAGATCACACAGGTTCTGTGAAAGAACTATCGATAGTTACGAGGCTTTACACAGTTGAGAACATAGTTGATTTTATCTGGGCGCTTGTACAAGTTGCCCAGAGGTGTCTAAATGTCTCAGTGTTAAATACTTGGGTATTGTCTTAGATTCTAATATGAAGTGGGAAAGCCAAATTAATTTAGTCTGCAAGAGATTGAGAAAGCTTATGTATGTATGTATACTCCTACTTAAGAACTTATTTAACTCCTATGCTCATGCGTGTAATGTATTTTTCATTGGCTCAGTCAGTTTTGCTTTATGGTTTGCCAGTTTGGGGAGGAGCCTACGCCTCAACCTTAAATCCAGTATATATTTGCCAGAAAATTCTAATTCGAGTTATAACGAAAAGTAAATTCTTGGAGCACACTGGTCCACTGTTTCGTAAACTCAAAATTCTAAAATTATGTTACCTTATAGATCTTAATAATATAAAACAAGTTCTGAAAGAGAAGCGGTTTGCTTATCCCATCCATGAAATAAAAACAAGGTTTCAATCGCAAGGCAAATTTTATCTACCACTTGTGCACACAACTGCCTCATTCAATTCATATTTTTTAGCTGGAATCAGAGCATTTAACAATCTGCCTTCTATCGTTAAAAATAAGTTAATAGATCAACCTAATCAAGTGAATGAAATTTTGAAAAATTGTTTCCTCAAAACACAAGATAATGATAAATAATACTATAATTAATAATACTATAATGATTAATAATACTATAATATAATAATGATAGTAAATAATGTAATATCAGCTAGAATGTACTATTTATCCTTATGTAATGGCACTTTGTTGGTTTCTCCAACATGATATGATTGTTTTTGTATTAAGAATTTAAAAAAGTAATATTTAAGAACCTACAGGCTCATTGGAACAACTCGTTTTCCCTGTCGCGGGTATCACCCATTAGGGAGACTATATTTCTTTCATTTATTGTAGGTGAATTGTTTTTTTTTTTTCATATTTTTTAGAAATAAATACATTTTCATTCATTCATTCATTTTATCTCGATTTTCTTGAGTTTTATGTAATGTTTAAATCTAAATCTAATTGGAAAATCTGTTTACGGTTTTATAAATGTTGCTTAATGTGAAAAATAATTTTGAAAGGGTTAATGAGCGTTCAACAAATTTTCTCACAAGCTAAAGCTACTGCAAGGGCACAAAAAATTTTAAAATTTTGACATTATATTTGGATATTAAATATATATATATATATATATATATATATATATATATATATATATATCATTTTTTGGATTAAATTGCCCTACGAGAGCCATATATAATATATATACTTGAAAGTGTGTTAAAATCCAGGAATAATTTCAAAATGTCTCTAGACGGATTTCCATGTAGGAAAATTTGGAAAAATGTATTTAAATTTTTGTGTGCCCTTGCAGTACATTGCAGAAAATCTGTAAAACGTCTCATTAACCCTTCCAAATTACTCTTCATGTTGAGTAAAATTTATAAAACCGTAAAAAGATGTTCCAATTAGATTTAATTGTAAAAAAACTCCAATTAAACTTTATTTAAAACGAATTTTCCTGATATTAAAACTGGTAGCAAACAATTTCCTTGAACTCAAGGTGTTCAAATTTTAAAAAATGTAACATAATATACTACGATAATTTACCAAAATTCACGTTTACGATCATGCCGCGAAAGTAGAACTTTTATTTAGTTTTCAATATTCAGGTACAATGTTGTATATGCTATTCAAATAGTAAAATCAGTCATGTTGTCGGCCCTGTGCACCTGAACTAGCTTTATAATTATCAGGAAAGTAGGCAATTACCTCAGTCTGCGCGACTGAATGGATATTAACCATCAAGTATGTAATTTCCTGCAAGAAGTTATGTGGAACTCTCATTCAACTCAGTTACTGACTGACCAAAATTACTCAAAAAAGTCTTGAAGTCATAAGAAAAGCGGTCAGAAGGCGGGAATTGAGGCAGGACTAGCTAAATCATCTTCTTCTGGAATTGAAAACACCTGAGGAAAAAGAATGCTCTGTGCACGTAATCGGCAACAGCTTCAGCGCGGAAGCCAACTCATTTCTGAAATAATTAGGAACAGTTACGTGTGAATGTCCACATTGCCAAGCTGTGGTTCCTGGCTCCTTTAATGAGGTTGAGGCTTCAATAATAAAATACTAAAAAACAAATCATCAGCTCCTAAATTCTTTTGTTCATCGATTTGTATTTATTTGTTTTTATTTTTTCTTCTTCACTACCGAAGCAAATAAAATTAAAAAAATTGTTGTCCTCCAAAATCCAAATTTCCGCACGCTTTTTGCGCGCTGTTTACCTGTCTTTCTGTCTATGGTAAATCCTTGTCATGCCCAAAACTACGAGTATATACCAAGATTTAGTCCGATTTCGATTGAATTCTCAGAGGTTGAGCGGGTTAGCTCCAGACGGTCCTCCTTAATTTTCAATGCCGTCGGAGTCTGTACACATGCGCATTCATGAATTTCTTATAACGTCGATTTTCAACATCTGTTCGTTGGGTATATGTTCCAGGCGAATGCCCTATAAGTTATATCGCAATAGGTGGAGTAATAAGCATTGCGGATGCACAAACTAGTGTCGATTGATACAGGCAAAACTCAGCGTCTATGGAGCGATTTTTATGAAACTTTCAGGGATTTTGCGGGTTAGCTTCTAGACTGTCCCCTGTAACTTTAATTTCAATCGCATAAACAGTAGTCTGTACGCATGCGCAAACGTTAATTTATAATACCGTCTATTTCTTATCATTCATTTTTCTGATTTCGTTCATACTCGGAGACTAGATAGGTATACCTATGTTCCAGGAAAATTCCACCATGAATTATTTCGTGATTTGTAAAGGAATAACTATTGCACGTGCGAAAAACTCAAATTGATCGACTAGGCTAATTGACTGATTTTTATGGAATTTTCAGGAATTGTGCGGTTTAGCTCTAAGACAGTTTTGCTCCTATAGCAATTAAATTTGTAGGGGACCATCTAATTGCTGTAAAATTAGTAGTAGTCTACAAATTATTCCTGTATTGGATAGTCCGTCCATTCAGATGACATGTTTATAATTATTAAACAAAGTCGATTATACATTATTTACCTTCATTCATTTGCCTTTTTATTTTATTTTATTTTTTATTTTTTTATTTATACATTAGTTACCTTCATTTCATTAATATTTACTAAAAAAGCGATAAAAGCTCTACATAAAAAGCTAACGACTCTTTTTTGAGTTGCAGATTATTATTTGGATCAAATTTTGTTGCTATCAAAATTGGT
Source organism: Adelphocoris suturalis (assembly GCA_030762985.1). NCBI lineage: Eukaryota > Metazoa > Arthropoda > Insecta > Hemiptera > Miridae > Adelphocoris > Adelphocoris suturalis. The sequence goes on from CM061041.1 coordinate 44,813,037, forward strand.
TGTTAACTATTTCAAAGTACTCAAATTTCAAAACAATGTAACAAAACATGCGATAACTTGAGAAAATACGATCATGCTGCAAGAATCAATGATTATTGATAAAGGTCACTTCAATGAATCGAATGAGCCCAACCGGATCTCTGTAGGAACGATTATCCGTTTGCACCCCCTAAGGTCATTTGTATTAGGAAAAAATATCAACAACATGACTGTGAAGCAGAACAGGTGGAACATAGTGAAAATGTATACTCCGACGATCGTATCAGCTGATATCATTCCAATGGAATTCTCGCTTCACGAAATCGAGTTCATTATAACTCTTGTCACTTATAACTGGAGTCAACTGTAGGTACCTAGGTGATTTATTTTTCATAATTAACTTTGGTTTATTATTTTCAATGATGAACCTTTGTAACCGACCAAAAAACAAAATTTTTTTATCACCCCCTGAAAATTTTTCGGTTTACGTTTCGAGATGCGTAGAATCCAAAAATCTAATTAAAAATAAATAAATTAATTAATTAAAAAAAACCGACCGTCTGCCGTCCGCGGCTTTTCTCCAAAAATATGAGACCAAAATATATGACACTTGTGTTAAAAATCACATTTGGGGTCTAGATGGTCCTAGAAGCTCGGCATCAATTTTTATCAGCCCTGAAGGGTTCTATTAAAGGGCTAAACATTTAAAAAATCGAGATCTCGAAAACTTTCTTGGTAGCAGTTACAATTTTTCGATTGTCAATGATAAATTTAATACCAGAGAATCGATTAAAACCACCCGCAACGCTGTACTTTGAATAGTTCGCTTTCCCTTTCTAAGGGCTTGAACATCGAAAAAAAACCTTCGAATTTCTAAGCGCCAGAAGATAGATAAATCACGCGCTGCTAGCGGATCTATTAAATAGAGGATCAAGTTCGAATTCCCATAAAAAAATCGCTAGATGGTGATATTGGTGATACTGGAATACATAAAAATTGCCTTGTAAATATCAGCTGATATAATGCCAATATTGGAATTATCAGGTGATATAATTCCAATTGAATTTATTATAACGTTGGGAAATCGAGTTTATTGACTATGTGTGCGACGTTCCTACGAGTGAATTGGTACCTAAATGCTAAATTTCATCTCTTAAATTGCTCCCAAGTCCTCTAGATATCGGAAGCATCGTTTTCTCTTTCGAGAGATTTAAAAGTTGTGGTCTCCACTAAAATCAAACGGCTGTTGTTTTTTACAGTGGTAAAATTTCCACTCGCATTCTACGATTTAGACTATTCTGAACAACTTTCGTTCCGTGTCTTTCTCTCTCTATCTCTGTGTGTGTATATGTGTGTGTATGTCCGCAAATCCTTGTAACAAGCTTACTTTCCACAATATTCAACCGGTCCTTATGAAATTTTCATGGTATGTGCGGGTTAGGGTGAAGATGGTCCCCTAAGATTTTCATTGTTCCCAAATCAATACTTCACTCGGCGCATGCGCAAACGTAAATTCCATCAACCATCATTTTCTCACGCCCCCGTCGTCCGATCTCGCTCAAATTTGGAGGATAGGTGGGATAATTTGAGCATTCCCTAGCAATTTCAACATAATCCTATCATTACTATTACGCAGGCGCGAATATGTATTCCTTTTAAAACGAGCCTAATTTCAACAGTTTTCATCTGATTTTGATGAAAATTTCAGGAAAGTGCGGGTAAGGCTGTAAATTGTCTACTATTAAGTTCGTACTTCTCAAATAATTACTCCCTTTCGCGCATGCGCAAACATAAATTCCTTCAAGCATAATTTTGTATGCAGTAGTCGTCCAATCCGGCTCAAATCGTCCAATCTCGGTGCATAGTTGGGGGGCAATGGTTTAATTATTCCATGTTAATTTCAACCTGATTGCATCATCATTAGCTCCTGCGCATGCGTGAAAGTGTACTCCGAGAACAAAGTTCAGTTTTCATCAGATTTTGATTACATTTTCTGGGAATTTGTACGTTAGGCTATAAATTGTACCCTACCAGTTTAATTTTTCTCAAATCATTGCTCTATTCTGGGCATGTGCTAACGTAAATTACTTCAAGCATCACATTTCCCGTTTTTTAAAAACATCTTAACTGTGAAGCGTAAAATTGCTGGGTCTTGGAACTGTAAAAGTGTGAACCTTCCTCATAGGGACGATGCGCCATATTCTGATCATATATTACATTTGGGGTTTATTAATTATAGACCAGTGATCTGCGTAAAAGGGCTATATAGCACAGAAAAAATAAACCATTGTGTAATAATTTGAATCATTTAAGTAATTTTGTTGACATCATTTTACAGTTATTAAGATTTTCTTAACCAACACTGCCAAAGTCGCAACCGCAAATAAAATTTATATGTATCATGTTGAATACACTTTTCTTGTACTGTTTATGAAACATTATGGAAACTGCAAACATTTCTTAGATTACGTTTAAATAAATTAAATCTTCAAAATTCTGTTACATATGTTTCATTCCCTATTGGAAAAGGAATCAGGGTCAGGATCAAAGTCAATAGAGCTGCATTATTTCTTGCTTTTCCCACTGAAATTTTCAATTCAGCCATTACAACTCCCGTCTCGGCATCTCCAATAAATATCGAATACCAAATGTCTAATACTGAATGGGATAGAACTCAAAAATGGATTTGACAGGCTGTCAAAATGATTTTGGAAGCCGTTTCTCTCTTTACGTCCCTTTATTCAGGATAAATTTTCACCCTTCTTGGATCCTCGTCCATTTTTAGAGTTAGAACAGGACAGAGCGTATACTCGTACTTTGAAGATGGGAAGCAAAATAACGAATTCAAAAACTGAGAAAAAAAGTTGAGAAACATCTGCTTGCAATTGAAATAAATATCATAAAAGTTATTGTTTACCTTGTAAGAGAGGATTTGAGTATAAAACTCTGCAAATTATTACTCAAGGGTGTATTATTATTATTATTTCCGTATTAGGTACCCCTTCTACGCAGATCAGAATGGTATACCCAATGTCAGAATGGTATATCAGAATGGTTCCAGTCTATATTCCATTATCTGAACTCGACACATGGCGCCTCGCACAAAGATTCGCCCGTTCACAGCGTTTTCACTTTCGAAAGGGTGAAGATGGTCCCCTAAGAGTTTCGTTGATCCCAAATCAATACTTCACTCAGCGCATGCAAAAATGTAAATTTCATCCTCACACCCTAGCCGCCCGATCTCGCTCAAATTCGGAGGATAGGTGGGAGAGATTGATGTGAGCATTCCCTATCTATTCCAACAAAATCCTAGCAAATCCTTGCATTTCCTGGTAACCCTAACATAATCCGCATGCGCGAATGTGTATCCCTTTTGATGAACCTAATTTCAACAGTTTTCACCCGATTTTTATGAACTTTTCAGCGAATGTGTGGGTTAGGCTGTATATGGTCCCCTATCAATTTCATACGATCACGTAGGTACTTCTCAAATCATTATTTCATTTTGCGCATAAACAAACGTAAATTACTTCAAGCATCATTTTTTCACGCCCTAGTCGTCCAATCTTGCTAAATTTCGGTGCATAGTAGGTAGGAACACGATGGTTTAGTAATTCCTCATTAATTTCAACGTGATTCCACTGCGTATTTGCGAAAGTGTGATCCCGGGCACAAGGTTAATTTCTAGTTTTCATAGGATTTTTATGACATTTTCTGGTAATGTGTGGGTTAAGCTGTACATTGTCCTCTAGCAATATCACTTTTCTCAAATCATTACTCCATTCTGCGAATGCGTGAACGTAAATAACTTCAAGCATCATTTTTCCGTTTCCTTAATAACCAATTTTGACGTTTTACATTACCTACTTCTTGATTGACTATATACCGCCTTTGGTGTTTTTAACGATTATTATAACCATTTCAGTGATCTATCATTTACGTTATTTTCATTTGATAGGTACCTACTTACTTAAATATAGTCTTACTGAGATCACGGGGACTAGTAAAATGTAGATGATTCAATTAATTGCTTTAACTTGCCCTCTACAGGAGCCTATATCTACGCAGGACTATTGGTGGTCTGCAATTCGAAATGGACCACCTTTATAATATCAAGAATACAATATCAGTGCACACTGATCAGCTGTGAGGCCACTGAGCCTAATTTGCTTTTTAATCGGTTTATGATTTGAAACTGAAATGTAACTCGTTTTTGGTGGTCTGGAATACCACTACAAAGAATGGAAGACTCAGATCAGCTTCGGAACCTGTGCGGCTAATTTCTTTCCTAGTCGACTCACGGTGCTGTTATTTAGGAGCTCCTTTGGGACTCCTCGGAAAAAAATACGTGGTACGATCAACAGAGCGGCCCGAGAACCTATATTTTTTCCTTCCGTTGCTACTTTTAGCGAATGTTTGAAGAAATTTAAGCTATTGCTCTCTCCTCAAAATTTGTAGAATGTGAATTTTTGAAAAAATTTTATGCAGAAATCCGTTTCAGGCTATTCTGAATCATATTCTGAAGTTTAACGAATTTTTTCATGTATGTATGTATATATGTATATGTGTATGTGTCATTCCAGACGATAACTGTCCGTAGAATTGTGCTAGAAACTTCAAACAAATTTTAAAATGTTAAGGACACAAAACGAAAGTTCAAGTTCGTTGGCCAGCATGATCGGATTACATCTTCGGGTCGAAATTTTCAAAAATGTAGTCAAAAATTTCAAAATAGCCTGCTTTTTGCGATTTGTTGTGCGAAATAATTTTTTCAGCATACTAACATGTGGTATATTCGGAATCAGCGTAAGATTTCCTATAAGAATATGTATCAAGTTTTCAAAAATTTCAAAGTTGAAAAATCAGTCAAAAATCGAAATAATTCCGTTCGCTAGTTGTAAAAATCGGTAATATTTGTTCGAAACAGAGACTACAGTTTGTCTGTCAATTTCTTGCTGTGGGATACTAGATGCAACTGACTTTATATCACTCGTAATATAAAGCCTCATCATCGATTGGCTGTGGAAATACGTTTCTTTCATATGACGTCGGTATGATATTTTATTTTAATTCAAGATTTGATGATGTTATTATATTAAATAATGTTATGATAGTAAACTGTTAAGATTTCAACTGCATTCAATACTGACCACATTGGACATCGAAATCTATTAATATTTACCTACATTTGTCTTTAAATCTACAAGATTAGTTTAATAATAATAAAGTATGAGTACCTCCTAATTATTTTTAATAATTTGATTCCATGTTTGTCTATCAAAATCATAAAATTTCTCTACACGATCAATAGCGACTGAAATGTCGAGGATTTCTTCAAAAATTCGCTCATGGGGTCATGCTGCATGACTGGACTTTTTTTTTTTTTTCTTTAACATTTACATTTACTGTGAAGCGTAAAATGGGGGGGGGGGGGGGGGGGGGGGTCTTGAAGCTGAAAAGGTGTGAACCCTTTCTGGAGGCACGATGCGCCATGTTCTCATATATTAGGTACATAGATTCGGGGTTTAATAATTATAGACCAATGATCTGCGTAGATGAGCAATCTAACACAGAAATAATGAACCGTAGTGTAATCATTTGCAGCGTTTTTAGTTGGTGGATACCAACGTCAATGTCGATATACTTAGATCCCAATGTACTCTTACAACTAAATAATAGCTCCTGTTAGCTACTGTGGGGCGAGTGAAGTTTGGGTGTTATAACTATGTGTAATAAGTATAGATCGGTGATCTGCGTAGTGGCGCTTAACCTATATACTATTATTAAATAGTTCCAGTCATGCAGTATGGTCGTATGAGCAAATGTTCGTAAATTATCGTATTTTATAATGTTAAATTGTTTTGAAATTTCAGCTTTTTGAGTGGAAGGATATTGTTAACAATTAATTTTGTGGCAAAAAACGTATTCTAAATAATGATCTTCTATTCCGATACAGGTAATGAATAAATAGCTTTTTTGCAGTTTGTAGCAAATTTTAATGCATTTTTACTACATTTTTCAGCATAATTTTAGACATAAATTGTTGAATATTCCGTTTTATCGGTAATAAACTTTATTTGAGCAATTTCTGCTGAAATACATAAATTTAACGATTTTTAGCAGATTTTTGCTATTTTTAGTGATTTTTTAGCACTTTTTTTTTAAATTTGATCAATTTAATGTGCTCAAAAAGTGCTGGCCAACAAAACTCATCCTTTCGTTTGAAAAACTTGATTTTTTGGTGCAAGAACAGAATTTTTATCTCAATCCTAAGGAGAGTTATCGTCTGCAATTACATATATATATATATGAAAAATGGTTAAACCCTAGGATTCGTTTCAGAATGCCTCAAAATGGATTTCAATGAAGAAATTTTTCAAAAATTTTAATTTAAAATTTTCCGACCCATTGCAACAGCTTCATTTTTCTACAAAATTTGCTAATATACTATAAATAATAACCCCTCCAATAGATTTTTAAATCTACGTATCACGAAACGTTAGCCATGAAAATTTGAGGGGGTTTAATTTTTAACACAGAATGTGTTTTAGCCATGGACTAACTAGCCGAAAATGGAACACGGGATGGTAACGAAATGTGTGACGGATGATTTTCACGTACAACCGAGTCGTTGCTAGGGAAATGGTACTTCGTCGTTTTTCATCCCACAAAATTCGTTGACCATTCGTTCGAAAGCTCTCGATTTATCCAACAATATTATGTTAACTACTGCGAAGTGCGTGTCCAACAAACTGAGTTATGAGCATGGTTATATAAATAATTGTTTACACACAGGTGATCATTCTCAATAATTGATATTGTGAACATGATTGCAACCGCTTGTTAATTTCTGATGATTTCATTGATCTTGTGTTTCGATGATTTGATTCATAGCAGGTGATCTGAGTATTACGAAAACGGTTTGATTTGTGAAGCAGAGGTTAAATAATTTGAATAGGTAATTTCTATACTTTACATTCTAGGAAGCTGTAATTTCGTTTGTAGCCTCTTTAGGACATTTACTTGACGATGCTCAGGGTCCGGATCAGATGTGTGGCTCTTAAAGCTAATCTCTATGCTTTACACTCTAGGAAGCTGTAATTTCGTATGTAGCCTCTTTAGGACATTTACTTGACGATGCTCAGGGTCCGGATCAGATGTGTGGCTCTTAAAGCTAATTTCTATGCTTTACACTCTAGGAAGCTGTAATTTCGTATGTAGCCTCTTTAGGACATTTACTTGACGATGTCCAGGGTCCGGATCAGATGAGTGGCTTTTAAAGCTAATTTCTATACTTTACACTCTAGGAAGCTGTAATTTCGTATGTAGCCTCTTTAGGACATTTACTTGATAAATCGCTCTTGATTTATCACGAATTTATTTCGTATTTTTTTTCGCAGTTTCATACTATAACTATATAAATTGATGTTATAAATGAATAGTAAACAATGACGCTTGTTTGGTTGTGACTTGGTTGCGCGACAACGCAAACACATTCTGTGTTTCAATAATTTCGTCCGAAGTATGTAAATAGAGGTAACCGGGGGTCCAGGGGGCTTGCCCCCTGGCGAGGCGCGGAGCGCCGAGTTTTCTTAGTTTATTACCAGGGTTCGTAATTGAAAATAACAAACCAAAATGGACAGACCTGAAGAGGACAAAGCTCGTTTCGTACCCGTCACTTAATTCCTATTCTGCTGAAATACCCGTATTGGAAGCTGATTTTCATGTCGAGGTTTACCTAAGACTCTTTTTCATTGTTATAGGAAATATTAGGTATGTATAAGGACGTCATATAAAATTTTCTACTTTTTATCACCGTGAGAGAGCGAGAGAGAGGATATTTGTAAAATTTACCTACATAATGTTCAAAATCTCAGTGCCACATCTCGGCCCTATTTAGACTGAAAACCACTTATAATCACCAAAGGACAATTCTAAGCCGATTCTTGCCGCTAGACAAGACCAACTAAAATCAATGATACGGTGACTTCACAAAATTTTTTTGTTAAAGCCCCCCCCCCCCCCCCTCAATTTCTGTTTTCCCTAGCGAGGTTCCAGCAATAAACTTCCGTTTTTTTCCTTTTTTTAATAAATTGATTTATTTCGTTTTATTTTTATTTAGGCATGGTGAAACGTAAACCAACAAATTTTGTGGGATTTACAAATGTTTAGGTATTTCTTGGTGGATTACAAAAATTTATTGTTGAAAATAATAAAACAAAATTTGCTAATTGGGTACAGATTGCCTTCTAAAATATATGCATACGTGAATTCATTTTCAGGAACGCGAACTGATAAGGGAGAGGAAGGTTAAGGGTAAGGGTGGGCTACGGATTCAGCGGGTAGGAAGGGGGTTGCGTAAGGGGTGGACGCGGAGCGGCGGGTCGCGGTATATAAGCCAACATTCGTTTATCGAGCGGCTTTCAACAGTCTAAAGTGGTCCGTGGAGGTGACAGACAGATACGGACAGACAGATCAGCCTTCAGCCGACGGACAGAAGAAGCTCTTCGGCTCCAGAAGGGGAAACATAAAGTGCCAGAACTTGCCGGAGTTCAGTGTCAATCTTTGTGCAAATCCCAGCTGCTACACCGGCTCGGACGATCCACAGGTGGGACTCATATATCTCGTTTACATGTCTTTGTCGAACATTCGACAGATATAATTTACATGAATTTGATGGAATAGTGTCATGCGATATATCTCTAACTCGTTTTAACTTACTCTTACTTGTACTCAATCATGAATAATATAATGCAGAGGAAACAATACGGTGGAATCCATTGAATACTATTCAATAGTAAAATATATCAAACGGGGGTTAATTAAAGACACCCCACACGTTAAAAAATAATTATTATTATTATGAAAAAAAAAGAAGAAAATATAGAGGAAGTGAGATTTAAGCATTCAGTCTTGATTTTTTCATATCAAAAATTCAAAACTAAATTCGTATTGAGCCTGTAAATCCCATCACCGTACATTAATATATAGAACTACTGACTACCATTAAATTAAATACAACAGTGTTTATGTGGTATCCCTGGTAAACGGATATACTACTTTCAAATTTGTCATCAAATCGTGATTGTGAGCAATAAATTGCAGTCACAACATAAATACAAAAGTGAGAAAACTGTTTTCTCATATCAGTTAACTGAATTATCGGAATAACTAAAATTATAAGAAGCGAATCGATTACATGACTAGTACTTACGAATCAAGGCATCATCAAGTCATCAGTCATCTCTTAGAATAGGTAATCTTAGGATAATTTATATTAATGTGGACTTTTTCGATAGGTACGATTGAGTTGAATGTTTTTGTAATGCTGCACTGATTTTTATCAAGTAAGTACCTAGGTAGTTGAATTATTTCAGCCAGTACTCAATAATAAAATTCCTGATATAATAACTCAAAATGCCCCAGTTAACTTTTTCGTTTTGAATATTGATAAAATTATTCAATTAAACTTGTTATTTCCGAATCCTAGTTTTGTTGGTTTTTGGTTTATTATTTGAGTTTGAGTACCTACGATGTTTATTTAGAATAATTTTAATTGTAGAATAGTGTGCAGCTTGCAATCCTCTCAAGAAAGTCCTAAATGTTCCTCTCCAGACCAGAATGCCATGTTTTAGTACAGAGGACACAAGCCCATAGTCACAGTTTTCAAATACCTAATATTGAGGAAACCCCTGGGTACTTTGAAGACACAATACATCTTACACATCTTACAAACCAATGAGCTGATGTGTTCTTTAAATTTTAATTTGTTGCCAAAAAAAAAAAAAAAAAAACAATAACCAGGTATTTACAGATGTCTGAGAACTTTATAGATAAACAATTACACTGATCAGAAAGATCACAGACATAATCATGACACTTGAACTCAGGAATATTCTATCTACATTTATGAGTTAAGTTAAAACTAAGTTGTTTTGTTCAAATTCAGGTGCAAAAAATTCTAATCCAACCAACCTCGTACCATAAGAAATTCCAAACCGCTCATCCGAATCAACTCGTCATACAATTTACTCCAAAAAATAATAGCTGTGTCATCAGCAAGCCTTGCACATCCACATTCATCAAATCATTTATATAAATAAGAAAAAGGATCGGTCCCAGGACCGTGCCTTGCGGCACACCACAAACACACTCGATTAGGCTGCTCAACTCATCACCAATCCGTGTACAATGAGAGCATTGTCATAAATAAGATTTCAAGAGTTCCGATGGTACTCCACAAATTTCGCAACGGTGCATCTCATCAATCAAAACAAAATGTTGTACCGAGTCAAAGGCTTTCTTAATGTTCAAAAACATTCCTAGAACATGAAGGCCTTCATCACTTTTTTCAGTGATCAATTTATACATCTCAAAAGAGGTATGATCGGTAACTCTTTAACGCCCTTGGAATTCAGTGAAAATTATGTAGAAAGTGAGTATAGATCATCTGCACATTTATGAAATCTGCAAATTTCATCTAGTGAGGAGGTAAACAACGGTTTACTGAAAAGTTTAGTATAAATATGCCATAGGAATGTCCGAAGTCGTTGGATCATTTTTGATTTCTTGAACCATTTTTCATGCGATTTGTTGTGTACACAAATTTTTTTAATCTCTTAGGTAAATTAAAACATGTGAATTGGCTTGCATGTGATGTAATTTGAATCGAACGATCCTTCGTATTCGCAAACGTAAAGGACGGTAAATTAAATCCTTTTGTCTTGGTTAAATACAGACATACCTACCTATCAGAATTCGGAATCAAAACTTTAAAAAAATCAGTTTTTTTGTCAAATATTTGAGTAAAAACCAATGAGCTGGAAGTAGATTAAAAAAATATTTTTTATATGCACAAAAAATGTTAAAATCAATAAAAATTTCGAAAACTACGAGTACTAAAAATCCTGAAGTTTAAATCTTTAGAATCTTGAATCTTTGGAAATGTTGGTGCACGAAGTAAGCCCAACAATTTTGCACAACTTTGACAAAATAGATCTCAAAATTTCTAAAAACGGCAAAAGATCGTAGACTTAAATGATCATCTAGACAAACTTTATACAACATGAATTATAAATTTAGAAACTTTAGAGATTTTAGTTCACATAAATTTGCTCAAAACCAATGAAAGTATCGGCATAATCATATTTTATCTTTACAAATAAATAAACTAACAAAAATGCTGCCAAGTTGCGTATGGCACATAGCTACGTCGTAACCGTACCATGAATGTGTAGATAACTGAAATGTATGCCGTGACGGAAAATACTAAATCAAGATGTAAGCAGTGTTCAACGTCAAAATCGGTCAATTATGAAACGAGAAAATTATGGTTGAAGTTACTTACGTTTGCCCATACTAGATAAAGTAATGGTTTGAGAACAATGACATTGGTCATTGGACTGTCTACTGCTCAACCCGCAAATTCCGTACAATTTCATCAAAATCGGATGAAAACTATGGAAATCAGGCTTGTTACAAGGATTTCACATTTGCACTTGATACGATCATTTTCAAAATTATATGGAATGCTCACATCGTCTTGTACCAACTGTCCGACAAATTTGAGCGACATCGGACAACTAACGAAAAAATGGATGATTGATGGATTTTACGTCTGCGCAGGCGCACTGAACAATGAAATTGATAGGAGACCATCTACACCGTAACCCGCACACTCCCTGAAAATGCCATCCAAATCGGTTGAAAATTGTGGAAATTAAGCTTGTTACACGACAGACATACATGGAACGAAAGTTTTTTAGAATGGTCCAAAATGTAAAATGCGAGTAGAAATTTTTATTTTGGAGGCAACAAAATTTCGGTAGAAAACTGCGTACCTACATCGGAGGGACAGATTTTTTTCTTCGATTATTGGATTCTGCGCATCTTGAAACGTAAACCAACAAATTTTGAGGGGGGGTTGAAATTAAAAGAACATTTCTTGGTCAATTACAACGGTTCATTATTGAAAATAATACACCAAAATACATCTCGGTATTCCGGTACGGCAAGATCAGATGCTTCTTGGTGTACATTACTGGATCCCAGCGGGCGGGTCACAAACGATTGTAGCTGGGTCGCAATGTCCTTAAAAAATGATTGAATTTATAATGAATGATTGAATTTATAAATTTTATTATAATGAATTATTATAATAACAATAATAATATTACGTATTAGGAGCGCTGCAAATTATCACACAAAGGTTTACTATTTCTGCATTGGCTAGCCCTAATACGCATAAAACTTGCCTACAATCATAAATAAAGTGTATTATTAATTATCCAGATATATTACTTCATAATTTAGACACTTACCGAAAACAGTAAATTAATACAACGTATACACGTTACTAGTCCTTCTTTATTCAGCAAGAGCTGATATAGGAATCTAAGTATGTTGACTATGACTGTGACCATCAAACTGAAAATTATTGTGATAAATCGGCTACCTAGGCTTCACTAGTCCATTTATAGGTGACAAACGTTGTAAATCGAATAAACTCTATTTCGTGAAGTGAGGTTTTCATTGGAAATTGTAGGTTACAAGATGATTTTTACTATGTTTCACCTCTTTTGATTTCCCCCATGTCGACGATCATTTTTCCTGTCGACGTTTTAGCCCTTAGGAAGAGCGAACGGATGAACGTATAGCGATCCGGTTGGTTTCATTCGATTATTTCGGATGATTTGCACCAATTACAGCAAAAAAAATTACTGTTAAAATCTACCCTTTAGGTTTGATAAAAATGTATGCCGAAATAGACCTAAATCTACAATGATTGCTTAAATAGCAAAATATTAATTAGAATAAGTTTTTGCCATGAAATTTATAATCGAGAATTGCTGTGCATATCGCGCAAATTTTAAAAAATTGTAACATCAATAGGTATTCAGAATGTCTCAAAACGGATTTCAATGAAGAATGCATTCTACGAAAATTTGCTAAAACTCGAATTCTTCAAGTAAGTTTTTTTTGTTAACACATAAAATATTACTAAACGATAACTGAGATTACTAAAAGACGATGAATGGATGAGGTGTAAGGGATTAACGCGTAGGTCGTGCTCCCGAGCCTCGAAAATTTCGAATATTGGGCCCGAAGGAAGTTCAGTTGATGGGAACGCCTGGTGTAGATTGAAAAGAACTCAGCCGTCAAAGTTACGCGGAGAAGCCCGGTTTTATAAAATATCGTGTGTTTTCCGTGGAAATAAAGTCATATTAAGAACGTTAATAGATCGGAACAATTATGATGTGCGTACGGAACCCAAGCCCACGTTATATATTCACATAACCTGTGAGCCAGAACTGGTGATTTAATTAACCGAATTATTTTCACCATTTTTTTTTTTTTTTACATATTACTTATATAAAACGCATTTTCTTATCGCAAAATAAGTTTCATAATCAATTTCACAACTCCTCCCTGATGCTTACTGCAAGCACTTCTACTTTAGAACAGGCTGGACAGCCCGTCAGCAACACTCATTAGGTTTTTTATGGTTCCGTTGGAGGAATGATTCTACCTTTTGTTTCAATGTTTTCCAGCAGATTTTTTTATCTACTCGGCGCCTAATTATCGGTGGCGTACAATACACCAAGTTTTCAGACGAGATAATACTTCTTGCCTGCTAAAATTTGATTCATTTGGCGAGAAATACTATGCGAATAGGTACATGCTGAAAACGTTCAAGAAACGGATTCTCGAAATTAGCATAATCGTCTAATACTTGTGGTAGCTAATGCGCTACCCTTGATTTGTTTTAAATTAAAATTCCTTTGGGTCGGAAGTGCTAGCCCGCGTATAACGTTACGTTCAATCCATAGTAGTGTATACTTCAGGAATGAGGTGTAGTGGCATGCCCATTCAAAAGTCAGCCAGTCGTATCATTTTATTTCCAACTCGAGGTCAAGACTCATTAAAAGCTTTAAGCGAACCACCTCCAGCGAAGTTGAACTTCCAAGCTCGCCCGATACCGGAGGGATCTACTACTTACCCAGAAACCTTTAGAGACTGAATCCTAGTCGGACCGATAAACATTAGCACAGCAGCGGCGGTCGCCGATACCGTTGGATGACCGTGATTCGCGTATTTCTCACATTTTCAGTTATTGAAGAGATTAGAATCAATTTCACCCAAACAGCCAAGAATGTCACTTGAACGCCATCTTTTCTTATCAGAAAATGGATATTGAAAACCAGTGGTGAAAAGTTGTTAATTCAAAAAAATTATAGTACCGGTCTGTCAAGTCTTGAAACTAGAAGCATTCATTACAGAATTTCATGAAAAATGAAAATACTCAACCCTTTTATTCCGCAAGCCTCAGCAAATATTGATTTTCCTTCATTTTGGTAGCAATTTGCACAATTTGATACAGTGTATTTTAATTTAAAAATGGCTGCGGAACATAGAAGACGAGCCGAGTGAAATATGGTAATTTATACTCTCCTAGTTTCTAACTATAACATGAAATTGAATATTCCGTGGGTTTTAATAAAATTATTGCAAAATTACCATCCATCAGACTAAAATCTCCTTATTATTATATCTAGTTAACTTCATCAATGAAACGATTAGGCATCAAAATGATTTTTTTTTCTTCTCTATTTTCTATCTCTATTACAAATAGGATAATAGAACTGCAATATTCATTACTATCGATTTTCGTGGTTTCGGAATTTTTCCCACAAATCCCCGAGTATCGAAACACTGTGCGATGTACGCCCGGCTGAAATTTTCTCCTAAACCGCGGGACAAAAGCTAATGAAATCGGTTTTAAAAATCACACTTCAGCCGGTCATGTAAGGGGTTTATGTATATAAATCTAGTCCCTTTCTTCAATTTTTTATTTGCATAAAAGTCAATCCAATGAATCAAATATCTCCCGGAACGTTGGACGGTAAAAGGTTCGCAATCCAGAAGGGTGGAAGTTTAAGGAGGGAAAAAACTCTCACTCTGAATTGCAAAGTGATTTTGGCATGCAGGAGTAGGCCGAACTCCTACAATTTTTTTCTGTTTTCTAGTTATAACTGTCTGTACACTTGTGATGCCTGTATAGTGACTATGTATATACACAAGAGATCTGCAAGAGCTACCCAATACAAGAATAATAAAACTCTGTGTAATGACTCGCAGCGTTTTGATTTAATCACACGTCTTAATACAAAAGGAAAAGGCAGTCAAGCCAAAACGGAATTCATGTCACACACTATGTGAGATGGTGAGTGAATGTGAATTATTAGAGACAAATAAGCCGTAAGTCCACTCAAGTCGTATCATGACATTGGCTTTCTAAGTGCTCAATCCACTTAAAATACGAAGTGTGGAAATAGCCAGTAAGCGACCAACCAAGTCAGGGAAAGACCAGTTAAAGAACCCACCCGATAACAATAACCAAATTAAAAAGGAATTGCGACAAACTCAAGAAACTCCCATGCTGGCCAACCTCAATCTGTCACTAATTGCACGTTTCCGAATAAGGGAATCCCATTGCTCGATAGCTAAGCTCGATATTCAAGCAGCCACGCATTTGCCGATTCGTTCGAGTTGGGAAACTCAAGTCCTCAGGGTAATAGATTTTCGAAATTTGCCAACTCTATTTCGGAGTCAGCCGTCAAATCTTAAGTAGCACCCATGAGTATGATTGCCCCCTTGTACGAGTAAAGGTACCTAAGAATACCTACCTACGATTTTTAGCAAATATTTATTCATAGAGATTAGACGTCTACATTTTGAGCTTAATTCATGATTAGAAATTAGGAATGTTTCTATTTTTGAACTGTAAATCTAATGAATTTTTTGAACTGTAAATCCATGTCACAATGTATCAGCGCTTAGCGTTGATATTTTTATCTTTACATGATATTAATATTGTTCTGGAATTCCTTTCAATTTCGTTGTACTTCCGTGGAGGGCCTATCCGTTCTAGGAAGGAACTATTTTTATTCGCTTGAAACAAGACATTATGATTTTCGGGGCCACATTTTAAGGGCGGATACAAAAGTGCAATCGAGTAACCACTTTGCGCGTATTTTCAAGGGTAAATTATAATAATGGGGTGATAATATTGTATTGAAAGTAGGTTGTTAATTATATAAGTAGAATTCAAGTCCCACGATGTGATCTTGAATGCTTTCCCGTATCTTTTGTTCAGCAGGGAAATCCATTGTGAGGGAAGGTGACCCATTGTAGCCGCCAAGGGCGGATTAGCCCGAGACGAATTCCGTGACATTTATAGAATGCGCGTCATCTCCCCGATTGACGAGGGCTTTATCGTTGATTGAATATGTTTTCCAGGCCTATAATGCGCATTCGCGTATGGTTGAAATCAAATCCATACATATAAATCTCTCTCTCTCTCTCTCTCTCTCTCTCTCTCTCTCTCTCTCTCTCTCTCTCTCTCTCTCTCTCTCTCTCTCTCTCTCTCTCTCTCTCTCTCTCTCTCTCTCTCTCTCTCTCTCTCTCTCTCTCTCTCTCTCTCTCTCTCTCTCTCTCTCTCTCTCTCTCTCTCTCACTCGCTCTGTGTGTTCGTGTGTGTGTATGTGTCCGGTATAGGCCAGAAATGGCTAGACCGATTTTGATGGGGTTTTCCTCGAAATTATTGGCAAGTTCCTGGTACGAAAATGGGCTATATTCAAATCCCCAAAACCTAACAACGTTGTCCGATAAACAAACTGTAGTTACGGATTTCAATTCCGGCGGTAAAACTTCTTCATCCCTGAAATTTGGAACCGCCTTACATTACAGGTATGAATATGGAACAAACATAGGTAAAATAGATAAAATTTATAATGAACTTCAAAATAAACTTTATTTCATTGATCTTAAATGGGCCGTGACAATTTCAGCGGGCTTATCATAACAATATTCTATTTAAAATATTATCTTTACATTAATTTGTTTAATATTTTTCATTCGGTTCATGGAATCGGTCGTGATAAAGAAAACATTATATAAACAGCAATCAAGAAATGTTGGCACAGTAAATTTCGTTTCGGGTTTCCACTTACCGGGATCGGCCATCTAAGTGAGTGTAGTTAAGAGTTTTTTTTTGCATCAAAAGAATCATGAGTAGCCCATTTCAACTCTAAACACGCCGTTTTAATTGCGGTTCTGAAGTGGAGCAACGGGGCAACTTTTACCTCCGTTCATTACGGTCTTCTGAAGGCCTCGGAGTTGACACGTGGATAACACTCCTGATGCGAACACCAATTTAAATATTTGATGAGACTGATGACGATATCGAACATTTTACCATCACCCACGGCCTTTGATAGGCAAAGCAGGTTCATGGAATGCCCCTATTATGGGCACAACTGACAGGGAAGGAATTAAATTATCAGGAAAGGAAACGCTGCAAAGTATTACACAAAGGTTTATTATCTTTGTATGAGATAACGCTTCTACGCAGATATCTGCCCAACAGTTATTAAACTTATAGACGATGGTACCTTAACTAAATATAGCATAGATCCAAAGGAAATTAATGAAATTAACTGAAACACGAAACTCCTACATTACGCAATATGTGGTCTTTAAGTACCTACATAAGTGACAAGAGCTTAAATCTAAGAACATTTGTACATCAGAATATGTATATAGATACAGGCGTAGGCTGCCACGAACTGAAATAAATATTACAATAAGATAAATAAAACACTTCTGCGCTTCACTTAGGCGACAAAAGTTATATTAATATTGATTTCTTGGAGAGAATTTCATTGGAAATACCTACAACAGCTGATACGATCGTCATTAGTTTAACCAGCTCTCAAAATTTGTTTGTTTACGTTTCAAGATGCATAGAACCAAAAAACGCTGCAAATTATTAAACAAAGGTTTATTATTTTTGTATTATATAGTATTTTGATTTTGAATAACAAAATGTTCATCCACTCACACGCAGTAAATCTGCACTGTTTTCCATCATGTGAATGCAAATTTATTGTGGGGATTCAATGATCAATTTAAGACATAGCCCGTAGATCAAACTCACTAATGAATAACACCATCTTTACTGAAGTTGAAAATATCAGTAAAACACACAAAAACTCTAAAAAATTACTTTAAAAATCAAAGGATTTGACTTTTTCTTTGTGCCTACTTCATTATTATTATTATTTTTTTTTTTTTTTTTAGCGAATATCCAAAAATTTTGAAGCTACCGCTAAGGCTCCGAAAATTGTGTAACTCAAAATCCGTTTCAGGGAAAGCTATTTCATCCAAACACTCATGTAGGAAAATGCAGGAATCATGTATACCAAAATTATTTTTAAATTTAGTTTGTTCCCAATGTTAACTGAGCCCGAATAGCTATAAATACAAATTGAAATTTGAAAAAATAGTAGCACTAATAAATAATTGATGCAAATGTGCTGAAGTTGAAAAAATGAGATTAGGTAGGTTGGATGCGAAAAAAAATTGCTTGTAACATGGCCATGCTGCAAGACTAAGGCTTTTATGAAGGTGCTGCAATCAGCGCTCAGGGGTGTATTAGCGGTCAATTTCTGTTCCCTAAGCGCTCATTTAAACCGGCCGTTCAAAGTGAATGTGAAGAACTCTTCGAGATAATGGAATCATGAAAAGCCCATTTCAACTCTAAATACGCCGATCATAATTGTACAATTAAAGTGGAGCGAAAAAATTCGCATGGAGCAACTTTTCACCCCCAAGCCCGTTAATAGCCTTAACACGATGGTTTTATAACGCGGACCACCCCTTGGGATGTGTGTTTCTCGGGTTCTGCACCCCACTTTCATCACGATCTGATTAATAAGGCAAGTTTTAACCCGGTTACACCACGCGCCGTCCCTCAATTTCGTCACGTTCTTCCTCTCCCTCTGCCGTCTGAACAATCTCACCCCCTTGGCTTTCATGGTCATCTCGGGGTAAGGGCTTTCGACTCATTTTTCTGACCTGATTTGCCTTGATGGGCGCATGGACACGCGTATTAGAATAAGTTATAACTACCACCTTTCAAAAAAGATGTTTCATAATTTACTCAGATGTATCTTTTCTGTTCGAAAGGAGGTTTGAACTCATTCTACGCACGGCGCCGTATCCAGTAATTTGAGCGATATGGCCGGAATGGTAACCTGTTTAGCCCCCTACAGGGCACTATACAGGAAGTTGCTTGAAATATGTCTAACTTTGAAACGTGAACGATGAACAGAACCTGTAAAGCCTATAAGCAAGAGAGGTAAACCAACTCCACGACTGTTCATGCTCGCTTAAACGCATTAGTTCGCTTGTAACGCGCTGAAGACTCAAACTTAAATCGTATAAATCCCTGAATTAGAGGAATTGTATATGTATATGTGTATGTTGATTACGTATTCGTGGTATCAGAGTGTATGGAAGTGGCAGCTAATAATAACTAGCCTTGCCATATCCAGGCATGGTGTTAAATGTTCACGATGTGTCACGGATTTTATGATCCTCAAAACTTAGGTATATCAGTGGGAGAAGTCTACGGTGTCAATACCCGAATCTTGCTCGGCACATATCTCAAATTGCGGATTATTGAGGGGGCATTAAGTCAATTTAATTATTTTCATTACACTCATTCATCACATTTTCATTAGGGACACGGTACAGGGTAACAGGAGTATCCTTTCCATTATATTTTTCTTCTTTATGGTATTCCCCTCCATTTGATCAAAGAAGCTTGGGAAAGAATACAAAATAGTACGTTCTTGAAAAAAGTTCTGCTTTGGGGTTCGGTACCAATACTCAGGAGTGACGTACTTAAGAAAATCGGTTTATGGACTGGGATGAACATTAAATTACGTAGATTTAATTAGGCTTCACCAACAGCACTCGTGAAATTTAGATGTGTAATGCGAAAACAGTGTCTTTAGTTAGTTGTTCACCCGCTGTATTGGTTCACCCGATGTATTGGACATGTATTGGTCCAATACATCTGAACTTTGAAGAGAAGTTAAGGAAGAAATTAATTTTTCATACATCTATCTCGTCACTTGATGATATTACCACTTGAAATTTTTCTCTTCTATAATTCATCGATTATAGGTGCGTTATTATTATAGGTGTTTTCTTTCCAAATGCACAATAGATATTGGGCGGGGAAGCCCGACTTTTTTGTACAAGACATTCAACATATAGACTACCACTGCTTCACGCGGTAGGATATTCAACACGGTTGTGAAAATTCTCTCAGAATTACGTAGATATTCTGCTTATTTGTTCACATATCCAGTAGGTACCTACCTGCCGGTAGGCCGTAGAGATGAGTTTCGCAAGGGATATCTAATTGTCACATTCGGGTCCCCTGCCGCCTGTGAGTGGCGCTAGAGCCGTATCGCGATGTCCCTGAAGATTGAAGAATTGCCGAAACGTTCATGCGACACCCAGGGCGGGGAGACACGCACAGCTGATTCCGTTCGTCGTCACGGTTCGGCAACGCGACGCCTCCGCGATAAGCCTCATTCAAGCGACCTGTTCAATTATCGCGACTCGCTCAAACCAGACAGTCCGATCCGTTACTTCCCATAGCAAGCCACAGGCCGTCATTACTGTCATAACATCTCAAAAGAATATGAGAAAGTTATATATGTAATTAGCCTTAAAACAAAAAACACGCTACACCTTGATACATTGTGACATAGATATGTCGTAAGGCACCATAAATATTCACACCTTTCACGAATCATTGATTGCGGTTCGTAGGTATGCAGACATTCATGAATGGAAGTATTTAATCAAATCCCCTTTGAAGATTTCTCTCCTCAATTCAGTACTAAACTCCATATAAAATTTAAACTTTCTTGATGAGAAAGGGATAATTTGGAAACGCACACAGTTGTTGTACCCCGCTACTTCACCATTTGCGCGGCTCGGAAGCGTTGGTTTATAAGATGATTCACAACAACCTAATTTGCATAGTTAACGAAGGGTGTACATCTAGTTCTCACGAGGGTTATGGAGGGGGAAATTGGCCGATCGAAATGTGGAGTCATGTGTAACAAATTCACAGCTTTCCAGCGAGAGGTGAACGATAATTTTTTGAGGGTTGGGAATCAGGAAATAGTATTCTCTCTAACAACGATTGGAATCATGTATTGATTGACAGCGTAATATTTTTAACTGTCTTGCGAAAATTTGGAATGAATGCATATTCATGTCAAAATAAAAAATAATATTAATTTGTACAGCTGGCTAATAATTATCGCCCTAGGTGGACACAATCAAGATACATGTTTTTACGAATCAGAGAAATGTGCGCAAATTTCTAGCACAGAAGAGCGCGTAAATGACTGAGCTAAACGGAATGTCAAATGTTAGAGAACTAACTAGCAGTTCTATGTTGTCGAAAGAAAAAAAGTGAACAAGATAACGGCTTATAAAATTTTTAAGGTACAAAGAATTATGAAAGCATGGAAAATGGTGCATAAGTGCATCACGAAGGGTGCATCGGTATCTGTATGAATAGGTACCATATGACCGACTATAATCACGGCTTCGTATGAAAAACCAAGGTATATAATGGAATCTTTCCTGTACTAGTTTGTTGCTTTAATCGAAACAACCCCAGCGAAATCCCTTAGCACTACCTTTTAATCCATGGTGAAAATTGCCAAGAGGACAATGACCGGAACTTCTATCAGTTTCGATTAAAAGTCTCCTAAAGTGCTGTAAATAATAGCACGGTAGTCGATGTTGTTAGTATACTTACACCGCGTTGTGAGACCAGATCATTGATGCATGATGCATACCCATCTGACATAGAGATGTTATGTGAGTACAGAAGTTCATATCAAAATTGAAAATTCAAATGAATTAACTTAATTATGTAAATTTAAAGCATAATATTGAAATAATTTTGTAACTATCTTGAGTGAATAAAGATAAGCAACCACCATCTCTTACAATTCATTGAACTGTGACACGTCAACTTGCTCGCCATCGTTGCTATTTGCAGTTCCATGACTATCAATATCCCTTGATTAGGTGTCAGCATCCATGACTCAGTGTTCCAACTATCAGATGAAGCATTAACGAGTTCAAAGGCTCTTGATTGATAGATAACGATCTACATTTTATCCATCAACTTACGAAATGATTAACGACGTCTTCCGCGCATTTCTCGCTCAGGGCCGAAAAGCGCAAAAACGCTGACACATCAGAAATATTCACTGTTAGCCGGACGCTGGTCGGAAAACGAGAGGCATTCTAGAGTAACAGATACAATCACTGCTGAGTCAAGGGCAGAAGTCTTTTTACATGGGTGCGCCGGTTTTAACGGGTATTGGTCAAAACGCCGTTTCTAATGTTGTAACAATGGGCTTGGTTATTATAAAAGGAAGGTTGACCAGTCAGTAGAGCACCGCAAGGTCCCCACAACTTATTAAATTACCTACTTCAATTAAACCTACAATTATCTCAACAAAAAAAAAAAAAAAAAAAAAAAAAAGATACAATCAATGATATTCTATATATTTACTGTACACATTTACTGTTATCGATCAAGAGTAATCTGTTTAACATTGTGTCTACCTGTTGAATTATATTGAAACAATCTCCCGAAAATCGGGCACCCGACAACCGCCTCCCTTCCGCCCTAAAAAGAGGTAATTTCAGTAAAATTTTTCTCAGCTCCCATTCAACCGAATTTATTTTTTCCTTTTTTTTCCTTTCTTACAGCATACTTTACACTCACAGATCGCCTTTCCAAAATTTGAAAGGAAAAGATTCCAGGTGCCGTAAAAGTTTTATTTTTTTTACTTTAGATCTGTTATTCATCAACTTGAAGAGAAATATTTCTCAAAAAGATCCGTCTTTCTCTTTTCTCAAACCTTCTGAACAAAATAAAACAAAAATCATGTAAGTAGGATCTAAGAATACTGCGTTATCTGGCAGTTCCGGGTCAGTCGGTAGTTTCGACTACGTGTTTCTGCATTACGTGACTATAATTTTGTTTTTCCCAATATTTTCTAGTTCTATGCATACCGTACATTCTATGCAATACAAATTTTAAAAAAATTGTAATCGATAGTTTTCTTTTTTTACAGCCCTAAATGTTCAAGAAAAACTCTTTTTATTTTATTATTATTTTTTGTAAATTTATTAGTTTTTCCCAATTTTTATTTTTTATTTTATTAATGAAGATTCCAGTATGAAAATGCTGATATCAGCTGTACCTACTTAAGTTACTACCCTATTTTTTGATGATATTTTAAAGTTTCTTTCCCTGGGCATGTGGGATAATGAGTGCACCAACCATTTAAAACCCGGATAAATTACAAAGTGCAGCAAAGTAAGGTCCTTATAATCTACTTTCGCAGGATACAATCAAGTTAAAAAATATGCTTAGTTCAAAATTAAACACAAGGACCATTTCATTCGATTTAGGATCATACAGTTCAAATGAGAAATATCAGCAGTAGCGGAAACAATCTCCCAAACCGCGAGACGCGAAAAAACCATCGCTCTCCGTGTTACGGGCCGGAGGGAGCCAATTATCTGATAGCTCAAGTTGAGGAGAGAAGGATCTCCAGGAGATGGACTGAGGCAACTGCAGCCCGAGGGTCCCAAGGGAATCCGTGACGGATGACAAGCGTTTCGGGAGATGATAATTGAACAATCTACCTCCGGTTTTGAGGTTCGTCAACACTCCAACCAGCTACTTGCCTTAAGTGAGTGCTGAAATGGGCGTCGGTGACGACACAGCTTGTTTTGGGGTTCTGCAGACCGCCCCTTTAGTCTTTGCGGTCGTAGAATGCACATAGAAATGATGGAAAATTAGAGACGATTTCTGATGTTTGGACTTGGTTGTTTTCTATTGCCAATTTCGTATTGCACTACATGCATTGAGAAGCGGCGACGAACGAACAATAAACTAAATAATGTGATCAAGAGAATAAAAATGATTTCAAATCGATTTACGAATTTTCAAAATTTGCTGGAAAGTCAATTCACATTAAGCCTGTACCCTACTAAAAACCAAGTAGCCAAGAGGTATGAATAATCTAAAGGGTTATTTCTGCTGGTAATAAGTAAAATTATCATTGACATACCTTTCGGAAGAGTCCGTCGTCACTATCAAGTTGAGTGCTGTTTCGATGATGTTCTTACATCAAAAGTACTCGCCCCCAGTACTCAATTTGCTAGTACTGAATGATAACAGGTGTGAAGATAATGATTTATAAATGTGGCAATATTCTATTTTTATGCATTTAGCGCTGCTATAATTTTTCACCCAATTTAGATTTAATTGCAGAAATGAATATCGGGTATGTATCTAAACAAAAATACCAATATACCATGGATGGTAAAAATTAAACTGTGGGATAGAAATCATCAAGATGTCAGGAGTATCAGGATTATGGTGTAATCTTGGTTCAAATTTTTGTTTACATGGTCATTGTTATGTATTCATTGTGATGAGCTCTCTGCTTCACAAGTTTTATACTAATCATACTGCTCTCATTCTCTCGCGTTTTCCTTTGTATCATCTCCCCTAACCAGATTGTTAAATATGGTTATTAGCTTTTGTTGTGTTCTGTCAGTAGTACAATTTTTTACTATGGTACCAACATATCTATTGAAAAGAAACTTATTTCCGTTTTGAGTGATATTGAGTAGATCAAGATTTACAAGATTCATGTATTCATTATAAGATGATATGTCGAAATATAAATATATCGAGATTTAGTGTTATTGCTACCAGCAACTGATGTATATATATATATATATATATATATATATATATATATATATATATATATATATATATATATATATACTAATTTAAGTTAAAGAAATTTTACAGAAATAAAGAGGAAAAGGTTTTTGATATTTCGAATTAGTCTTTGTCAAAATTAGAAGAAGAAAGAGTGTTTTTTGAATATTCCCTGGAACCAAGCTTGTAGCCAACGTTTCATGGTTGTTAAGTTGGAGTTACTCAATCATTGATGTTGAGTCCAGGAGGCCGATTTGAACCGAGTACCCACCTATGGGCCCGTTCGGACTGTTGAAGTAGCCGGTCGTTTGTTTTTTCAGGCATCTTCTTCAATACCTTAACACCGAAACATTCGTCGAAAGTGACTGCTTGACCGTGCGTTCTTGCATGCAGCTTTATCGGTCGTTGCTGGGACTGACTCAAGGAAGCTCTATGGTTGTTCATCCTTAGATTCAGTTGGGATGCCTTCCCCACATAGAAGCCCCTTGACTGATTATCCTCACATTTCTTACAAATCAGCTGGTACACGCACATCCGTGACTGGCACTCTGCTGATCCTTGGCACTTGTACGTGTGGGTGTTATTTGGGGAGGTGAAATCCGAGTCCTCAATGACCAAATCACAGAGTTTGCATCTCGGTCTGTGGCATGGGTGAAGACCTCGTTGTTGCGGATTCTCACGCTGGACAGCTGGATGCCGATGCGACAGTATTTCACCAAGGTTCTTTCCCTGTCGATAGGTCATCCGAGGTGCCTCCCGAAATACGTCCTGGGTCAGTGGGCTGGAGTTCAAGATCGGCTGGAGTTCCCTGAGGATCCCATTGATCTTTTGAGCCCCATAAAAGAAAGTGGTCACCAGTGGAACTCGATCACTTGTTGGCTTAGGTCTTTGTTGGTAGTTGACGTGGGACGGTATATATATATATATATATATATATATATATATATATATATATATATATATATATATATATCATCCATATTAATCCATCGAACCATATCAAGGCTAAATATGGCAAATAATAATCAATAAAAACTGCAACTTTAAAATCCTAAAGTTTGAGTGGAAAAATGTTAGTTAGGCAGTTTTTTCTTAAATGAATTTTATATTTGACAATTTTTGTGACGTGTTTTATTTTTCAGAAATACATAACATAATATGGTTAGTGCAAACAAAATTACAAAAATTCGCACATAGGGTCATGTGCATGACTGGAACTTTCAGCTTGACACAATTAGATGCATTAATCTTACAAATTATTGGAAACAACATATAATTTCGGAATATTATTAACGAAACCCCTAGTCATCTTTTCAATCAGCAACTCATCCGTCCTCACGAAAAACTTCACAGAACCGGTCGATTCGCAAGACGAGTGCGGTGAAGAAGCCGCGTTTTGGGGCCGCCTCCGGCATAATTATGAATCTTCGAAACGCTAATTCAAGTCAATCAATCAGAACCGAACACCTGGCGGCATATTTGTGACGTAAGTTAGGTATGAAGCGAACCTTCAATATAGCGCCTAATTCACTTTTTCTGCAAGACGCACTCGAGACGGCGAGGGTTTCGAAAAATGAGACGAAAAAAGAGAATCCGCGGATAAGATCGAAAAAAAGAAGGAATGTTTGGGACGATAACGGCCGCTACTAAACCACTACCGGGCCCTGGTAATGGGCTTATTTCCATTTTTGAGTCGGATCTACGAGGTCATGTGGGAGATACGAGGGCTCATCTGGTGAGATACGGAGGTCTCATCTAGTGAGATACGGAGGTCTCATCTCTCCATTATGGGATCGGACAACTTCCGACTCGAAAGCGATCCCTAAGTGATGCAAACCCCGCACTTTCACGGTAATGACGGACTGCGGAGTCTCGTCAATTATGAAAGGGCTGAAGCGAAATGGATGATTCTCCCCGTTAGGAGCGGATGCGGTAAGAAAAAGAAAATAAACGATTGCCTCACTTGTGAAGATGGCGAGATGAAGGCAAGGCCGCGACCGCACATGCGCACTCAGACTAAGAAAAAAAAATATTCGATTGGAAATTGGATAGAAACTTGCCTGATCAGATTTGTTGAGATGAATATTTTCTGAACAGGCTCATCTTTAAACATGGATGCCTGAAGGCACCAGTGAAGCACTTCCGCTGGTTAGTTTTCGTTTTCGTTGTGTCTAATTCAAACCTTTGGGTATTCAGTACTCAGTCCCTATTATTGGATCAGAGTATAGGCTTGTACCGCTTTATGTATGTCGTATCACCGTTCCTTCCAAATTTAAAAGTTATAGGATCGCTGTTTCCACTATATTAAACCTGCAATACGTACCTATTCTTCTCAACTAAATAATACTATCGTTGAATTGTGATGAACGTTTTTCTGGATGCAATGTACCTATTGCCCACAGGTATAGAGGTGTAGGTGACTTTTTGAATCGAACAAGCAGGAGAAGATCTTATCGAAGAAGCAGGACTTGTAATATCACACCTTTTTGATGGATTTTGGTTTATTACTTACTACCTCTGTCATTCGTCTTCTACCTTGCGGCGTAGAGGTTCAGCAGGCTCGTTTTTATGTTTTCTTTGTACCTTTTTGGGATCTTCTGCCCATATAACAGGCTTTCAAAGCCATGCGGGGGTATATGGTGTCCGATATTCTCACCACACGGCCAAGCCAGCGGAACAGTACAGCACTTTGACACAATTGTTTGGTTGCTAACCCTGTCTTTCTAAATGTTCACTTCTACTCGCCACAGGTACCTGATCTATGCAGCTCAGATCCTGTTGACTTGTTTCGTGATGGTGGTCTATGACTCAGCGCTATGTGTTGGACAAATACCAATTTGAAGCCAGCAACTTCAGTTCTCTTGGACACTCCTCACCAGTGAAATCTCTGCTATATTTTATAGGCGTGATGGGGTTGCAACTCTGCTATTCGTCTTTTGATCGTAGATCCCGCATCCTGGCAGATCGTGGCTCAAGCATATCAAAAGTTACCTACCTGTTCCAGGTTGTTTTTCGGGATACTCCAACAGTTTTGTTTTGGCCATCAGACTGATCAACATATTCCTTTTGATCCTTCATTATTTTGTATTATCAATCTTTAAAATCTCAACAGCTTCCAAAATAATAGTATTTTTTACGTTTGTTTTAAAAGATTTCATATCAATGGATTGAAAGAGCCCTTTGGAGCATTATGAGCACTGTAAGCAGCGCTCTGAGAGCTCGCGTGTCAAAATAAAAATTACTGTGAACACGACTGTGAATCTCTAAGTGTTTGCAAAAGACTCAGCTTTCCTGTTGGTAAACCCGACTAGATCGCCTAAGTGGGAAAATTCTGCGAATTATTACACAAAGATGTACTATTTATGTATTATAAAGTCCTTCTGCGCAGATCACATATATGTAGGCATAGACTCACTAGCTATATACGCTGTGCAGTTGGGAATTTCACGCTCGTAGACAGTGATAAAGAAAAATTCTTATAAGATCGAGCCAAAATAGTAGAAGTTCAGCCTACTCCTACAAGCCAAAGTCACTTTGCGATTTAAATTTCCAATTTTTGTTCCTTCGCACCCACAGGTCTTTCTGAATAAACAGTGAAAAAACCACCCAAAATCCATTCAAATCCAATGAAAAAACCATCCTTTGATTTCGAAAGTGTTCAATATACCGATTTTTTCCACGAATATTTGTTTTTGAACATAATGAACCAATATTATTTTAAATGGTTGAGGTAGTTGTCAAGCTCATTGATGTACTATTACCGAAAAATTATCGACTTGTTAAGAGGATATTGAACATTTAAAAACTTCAATCCATGCAGATGTTTTATCAACACAGTAATAATTTGGGACGTTTTAATATGATTAGATGCGGGTCGTAACAACGCAATTATTGTCAGGTGATACGATATGGGTATAATGACACAAGTATGTACCTACCTAATACCAGGGATGAAGAATTGGCAGATGTTTCAATGACGTATACGAGTATATCAGTATGCCAGTATTCACTAAGTACATCACTAAGTACATCAAAGCTTTCGTTGCAGCTGAATATTGAATAGGGGAAAAAAATTACCAACGATTCCTCGTTTCAATGAAATATTCTCTATATAACATTCAAACTAGAATAAAATTCTGAATGTCGACTGCGTGAATAAAGAACTGCCTCATTCGTACTACAAATAATCGTAATAAAAAGAATATTTGTATACTAATTTCTATTTTAAACGTGAATAATCGTTGCTCTATATATAATTTATATTTTCTGCATGTACATAATATCTATTCATATGCATTTGAATATTATCCATGCAGCCTTCCAGATGTACCTTTTAGGGTTGACCGAAAGTGTGTCATTAGAGTACCCATCGAAACTATACGGCCAATTTTGATGACATTGTCAAAAATCAAACAGGTTAGCTCAAAGTAAGTCCTCTATTCATTTCGTTGCCGTCATATCATTAGTACTGCTAGCGGCGGCGTATGCCGGGGTTAAATTATGACGTAATTCCATCACTTTCGTCTCATCAATTTGTGACCGACATTTTTCAAATTGCAATCAAGACTTCTGAAACATTATATAATACCTATCACTTGAGTTTCTGCCGCCATTATTATTAGCCAAAATGATAATACAAAATAAGAGTATATAATGGTTATTTGCATGAAACTCGCGGAATCAGCTGGCGAAATGCATAGCCTGGAATTAGCACCCTCATTACTACCCGATATAGAGCAAAACAAAAGAGATCTGCACTCGACCGATTCAACGCGAAACCGATCAAAAAAACCGGTTTGCTAATTTGGAGCTTGTCAGGTGTCCGTTGCATTGTTTAAAAGCTCGTTGCAGGGGCAAGTTGTTACGAAACGTTAAAAAGACCAAAGCCGGAATATCATGACGTATTATTGTGAAACAATCTTCACGATGACGCGTCATGTCGCACTCAAAAATTGTCTGGTCATACCTACTGTTCTTCCAACAACCCTAAGGGCCGAGGGAAAGTTCAGTAATTGGACTGAAAGGTTCTGGGGGGGGGGGGGGTCCAATTCCAGTATACAATCTGTCACGCTGCTTATAAATGTCAGAATGCGACTTTGCTGCTCTGTAGTTTCTGTTATGTAACCCTCGATAACATGTCCTCATCCACCATAATATGAGTTATCTCTTTGGTTTCAAACTATTATTTATGGTAATTTCAAACTATTATTTATATACGTAGGTATTGTCCGTACGTGTAGAGTTATTCAGTGTTAATGAAGTGTATAAACAAAGTAGGTAAGTATGTGGTTCTTCTTGTTGACATAATCTTGGAAATGAGAGAATCATGAAAATTTCAATGTGATTGTATCAATGAGTGTCTGAGTGTGACATTATTTGCCTCTTGATAGGCAAGCGACATCCTAATATATGTATTCTAGTCGAACCCAAACGAAAAACGAACTTCTATACAAAACTCTTCAATTCATTGATTAAAAAGTTGCTGACAATTAAAACGCATGACAAATATAAGTGAATGAATTTAATTAATGAGGTTGCAACTGTTCTTGTCAAATTTCTTGAAACTGAGATTACTGACCTCTCTAAGACTTGGCCCTTCCCAGGGTGAAAAAGATAAAATTTAGCTAACTTGAATTAAGAAACGATTGAAATGATGGGATCTTTCCTGATCAGCTGAAGTGGCACATTCATGTCATATTTTGTTGTAAACGAAAATCATGTACGCTACGTTCGTAAATCTTTCGTATGACAAATTTTCGAGCGGAGGACCCATGGCAAAGCACTCTAATGATAAAAATATCAATATCGCACTGCTAGATGAAAATCCACGTTTACTTGGTTATAAAACAGTATCCTAACAACTCGGTCTTATTACATCAATTAGTTAGGTAGTACACTGTCATGTCCACGAATATCCAAAGAAAGGAAATATTGGGAGGTAAGTCGTCATGAACATTGGATAACATTATTCCTTGTTGTACTGGACACGACTCCATAGCTTCATGACTATTACTTTTCATATTTCCCGGCTCTCTGAAGAACGTGGAAGCGATAAAGCGCCTATAGATCACGAGGCGCTTATAGGATTAGCGATCTGAAAGCGGACGGACAGACAGTGGAAAGGGACATTGTCAGAAGGACACGCACGAGCGGACCGCGTCAACTGGACGGTTAGGCACTCGGGAATCTATTATCACGCCAACAATAAACGAATATCGGGGGAATTATGATCACGACCTTGTCGAAGCTCTTGATCCGCTGCCTTGACATAACCGTGGAATATTGACTATTGAAGGGACGTGAAATGACTGATCGTGAGCGATGGTTTTCCAGGTTCCTTTTCCTACGTTCCAACTGCCCTCTACCAACCGTACAATGACCATATCAACAGTTCAGTATGTTCAAAATTTAAGGGAGACCTGCTTTCCGATGATGAAAAATCAACATGGTTGTCCTTTGAAGATATTGGAGCCTTCGAGCAATACTATATACCCAGTTCATTTTACTTCTGAGTCAACAAATTTCTCTTGTGATGTGACTTTTGTTTTGTAATATTTTTTAAGCCGCAACAACCAGAAGGGACATTACTGGCATCGAACTTGGTGTCAAATGGAACCCTGAACAGGCACGAGCCTGATTCTAAGGGGAGCCATGTTTCCTCCGTCACTAAATAGATTGCTATCATAGACTTCAATAGCAAAAAATAATATTCAATAATAAATCATATTTTTAAATTTTCTCCAAATAATGTTCTTGCATACAAATTAATTATAATCAATAGACATAGGTATTATTAAAAAAAACCCTTCCAAACAACACATTTCAAACTCAGATATCAATACAATCGTGTTATGGATACAAAGAAGTATTCATAACATGACTGCAATGATCACCTAATATGTTATTGAAACGTGTGGTAGAGAGTTTTCAAACTATTACCGAAATTGCGAAGAGCATTGAAATGTGTAATTAATTATAATTTACGGAAAAGAGATTTTTAGTAAATGGAATAACTCAAAGGCGATGAATTCCTTGAGAAACATCAAGTCAGAGCCCAGCTACCATTCAAATTTAAGTGGTACCAGCTGAAAATTACATAGATAGGTAAATACTCTGCTCATATTTACGTAGAACGAACACTTTCCTGGTTTGAAATATTTAATGGAGTTCTTTCTCATTTCTCAAATACCTTTATATAATAGATGAAATATAAATAAATTAAATATTATAGCATTTAAAATAAAAATCCTAAGTCGTTAAATCCTTTTTCTATGCCCACTTTGAATTATGCACAGATGTGCAATGAAAATTTGAACACGAATGAAGAATAATTTTATCAAAACATTTTCTAATAGAATTATTCTGCATTTTTGTTCAAATTATCATTGCACATCTGTGCCAAATGTATATAATTTTGGTTTACTATTCTCAATAATGAAACTTGTTAGCGCAAAACTGGTTGGTTAAGTTTCAAGATGTGTAGAATGGAAAAACGAATTTCAAAAAACCCTTCCGTCCTCTGCAAGACTCGCCGTCCGGAGCTTATCTCCTAAGCTACTGTGCCAAAGTTTATGAAACTCGGGTTAATAATCACATTTGGGGTCCAGTAGGTCCTGAACCGTTGGCATCACTTTTGATCAACCCTAAAGGGTAGAATTGAAGGGCTGAAACATTTAAAAATAGCGATTTCGAGAACTTTTGTTGTGAATAAAACTTTCTTGATGAGAAGTGCTGATTATCAAGTATTAA
Organism: Adelphocoris suturalis; assembly: GCA_030762985.1. Taxonomy (NCBI): domain Eukaryota; kingdom Metazoa; phylum Arthropoda; class Insecta; order Hemiptera; family Miridae; genus Adelphocoris; species Adelphocoris suturalis. Next base: position 44,845,468 of record CM061041.1, read on the forward strand.
GGGAGCTGCAATATTGAACTGTTCCTGCAGTTGAAGAAATCGCCGGCTGCCTACCTAGTTTAGTCAGAAGTAGCTGCCGAGACAAAGAAGTTTTTATGGTATCGAATTATATCTTATACCAATATCTTATATATTATATCGTACATATATATATATATATATACATATATACATATATATATATATATATATATATATATATATATATATCTTATATATCGTATCGAATTATATCTTCAACCAATATCATCTACAAATCGTTCGGGAGGAGCCAATGATGCAGCCGGCCCTGTGCTGGAGTCATCGCTCAAGGTTGACCTGAGGAAGGTTTCTGGCCTCACCTTTTTTGGCAGTTTTGTAACTCAGAGAGGCAGTGAAAGCGAAAAACCGCACCAATTCGGTATAGGCGATGGCGGTCTCGAGACAATAACTGAGTTTTTCCTCCTCTGCTAGTACGTGCTGTCAGTGTTGGTCCAAAGAAGGCCGATTTGATTTTATTGATTTTTAATTTATTGGGCTGAAAGAATGCTAATTTTCTGCACGAGATTCCATGTTGTTCAACCATAAAACTAGCGGAAAGATTGAGTGAAGATTTTCGTTATACAGTACCGGAGAATAGCAAGTTTCGCGTGGCGCAGTGTCAGGAACGCTTCTCAGCCTTCTAATCACGCCTTCAAGTTGCACAACTTGTTGTGGGAAATTTCCAGTTACTTGAGAAATCAATACCTGAAAATCGATTACTTTTTGTTTTTAGAACAGATAAGATAGCTTCCTTAAGGGTACAATGTAATTAATGAGTAACTGATTGACTATTTTGGTGCGAAAAAACCGCATGTAATATCAGAAATATTTACGCACTCTTCAAAAGAATCCTTCCAAGACACGTTCAAAAGTTGTCACTCCCAACAAGTGGCATCATTTCGAAAAAGCGGCGTTTTTGTTGGGTAAATTTTTTGCATCGTTCATGGTCAAAATTTGCTTGAAATCAGAATTTATAGGGTGGCTGGTTTCCAGGTGATTACTGATGAATTTCATTAAGATCGGAACAGCAATGACCATTGTGCATGTGCGAACGCAAAATTTACCTTAAGAAGAAGATCGACAAAAATATGTGGTATTACAATACTATGATGAGGTATGGAAAGTAGTGTAAAACCTCGCACCAGATTTTTTGAATATAAGTGAAGAAGTATGGAAAGTAAAACTGAAACCTATGTGTCATAAAATCGTGTTTGCTTTTTTAGGATAATTTTCTTTGGACAGTTATTGTTTGAAATATTTTTCCTCCTTTGAGTAGTAGAATAGGAATAAGTGGAAGTTGTTGGTCCAACGACTTTTATCATTCCGAAGAGATAGTATTCTTCATCATACCAAATAGTACCTAATTAGTTTAATTGAGAAATATGGTATGGAAAATAATTATATGAGCAAATGATTGAGCACGAAATGAACTGAAAAATGAATTAACGTGATTTCCATTATGATAAATATTTGAAATAGAGTTGAAAATATCCTAAACAATAATTCATTGAATAGAAGGAGATAATGTAAGTTATAACAAATAGAAAGTTATAATCAAAATTAATAGTAACAACCAAAATGTCTCAGAATGCATAAACCGAGAAGAATAGGATTCTGAGAGCAAAACAAATGCCGTTGGGTGGTTTACAAAAAGCTGATTACATTTTATGGAGACTTCACCCTTCCTCTTCCCAAAAACACTTAGAAGAAATCTTTGTAGCCTTCAATGTAACACGAACTATACTAAGATTAATACGATCATGTTCGACCACCAAAGACAGAGATTTGACGTCCTATTTTATCATCCTTTACCTTGATGAGAAAACAAGTGGACAGAAAGAGAAAAGTGTAACTAATTTCGCCAGTCATTTGCAAATAAGATCAAACTAAATAAACGCATAATTCCAAGATTCTGATAAATTTAAGCAATCCAATAGAATAATTATAATTATTTTAGCGAATTTTCGTAGAAAATGAAAATATTGCAATGGCTCGGAAATTTTAAAAATCAAAATTTTCGAAACATTTCTTCATTGAATTCCGTTTTGAGGCATTCTGAAACGATTCCTGAAGTTTGCGCTTTATAAATATATACATATATATATATATATATATATATATATATATATATATATATATATATATATATATATATATATATGTGTGTGTGTGTGTGTGTGTGTGTGTGTGTGTCATTCCAAACGAAAACTCTAGTTAGGATTGAGATAAAAATTCCGTTCTGGCGCTAAAAAATCAAGCTTTCCAAACGAGAGAATGAGTTCCTTGGCCAACACTTATTGCATTAAATTAGTCAAATTTCAAAAAAATGTGCAGAAAAAATCACCAAACATGGCTAAAAATCGTTACAGTTATAATTTTTAGCAGAATATTGCTCAAATAAAGTTTATTAAATTTATAATAGAACATTAAAAAAATTATGTACAAAATTAGGGTGAAAAATTTACGAGAATTGCATTAAAATTTGCTATAAAATCGATAAAAACTGCAAAAAAAAGCCAAAAATCCTAAACCTCTTTTTGAATGGCAGATTACTATTTAAATACATTTTTTGTCATGAAAATAATATTTAAGAATTTCTTTGCACCCAAAAAGCTTACATTTCAAACAGTTTAACATAATATAGTACGATAACTTACGAAAATTCGCTCATACGATCAAGCTGCATGACTGGAACTTTTGGTATAGTTGAGATAGAAATAATTCTGTAATCATCCATGTATGCGAGAAGGTCACGCAGCCCACCCAACTTAGCTATCGTTTCCGGTATGAGTAAATAGTTTGATTATTTTACGTTTCTATCCAACCTCATTACTGCATAATGTTGTTTCCTCAGTCGCCTCAGGCGGTGAGGTAACAGGAAAGTAAATATCTACATCCAATAAACCGGTCAGTCCGTCACACCTCCCGCCAATCACTCAGTGACTCAGGAGAGCAACCTCTAGACTCGGCGGGCCCTTCCAATTAATGCAACCTTGTCGTTAACTTTCCAACAAAACGCTCGCGTTATGGCCATATCATATCGCGATTTCCCCACATTGTTTCGGCGAACATGAAGTAATACGTCTTTCCGTATAAAGAGGCGAAAAAAAAACTTGTCTACCCCGGTTTCGGACAAAACGGACCCTTACCCGTTTTATCGAGCAATTTAAGATTAAGTTAATTATTGCGTCTGGGGCTTACGCCACGTTCGCCGTGGTGAATTCTGATGACCGCTGCAATCGAACCTCTAAACGAACGAGCGTTGATATTCAGTCGGTAATTGGACCTGATATTGATACCGAGAACACATTTTAAAAACTGACATCAAGAAGCGGGGTGATTTTGAACATCCCGTGTTTAATGGCTGGTCGTTTTGATTAATATGGTAATTGAGTCGGATTTAACGCTACCGTCTAATTGGATAAAGACACTCGGAACAAGCGACGTCCAGCTTATGAGGATTTTTTGCTTCTGAGTCTACATAGTAACGGAAGCTTTATAATCAGTTTCCAGAGTCTCAGAACAGGAATGTTCAAAATGGAAATTCTCCAAGATTCTAGAAATCAAAAATTCTCAAAAGATCTCCGTAGCTAATTTCTTTGCTATTCAACCTATGAAGCTGAACTTTGAAATGAAGGGCTCTTGGAACATCTAGAAATGAATGATAAATTTGGGAGTCCCCTTAGGCCAGCATTGTGAGCTCTGGAGCTAATGTTTTTGCTATTTAACTTATGAAACTAAAATATCAAATGGAGGCTTTTTTTAAGCGAATTGTTGTAGAAAATGTAACTATTGAAATGGTTCCAAAAATTTTAAAATGAAAATCAATATTTCCAAACGAAAGAACCAGTTCGTTGGCCAGCATTTTTTGAGCACATTAAATTGGTCAAATTTCAAAAAAGTGCTGAAACAATCACTAAAAATAGCAAAAAACGGCTAAAAACTGTTCAATTTCTATTTTTTAGCAGAATATTGCTCAAATAAAGTTTATTAACTATGAAATGGAACAATCAAAAATTGATGTACAAAATTATGCTTAAAAATGTACTTCAATTTCAATAAAGTATGCTAAAAAATCGATTAAAAACTGCAAAAAAGCTAAAAACTCATAATGTCTTTGTGAATAAGAGATTATTATTTACAACGAGCCATAAAATTGGTAGTTAACAATTTCTTTTCACTCAAAGTCCTCATTTTTCATAACAATGTAACATAGGTGAAACATTACGATCATTTCGGAAAATTCGCTTATACGATCATGCTGCATGACTGAAACGTTTTTTACGTTGGCAGGTGAGGAAATCTTTAAGATCCTACGGTGTTCATCGGATCTCGTAAGATACCCGAGAGGGACCGCACTCCGGATTATGCGGGATTCAAACGCCACTAAAACTTCAGCTTCCTTTTCCCACGTTGGAACTCAGCCTGGAACTGTTTAACACATTACTTCAGGCCGAGTCCTTGAGAAATATCTTCAGTCCTCTCGGTCCATGTGCTCCCTCCTTTGTCTCTTCCGTTTCAAGATGATCTTTATCTGGAGGATGTCTTACGTCCGTATACGTACGCTACAGAGGTTCAATGTTGCTCCTGTTCAATTATTTTGGCTTTTACCACCTCTGGTGTCACATCTTGAGGTGGCACTTCTAGAGCATCCTGCAGCCTTCTTCTTTCCTTAGCCCATCTCTATGCATACGAAAAATGTGTGGAACAGACACAATTTACAGACACAATAAGTACAGACATTAAAAACAATATGCGCAACAACCTTACTCATTCATTCTAACCCTGTGGAGCTAAGGAAAATCTCCATCAGCTCCTTATGCGTTCTTAACCATCCGCTAGTCTTATTGGCAAAAGCTATACTAAATTATTGTACGAAAGTGAAGAGATCTTCAAGTACTGTGCGAGATAGGCTCTGAATGAGACCCTATCAATTTCACTCATAACAGCTAGTTTTCATTTGATTTCGTTGAACTTTTTGGGGTTGTTTGTGAAGGAAGAGGGATGACCCCTAAGAATTCCATCGCTGACCGAATAATGGTAGCTACTGCGCACGAGTAAATGACAAATTCTTATAGCAAACTTAATATTTGCACTTTCAATCCGATGGATGAATTTCGCGTGGGTGTGAAACGTTAAAAATTCGTTAAATTCATTTTTTTTAGCAGATTTTTAGTCAAAAGAAGTTTATGAATAATGAACTAGAACATTGAAAATTTTATGCACAAAATTATGCTGAAAAATGTACTAGAGTTTAATTAATTTTTGGCTGAAAATAGGTTAAAACTGCAGAAAACTGAAAAATGCAAAATCTTTTTTGAATCACATAATATTATATAGAACGAGTTTAAAACCATAAAGATGGGAGTTACAAATTTCTTCGCACTCAAATTTTAAGACAATTTACGTAAAATACAATACGATAATTTACGAAAATTCGCTCATACGATCCTGCTGCATGACTAGAACTTTTTAAAGTACCTTCTATACACTCTTGAATTCTTTGCATTCTCCAACTTTTCTTTAGTAACAAAAATTTGTTAGTAAGCTAGTCGTTTTAAGTACGTTTCCAGGAATTTTACTTGAAGGTTAACAACTGTCCAGCAGGTGCGGCACTAAGTTGAAGTGGGGATTCTTTCATGTTGGTTTGTCAAGGAGTTAATTTCATCCCTTAATACAAGTATCATACAAACAAACGCTCACATCGTACAAACACTGATTGGGGTGTAGCACACCTCTCAGTGCTATTCTAGGGAGAATGTAATACATATCCACTCTATGGGTGAAATCACAATTTTAACTCCTTTCCTCATATTGCGCACCATGCATATCTGATCAAAACAGTCAATTTGATTGATGACCAGGCTTGAAAAATTGGATTCGTACGTGGGGCGTGTATTTTTCTTCGATAGGTGCGCTCGCCTCGCACTGAAATAACGTGGAAATCGGAGAGGACGTTTCAAAATGTTTTCGACCGGACTCAGGCCTTCCAACCAAGCAAACTGAAAATCTAGACGACCTAATTTAGTCCGGTGATTAGTCTTTCGTGTTCCAAATGATCGGTCTCTCGAAAGCTCTATCCCACTCCGACACAGCGGTTTCATAACTTCGCTCTCGAGCTAAGACGTTAGTGAAATGAGAGGTAGGTACAGACCCTTTGGCGGGATCCTACCAACCACACCGTAGGGTTCATATCTTTGCATCGTGTGTCGTGAGCCAGCCGTATTCACCTGCCCAACCTACCACACCTCATAATTCTTCGACGTTAAAGATTAATTATTGCAAGATACACTCGGGAAGGTGTATAATCACACTACTCTCGTGGTGTATTGAACAAGTGACCACAAGAGACCTGATTGAAGGTAAAGTCCTGTTATATTTTGCTACCGATTGTTTTCTATTATTTCTGGATCATTGTCTTTTAACCGTTTACTAGGTCGAAAAAATTGCAAATTATTACACAAACGTTAAATATTTCTGTATTAGTTAGCTCTTCTGTGTAGATCACTCTGTATATATATATATATATATATATATATATATATATATATATATATATATATATATATATATATATATATATATATATATATATAGTCAGGCATCACACGTGCATAGACAGTTATAACAAGAAAACCGAATAAAACTAAGCCAAATTTGCAGAATTTCAGTCAACTCCAGCATGTCGCTTTGGGATTCACAGTCGGGTTGATAATTTCCATTTTACCCTTCTGGAGGTTAGACGGTTGGTCGCACGATGCTCATAGTGGCCCATTCGATTCATTGAATTGATAAAAACTAAACTTTTATTCCAAAAATTTAATATTTCGACCCTTTAATTTTACTTTTTTGGGCTGTAATGCCGGATTCAGGCCCCAAGTCTCATGTTGATTTATTGGTTGGTAGACTCCATACACACCTGGAATAATGCTGTATAATTTTTGGTACCGATTTGGCACGATCTGGTGGCAGTATCGAACAAACTACCTCAGAAATACGAGTTATGTACGGTTTTTTACGTTTTGAACCAATGAGACGACTTTCAGGGTGACCTGGTTCGATGTAACGACTGTATTTTCTTCAATAATCGATGACGATATTATCGTCAACAACGATATCAGACGACAAATCTAAAAAAAAAAAAAAAAAAGTGTATTGGTGGTTATGGATGTTTTGGGATGCTGAATCGAATGGATTAACCTTGTTCAAAGCTCAATCTATTATCCTTACCAAAAACATTGACCGGTGAATAAATTCTGGGGTTGCAAAATTGGTACATCCTAACAAAATTAGTAACTATTTAAGTTCCTACATCTGATGTAAGAGATAGACTCCACCTTTTTCAAATCTAGTGAGTATTTGGTCACCAAGCACACTTGGTGGGCTCAATCTATCATCCTTACCAAAAATATTGACCAGTGAATAAATTCTGGGGTTGCAAAATCGGTACATCCTTACAAAATTGGTAACTATGTAAGGTCCTACATCAGATGTAACAGATTGGCTCCACCTTTTTCAAACCTAGTGAGTATTTGGTCACCAAGCCCACTTGTAATAGCATTACTGAATGTTACGTTGCGCGGGATACGACCCCACCGCAGTTTTTCATAACTTCATTGGCAAGTCGATTCGGGGCGATTTTTTGTCTCGCTTTACCGTCACTCCCCAAACTGAAACGCAAAATTGCCCAGGGTGCCAAAATAAAGACATTAGAATGACAACTAGATTGGACTTGATCGTTTAGTCACACTATGACACAGGTCTTTGGAACCTCTTGAAGGTGTCACCTCAAGGAGATAAGTAGCATGTGCTACTATATTGATATGAGTACATGTAAATCCAGAAGTCGGCGTATGACCGCACGATTGGCCCATACGTCTCGTCGTGCCTGTCGCCTAACGACGCCTTGCGGTGCCTTCGGGGAAGGCCGTGACTCCAACGCCTTATTTTTATTCTTCGGATAATACCCATTTCTCCGGGCCGTCAAGGGCGCCGCGTGGAAAATCCACCAACAGTCGGAGAACGTGACGAGTCCATTGCGGTTTCCCCCGGGGTTTACTGCCCCCGTTGTTCTATTTCCTTTTCATGCTCTCCATCACCTTTCGACGGGGACCCAAGGTCAAGGCGGCTTTAATACCTTGGACGGCCCGGAGAGTTGCGAAAAATTCATTGTCGAAAACCTCGTCGTGGTACCTATGTTGGATTTCAAATCCCGGTAAATCTCCTTTTTTGTTTCTCTCCTTTTTCTTCCGTTCGATCGAGCACCTCGAATTAAACGGGCGTGATAAAACGCACATTTTCACGGTAATGGCCACTCCTTAATCACGGTCGCACTTGCGCAAACCGGTTGTGGTTTCAGTCTATTTGCCTGGATTCGCATTTCACTTCTTTAAAAAAAACCTTTCCCAGCCTCTGAAATGAATGATCAGTCAACCGTGCATTCCAACCAATCATACTGCACTGATACACCCAACCATTCATTTTATATTTTTGAATGAAAATGAGTTTCATCTTATAAAGTTTGATACCATCCGCCTTTTCTTATGATAAAGGCATATCTTTCTATGATGTTCCAAAGTTTCGTGCACCGGGGACATCAAAGAATCCTCCTGCCAAGTGTGCGCGAAACTTTGAAATATAGGAAGTAAACTCCTTATCGTAGGAAAGTGCTGTTGGTTTCAAACCTTTACGATGAAATCTACTTCCATAGAAAAAGTACCTTTTTTGCACCCATGGGTATAACGCTCGTTCCTCGTGCAACCGAAAGAACTTAACTAACCAATGAGATCAGTACCTAATTTATGATCACTACATCCTTCTATGGAATCGTTGGGCTGTAGTCTGGAGCCAATTATTATTGTACAGTAACTGTCTCCGTTCCCTGCTGCTTCCGATTATTCTACAGTTGCAAGTTAACCATTTTACATATCGACGGAGAAGTAGTAAATCCTCGTACCTATCTCCAGTTTGGGCCGAAATGATTATTATTTCTACCGATCAAACCTCAGCCAAAGTTAAATCAGCGGAGGTTAGCTCATATTTAAAGGATACCAACTAATACTGACAGCCTTCAGCACACCTGTTCTATTATATTTCAAACAATATGAACTGATTTTGTGCCCGAGTTCATGATATGAGAATCTTAAGCTACATACCTTTAACTATTAGAAGAATATAATTTTCTAAATTATTAATAATAACTCAGTATAACCAGCACCAACCTATGGTCTAATAGTCACAAACTGTTCTCACCTGCATATACATCTATGCCCCTGAATCATGTTGATTATAGATGTCCCTGTACCGGAAAATAGTAAAACCAGTCGAACATAGAAGCTTAATGTGAAGAAGAATATAATATAGATTTTCAGCAGAATAGAAGTAGAAATAGAATAGAGAAGAGAGTCAGTATATTTTTCTCTTTTTATACCTCCATGGTAAATTTTTTACCAAAGATGTATTTCAACAGTTATATTTTGGTGGAAAAAAAAATCATCTATCTGAACTGTTGTGTTGTCCCAAAGTTTGTATTTTGATAGTCCCTTGTAGAGTTATGATTTTCCGTTAATTCGCCATCCTCACTGGTCCTGATCGTAGGAAAACCTATATTCGCCAAGCCTTCCCGCACTCTCACCCGAAGCGATTCATTCTAATTCAAATGAATTTTTTAGAAACATCAATGATTGTTCCCTCGTTACCAAAATATTAAAAATCTCAAAAACCTTGGACTATGAACGAAAGCTCTACCGTTGTTCCGCTGCACATCATAATGCTATCATAAAATTAATTCCAGTGTAACGGAATTTTTGGTACCTCTGTGTAAGTGCGAACATATATTTCAAAAACAAATTCATCAATTTATTTTCTGAATTGCTCAAATATTAGGACACACACACTCGTACATCAGCAGTGAAGCTTAGTTCCCTGCTGAAAGAAAATTCGAAATTTCCTTCTGTCAATGAAATTTTAATTATTGGTAATCCAAGAAATTTGCATTGTTAACTATTTTTATCTGTTAAGATATTCAGGATTTAAACAACCGTTTTCAGCACTATTGTTTATCTAATAATTTTTTTTTTTTTTTTTCATTCACATTCACGTGGATGTTTTTTGGACTGCTAACGGTTAGCTGTAGCTATATCTTCTTGGATTAGAAGGGCAGAATCTATTTAATATTAATTTTAAAAAAACCACAAAACCCTTATGTTGTTGAATGTTTGAAAAACAGAGTTTTGAATGTCGAAAACAAAATTCTGTCCTTCATAGTAAACAGAATCACACACCGAATTTAAAGGCTAATTCGTGTGATTTTTTTCAGTCAATTTATATAAACTTTGAGGGAAAAGTTACGATCGAGACTCGGTCGGATTCTTTAAATTTTTTTTCGATTTTTGGAATTACTAATTTGATTAGTAAATCAAAAAATTTTGAGGTTGGGTGAAACATAATTGTTCCTTTCTTGGCCATTTTTGAAAATAACCGGTTAGTAATTAACCTAAACTTGCGAATGAATTGTAAATACATGTTCTTACCGAATCACTGTCAAATTAGAAAGAAAACGACACATTATTGTAATTCAGTTATAACAACGCTATTCAGGTTGAAAGCTCTAAAATAATAATAGCCACAGAACAATTTGGAGTCAAATCCGTTTACATAATATTGCTCGTAAAATTACCTACCGTTGAAGGATTCTTGAGGTTTGGATATTTTCCGACTGACCATCGTTCCGAACACGCCACGAATTACATTTTATTCTCAACTTTCTCTTTCGCGTTTTTCGATTGGGTCCGCTAAAAAGTGCACCTTGAGATTGAAGTTCGATTACAACTGAAAATGGCGGAAGAGTTATAGACATTGATGGCGGATATTGCAGACTTTCTAAGGTGCGAAAGTGCATTTCCAAGTTATTTTCGAAATCCTATTAGCTGGTCACCTACGCGCCCGCCTACCCTCGACTGCTCGTTGAAGTTAACTCTCGACATTCTGATTCTAAAAAGAAATACTCCGTCGATATGTAACGATCTCTTTTATTTTTAAGAATAGTTAGCGGAATAGGTTTACTGCCATTGTAACGTGAATTGAAGATCATCTGTCTTAGAAGGATTCAATGTATGAATCTATATTTATCCATAAGTAAAATCTAGCATACAGAGATAAACGAATGATATGCAGTGAAATTAATGACAATTCTATACACCCTGTTATGGATTATTGTCATCATGTAAAATAGCCTCTTGCTTTCTGAATGAAGGATTCATTTCTATTCATGTAAAGTTTAACGAATGAGTCCCCTAAATAAAATCGTTATATAATTTTGGGAGAAATTTTCAATAGGTACTTACTAAAAACTGCAATTTTAGCGAATTGTTGTAGAAAATTGCTCGTTCATTCTACAACCACCAAACGATCACAAACCTCATCAAAAGAAGAAGGCCTCTTGAGAGTGATCTGAAATGAGATAAAGGGGGAAGAGAGGCGGCGATGCTGCCATGCTGAATTCAGCAAGGTGTTGCCCAACTGCTGAACTGATCATCCATGGGATTCCCTTCCTCCATTGGGTAAACGAGGAATATTTCACCTCAATGGGCGGTGGGTTTTACCGAATGGCAGCCGTCATGAAGAGAGCTGTACGAAGTTGGAATTCCCAGGTGTTTGACTCAACAGCCCACCCTCTCCAAAACTTCAAATGGTTCTTTTAGGAACCAACGAAAATCGTATACCTATCTACAATGCAGTTAAGGACAGAAAAATCGAACGAAAATATCGGCCAAACACTGAACGAAATCAGAAAACGTCGGGAAAACGTCGCTTCAGCTATTCTCAGACTGTTTTTAAACTTTTTTTGAATCCAAAACGTTTTATTTATCTTACATAGGGAAGAATTTATTTTTTTATTGGTTTCTGGTGTGCAGGTAAGCCACACCCAGGATGTTTCTTATAATATTAAAGCAATGCTCCTTTTTTTCTTCCTGAAAAAATCCCACCAGTCTCCAGCGGTTCCCTAATTTCGACAGGAACGTTCTCATGGAAGGCTAAGCTATTGAAGGGATCTCAAAACAGCGTGCTAACCACGTCCCTTACAAATATGATTAAATCAATTAGCCTGGTTATTGTTGTTAGGCTATTGGTTCTCTCAAGGGGGAAAAAAAATACACCGACTCATGTGATCGGTAGTTCGATAATGGGGCAGGTTGGGGCGATACGAGGATAACGACCCGAATATTCAGAGCTTGCGGTTTCACTAGCAGTGACGAAACGAAGCTTTGTGAAGTAATGCATGAATGGCAAAGCATGTCATTAGAGCGCGTGCGCGGATCAAAATATGCACCTAGGAGAAACTCGATGGATGATTTTGTGGTATTGAGTTGTCGCTGTATGTCAAATCGATTGAGTAGTCGTGAGTCACCGAATCCGTTTCATCTTTTGTTAGAACTTGAAAAAATATGAAGTTTTCGCGAACCTAAATGAATTCAAGTGTGAAGCGCAATAGAATGTAGCAGCTTTACTTTTTCAATATGTATTCAACACCCATGGGTACTCTTAATATTTTGCTTAATTATTTCCAATAATTAATCTTCTTTATTGACTAACAGAGAAATGTGTTCGACACCACAACATTTTTTGCTTAAATTTTTAAGGTTAATATCTAAATTCCATAAATGAATTTGAAAGAGAGCTTGTAAACATTTTCAGTCAATGCATTTATCTTTGAGGCCCCTAGAAACTTAGCATAATTTTGAATCAACTTAAAGGAAGAAATAAGTGCGAAGAAGAACATTCTTTGTTATTGGTGGACACGGCTTGCCAATCTAGCGAGGCATAATTATAATCATATATAATTAAGTGGTAATTACAAATGCATTTTTGTCTTATTCATACATACATTTCCAACTTACTCCAAGTTGTTCTGGCGAACAATACTTTATTCCTCATAAAATCAATGATAATAATAACATTTATTTGGCGATCTGCCCTATCTGGGTTGCCCAAGGGGCACAGATTACTGGCTCCATACATTGAGTACATGATTCGCGTTGACTGGTGGATGAAACAGAAAATAATAGTTTACATACTCTTTTGGTTGGTGTTGATGGTGGTGTGGTGGTCTTGGTGTCGCTGTCATGATGTGAAGTTGAGTTTACGGTGAATAGAGGAAGAACTGAATAATGCCGAGAGTATCTTTAAGTACCATGAGGCAAAGAGTTACCACTCGTTTCTTTGATAGACCATGGTTCCTGAAAAAATTCAGGAGATGAGGCGATGTTGTGCCTCTTGCTCCAAACCATAATCCAAACACTCCCCAGTTGTCAATATTGTAGTGCTGTCTTAAGTACGGAACGTGGCGCTATCCTGGTTGGGGTCATTTGTTTCCCACCCAATGGTTGGATCCATCACCTAACCTTTATTTTTAACTCTATCCAGCACTACTATGTCAATAATTATGCTATGGACTGATAAAATTTGCCACTACTTTGACGTGCGGGTTTAGTAACAGTTTATGGGGAAATTATTATCAAAATTATTTTCCATGAAAAAAATACTTGATGGTTATAATAATATTCACACTTATATTCACGTATTTTATATGTCTCCTTACTGCCATCCAATTCATACTCGTATTTTAATTATCATTTTACTTAATGTGCCTATTATTATTTTTATTATTGAAGATCCCTAATGCTATTCAATTCATTTGCAGGTCTCTGAAAGTGGGACTTAACTTCTATACAACCGTAAGTCACATACTATTGTTTTGTAAAACTGCTAATGTAAGACAAACCATGATTTTGTATTTTCTGAAAGTCCTTTAAAATATTCGTAACACCACCCAATCTGGGGTCAATCCTTTGTCACGCCCAAAATATTCTTAGTTTCACCACGCATTCTATATAAGATGTGTAGGGTTGGCCTGTAGACAGTCTCTAATCAATGTCTAGTCAAAGTTTCATTGGATTAAAAGATAGGATGACCTCTGCCCCTGTATTAGCTTTCCCTGACCTAGGACAACCCCTCATACTAGATTGTGAGGCCAGCTTAAATGCTGGAGGTGCAGTTCTATCCCAGAAAAGAAAGGTCAAGAATTAGTCATAGCCTATTTCAGTAAAATGTTGCAGAGACCAGAATAGAACTATCTGCTACGAGACGAGAGCTGCTAGCTACTGTATACAGTATCAGTCATTTCCACCAGTATCTGTTCGGAAGTCCCTTCACATTAAGGACCGATCATGCTGCACTCACATGGCTAACTTCATTCCATCGCCCAGAAGGTCAAATTCCTCGTTAGTTGGAAGCTCTGCGATTTTACAATACTCCACAGAGCTGAGAAAAGCCATGGGAATGCAGATGGGTTATCTCGTCGACCCTGTGGTAGCAAATGTAGTTATTACAATAAGAGAGAAAATGCAGACCGGGTAAAAAGTTTGGCAGCTGTGTTCCTTGACTCAAAAGACAATAATATGCAGAAAGATGACCATTACACCCAATTTGTAATTCAGCAGAAACTCAGGCGACAAAAGCCCGATGCAGCAGAACTTGCAGGGACTGGTGCGAGAATTCGGCAGCTAGTCAACAGATGGGATTCTTTGGGGGTATCGGATGGTCAGTTGTTTCATCATTGGGAAAGTCCACAAAACTCGTGGAAATAATGGCACAGCCAACAGCTCACATAAGAATGGTGTTAGAGCAGTGCCATGATAAGACTACTGAGGGCCACTTTGGATTTTCAAAATATTTATCAAAGGTACGCTCCTGGTGTGAAACGTGTAAAGGGATTGGAATGCGTCAATCAGCCCCGTTGCAACAGGTTTCGATGGGATCTCCATGATGGGGGTAGACATCCTCGGACCATTCCCACGCACCAATAAGGGAAACAAGTATGTTATGGTGGCTATGGACTATTTTACCAAGTGGCCAGAAGCTTTAGCCGTCCCAGACCATCGCAGTTGTCTTAGTTACTTATGTGTTCAGCAGATTAGGGGTGCCCTTTGAGCTTCACACTGGTGAAGTCCAAGCACTTTGAGTCCACATTGATTAAGGAGTTGGCAGAACTATTGGGTATCCACCGAACTCGCTCCACACTCCTGCATCCTTAGTCTGCTGGCCTTGTATAGCGATTTAACAAAAACTGAACTAAGCATCTCGCGCTTTTTGTCGATCAGGGCCTGGGTAACTGGGATGAAAAAATTCCTCTATTTTTGTGGGAATACCGCACAACCCCCAAATTTCGTGGGAATACGACAACTGGGTTACCGACGGCTCAATTAGTGTATGTACGGGATCTAAGGTTTATAATCACCAACAAAATAGAGGATTCTGCCCAGAGTTACAACCTGCATGGACAGGACCATGGGTCATTGAAAGGAAACGAAATGACATACTGTTCCGAGTACAGATGGGACGGATGACTCGATACCTGCATGTGAATCGGCTGATGAAGGCGGACATTGTGCAGCCTGCGGATAGACTTGAGAGAGGAAGAGGGCAATGTAGAGCTACTTCAAAATAATAAATTATTAAGCAAGTTCGTTGGTAGCAGAATATTTATGGGTAAATAGGGACAAATTCATTCTTGCTTAGACTGCTTTAGATCTAAACACGTTTAAATACAGTCATCATCATAAGAAAATGTACATTGTCATTTACAATAAGTTGCAATTAGTAGTAACCTTCTAATAGGAATGATTTTAATTTATAGTACATCAAAAATCACAATATCAAAATGCTGAAAAATATACACGTAATAGGGATTTGCAGTCCTCGCGTTATTTCTAAGTGAGATGACAAGGTGATAGTTTTCACACGACTTTCCAGTTTACAAAGAAAACAAAAAAAATAATAAAAATAAAAATAAAATAAATAAATAAAAAAAATTAAAAAATCTCCTCTTTTTCCAGTATTTTCCTGTCTTAAATAAGAAGATATAGTTTTATAAGTTTTGTGAATTTTTCAAATCAACTATTCAAGATAAAAGTATGTAGATTTTTTAATATGGGTTAAAGAAAAGTGACCGAGAACATGAACACCATATTTGTACACATCCAGCTCATCTAAAATTCCACCTAAAATCTTTGGACTTGGAATAAAATTATTGGAGTCAGAAAATAAGTAGACATGTACTGACCAAAAAAGGAGAAAATATTTAACAATACTGAGTTTTATGAACGGTACAGAATTTACTGGTGGTTAGCTGCATAGTGGGATTCTATAAACCTTTGGCCAACCTTGCGAATAAATAAAAAAACAAATAAGTCAGGTTTAATAAACACGTTACGTTGAGAACCCCGGTGTTGTTGAGGTTAATTGAAGCATTCCCGAGTTGTATGCTGCTACAAGAGATTGCAAACACTCTCTTTTGATCCATGAACCTATATTACGTCATTATAATTTCTTGTAGTCTTCTTTAAATTGCATGGTGTCTGTGTTCGAGTACTCTACCACAGTTTCCTAACTCCTTCATCCAAACATGGACAACTAGACGTTTAACATACAACTGAAAATAACGACGCTAGCACATGGGTGACCGGAAGGTTTATTCTAATTCAGTAGCCCACGAACAAGATGTACTTGCATACGGTATACTGATCGTCCTCCGGATCGCTCTCCTTTAACAAAACACATTAACTTGCACATTGACACTGGACAACAGCTGTAAAAACCTTTTACGTCCATTTTAATTGCGCATAAGCATAACAAGAGTGGTGGATATTGGTGATGCAACTTGGTCGGACTACCTCTCAGACCTCATTATGTAGACGAGTGAATGGGCAGCTTGGGGTAGCCGGGATATCAGCCCATCTGGGAGTCACGTCCGCCGTATCGGACTTGGCTCTGGGACTGTAGGAGGCAACCAGGACCGAGAAATACCTCGTTTTTCAGTTCTAGTTTCATGCACTCCTTACTCGGAGAAATAATATGGGTGAACAGATGTCGACACCCTTTGATGATGCTCATGCATAACTTGTGAACCGCTCGTTTTATCTTCGGACTCCCGGAGAATTCGAAACGTCTGCTAAACGCGTGCGTAGCTCTGTATACATTTACCTACTTAACTTGGCATAGTTGGGATTGCTGTAATTATTCCGAAATACGAAGCTACTCCTTAAATTATAACTTGGAAATTTCATAACACACTAGAGCAAAAGTTTCTGTCATGAAGCATAGTCGTATGAACGAATTTTCGCAAATTACTCGTAACGTATTCTATTGAGTTTCAATGTTATGAAATTTGAGCACTTAGAATACCATGAAATTAGTAACTACCAATTGAATGGCAAACAACTTATTATAAAAATAGCAGTCTCTACTCCTAATGAGATTTCGGGTTTTAGGTTTTTATGGATTTTTCATCACATGATAATGAAATTTAAGAACAGTTTTCGGCACAAATTCGTGCATAAATTTTTAAATGATCTTGTTTATAATCAATAAACTTTATTTGAGTTATATTCGGCTAAAAAAAGTATTACTTTAACCATTTTTATCTGTTTTGTCATTTTTAGTGGTTTTTAATAACTTTTTTTTTTTAATTTCACCAATATGCTCAAAATTTGCTTTTCAACTTTTCTTATGGAATTCTTGATTTTTTGGTGAAAGTACACATTTTTTCATCTCACTCCTAATGTTTATACATAATATAATACATAATACATGTAAATACATAATATAATGTGTATGCATATTAAAAAAGTGTTGTAAGCTAGGGGTCGTTTAGTCGTTTAGCCGGTCTTCACGAAATTCCGTCTCAAAACGGAATTTTATGAAGAAATATTTGGAAAATTTTTATTTTAAATTTAGAGCCATTTACAAAAATTCACTAAAAAGGCAAATATTAAGTATCGTTCGTAATTCACAAATTATCAATAACTATCGGCTCATTACTGATCCCTGATCTCACTTTATTATTTTCACTAATGAACGTTCGTCGAAAGATAAAATATACTTTTTACCCCTCCTCATTATGTTGGATTGCTTTTCACTAATTTAAAAATAGATACCAAAATCGAGAAAACAAATCGTCCATCCAATATCAACAATGGTCCTGAAATCTCGGCATCCTTCCTTAAACTTCAAAAGGCAACATTTTTAATTTGAGTGGGGTTGAAATTTTCACAAGTCTCTATTTCAATAAAACTCAATGAAAGGGTTTTTTTAAATTTATTTATTTTTCATTTTTATTTTCATTTTTATATATATATATATATATTTTTGGATTTGAGGCAATTTAATATTTATTAATCGAAGAAGACCATCTAGAACACAGTACGACCTACCGCTTACCCCCCCCCCCCCCCCCCGCCTCCCTCCTTCCACCCTTCGCGGGTTTTAGGGTGCATTAATGTACTCAACACGACTTTGAATCGCAAACCGGTCTTCAGACGGAGCAAAAAGCAAAACCTCTGCTGTTTCCACTCGTTGGCAAATCTGATTAAAAGTTGGATTTCCTTATTACTTTAGCACAAAATGAATATAATTTATTGTGAAATGTATCTTAATTTATTAGTGAATTACCGACCAAAGAATTAGTGTGTTACAAAGGTATTGAATATTACTGATCTAGTTATAAGTTTTAGCTTCAGAAAATAAAAACCTTTAAGTAGTAATTTATAGTGCTGCCAAAATTATCTTGTCTGGATTCGTTTCGGTTAAACCCACTCCTCAGTCGGCGGAGTAAACGAAATAAATGTTAGAATATTATGTAAACAGTTTTCGTAATTAATTCGTAATACAGGAATCAGCAAAATAAAATAACTAGAATATGCATATATGTAAGTACTTTTTGTCGCTAAATATTACTAATTGTGCAGATGTACATTTTTTTAAGAACTTCTCTCAGTGAAAACAAGCAGGCAATCACAATTCCTCACATTTCGATTTTATGAGCGAATCTAGCGCTATTGTCTTTCGAGAAATATGTTGAAGTCGGTGTCTACCTAACTCAACTGCCCGCTCACCGACCTTGGAGTGAAATATTGAACACTGAATGCGTTTTACGATCACGAGGGTCGCACTTCGGATACTCAAGTGTTTATTCTCACTGCAGGGCTTTAATGTAGGCAATCAAGTCAGCTGGGGTTACACACAATTTGAGTTCGTTAGCCTAGCGCCGAGAAATAAGTATTTCATAATACTTTCACGAATACGTTCACATTTGATTATCATTTACTCAAACCACGTACCTATGTCGAGTATGCAAATTAAAATCTTCATTATAATTTTCTGAAACACTTTCAACATGTACACATGTTAAAATCAGACCATCATACAAGTGACGTAAACAATATTGAGGTCTTGAGTGCATTTTTTTTTTTTTTTTTTTTTTTCCAACATCTCATAGAGGAACCAACTATAGTCTATTCATACTGCAATGTCTGTACATCAGAACATAGATATATTCATTTTGTTTCACAACGTACTTGAATTTTCATACATCCCTAATTTTGGAAATTATTCATTAGTTTTTTCATCCATATTATTAGTTTGTTCTATTCATGTTCATTAGTTTTTTCTACCGTTGTTGTTCTACCGTTTCTATACCGATTTATTTCTTCTAGGCTACTCTTAGTCCGAGAACCTAATGGGGGGTCACGACCTAAACGCTAAAATTCCTGACGATTTCATCAAAATTGGACACAACTTCGTATACTTTTCCTACTTGCAAGGGTTAGCAGATATGAAATCAGAGAGATGGAGCGAAAATATTGAAAACTCCAAATTTTTATTTTGGATGGAATGTATTGCTGAAATTCAGAATGTGGGACAATCCTTCCGCTGTCTTTGGTAAATAAAATTGCCAGCAAGCGTTACTTCCTATGTCACGAACCCAAATTGTTATGGATTAAGCTCTATTTCGTGTTATCAATTAAAATGAAGGTATATTCTTGCATTCCAAAAGTAGCTGATAGATGAAATCAGTCGGTTCACCTGTCATCAATCAGTCCTCCATTTCCGCATCATTTGCGGTTCAAAACGCACAGCCTGCAGAGAAACCACAAATGTTGAAACTCCTCAAGAACTTCACGTAGTTCACCTTTTAGGGCGTGAAAATTTCTGCGGTAACTTCGTAATTAGCTCGGACAAACTCAAATGTTTATTCGCGGTAGGACTTCGTGACCCAAACAAGCAGTACCATCTAGGCCCAACACGTCTGACATGATGAATGAGTTTAAATCTTCGAACTCTTACGTGGATCCCCTAGATTTTTTTCTCCCTTCTAACTCACTAGATGTAACTTCGGCGCTAGATCTTCCTGTGGGCTTGTGGTCAGAAAAATGATTGATGAACTCTCCTTCGGGATCCTCGAAAAATAATCCTCTCGTACAGAAAGAGAAAGTAAGGCACGTCCGCGCAATTAGCTTCAGTTACATATAAGGCGCTCCTAACGCCGACAAATGCGCCTGCGCATCATAGTTCGGTTTGTATGGAAATTTTTTCATTCGGATTCGGTTGGTTTGTATTTGAATTCAGGCCAATTGAGTGTAGGATAATATATGCGGAAGCGCGGAGAGGCTGTGTGTGGATTTGAGGTCTTTCAAATTCTTATCATAGTAGAAAGCTTATTTCATTTCAAAAGATACTGTTGAATTTCATTGTGAAGTTCTTTATCTAGTGAATGGAATGAAAATCGATGGAAATGGAGAATGCATCTTATTTATACGAAGAAAGGGGGGGAAAACAGGAGGTTACAATTTTCATTGTCATTTACGGAGAAATTAGCACACAGACATACACAAGTACACCCATTTATAGGGTTTGTGAAGGTATTATGTTTTCAGTTTGAGACCAAACCGATATTTTGAGGAATATCTCAGAACAATTCACAATATTACGTATCTAATTAGGAAAGTAAAACTGTGTTTTCTGTTTAAGAAATAAAAATATGAATGCAAATTGGAAGGAGCCATGACAAAAGGACCAATCGTCCCGACATCAAGGTGATCCAGATCTATTTCGTTTCCTATGTAAAATCAAAATATGTAGGTATGCGGAATGTGTGATTCCAAACCCAAGCTTAGTCTTACTCGTTTTATGGCGTAATTTACTTATCATACTGACACCGGGTAATATGGTCCCGTCCGGTTTTCTCATTTGCTTTACAATAGGGGAGAATTGGATAGCTTATAGTGAGCGCGAAGGACCAGATTTGTCAGGCGGAGAACCAGATTTGGGTCAGACGCAGGTGTGCTATGTGTAGGCCGGCAGTAAACGCGAGATCTGGATTTTTTTTTTTTTTTTTTTTTAAGTGAACGGCCGAAGCTGATCGTTTCCATTAAGACACCTGACGTTGGCCGCTCTGTCATTATCCTGTCAATACGAACATGAATAATGATGGATCAAATCGGGCAGCCAAACTCTAGCCAACATCGTTGCTAACTGTATTCATTTCCGAGGGATAAACTTGTTTACTTTCATTAATCACAGGAATGGCTGCAAAATTCAAACGCGTTTCCACTGTTTGGTTAGTGAAATAAATGGAACGGAGTGGACCTTACGAATCTTTGAAAGATTCTTCTCTTCTCCGCAACTTATAATGGATACTATTCAGATTTGTCGTCACAGCAGACAACTGACTTGGCCACTTCGTCACAAATCTTTTAATACGTTCATGGATCATGGTGAAACGCATATGGCCCGATTGGTAAGCCAACATGATTGTTGTTCGTATCCAAGTGATGAATGTGTTTATTTTCACTAAACAAAGAAAAAGGTTGCGGAATTATTCAAAAACTGATGTTTCTACTGCTAAGGTTTGGGTGGTGGAGAAGGTGTAAGGGAGAAATGAACCAAATTACGATCATTTCAAAAATTCTTCTTCTTCTATTCCCAATGGATACTGCACAAATTCGCTGACCGGGATGCCCGAGGCTTAGAAGAAAATCGCCATCAAAACTGACCAAAAACGTTTGGAAGTTTTACTTGGAACAACAAATTTCAATGTCGTATATGACTACATATCTCTTTTGTGTTCAACTTGTGTGGATATTACAGCCTATAGCAGCACGAAATAAACCTCTCGAGACAAAGAAATGGAAGAAATTTTTGATGTGGATAATGACCGAAACGTAGAAATCAATCTCAATTTCTTGCACTAAATTTCGTGAAAACAGACAGCATTTTCATCAACTTTTTTTTCCATTCCCTAAGGAACCATTTTCACTAGTTTAATAATATGTATATTAGGTATATTAGGTATATTATATACCGAATGTGGCTGGGTATTCGAAAGCGCTTTAATCCATAGAAGTTTTGATGGCAGTAACCGCATAGCTCTGACAACGATGATTATAGGGCTCGTCTTGTGTTCTGAATGTTGCGGTTAGGTTGGTTTGAGGTCCAATCATCACTTTTTCTCACCTTGGAGCCGTTTCCAAAACTCATTAATGTCATTAGAACATGATTATGAAGTATAACCCTGAGTGGCTACTACAACAAGACATCGTTAGTTTTAGTTCTGGCGAGTACCTTGAAGATCATTGCTACATCTGTGAAGGGTACGATTAACTGTAGCCGAGTTTTATTCCAACGTCGTTCTCTGTACACGATCCCAAACCTGAAGAAAAAAAAACTGGGAAACCAACCCCATTACCCTTACAGCTTGGAAAGGTAACCTCACCGACAATCCCACAAAATCGAAGGCTCGTCTGATAACGCGCCTAGTCCAGAAGCCAAGGCCGAAAATAGTAATTCCAAAACGGGTGGGTTATTTTAAAATTTGACAGAGACCCTCTCTAGGACAGTAAGAGACAAATGCAATGACGGGTTCCAACCAGATCAGCTCACTTGGCTAAATTCTCTCCTATTCACCCTAGAAATTTGAAATTTGGTAAGGACATCGAAAAATTAATAAAATTATGAGCTATTTCCTCATCAGCTAACTGAGATAAATGCTCTCCTGTTCACCCTAGGATATTTCAATTCGTCAAGTAGCCTCTCTGGAAACAAGAGGAATGAAATGGCACATTCCATCCTATTCACCTGAGTAAGTTCAATCCAGTAACATTCCCGCAACCGCTTTTTTTATTATTATTATTTTTTAAAATTTGATATGAAACTAATTTTGTTCTTTTTCAACATGATATGCTGAACTTTGTAATGGGACTCCATTGGGTGTTGTATAGAGTTATCAGATGGAAAAACACGATTGGAGGACTAGAGGGAGGACAAAATATCCATTTGGAGGACAAATGTTTCAAGATTACTTCAAATAACTTCAAATGTATTCAAACATAAATAAAACCAATATTGAAGCACTTTTAAAGAAAACTTATCAGAAATATAAGAACAACTATATTTGTTTTGATTCTCATTTCTCTTCCATACAACCAAATGTGCCACAGCGAAGCGTGGCAGGGTACAGCTAGTTATCTCTAAAAAATAAGCGAATTACAAACAATTTAAAATCGGGCTAATTTTGGGTCAGTCCTCTCCTCCCCCCGTCTAGACTTTTGCCCTTCAAAATCACCTACTGGTGTCAATATTGGTTTGATATCAGTCTGCCAAAGGTCATTCCACTCAAGATTTAATACTTTCCAAAGTTTACATCAAGCATATTTTAGCTGAGACCTTTCCCAATTGACTTAGAGCCGAACTCATAAATTTTATGTCATTTTACACATAAAATTCGCAAAAACGGCCTTTTACTAGTACTTTAATGGGAAAAAAATCTCAGCTAAAATATGGTTGATATGAACTTTGGAACTTGAATCGAATGAGGTTTGGCAATCCTTAATCAGAGCAGTATTAAGGCCGCTAGGTGATTTTGATGGCTAAAATTCTAGATGGGGGAAGGAGAGGACCTTACTATAATTAGCCTGATATTCTATTGTCCTTACCGAGTTATAATTCATGGTTTTTTAGTCGAATCACTTTAGTTTTTTAAGCTCTACATCTTCGCTACTTATAAAAAATTCTGTAGGTTTTGGAATTATAAGAGAAAAACTGTAAAATGGGCAAAAGAAACCAACTTTATGAGGCCGTCATTTTGTGTTCCACCGATTTCGAGATGGTAGACAAAGATTTTCTCATTCAGAACGGACTAAATTTTCAAAATCTAATCTCAAACCTTCTGGAATTACTTCCTATTTCCAGCCTTGGCTCCTGGAATATATAGGTCAGCAAACCTCAACGAATTCGAAGACTGAAGGTAAACAGGAGCACGTGCATTCCCGTCGAGAAGTTGAACGAATTACCCCTCAAGGGGTCGGTAGGTATAGGTGGGTTCAGAGGAACCTGCTTCCCAGAAAAATAGTGCTTGTCTGGCAAAACCGGTAGATTTCGATGACCGAAGTATTCACGGCCGCATCGAGCAAGAAGCCATTCTTGAGGCTCCCGAGAACATCGGTTCCGTCTCTTTGAAGAAAACTAGGTCTGACAATGTGTTTCAACTTCACAGTGCAATTAACCGCGTTCCGTGTTTTCACGTCTCAATACATCACAGGTGCCAATCAAGAATGAGCATTGCGGGAAGTAAACGGACAATTTATATAGACGTTGTGGCTTATTTCTTTAATGTAACCTTGAATGTTGACAGCTGGCTAATCACATTATTCTGTCGTCTTGTTACTTTTCATCATTCTGTGGTTTTCCTCCTGTTTGTGACTATTAGATAGTCTTTGACAACCAAGACCCATTTAGAGCTCAAGAGGGATACTTTTGTTCGAGAATAAACTTACTTATTACAAAAAACAAAGCTTTTCATTGTCAAATTGTGAAAAAACGGGGGCGGATTTTCAACACATTTTATCCCACTCCAAGCAGAAATATTTCGTAGTCGAGCAAAACGTCTTTCATCCGCACTTCCTCCGTGATCTTGAAAATCTTCATTCTATCATCCTCATAAAAGTCCAAAAATGGTTATACGGTTTCATTTGAATAGGTTATACGGCATTCATTGAATCCACAATTTAATCCTAACAATCTGCATGCCTGCCATGGGAACCCTTTATACAAAACTTCAGTATAAAAATTGACGAAAATCGGCTTGAAAGTCACATTCCTTTAACTTGACTCAACTTTCCCTCTACTTTTGCTATGACATTTTACAGTTAACATTGACTAAAAATCACTCTTTCAAAGAAAGATTGAAAGAATGTATTGACACATGAATAAAATACAAAGACAAATACTTTTAAAATAATTGCACTTTCGGTTAAATGTTGATATTTTTACTTGAATGAGCTTAATGAGGCTATCTGAGGGGTAAACTTGCAATCGTATCACCTTCAACGGCAAAAAGAAAACATGCAGACGAGAACACCATGTTGTATTACGATGGTAAGTTGTATTGGTGGTATCATAACAATGGAAATAATGTGCCGTGAATAAATCGAATCATTAGGATGCCCATTCTAATATATTATTTCACTTGTTTAAAATTTTTGTTTAAAATTACGTACCATAAATTCTGTAGTTCAATAGATTTTAATTATGTTAAAATGTTATTTTTAACGTCTCGCGATCTGGCTTGACAGGGTGTAGCAGGCTACATGTTTGTTGCCAATTCTTGATTTCCCTTAATATTTAAAGTGATCACCTAGGTTTCAAATTTTGTGCCAAATGTGGAACTTTCATCTGTTGAAATTTCACACTTTTGACCTAATATTCGGATTCAGCGCACTTGAAAACCCCTTGGTAGCCATTTTCAGCTCAAACGTTTTAGTTTGGCCAATAAACGGGTAGGAAGACCACGTGTGACGTACGTAGTAGCTTGCCTATATGACCTAGCTTCGAAGTGACCTCCTAAAAATGGTTTTTTCAAACAGCAGAAATATCTGAGTCTCTCTTAAGTCTCCGATGCGGTGACACATCAGGTTGCATTTAGGGTCGAAGGTGAAACCGTCATATCCGCGGTACATCTGAGGTGATGTGGCAACACTGGCTGCACCCCAGGAATCAGAGCATCAACCGCCCTCCGCGACGAATCTCCGATTTCCATAGTTGGGGTGGAGGACCCAACACCGCCCAAACTCCAAAATTCTCTTTCAGAGAAGGCAGATTACTCATTCGTGATATGGTAAATCGTTTTGTAGGATTTCGTGTTTTCTCTTACCTCGGGACTACTATTATGTATACTTACCTATTGTGAAGTGAGTCTCGACACAAAAGAGTCACCCGATGTCCTACCTACCATGAACAATGATACACAATTACACCAGTCGTATTTTATGCCATCAAGAGTTTTTCAAAAAGGCGTAATATGAAGGAAATCGCTAGATTTTAAGTTACCAAAACAAATGATTTCATCGGGGAACGGCTTCACCCTCACGGTCCGCTTCGCAGAGGCGGAGGGGGGGGGTCGGTACGCCGTGACGTCCGCTTCAGATAATTGGCCCAAGAAATTTTCAAAAAGGTGCAATATGAAGGGTATCGGTTTATATTAAGTAACCAAAACACCCGTGCGAAGAAAGTAAATGATGTCATCGGAGAACGGCATCACACCCTCGGTCCGCTTGGAGAACCTCGCTGCACTACACAGTGTTTCGCTCCTGGGGGTTTCGGTGGAGAAAATCAATATTTGTAGAAGTTTGCGGAATGAACGGGTTGAAAATTCAAATTCAGTATTAATTTCTGTAAAGAATTCTTCCGGTTTTGATACTTAACAAACCGGTACTCAGACTTTTTTAAACTGACAAATGTATACCACTGGTTTTCAATATCCATTTCCTGATAAGAAGAGACATAAATTAAGAATTAATGTTCAAAACTTGAGAATGTTGTTCGTTAAAACCTCCGGGAGCAACATTCCTACCCAAGCCAAGATGATCAGAAGGGGAAAAATTAAATATCAGATTTCAGAGGAATAATGTCTCTAGGGGTCCCGCACAGTAGTTTCCTATTTTATGCATTCAGGTGAGGGCATAGAGTTGCCCAGAGAGGTTTATCTATATTTATAAATCGTAAGTATGTCTGTCTGTACATTGATTAGAATCATAAAATTTTGCGTTTATTTTCCGTTTCAGGCTATTTGTAGACGATTGGTACCACTTGCTGTCCGTATGTTTGTCTGCTTTTCACGGTTACAGTTCTTTTCACGGTTCTGTGGACAGCTGATACGAGTGGTGGGGAATGTTTGTATTAGTCCGACTTAAATTTTAGGCTATTTGAAGTTTTTAAAATTTGAGCCAGAGGCTGTGTTTTAGGGGAGGGGGAGGGGGTGAAATGGGGTATCTTAGACACCATTGAACGAACTGGGGATCTGATTGGGCGAATATGTTCGGATTACTCGAACTTGGACCACAAGCTACTTGAAATTTTCCAAATCTGACCAATAGGGGGTGTTTTCGGAGAAGAGGGGGGTGAAATGGGGTATCATGAACATCAGTAAATAAACTGGAGACGTGATTGATTAATTTATATACCTATAATAGTAACCTATTGTTTTTGAAACTATTGTAACTTGCCAAGAGTTATCTCCTCAAAATCGGAATATTACATCATTTTGCGCCTAAAACCTCTGTAATTAGGATTACAGACGATCCAAGAGATTCGCGTTTACTTTTTTTAAATGAGAGTACTTTGACACTTTCCTGCAAAAAGTGTTTTGCTTTTTACTATTTTTTAATGTTTCGGTCAAATGTGACGTCAAACTATATAATAGGTAGGTTGGTTCCGTCCATGCAGAAATGGTACAATTACTTAGGTTTTTGCCAGGACTCAAAAATCATAGGAAGAAAACTACTTATCGTAGAATAGTGAACCTATGCATCGTATCTCCAGAACCTATATCGAGTAATTTTTCCTTTTTTATCTTATGCAAAATCACACTATCGCACAACCCAGGAAACGGTTAAAAAACAATTCAATTCCATTATTTTTAAACGCTAATTCTGATGATGTGACGTTCCGTGAATTTACTTGGTTTTAATAGGTGATTTTCTATTGATTGACGGGGTTTGATCCAAAACTGTCATTATATCTGACATAGCAATTTTCAAGCCATTTATTGATATAATTCAACTAAAACGTTTTTGTTTTACCGGACTAAACATTACTGGAAATTCGGAAGAAAAAATCGCGAGTTACGTGTGTGGTCAGTATTTTTGTTCAGTCTTCTACCAACTGCAGACGACACACTTAACCAAAGTACATACAGGAAGAAATGCTAAACAGAGGGAGTGCTTTTTTCTTAATCTGTTTTTCTTTTTGCATTTTGCATGATACGGATACGAAGCTTCTCCACTTTCGGTAGTTGTGATGCCCAAAGCTTTCACCGAATAGCAAGGACGATGCCCGGAGGTCAGAACCTCTTTTTGGAGATGATCACGAAACTCCACACCTTCCCATAATTTAACTACACATTCACATCCTTATTTAGGGGTTGCCTCTCGTCCGACCTGGAAGTGCGTACGTTCATCCCTAAATTAGCTATAAATCGTGAATAACGAAAACCAATTTTAAAAATTCCACTGTCACACAAAATATGTTGGTTTGATTTGTGGCGGAAAAAGACGGCTTATCGTTTCACCTCTTCTCTCCAAGAAAAAACGCTGCAAATTATTACACAATGGTTAATATTTTCTATATTAGATAACCCTTCTACGCAGAACACTCTTTCTTGTCTATAGTTATTAAAACTATACAGAAGAAGTAGGTACTCATTGTACCTTATCTAAATATAGGTAACCACTAGCGTAGACGAGTACCGAGGAGAATTAATTAAATTAAAACTCTTTACTAGTCCGTCAGTATTCAACAAGAACTGACCTGCCAGCTGAAAGTTAATGAGGTAAAATAAATCACCTACCTACAATTCACAAGTCCTTGTTCATCTATAGGTGTCAAAAATTATTATAAACTAGATCTCAGGAAGTGAGAATTCTATTGGAATTATATCAGCTGATACTATCGTCCTGGTTTAGAGGCGATTTTTACTGTTTCACTAGTTGCAATTCACTCTTTTTTTTTTTTTTTTTTTTTTTTTTTTAAACTGTGGATATAATTGTGCTGCCTGGAACCAATGAAGCTAATAATCCGTCTTAAGAAAATAAATGGGTACCTTTAAAGTAATGCTCAAAATTTCTTTAGAACGAATGAAAATTGAAGAAATATGTGTGTGACAACGATCCGTGGACAAAAAGAAAGACCCATCTGCAAATATGGATTCAATAATGAGGATTGAATGAATGAATGGATTCAATAAATAATCGGAATTCAATAATGAGGACCGACATGTCGATTTTATAACAAAAAACAGCAGTTAATGTGTCTTCTACGGGCATTCGCAATGAGCATTTATTTTATTGTACCCAATCACAAGAAGCATTGTATAAAATGCTGATATTGTTAACTGCAACACACTACAGTCAGCAAAGTGATGGGAAATTTCACCTAACACTTTTAAGAAATTGCGTCCTGTTTTGTCAGCATAAAAAGGTTCGAAAGAATTACAACATCATATCTAGAAGCAGCGAGACAGCACTCCCATATGACACGGATGATGTGTGAAACATTTCGCGGTTGTTCACAAAAGCAAAGGCAAAAATATGTCAAAATGAAGTCGAATGCCCTCATACAGATGCATATTAAGCGGTATCCACCAACATTGTTTTTCCGAATAAGATCCCCCATTTTTGGCCTAGGGGTCATATCAGTATGAAATTCGCGACACCGACCCCACTATGCAGATCAACAACAGTGTTCCGTTGAAATAGAAATACAAAGTCATTTCTAGGAAATATAACACTTATTTATGGCGATGGGTAGTACATTTCGGCATAAATTCGCTACAAATAGGTACATTGGTTCAAAATTGAAGAGGTGTTTGGTACAGTGGTGAGTGATATTTCCTGATCAGCTGTTTCTCTCCTGTTTACCCTAAGAAAGTGAAATTAAATGGGCAGACTCTCTCAGACATTAAGAGATGAATGAAAAGGTTAGACTTATTCCTGATCAGGTGAGTGGCCTAAATTTTTTCTTGTTCACCCTTGGAAGATGAAATTTGGTAAGGTAACTTTCTGGGGCATTAAGAGACGATTGAAGTTATGGGCTCTTTCCTGACCAGAGAGCTAATTTCTTTCCTGTTAACCCTATAAATTTGAAACTGGATAGGAGAACTCTCTAGGACATTAAGATACAATGGAATGATTGGGGTCTTTCCTGATCAGCTGAGTGAGTTAAATTCTCCCCCGTTCCTCCTAGAGAGATTAAAATATACAAGGTGACTCTCTGGTACATATTAAGAGACGATTGAAATGATGGGTTCATTGCTGATCACCTTAGTGAACTAAATTCTCTCCTATTCGCTTTGGAAAGTTGAAATTTTATTAGACTTTTTATTACATTGAGATCTGATTGATATGATGAGCTTTTTCCTGATCAGCTGAGTGAGCTAAATTCTTTCCTGTTCACTCTAAAATGTTGAGAAAGCGAGACTCTTCGGACATTTGGAAACGAATATAAGCTGAGTTAGCGCAATGACTCAGCACATTTACCACCTATCCAAACATATCCATGATTCAAGGTTTTCCCATGAAGTGGTGTTACTGGCTTATTTATTTTTCCTAAATTCAATTCATAAACTTCTAAGCGACAAATCGTTTCATGTTTGTGGAAAGCTCCCACCTAGTGCTTTAACTAAATACTATTCACAGTTGTGTTTACATCATAAGTCTGAAGAAATAAGCTTATAATTATTATTTCTAGCACTGGCCGTCATGGTTTTGGGAATTTATCCAACTTGTGCCTGATGACAAGGATATTAAAAACTCAACATGCACAGTCATAATGTATAGGGTTTTTTTACATCACTCTCAACCATCAGTTCAATTTAAAATTTATGACTTTGGGAAGCACAGCTGGTTAATACCGCCAGTTCATACGATTATATATATATGGCAATAAACAAGCCACTAGATACATAATATGGATTTTAAATTGAATAATTTATGATTAAAGAAGCCGAAGATTACTTCTTCTTCGCTACGCAATGGTCGTGCGAAGAACATTATCGATGCAGGCTATTTCAGTTATATCATCGTCTCCTACACAAACACATCTTCCTTTCTAAATTGGCCACCTCCAGCCCATCTGGCTCTCCAGTCTGCCTCGCCCCATCTTACAGCTTTAAAAGCCTATCTGAGGCCTCTTCTGCTCATAGAAGTAAACCCCAGTACATGACGACCAACCTGCCCATTAGTTTCCTGCATATTACCTTCGTGACGGATCACGAAGAAGGGGAGGTTAGAATTGTAGAGCACAGCATTTAAACCTAATGCCTCGTTCCCTGAGTCTTTCCCCCGAAGCGATGTGAAAGTTGTTGATGGTTCTAAGCCGTGCGGGGCAGTGCGCGCAAATACCTTGCAAGAGCTCGGTTATTACCCGTCCGCCCCCCTTTAATCCGATTCTAATCTTTATTCCGACTTCCTTGTCATCCGGGGTCACGAAAACTAACTCTTATCGCTCCATCACTATGTCTTTCACCACCTTCATCGCCAGCTATTGTGATCTAATCTTGAATGTTTACAAATTGACAACTATATCATTTCAAACTCACTAACAAAAACAAATATGTGAGTTCCTCTCCAAGCCTTCAGATATTATTGTAAACGCACGCTTACCATCCGTTCAATTTAAATATTGAAATTTCGAGCATTTTTGAGAATTTTAATGATGTAAATTATTAGCATTTATACGAATAAAAAAATCCTACAAATTATTACACAGAGGTTCGCTGTATAGCCCTTCTGTACAAAAGACTGGAGTACAAATAAATTACATGTGCATAAACAAAGCCTTTGGAATTAACATCATTATCTACGTACAATCGCATAAACGTAGGAAACTATCGAAAGACATTTTATGAAATGAAATAAATCTACCTACGCTTCAGTAGCCCTTCTCTATGTAGTTAACAAAAATTGCGCTGTTACACAAGCAAACAAAAAACTTTTGTCTTGCATCTTCGATAAAAATAGCATATCTTACCTTTGGTTTGATAAACCCAAATTTCCCGTGAGAATTCTTCTACTTGCAACGATTTTGGGATATTAAGAATATCATCAAACCCTACATTATGTTTATTCAGTGTCATAAATGTAACTGTGTGAATTATCAAATAACGTTAGTAGGTGCATTGTCATATAAAAACAACCTCTTCCAAGTGTTTAGGAAGACTGGGAATAGGCTATTCAATATCATATTGCTCTGTATGTATTGCTGAAGGATTGTTAGGGTACATTATGGCAGATATTTTCTTTGTTGATGTGAGTTAAAAATTGCGCTAAGTGAGTCTAGCGTGTGAATTAGAAATAAACTTGACTTTGTATAAAAAATTTAAAACTTATGCGTGATCATATATATTTTAGCTTTTCAAAAAAAGGCCTTCTGTCCTCAAATTGGTTTTTAATTCTCTCCAAAGTCTCTCCCCTGGAACTAGGGCTTCTTCAGGGAGACAAAATTCTAAATATAAAATTCAAAATTCGTAAAATAAATACTTTTAATACTTTAATACTTTTAAATAAATTTTTGTTAACTGAATTTCTGAATTCGAGTTTTTATTACACAAAAAAAACGATAAATATTTATTTTACAAATTTTGAAATTTATATTTAGAATTGTGTCTACCTGAAGAAGCCCCAGTTCCTGGGGAGAAACGTTGGAGAGAATAAAAAAAACCAATTTAAGGACAAATAGCCCCTTTTTGTAAAGTCATTATTTGAACTGTCTAAATAAAGAAACGTTAAGTATATTTTAGATCCTTAAAAATTGCCCTAAGGGAGTATTGCGTGCGAATTTGAAATAAACTTGACTTTGAATGAACAGTTAAAACTTGTGCGTGATCTCATGTTTTAGATCCTGGGCTTACTTTGTTACCCCAGCAGGTATAAAACTTAGGAAATTCACATTATATGGTCGTGCACGATAGGAAATTAGAGCCGGAGCTCGAGGATGATGGTTTTACCCGCGGTATCACACTGTCTGGCACCGATAAAGGAACCCGGTATTCGACAAGGAGAATTTTGACGTAGGTGGGGAGGAGCTGAGAGGTATCAGATCTGGAATGGTGCTCGTGGGGCTGCGTGTAGGGTATATAATTTGTAGGAGATATTACATGCATAGTCTTTCCTACCCTGATCCTCTTCGGGTAGGGGCTATATGTAACGTATTTTCCTAGCCGCCTACATGCTTCCCCGTCTCATACTAAGTTTATTGGTAAAAAACACCTTGCACCTAAACACTAAAGAGTGATGATGGTAGAATACGTTTTTCACCTCGATTTCAAATTTAATCTTCATAGACAGAATAGCAAAGAAATTAGCTCCGGAGATCACAAGGCAACGGTAACATTGGCTTTCTTGTGTGCTTTATTAGATGCCATTGTTTTTAGTCATTGTTGCGTTATTGTTAGAAGATAAGTTTCGGCTAGAAGGTATCTTGTGAAAACGAATTCTACGTTTAAAATAATATTTACAATAAAGTCGGGTAGGACAGTTGATACTCCTTTATCAATAGGAGCACACGCAAAAATACAGTTATTCTGTACAGTTGGTAGGGTCTCTGCACACACTGAGAACACATGAAGGCAATGAAAGACCTTTTTTGTTCAATAATTCCCAAAGTTACACAACTAGTAGTACAGCACATGTGTGAGGTTCAAGGCTTATTTTGGTCAACTTCCTTAACTCCGAAATATTGGTGCTATATAGCCTTGGTCATCTAACAGGTCGTTTTTTATTCGAAAAAGTAACTTTTTCACACATTTAGTATAAGTTTGATGGGATGTATACACTCTTTAGTGGCATCCTGACCGCTTTATAACTTTGATAACGGGTGACAATACTGGAATTGCATCTTGAACAATCCCATAAATCCCAATTGAAATGCAAGGAAGTATAACCTAATTAGGTTACATCAAGGTTCTGTGATTCGCAAGAAAGTTTTTTGTGAATCACAGGCAGCTATTAGACTGCCGACCCCAAAACTGATACTTCTCTCAGTATTAGGCACAACATATTCATATCTCAAAAACCAAAGCTAATTGATAACTTTCATGTCAAAATTTGGGTCAAATATCATAGAGGAGGACAGTTTGCAAGACAGATACAATTCTACTGTCGTACAGTGTAACAATATACTTGATTTCTTGAAAAGAGAATTCCATTGTGAATATATCGACTGGCTTATCGTAGCAATTAATGAGAGGGTTATACGGTGAGGGGGGTGGGGTTTACGTACGTACTCATTCACGTTCATGTAGACGTTATGTTTTCCCTAGGTCTTGCTCAAAGGAGAGCGAAGAGCGAACGGATGAACATAATAGTCGATGAGCGTATACGGGTGATCTTATTCAATTCTTGAACAAACAAACAAAACGAATATAAATTAATAAAACATATCACACATACCGAAATATTATTTCAAAAGCCATGCCCAGATTTCAGTATCATCCTCGGTCCACATGTGATTTTTAATATTATAAAAACTAAAGCTAAAAACTTTTGACGGACGGATTTTTAACATTTTTATTTTGTAATTATTATTATTATTTATTTCTTTTTTTAATCTCTCAACATAATCTATCAAATTTGAGGGGGTGAGGGGTTTTTTCTTTTCTTGGACGATCACAAAGGTTCCTTATTGAAATCTTACTTCACAAGTGGAGCTTACCATCAGTAAATGTAGATGATATAGGTATGTCTATCAGGTTACAATAAAGTCTGTGTCTCTCATCATAAATATACCTTTATGGAAGCTGTGCTTAGTTGGATTGTAAACGTCAAATGTAACAT
Organism: Adelphocoris suturalis; assembly: GCA_030762985.1. Lineage (NCBI taxonomy): Eukaryota > Metazoa > Arthropoda > Insecta > Hemiptera > Miridae > Adelphocoris > Adelphocoris suturalis. The sequence continues at coordinate 44,880,213 of CM061041.1, forward strand.
GATCTAACATAATTGTAACATAATCTATCAAATTTGAGGGGGTGAGGGGTTTTAGCGAATTTTCTTAGAAAATAAAGCTATTGCAATGGCTCCAAAAATTTTAAAATAAAAATTTTCAAAAATTTTCTTCATCGAAATCTGTTTTGAGGCATTCTGAAATGATTCCTGGATTTTAACGCTTTTTTATATGTATATATATATATATATATATATATATATATATATATATATATGTATAAGTATATATATGTATGTGTCATTCCATACGATAACTCTCGATAGAATTGAGATAAAAACTTCGTTCTTTCGCCATAAAATCAAGCATTTCAAAAGAAAGGATGAGTTCGTTGGACAACACTTTTTGAGCACATTAAATTGGTTAAATTTCAAAAAATGTACTAAAAAAATCACTAAAAAAGGCAAAAAACTGCTAAAAATTAACAAATTTCTATTTTTTAGCAGAATGCTACTCGAAAAAAATTAATCGAACATGAACTAGGACATTTAAAAATTTAAGCACAAAATTGTACTGAAAAATGTACTTAAATTTCATTAAAATAAGTTAAAAAACAATAGGAACACTTGAAAAAATTGTAAAAATCCACAAAATCGTTTGTTCATTGGAATATTACTGACAAAAAGTTAGTTTGTTATAAAATGTACAATAAAATTTCTATTTTTCCCCAAAGTGCTCAAATTTCAACAGAATTTAACATAAATGTAATACGACCATTTATGAAAATTCGCTCATACGATCATGCTGCATGACTGGAACTTTTTTCTTTTCTTGGACGATCACAAAGGTTCCTTATTGAAATCTTACTTCACAAGTGGAGCTTACCATCAGTAAATGTAGATGATATAGGTATGTCTATCAGGTTACAATAAAGTCTGTGTCTCTCATCATAAATATACCTTTATGGAAGCTGTGCTTAGTTGGATTGTAAACGTCAAATGCAGGTTGCAAAATACACCCAGTGATCAGCACCATGACTTTAATTGGCAACAAAACAGCCGGACAAAAATATAACTGGACCGGCCACCTAGGAGTCCCCAAAGGTGACATAACTTGACCAGCCCACTCACCCCATTGAATTATTGCAATCTATCGGGTGCGTCGCCCATGGCCATTTAGGAGTTGCGTACGCCTAAATTAAAAAGTAGAAGGAGAAAAAACACTCTGGTTTCTAGAAACAAGCAGATACTACTTTCACATGTCCATGAACTAAATAGCTCAGTCAATCTTGCCGAATTACGAATATAATCCTAAAACAGTAGTAGCTAGTATTGGTTAATCTTCAGTGGGTACCACTCATTAATTGGAACATATTGCAATATCCTGTGCTCTCTATTGAGAACTAAATTTATAATCTAATTAGTTGCGTTTACACTTTTCCACACACCACATTTGATTATTTGAATAGTAAAGAAAATGTCAAAAGGTAGAAATGTAAATACAGCGTGGAACTTTTTGACACAGTAACATAATTTTGCTGATTCTTAAAAACATAGAATTACTTTGCAAGCTGCAGTATTTTCTAGTCATGTTATAAATGTGCCTTAATGAGGAGTGCTATCACTTATGCTGCAAATTATTAAACAGTGGTTCATAATTTCTGTATTGTATAGCTATTCTACGCAGAACACCTGTCTATATTGTTGGGCCGTTGCCCCGGACGTTGTCAAAGAGTTGTAATGTCAACAAGTAAAATTATTAAATAGTTGGATTTCGTTCTTGCAAGTGCGTGTTTTATTATTCAAAGTGTCAAAGTATTACACTGGTGTCAGAAGTGAGTTCGTGACTACATTTACCGCTCAGTGGGACTGTTCAGTGCTAATTGGACTGGTTGTGACTAATGGCAGACGAAAGTGATACTGTGGGTGGTAATGACCGAAGGGTGCTCCGCAGTGGAAGAGTAATAGGACCAGTTCGAGGAGGGGAGCAAGATCCTCCAGAAACGAGTCCACACAGGTCAGGTGGCGCTGAGTCAGACAGAGATTGGCGGCAGGCAGTGGCAGACTTGCAACAGCAGATGGACGGGATGATGGAGCTGCTGCAGAGATTGCCCTTTCTGGGTACAGGGGCAAATAGCAATGTAGGTAGTAGGCCAGGGGGCCAAGAACCGCTGGTTGTACCAAATGATCAACGGCCACACAGTCGGGTGAAGCCAGGGTCATTTGATGGGTCACAAGATTGGGATGACTACTTGCATAAATTTCGGGTGGCTAGTAGGGCAAATGGGTGGACAGCAGCCGAGCAAGCTGACCAGCTGACAGCAGCGCTTCAGGGGCCCGCTCTGGCAGTTGTTGTACGGCTAGGGCTGGAGGCCTCAGTCACAACCATGATTCAGGCACTCGAGGATCGATATGGGACGCATGGACAGGAACACTTGTTCATGCACCAACTACGGATGAGGCGACAGGCGCCAAAGGAGAGCATTGCCGCCTTTGCAGCTGCTTTACAGGCATTGGCAGGAAAGGCATTCAAGGGGTCCCCAGTCACTGTGGTAGAAACAATGGCTTTGCAGCAGTTTCTTGATGGTCTTTACGACCTAGAGTTGCGTAAGCTAGTTGGAGCCTACCCTACAACGGAGTTGCGGGCAGCTGTGGGTTATGCCATACAGGCAGAAGCAAATCTCATCCGAGCACATGGGGGAAGTGGACGGTTCGTCGTGCAAAGACTGGGTGAAGATGATGAAGAGCCTCAGGCAGAAGGAGTTGGTGACCCAGAAACCATCAACCAAGCAAGAAGTGGTCAGGTTGTATGTTATGGTTGTGGGGGTAGGGGACACATGAAGCGACAGTGCCCTTCCAGGTGGACTATTGGCCAGACTAATAGAAATCTGAGAATGGGAAACGGGGGAGCACCGGCTTAAGGGGCCCTCAGGCGGTGCAAGACAATGAGGCCCACAGTACAGTTCTGTTAGGGGTAAGAACTGGTTTTACCCTGGCCCTGCCGGGAGAAATAGCAGGGCAGGCATGCCTTATAGTGATTGATACAGGGGCTGCAGTTACTGTGGTACGGCCGGATGTTGGCCAAAGGTTGGAAGTGTCGTACACTCCCAGGAGTCTCAAATCAGCCACAGGGGAACCAATACGGGTGATTGGTAGGGCAGAGGCAAACATCAAGTTCAAAGAAGGCCTGGAGTTTACACACCCTGTATTGGTGGCTGACATTGCAGATCCATGCCTGCTAGGGTTGGATTTTTTGGTTAGTAAGGGGTGCGTTCTGAATCTTCAGCAGAATTATCTCTCCTTTGGGGACCACCGGATCCGAATAAACCAATATGGTAGGGATGAACTGGCAGTGGGGGGAATAAACATGCCACTAGGGGAGCCGTTGGAACAGATGATTGAGAGGGCATCTATGGAATTGACTTCAGATCAAAAGAAGAGGTTCCGGGATCTGGTGACAGAGTTCAAGGATGTGTTTGCAGAAGGCACAATGGAATACGGTGCTGCAAGAGTACCACCACATAGGATTGACACGGGACAGCACAACCCAGTGAGACAACCACCAAGGAGGATTGCTCCAGTCAAGCGACCAGAAGTCGACAAACTGGTTGAGGAAATGTTAAAAGCTGGAGTAATAGAGCCATCAGAAAGCCCTTGGGCTAGCCCCATTGTCTTGGTGCCGAAAAAGGATGGGAGCACGAGGTTTTGCGTTGATTATCGCAGGCTCAATGAAATCACACAAAAAGATGCTCACCCCTTGCCCAAGACAGACGAGTTGCTAAATGGGCTAAAGCAAGGGAAGTGGTTTTCAACGCTCGATTTTCAATCGGGATACTGGCAGATTCCAATGGACACGGGGGCTAAATTGAAAACTGCGTTTTGTACCCCATCAGGACTATGGCAGTTTAGAGTCATGCCGTTTGGGTTGACCAATGCTCCGGCAACATTCCAACGAGCCATGACAAAGGTCCTGTGGAAGCTGTTGCGTCAGGGCCGGGCCTTTGTTTACATTGACGACGTGCTGGTCCTGGCACGCACGGTGGACGAGCACTTGGAAACATTGAGTGAACTCTTCCAGCTGTTACGGGAAGCAAACCTGAAGCTAAACCTGAAGAAGACAACACTGCTGCAAACGAAAGTAAGCTACCTAGGACACACAGTTTCCCATGAGGGAGTGCATACTGATCCCAAAAAGCTCAAGGCAATTCGAGATTGGCCCTCCCCCACCACAACCAGAGACGTGAGGGCGTTCACCGGTTTTTGTGCCTACTATAGGGATTTCATCCCTCATTTTGCTGGAAAAATGAAGCTGCTCTATCAAGCGGAGAATAGCAGGCCATTTACCTGGACAGTCGAGCATGAAGAGGCATTCCAGTGCATGAAAGAAGAGTTCGTTAATCCCCCAGTATTGGGACTGGCCAAGGACGATGTACCATTCATCATTGACGCAGACGTCAGCAATTTTGCCATGGGTGCCACACTGTCCCAGGTGCAGGATGGTCAAGAGCGGGTCATCAGTTATTTTAGCAAGTGTTTGTCGAGGCCACAGCGAAATTATTGTGTTACTCGGAGGGAGCTTCTCAGCATTGTTAAAGCTGTGCAGCATTTTGCGGAGTACGGGATTGCAAATGGGTTACCACTGACCATCCGAACAGATCATGCTTCCCTGAAATGGCTGTTAAATTTCAAGCACCCGGATGGACAAATGGCAAGGTGGTTGGAAATTTTAGCTCCTTTTTCACCACAAGTGGTCTATCGGCCAGGGATAAAGCACGGGAACGCAGATGGGCTATCACGGCGCCCATGTCTTGGGGAAGACTGCCGGTATTGCCGGAAGCGAGAAGAACAGGAGGAGGCCCAGCACTTGCGACGTTGTCACTTGGAGGCATCTTTTGGGCGTGAGGAAGGTGCCAAGGCTCAAATTGCAGACCCAGTGTTGGGTAAAGTAGTGCGTTGGGTACAAGAAGGGCATAGGCCAACGCCAGAACAGTTGGAGGCATGCAGCGCAGAAGAACGAGTCTATGCAGCCATGTTGGGGTCGCTCGAGTTGGTTGAGGGGTGCCTATATCGAAGATGGGAGTCTCCAAATGGGAAGAACGTTGTTATGCAGTTAATCGTGCCCCAGATCTGGCGTAAAAGGCTGTTTGAGCAGTTCCACAACTTAGGACATTTTGGAGAAGCGAAGACGGCTAAGGCGTTGCGGGCTCAGCACTATTGGTCAGGGATACATAGTGACATCAAGATGTGGTGCAAAACCTGCCAGGTGTGTCGAGAACGCTGCCAACAGAAACACCGAGCGCCGCTGCACACCAGGGTGGCTGGGATTCCCTTTGAGAGAGTGGGAATAGATTTAATGGGGCCACTTCCCAAGTCACGTCAAGGAAACCGCTACATTCTGACGCTCCAGGACTATTTTACAAAGTGGCCGGAGGCCATACCCCTGCCTGATGTGAAATCAGAGACTGTCGCACGAGCTCTCGTCAATCATGTGGTCTCTCGGTTTGGAGTACCCCAAGAAATTCATTCAGACCAAGGTCGGAGCTTCGAGGGAGAGGTCTTTCAGGAGGTAGCCCGACTGTTGGGAATTCACAAAACAAGAGCAACGCCCTTGCATCCTCAAAGTGATGGACTCGTGGAAAGGTTCAATCGGACGTTGTGGCAGCTACTCTCCAAGTTAATGACTGACCATCAAGAAGAATGGGAAGATTTGTTGCCCATAGCCCTCTTGGCATATCGAGCAGCCGAACACTCCAGTCTCGGATTCTCGCCTGCCAGGGTGATGTTTGGAAGGGAACTGCAGTTGCCCGTACACCTCCTTCTGGGTAACAGACCACCAAGTACGACTGTACCTGAGTACGTGGAAGATCTGAAACGGCGGTTGACGGACATCCACGAAACAGCACGAGAGAGGCTCAAGCTCCAGGCAGAGGACATGCGAAAGAGGTACCACGTGAAGGCCAAACTCAACACTTACGAAGTGGGAAACCAAGTGTGGTTCTTCAACCCTCAAAGAAGAAAGGGCCTCCTGCCTAAACTGCAGCGTAGCTGGGAGGGCCCATGCACCATCGTTAAGGTCCTCAACGAGGTGGTGTTCCGGATCAAGACTGTACGGGGAAGACTGAAAGTTGTGCACCATGACAGGCTGGCGCCGTTCGTCGAAGAACGAGGAGGGAATAGTGTTGGGCCGTTGCCCCGGACGTTGTCAAAGAGTTGTAATGTCAACAAGTAAAATTATTAAATAGTTGGATTTCGTTCTTGCAAGTGCGTGTTTTATTATTCAAAGTGTCAAAGTATTACAATATTATTAAACGAATCATTAGGTAGGTATCTAATGGGTATGCCTACTGAAGAAAAATGAATAAAATTAAATAACACACCTAAACTTTCTTTACACGAGCTGTAATGATGCAGTGCCGTGAATTGGCAAAACAGCGGCGTTACCTTAAAGTTTTCGAGATCTCGATTTTTCAATATTTCAGCCCTTGATTACTACCCTTTATGGTTGATCAAAATTGATGCCGATGTTACTGGCACATCTCCCGCTAATGTATGATTTTTCAGCCAAACTTCATAAACTTTGGTTCAGTACCTAGTTTTGGAGAAACGATCTGAACAGCGTACGGTGGACGGACGGATTTTTTTAAAATAGATTTTATGCAATTTGAAACGTAAACCAACAAAGTTTGAGGGAGGTTACTTTTTTTGTTAGTTACAAAGGTTCATTATTGAAAATAATAAACCAAACGAATTTCTTGCAAAGTTTTAGCAAATTTCTTGTATCGATTCCTAGTAAACGTAAACTCTTCTATTACATCTTTATTAACTATGCAAACCAATGCAATAAATAATTATTCTTCGAGAAAGGAAAAGGTCTTTGCATATCATTATCTGGTTGCCTTCAAGATTTGGTCTCTCATTTTGAAGGAAGAATTTATTTTGAAAAAGGACGAACTCATTATATAAAAGGACGAATTCATTATGTAAAAGGACAAATTCATTTTGAAAGAGGACGAATTCATTTTGTAAAAAGACGAATTCATTTTGAAAAAGGACGAATTCAATTTGAAAGTGCTATACATCGAATCCGTTAACACCGGTTTGAGTTTGATCAACAAGCCTGGGATCCAAACACGAACAAAGGCTTTTTCAGTGTCAAGAAATACTGCATGGCAAACTTCCTTGTTTTCGTAGTTTTTTTTCCCGTAAGAACGGAATTCTCATCTAAATCCCAAGGGAAGTTATCGTCTACAATGACATACACACGTACACAAACACACACCCACACTATACATACGCAAAATTTAGGAATTGTTTAGAATGCCTCAAAACGAATTTGTTTGTAAGAATGTTTCAAAAATTCGTATTTAAAAATTGTTGAGCCATTGCAATAGTTTCATTTTGTACGAAAATTCGCTAACTGGTTAGAATAACATAAAACATAAAATGTGAATGGATAGACCATGTCGATTTATGACTCGAAAGTAACGCATATATATCTTATTTAAGTCTGTTAATGTAAATCAATTGAACAAAATACCTGCTAACATAGGTCAAGGCCAGAATAACGTAATGATGCTAACCCTCAACACTTAGCTGTATTGATGGTTTGAGTCTAACTCACTCAATTCACGTTCCTGTGGTTTCTTTTTATGAGATTCTGATACCGGGACTACTAAACGATCATCTGCAGGATTTCAGGATCCTTTAAATCTGCTTTAAATCTCTGATGAGGCTATTGGCAAATCCGGTTACAAAATGAAAAACCTAGGTACTCTGATCAACAGTCATTCGGTTTCATTTGTTACTGAAATTGATCCAGTAATTACCTACTGTTGCAGTATTAGTAATGCTTATTATTGTATTAATCATGATATTATGTTTTTGTGCAGATGGCAAGGGGGACGTCAACTCCGTTTGCTGTGGTGATCCTGTTCGCTATTGGAGCTTCGGCCATCCATAGCAGCTACTACAACCCCTTCCGTAACTACACAGGTAGATAATTATTACAACATTTGGAACGAATAAACTAATATTAGAGGTGGATCGAATTAGTAGTCCACTTACGTCCGTTGTGTACTTAAAGGTTTAGAAAAATCATTTAGAACGTACCTACATTTTGAGAAACTATGAGGAAACCAGTCTGTTAAAAATGTAGTGTATAAAATTTCGTAAAAAACAATAACATAGCGATAAAAATGAAAATGGTTTTACAGCACCGCAAATTACAGTAGCAGTAGTACTAAAAGCATTTTATACGAAAATTTAGACAGAGTACATGAATGGAATGGTTAGTTTTAATAATTATTTCCGTAAAGCTCGATTTTCGCCTTCCAATTAAAAAGGCATGGTATTTAAGCCGTCAGCCTGGGGTCGGGCACAGTATCTCTTACATGAAGTAACTAGCATAGTAATAACGCTTATAGCATAGTATAGTAACTTACGAGTATAATGGCATACTATAGTAGCTAGTAAATAACACCTAAGCTCAACATTCAAGAAAGACAAAGCACATATCGTCGAAGGATCCATGTTCACCTACGTAACTTAGTTCTTTAGTTTTATAATAATTTAATTTCGCTTAATTTTGCAAACGGTGTAGAGTGCACAAAATTTGACACATACACATATGCACACTTATTTTGAGGGGGAATTTTGAAGAGACTTAGAAAGTAGTTGCTTCCCTGAACGGTAAAAGCTTGTCTTTAAAAAAATATTCTGTCCTCAATTTAGAGTTTGTTGATTATTCTTTCTCCTCCAACGTTTAAGAAAAGAAAAAGAAAAGTTGGAATGTTATCTTCATCCCAGATCAAAACTGCTGAGTCAGAACTTGATTTCAATCCAAATCAGACGAATGTTCTAGTTTTTGTAAAATACCGCTACAGCTTTCCAAAGACAAAAATATAAATTTCACCTTAAAAGGTTCTCAGAACTGGTCCGCTTCAGGCTGTTAATTATCTTCCGATTTCCTTTGAACATACAAAATGGATGCAACAATTGCTCGGGGGTTGGCCTCCATCATCCCTATTAGGAACAAAGTTGGTGAATCGAGAACAATAACCTCGTTTTTGGGCACATGCTGTCAATCATAGGAACAAATCGACAGTCAGTGTTTCGGAATTAGTGCTAGAAGTATCTTCTAAGCCGTCGCGTTCAAATTGTATCTAAATAGTTTTAATTCATATGGAAATTTCTTAAAACGAAAAATGGAAATACTTCCGTGCGTAGTCTAGCTTTACATTTTTGTATTCACTTTCCATCATCATTATTCATTTAGAATAGCTTTTTAAAAAATAATCTATAGAAATGTTATGGGTGCTTGTGTGACTTAGGTAGCACAATACTTTTCAATCTGCTGATGAAACTAGATTTTTTATGATTATGAATGTCGATTACAGATTTTTGGTTTCTGAAGCAATTCAAGTATTACCGATTATTCATTCTTAAAGAATAGATAAGTAATGAGAAGCCACTAAAAATCCATGAGAAGATCCATTGATCTAGTTTTAGGTACCTCGTAGGACCAATGGCTTAGGTGAAAAAATTATGGATTTCTGATGTACAACAATTCGGGCTCTATTTAGGCTTATCAACTATTATTTTCAAGTTCCAAGCTTTTTTTTTTTTTTTTTTTTTTACTAGATACCTACTATTAATAAGTGATTTAACTGGTTTATTAGTATGGTTGTAATTTATTAGTCCTAAGTAATTGAACAAACGTTGAGTCAATTCGATTTCACAGAGTGTTCAGACGAACAATAATCAACTGCATAAAGATAAAATTATTAATATCTTCAATTATGGCGCATCTGAGATGGTGGGAAGGAATATAGCAAAATAGGTCATTTATGTTAAGGTTCCTTCACTTTTTGGGTATATATTCGACCGAAGGACTAGACCCGGACACTCAAACACACGTGGACATCCCACAACAAGCAACTACGGCGGTACCTTATGATGGCCCAATATGTATTCATTGTGAGTGATATGTATATTCAGTATGATCTCTAAATCAACAACATCCATTGAGCTTAAATTTTCAGTAATTAATCATTTTAACTAGTAATTTGTGGTAAGTGGCAAATGAACCAATCATGAGAAATAGATATCTGGAGCAATTACTTCAAACTAGACTTCCGATTTCCATCAAAATTGGACTGTAGCAAAGTTTCACTCTTCACAAGGAAAAGCAGGCACTCTGGCTGTCTGACAGACGTGAAACCAACATTTTCCAAATCGTTTTGTATTTGTTGCCAACCGAACGTGAACACACTTCCACTCCTTGTAGACCCCTTGTTAGACCCAGAAGTAATTGGTCGAACAATTTCACTGCCGCTGAGGATTAATTTTACGTTCGCGCATTCGCAGGGGTTATTTGCAGCTGGTGAACTTGCATTTCCTGTATCACGAAAAAAACCGCCGAGGACCCGTTAACAGTCCTCAAGGTCCATACGGTTACCAATGACGAATTGTCACGAAAAAAAGCCTGCCTGTACCTACTGTGTTGCCTGTACTTTGTCATTGAAAAGCTTTGCTTCGGATAAAGATCATACGAACAAGATTGAATCAGTGAAAGAGTCATATCTACTGGCTAGAAAATAGAATTAAAATTCGGTAACATTATCTCGCTGTTTTTCGATTTTCTGAACTAGGTAGTTATTCTATTCTCTGTTTTTTTTTTTTGTTTTTTTTTTGAAAATGTTTGATTTGATCGAGAACATATTGCATCTGTTTGGAGAAATGTTGAATTTGATTGAAAAAGACAATGGAGGTGAAGGAAATGGAGTAGTTACCCCTTCAAAGGGTAGAGACGGTAAACTTGCTACACCCAGACGATATCCTGACAGCTGAAGTGCCCAGGAACTATGCCAAGGTGTAGCATTAGCAAGAATTGAGAAGGAGGAACTACCCTTATCCATCACATACATTCGAGGTTTCACTAACTTCAGGGATCCATTCGGATTGATTACAGGGTCAACAAAAAGTTCCTCGTAGAGATTTTCTATTATAAACACTTTGTTTTCAAGTATTCCACATTTGATATTTCTCGTGTTTTCTACTTAATGACTTTAAACCCGCTTAGTAGATTCACTGTAAATGGAAAAATTAAGAAGACAATTTTGTATAATAATATGGCCTAACATACATTTATCATCATATTCAGTGACAAAAAATTGGACTGAGACAAAACGTACCTTCAACGAATTAGCGAAATCATTTTGGTTTTTTTTTTTTTTTTTTTTTTTTTTTCAATATTAAACCTTTGTAATGGATCAAGAAAAAAATTAACTCCCCTCAATTTTTGGCAATTGTTCTCTCTTTTTGTCCTTCGGGACAGACCTGAATTTTCTTATTCGAATGAAAATTAGTAGAGGAAGAAATTTTGCATCGAATGAGACCATCGCCACTACTCCAACTCCTTTCCTCGATTTTTGGCAATTTTTCAAAATTCTTGTGACTTACGATTCACTACCCACTTACATGGAAATCCTCAGCAAGTGAGTGGTAAATCACGAAAACTTGAAAAATCACCAGAAATCGATTAAAAGAGTGGCAGAGATGGCAGTGGTCTCATTCGATGCAAAATTTCTTCCTCTACAACTTCTTTTTCGTACAATAAAAATTTAGGTCAGCTCCAAAGATCAAAAAGTGAGAATACTTGTCAAAAATCGATTTATTGGGCCGAAGAAGCTATTTTAGGTAAGAGACATGGGGTATATTCACAATCAGCGCTAAATTTCTCCATAAGAAAGCTCTTAAAATAATTTTGTCCACCTAGAATCGGGTTTCGGACCATTGTGCGCCGGCGGTTCGTATTCCAGCGGAGACAATTCATGTTTTAATTCTTCATTCCTCGACACTTTCAAGATATTTTTCTTTTTTTTAAATTATCTAATTTATTTATTTTCTTCTGGTAGGTGACATCTTCCAGTTATATTTTGATAATGCATCATAGACTCAGTTTGATAGGTAATTATTTATGGATCAGTGTTCTGCTATGTGTTCGGCTATCTAATCAACACAGAAGTAATGAACCTTTGTGGAATAATTTGCAACGTTTTTTTCTATATATGTAGCTTCAAGTTCCGCACAAAAAATTTAATTCGCCAAACGCGTTACGGGGAAAATGAGTAAAAACATTCCACCGCTGAGGACAAACAATTATTTCTACTTTTACGGGTTTTCTTTGAAAAATGGTGTTTCAGGTTTAAAAACGTGGATTTTTCAAGAATGCCCACGAAAGTTGTCTTTCATGAATCGATGAGTTTGGGACCGGTTACACTGAATTTTTCACGCTTAACGAATGGGAACATTCTTCGATCTCTCAACTCCGTAACTTGCCTAGCAACACGAAGAACAAATGCAATGGAAAATTCTCGAAAACAAAGTGCTTATATAACAAAATCTCTATGATCAACTTTTGTAGCAAATTAGTTGTAGAATCGGTCCCTTCATTTTTCACACCATAAGTCTTAACACCCTGTATAATTAAATGTAATTAGTATTAAATGTCCGCATAACATTGCATTAATTGGGCTGTCGTTATTGTTTGATTTCAGATGGTCCTTACTCGTCCCAGTCTTTCTCCCACAGCCAGCAAGTGTTCCATCCTTCTGGCGGACCTTCCGGCTACGGAAGTGGCTACGAGTTCAGCTCGCATCACCCGCCGCCGAACGCATATCGTCAGGGTCCCATCGCCGCCCCTTCGCATGATTTCTCTTTCCCCAATAAGTTCCCCTACATTGAAAATTCGTAAGAACAAATGCATTTCTAAAGCAAAGAAAAATTATCTATTTATACTCTGTCTTTCTTGGCAGTTCGACTACCTGAGCCAGTATTATATTATGTTTCATTGTTTTGAAATGTGAGCACAGAGTGCAAGAAATTGTTCAGTTCCAATAGTAAGACCAAAAAACTCGTTCTAAACAGTATTCTGCCATTCAAAAACAATGCAGGATTTATATAGCCTTTATTTGTAGTTTTTTTTTTAGTTTTTTTTTTATCGATTTTTTAGCAACTGTTATTGAAATTTAAGGGCATTTCGTGCATACATTTTTCTATGTTCTAGTTCATCGTTGATAAACTTCTTGAGACTAAAAATCTACTAAAATAGAAAAAATTTGACAATTTTCAGCCGTTTTTGGCCATTTTAGTGATTTTTTCAGCTCATTTTTTGAGATTTGACCAATTTATTGTGCTCAATACCTATGAACTCATCCTTTCATTTGGAAAGCTTGGCTATTTGGCGCAAGATCGAAGATTTGATCTTAATCTAAAAATTATCTCCTGGAAGACACACAATCACACACACACAGAAAGATATATATGTATATACTTTTTTATATATGAAAAACCGTTAAACTCTAGGATTAGTTTCAGAATGTCTCAAAACGGATTACAATGATGAAAATTTTTATTTTAAAATTGTAGGACCCATTGCAATAGCTTCATTTTTTTTAACATGTTTAATGTTTTAGGGCTGGGGGTCATTCTGTGAATTCCGACACGACACGCAAATGTGCAACGTTTTTTTCTGATGATTTCCGCTTACAACCGAGTCGTTGCTAGGGAAATGGTACTTCGTCGTTTTTCATCCCACAAAATTCGTTGACCATTCGTTCGAAAGCTCTCGATTTATCCAACCATATTATGTTAACTACTGCGAAGTGCGTGGCCAACAAGCTGAGTTATGAGCATGGTTATTTGAATAATTGTTTACACACAGGTGATCATTCTCAATTATTGATATTGTGAACATGATTGCAACCGCTTGTTAATTTCTGATGATTTCATTGAGCTGGTGTTTCGATTATGTGATTCATAGCAGGTGTTTCTGATGATTTCCGCTTACAACCGAGTCGTTGCTAGGGAAATGGTACTTCGTCGTTTTTCATCCCACAAAATTCGTTGACCATTCGTTCGAAAGCTCTCGATTTATCCAACCATATTATGTTAACTACTGCGAAGTGCGTGGCCAACAAGCTGAGTTATGAGCATGGTTATTTGAATAATTGTGTACACTCAGGTGATCATTCTCAATAATTGATATTGTGAACATGATTGCAACCGCTTGTTAATTTCTGATGATTTCATTGAGTTGGAGTTTCGATGATTTGATTCATAGCAGGTGATCCGAATATTGCGAGAACGGTTTGATTTGTGAAGCGGTGGTTAAATCATTTTAATAGGTAATTTCTATACTTTACACTCTAGGAAGCTGTAATTTCGTATGTAGCCTCTTTAGGACATTTACTTGACGATGCCCAGGGTCCGGATCAGATGAGTGGCTCTTAAAGCTAATTTCTATGCATTACGCTCTAGGAAGCTGTAATTTCGTGTGTAACCTCTTTGGGACATTTACTTGACGATGCCCAGGCCTTAAAAAACTATATCTAATTTCTCCCTTGCGAGGTTTTTTTTTGTCTAGGAAATAATGTTGAATATGCTTGATAAAATGTTGAATTTTATCGGTAAAATGTTTAATTTGATAGGTAAAATGTCGAATTTAATTGGGAAAATGTTGAATTCGGTTGGGAAAATGTTGAATTTGGTTGGGGAAATGGTGAATTTGATTGGAAAAATGTTGAATTAGATTGGGGAAAGCTATACACAGTTGGGGTCATTGGAGAATCCCAGAAAGACGTCGACGTCACGGCGGACCCTCTCCCTTCAGGCCTTTTCTTTCTTTAACATAGCTCAATGGTGTATACAAGTGTAGTAGAAAATCCAAGTTTTAACATGTTTAATGTTTTAGGGCTGGGGGTCGTTCTGTGAATTCCGACACGCAAATCTGCAACATTTTTCATTGGTTACTACACAGTTACTACCTTCTGTTGTAGCAACCATAAAGAATAATTATCGCACTCGAAAGAAACAAGAGTCAATAGCTACGTTTTTCATTGGTTACTACACAGTTACTACCTTCCGTTGTAGCAACCATATGTTGATGGCGAGTTCTATAATAAGTACAGTAAATGCAACATTATACTTGTAGAGTTCAGTGAAATGGCTGGGAAAAAGAGAGCAAGAACAGCTACTGAGCGATCACGAGAATCAAGACAGCAAAAAAAACAACAAGGAATAGATGAGTACATTCAATCTTTACCGAGTTCTAGTTCATCCGCTTCATTATCCGAAGAAGAGAAACTACTTAAATACAATCAGATGAAGAACGAGAAGATGATGAAACCAAAGTCAACGGCTGAGCGATGTAAAGAATATCGCACTCGAAAGAAACAAGAGTTAATAGCTAAAAGATCTCTCGAAGTTGAATTGAATCAAGAATCAAGACAGCGAAAAAAACAGCAAGAAATAGATGAGTACATTCAATCTTTACCGAGTTCTAGTTCATCCGCTTCATTATCCGAAGAAGAGAAAGTACTTAAATACAATCAGATGAAGAACGAGAAGATGATGAAACCAAAGTCAACGGCTGAGCGATGTAAAGAATATCGCACTCGAAAGAAACAAGAGTTAATAGCTAAAAGATCTCTGGAAGTTGAATTGAATCAAGAATCCGTTGAACCTGTGTCCAAGCAATTCATAACCGAAAGTAGTTTTGTTGACATAGAATTTCAAAAACGTTTTTACGAAAATACGTTCGGTTCAGACTGTGGGATATGTGATCGGCTGTGGTTTGAACGTGATATGCGACAGATTCCATCCAAGGCTGTTGATTTAGTTGCTCGAATGTTCCCAGGTGAAAAATCGACATTCAAGGTATGTCAGACTTGCTACAAATCATTGGGTGAGAATAAAATCCCACGATTGTCTCGAACGAATGGGTTTCGTTATCCTCAATTTCCTGCTTATTTACCACCACTCGATCCAATCTGTGAGCGATTAGTGTCGCCACGGATTCCCTTTATGCAGATTCGTAGATTACGTTTTGTTTATGGTGCAAAAGGAATTATTGGCCAAGTAATTAATGTACCCGTTGATGTGAATGAAATGGTACAGGCACTACCTCGGCAACTTGATGACGATTATGCCTTTAATGTTAATATCAAACGGCATCAAATCCACAAGTCGTCCTATTTGACTGGTATGGTTAAAAAATCACACGTAAAGGCTTGGTTGGGATATCTACAATCGAAACCCCTGTATGCTAATATAAAAATCGATAAGTCGTTCTTTGGGGTAAATGATGCTGATGGTGATGTAGATCGTAACGAAGAAATAATCGAATCAATTTCTGAGGATCAGGAGCATGTACATGAAATGTTACTGGCTAAGCAGCATACACTTATGTGGAGTGAAGAGAAATACTTAGATATTGCTCCGGGAATGAATCGACAACCATCGAGTTTAATTTATGACACGTACGCCGAAGAATTATCATTTCCTAGCATTTATCTGGGTGAGCCTCGCAAATTTTCAATCAATAACGTTACTCCATTCATGATGGCTTCAAGTGAGATTCGTCGAAAAGATCGTCGCGGAGTAAAACCAGAACATATTTTATATATGGCGATGAAAATCATGAGGCTACGCTTGACAGAGAGTTTATACATTACATTCATGAATACAGGTGATAGTAAACAACTCACTCGAG
Organism: Adelphocoris suturalis; assembly: GCA_030762985.1. NCBI lineage: Eukaryota > Metazoa > Arthropoda > Insecta > Hemiptera > Miridae > Adelphocoris > Adelphocoris suturalis. Next base: position 44,896,720 of record CM061041.1, read on the forward strand.
ACGATGTAGAAAATAGAAAAGTTCTCGAAAATTGTATGGAGAGAAATTTGTCTTTCATGAAGTCAATTCCTAACTCTGTACAATACTGGATGGGACGAAAAAAAGATGTTTTTGCAATGATTCGGCAATTCTGAAAACCCACTCTCTTTCTCACGTTGAGTGCTTCAGAATATAAATGGTCTGATTTGCTACGACGTCTATACAAACTTAAACACGGCAGAGAATATGAAGGGGTAGACCCAGTAGTAGAACTGAGTTCTGATGAGAAAACTACATTAGTAAATGAAGATCCTGTCACATGCTGTTTATACTTTGATAAACTCGTCGATACCATAATGTATCTTCTCAAGTCTTCACGGTGTAGCCCATTTCAAGATTATCGAGTGATAGACTTTTTCAAGCGTATTGAATTCCAACAACGTGGAAGTCCACACGCGCATATACTTTTATGGTTGAAAAATGATCCGCGAGAGATTGTTGATGAGAAAATGCCGGCTACTATAAATTTGATAAATGAATTATGCTGCGTGGATCCCAACCAGCTAGAAGTTGTACAGAATCAAACACACAAGCATACCTTTACTTGCTACAAGCGACCAAAAGATGAAAAGGCTAGGCGATGTCGATTCGGAGCTCCATTTTGGCCAATGGAACAGACAAGGGTGCTGATTCCTATGCCGAAAGAGGATGGTCGCTATGATAAATTAAAAAATAAATTTGCTGATATGCACCATTCACTGGAATTTGACGAATTTAATGATTTGAACTCATTCCTTGCTCACCACAATGTGAAAAGCAATGGAAATTATTTGAATGTGCTCCGTGCTGGGATTCGACGACCTTATGTATTTTTAAAACGCACAATTCAACAGCGTTGGATGAATACTTTCAATCCGTGGATTTCAAAGCACCTCAAATCTAATATGGATATTCAATACATCCTGGAGCCATATTCCTGCGCAACATATGTGGTGGAGTATGTAAATAAGACCAACAGAGGAATCAGCTCCCTCCATCGTGATCTTATAAAACTCAGGGATGAATATCCAGACAAAGATTACAGTGATTTGATGAAGGAATTGGGTATTAGAATGCTGAATTCAGTTGAGATGAGTAGTCAAGAGGCAGCGTGGTATCTTTTGAATCTACATATGGCCGAATCCTCTCGCGACGTAGCATACATCCCGACTAATTGGCCACATGAGCGGCAACGTGTACGAAAATCTCACAAACAAATGGAGGAAGAAGAACTTGCTGGGGACTCGCTCAATGTTTGGAAAGAAGGATTAGTTCAGGAATATGAGAAGCGCCCCCAAAGCTTGAAAAATATCTCATTGGCTCAATTTACAGCTTGGTACTTTAGAAAAAGAAATGGGGAGTACCAACGTCGAAAGTTTCCAAGGGTTATTCGTTATCGTAATTATGATATGAACCCACTGAGTGATTACAAACGTGAAATGGTTTTACTGTACATACCATTCACCAATGAGGAAGTAGAATTACTTGATCGGAATAAATTTCTGGAATTGTATAATGAGAGGGAAAATGAAATTCTTGAAGCACGTAAAGAATTTGAATCAGACATTGATATTGAACAGATTATGAAGCACTGTGAAGAAATGTGTAAAGGTGAAGATGATGAATCAGTTGAGGAGAAAAATGAGGAATTTGTGCAAAGTCAGGCTGTACACGGTGACTTCATTCAGTCAATGCGAGATGGAAATAATGATGATATACGGATGGCTGCCCTTGAGAAAATGTCTTCAGTGGTGCGTAAACGAGAAAATGTTATGACATCTGAACAGTACTGTGCCGCAATGCGACAGACAAATATGGAGCAGCGAGATTTGATTCTGGAAGCAATTCACAGAATGTTTATTGATGGAGAATATAAACCACTTCAAATTTTCTTCACAGGTCCTGCGGGTTGTGGGAAAACATTTACAATGAAACTTCTCATGGAGACATACAATCGATTTAGCCAGCAACACAACTCTACTTTTAATGCATTTGTTGCTTGTGCTTCAACGGGGATAGCAGCTTCTGCAATCAATGGAACAACGGTGCACTCAGCTTTTCGCATAAGCAATTCAAACAAAGAATCCGGCCTTTCTGTTGAAGCACTCAATTCATTCAGAAGTGCTCTCAACAATGTGCGTATTGTTTTTATAGATGAATGCAGTATGATAGGCGCTGGAATGCTACAACAGATCAACTCTCGGCTTCAACATATTCTTCATAATTTTGACCAACCATTTGCTGGAATGAATATGGTGTTCTGTGGAGATCTTCGTCAACTTCCACCAGTATGTCAAACACCAATATACAAGAGAAGGAAAGAAAATTTTTGCTGTGAAATAGTATGGCAATCACTGGAATATTATCCACTTGTTCAAGTGATGAGGCAAGCTGATGTCAAATTTTCCGCTATTCTCACAAAAATTGGCAATGGAGAAAATCTAACATCTGAACAACAAGCTGTGATTGAGTCTCGGTTTGTTTCGCAAGAGTATGTAGATGAAGAATTTCCAGAGAGTATCCGCCTCTTTTTCCGTACTCTAGATGTGAACAAGTACAATAATGATAATATTCAGGGAGAACAAGTAGTTGAATATCTTGCTCAAGATACTTACTCAGGATATCGTAATGCCGAACAACTTGCTAGTGCTCGAAATAAGGTACACCAACTAAAACCTGATGAGACTGGTGGTTTGCCATATATGTTGAAACTTCTAGTTGGAAAACCCTATATGATTAGGACAAACATAAATGTGATTGATGGGCTTGTCAATGGAGCTATTGGCACTCTGTGGTATATTGAGAGGAATGCCGATGGTGTAGTCATACGATTGTGGCTTTCATTTGGTGATGCTAAAATTGGTAAACTAATTCGCATCAAATGCAATGCGCATGTGCAGTCAAATCCTGACCTGAAAAAGGAGTGGATACCAATAGGTGTTCGCTCAGCCACCATCCAGTTGAAAAGTAAAATAATCACTTGTAAAAGAGTTCAGTTTCCTATAGTTGAAGCAAGTGCTATTACCATACACAAGTCACAGGGGGGAACATATGATACTGTTGTCTATGAATACAATAAAAGCCACGAGCAGCAGTTAGTCTATGTCGCACTTTCTAGAGCTACTTCACTCCAAGGTTTGTACCTGATAAATCGAGATAATGATCATACATTTTATCATGCTCGTGGAAAAGTAAACTCTGAGTTGCAAAATGAGTTTCTTCGTCTTCAACGTCACCAACTAAATACAATTGGTAATATTTCTCGTGAATTTATCAGCAAAGCCAATGTCCATCCTACAGCACTATCATTGTGTACACTCAACACACAAAGCTTGAAGGCACATTGTGAAGATATAGCAACAGATTTTGTTATACCAAAAGTTAAGATGATGGCATTGACGGAGACTTGGGTTGAGAATGATGAACACATTTACATACCAGGCTTTCAATCTATCTCTCAGTTTAAGCGTAATACTGTGAGAGTTGGAGGAGTATCTATTTATGAAAAAGAAGAGTGTTCTTCTGCGCTTCAATCAACTAATCATGAACTTTTGAAATATGATAAAGAAGAAATGAAAGTGAAGCGAATAGCTACCGCACATGATGGGGTTGGGGATATTTGTGCAATAGAGACTACAATTGATGGACACAGAGCCTTACTCGTATCATTCTACATCACACCGGGTATATCCCCTAAAGAATTGAGATATTTCTTTGAATTGAATATGATGGCATATAGTCCCAAGGCTGCTATCTTTGAGGTTGTTCGGGACAGAGGTTACCATTTACTATCAATTATACTTTGTGGAGATTTGAATCTTGATCTCAAGAGTCCCGATGGAGTGAAGTTTCAAGAATTTATGGATGAAACCTTCAGTCTCAAACTGAATAATGACCCAAAGAATTCTACAACAAGAAATCAAACATCTATTGATGCTGTATTCATTCGCTACTTGGAAAATGTCTCTACTGTAAATTATATTTGTTATTTTTCATATCATAAGCCATTATTGAGTATTTCCTGTAAATAGATGTATATAAATATAATAAATTGTTTTGGTTAATTAGAATCTTTTCATATTTCTTGACCTTAAAAAACTATATCTAATTTCTCCCTTGCGAGGGAAAAACATTAAACATGATTTAATGTTTTTCCCTCTCAAGGGAGAAATTTTTATAGAAGGAAAAGAACGAACAAAGAACATTGAAAATTTTTTCAAGAAATGGCTAATAACCCATATTACTGGAAATTACTGAACCCCGTTAATGTAGTGAATGGAAGTAGGCTAGACAATCGATCAGAATAGAGCTGGGTATATCGGTTATCTAATTTTTAAATTAGAGGTGGTTGAGTAATAATTTGTTGCCAACTATTTTTTGTGAAAAACAGGTGTAGATGACAAAATAACATTGTGAAATGTCAAACTCTAAGGCGCAAGTCTTATTGGTTTCCAAGTGTCCACTCTTGTGAGAAAGTACTGAGGTAGGTACACCTACATCTTGCAGCCGGCTTGACCCGGAGAAAATCACCTCGATTTATATCTAGCACGTCGAAAACGGTAGGATTTCGTTCAGTTTCGGCATACTTCATTCGAGGCGCTTTCAAAAGGATTGGCACCCATGTCGCAATTTGATCTAAATTCCAATACTCGGCGATATTTTTATTTCGATATTCGTAGCGGATTCGCCATCTGGGAACTTGAGAATTTCTAACGGTTGGTCGTTCGATTTTATATAGCTTCACGGTGAGTTTCAGTGATCTACCTTCCTCTTTACTTTTACGGCTCTAACATAGGACAGGACAATTAATTTACGAAGCTGTCCAACACTCGGCAACCTGTGTTTGAAGGTAGTAATAACTCTTTTCGGTTTATGACTTCAAGTCGAGAAAGGCGTGGTCATTCGTACTCAAATCGAACTCAAAGAATTCTCCCTGCAAATTTCATGCAGGAACCCGCACTTCTTCAACTCCCTACCTACTTCAATAAAAATAATGCAATAATGATATTGATTTATTTGAAATTTGTTTTATGTTATCTGTTTTAAAATATGTTAGGAAGTGCTTAGTACTGACGAATGTGGGACCTTTTTGATAATATTTTGGGCTGTTGTTTCGACACATACAGATTCATGTCCTATCGTCATACGAACTAAATCACTCGCGAAGAAGTTGTGGAAACCCATTTCAAAACGGGAGTTAGTGAAAAACGTTGTCTATTCCCACGAAAAATAAAGATTTACAATGTTATATCGATTTCGACGGTTAGGCCATCATCAGTAAAAAGCAATAACATATTGTTAACCAAGCCTTCCACCGAAATGTTATTGTTTGTTACTGATGATGGCCTAACCGTCGAAATCGATTTAACATTGTAACTCTTTATTTTTCGTGGAAATCGACAACGTTTTTCACTAACTTCCGTTTTTCCTATCGTCATTTCCATTTCAAAATTGAGCCCCTTATGTACCTACCTAATATTATAACTTTGAATTATGCCCCTTGACCATGCCCCTTGTCAAAGCCAAGTGACTTACCAAAAATCTTTCATGTTACAGTCTCGGGTCCTTTGAAAGGCCTTTTGGGAAACCTTTTGGCGGAAGGCCCTACGGAGTGCAGCCTCCTCCAGAGCAAGGATGCCCCACCAAGAACTACGGCCCGTGTCAGGAATCCAAGTACAGGACCATTGACGGCTCCTGCAACAATCTGAGGAACCCTAACCAGGGAACTCCTAACACCAAGTATAACCGACTCCTTCCCCCCAGATACTCTGACGGTAACTATTCGATACCGGAAAATCCAAATTTTCGTCACTTAGCATATTAGCCCTGTTCTAAAGGGATATACAGGTATACCTTATCATCACCTGCAAATGAGCAAATTAATTTTCATCATGACTTGGATATAATTGTCGGCAAAAGAGCAGATATAGTAGATTGAGCTGGAACAAAAAATGAAGTTTCCGATTGAACTTAGAACGACTCCTGGAGTCTCATGGACACCACCTGTTTTGATTTTTAGAATCTGCAGGAATTGTTTTAAATATATATATATATATATATATATATATTATTTTCAATATTGAAACTTTGTAATCGAACAAGAAAAAAATGTTAAACCCCCTCAATATAAAGTTAGTTTACGCTACAAAATACGTAGAATCTAAAAATCAATTTTAGCCAGGGAAGTGACATAATCGGCATCAATTTTAGTCGACCCTACTTTGACTCGGCTGGGATTTGTTCCTTAGCGTGTGTGTGTATGTGTTTCACGCTCGGCCGCCCTTTTCGGAGCTATAAACTGCAAATTCGGTAGGTAGACTCTTTATACATCCGGATTAGCTGTATAGTTTTTGGTAGCTAACGATCCGACGACAAGAACACAGGAGTTTGGTATCGTATTCAATAGTTTTCGCCAAACAGAATCGACTGGAACCGCTGTAAAAGTTGTCCTTGACGACGATCGTCGTCAAATCAACTGAAAGTCACCTTTGGTATCGTTTTCATTAGTTCTTTTAAAGTACATTATTTTTGTGATTTTAAGACTTTCTTCTGCTGTATTTATATTTATTTATAATTGTGAATAGTAAATAAACTAAGTATTATTGGGATCAATACGACATTGTTGTTCTGGAATTTGTATTAGAGACAGCAGACTACTACCAGGTTCCCAAGTCTCTGCATCCTTCTATTCTGACATCTGTCCGACTTGGGTCTTTTATTATCCAGTTCCGTTTTATTTCGCACTCTTATAATTAGGCCAGGAGATTCTATCGATTTAGCGATACTTTGGTCAAAGCCAAATTGCGATTATTATTGTTACACATTCGCATCTCCTAAAAAATTGGTATAATACTCAGTTCAATATAATAATTTAAAATGATAATACTATTATGTTACTATTTAGTATCATGATTCAATCATTAATAACTACACAGTCAAGCTTCCCACACTTCATTCTCAAGTGCTGATAGTAGGGCCTAATCTACCATTTAAACGTTCTCAATATAATTTTAAAAAATTAAAACCAAGCATTGAACAGTCATGTACAATCCTTTAGTCTATTACCCTATCAATCCGGATCGAACTGAATTGCTGCAGAATGTAATGTTGCACATATCTATCTGACTTATTGTAAAATTAATTTTGCACAAATCCATTATAAGCATAGTGTATTGCGCTCTGTAAATTCCACCATGTCAATAACAAAAGTTTAAATTTATCTGAAGATGTAACTATTGGTAAATGGAGTCTTTGTTGATGTTTCAGGCATTCACCTTCCTCCTCTGTCCGTGACTGGTAACAAACTCCCGGGCGCCCGATTGGTCTCAATCGTTCTTTTCCCAGATAAACCGATCCCCGACCCCGTCTGGACTTTGTCTTCCATGCAATGGGGACAGATCATTACCCACGACATGTCTATGGCCATGGGAACCACCCAAACCAGTAAGTAAACACGCTGAATGGCCAACAAAATGCTTTATAGTGATGCAAAATTGGGTAAATAAAAATTAATTCTGTTTATTTGATATCCTAAGAGCCCTACGCCAACCAGTGCTGCAGCCCCGATGGACGGCTTGCACTCCCCAGTGACCGCGCTCCCGGTACATGCTACCCCATCGAGATCCCTGACGACGATCCACTTTACTCCAAGTTCGGTCAGCAGTGCATGAACTTCATCCGCTCCACCACTGACGTCGACAGGGGATGCGCTCCTCCTCATGCCCAGGCTCACGAACAGGTACCCTATAAACTTGGAAACTATCTAAACAACCACACGAACTAAATCACTCGCGGCAAAATTGTGGAAACCTATTTCATTGAAAAACGGAAGTTGAAGAAAGAAGACCGTTGTCGAATTCCACGGAAATAAAGATTTACAATGTTAGATCGATTTCGACGGTTCGGATTATCTGGACTGTCTATTTACAGATTGTAAGTAAAAGTAGGGTTCTTTTCCGTTAATTCACTACCACCCCTTTTATTGGTTTCCGTTAATTCACTACCACTTGATATATATTCTATTGTTCTAAAAACTGTTCCCCAATCATTTTTACGTCCACTGTGGTAAAATAGATCAGAATGCTGTGTATAGTTTGGTGGCCTGGATGCTCGCAAGCTCGCATCTAAAAAATACATTACATCAAGTAGTCAATCCCTTAATAAAAATTCAGATTAGTTGGACATGTAGGTCAGAATGATGTGTATAGTTTGGTGGTCTGGATGCTCGCAAGCTCGCATCTCAAAATTACATAACATCAAGTAGTCAATCCCTTAGTAAAAATACAGATTAGTTGGACATACAGGTCAGAATGAATGAATGGTAGTGAATTAACGGAAAAGAACCAAAAGTAGAAATATACAATTTGTAGAATTTCAAAACTACCATAAGTGACAGGTCTGGTATATGTTTAAAAAATTTAAAAAAATTAAATGCAAAAGTTATCCTGAAAATGCACCTATTTAAATTTCATTAATATTTACTAAATAATAAAACAATAAAAACTGTAAAAAGTGCTTTAAATCCAAAATTTGACCGAATATTCGATTATTACTTAGAACACGTGTTTCGTTTAATTTTTTGTTGTCTTGGCACAAACAATTTGACATAAATACGATACGATCATTAACGAAAGTTCGCTCTTAGGGTCATGCTGCATGACTTGATCTTTTCTTAATATCAAGTTAGATGATAGCGCTGAAAACTGAGGGCAGATCATGGACATGGAAGAGCTAATTAGACGAGTATACTTGTGTATCAACTCTTCTATCATAGCACGGGACTTGCAAATCGTCAGCACTAGAATTAACGGCCAAGAAATTTGTCAGTTCTTGCAGTTTTAAGAACAAGTAGAAGTTGAAGTGCAAGTATAAGTACTTGAATCGTTGATATCTTAAGAACAAGTACTTGAACTGAGAGTTGGTAAATACAAGTAGTTATTCATATTTCAGCAATTGCTTGTGTTTTTCGAGTTCTTGTGCTTGTGCGAAGTACTTTTTACTTGTAAGTATAATGTACTCAACACTATACAAGAGGATGAAAAGAGGGAAAGTCCACCAACAACTTTAGCAATATGCATGTAGGCCACTTCTACAAGAGATTGTTCATATGAACTTCCAGCCATAACTGAAATTTATTGGTATTTTTGTGATGATCAGATGGTGACAGTGACTCATTACTTGGACGCCTCTCTGGTTTACGGATCAGATGTCCAGACGGCAGCCGCTCTCCGTGAAGGAGCCCGAGGTCGGTTGAGGGTTGACGTGAGAGGAGGTCGCCAGTGGCCACCGCCAGCCACCAACAAATCCGCTACCTGCGCCACCCAAGATGACGATGAACCTTGCTACAGATTCGGTAAAAATCATTATTTTCAACTAATACCTATAGATATGAATAAATGTATTCATGTTTCCCTGGGACCCCTACGTCAATAGCAAGATTTGATTTATGAACGCTTGAATTACATTCATTCAATGGCTTCATTCATTCATCATTGCTTGATGTTGCATTCAATTCTTATTTGTTTACCAAGTCATGCTTTTCTACGAAGCTTATGTGAATACCGCACCTTTCAGGTGACGTTCGTGCCAATCAAAACCCCCAACTCACGGTTCTTCAGATCATTCTCTTGAGAGAACACAATAGACTGGCAGACAACCTCTACCACATCAACCCTCACTGGGACGACGAGAGACTGTTCCAGGAAGCCAGAAGAATCCTCATTGCTGAATACCAACACATTAACTACGCCGAATGGCTTCCCATCTTCATTGGTGAGTTTATTGCATAAAAGTGCAGCATTGGGAATGTGTTCACGATAAGTATTAGTTCCATTTTACTTACGTGATGTTACTTTATTAAATTCAATAAACATTTACAATAATTTTTTTAAATGATTTCTGAACTATAAGCATTATACTAACCTAATGCATTGGTAACTAGGTACCAATAAGTGCCTCAATTACCTATTGAATGTTTTAATAGTATTTTTTTAATTAAATGCTTCATGTTTTTTTGCGGAAGTATTGTGATCACGTATGGGTAGTAAAATGACTCTACAAACTCTAAATTACACTCAGGCTTTACGGTTTAGACCTACACAATTTTCATTCTATTTGTTTGATAGTTTGTCAGGCTACGTATGAACGCAAAACAATTTCCAAGGATTGTACGAGTAGAAGTCAAAATTGTCATCCTTAAATTTCTGTGCACGCGTAAAGTTAAATTTTTTTAAGAACCGTAACTTCTATTCTTTCAACTAATCAACTATTATATTCCTTCAACTTCTAAGATAACCCGTTTTCACCCATTTCAGAATTAAGTTCTCTGGGATTATGGTATTTCAGGTGTCGTGCAAGTCCTTGGTAAAGGTAATAAGTCCTTAAACAAGGACAATATCATCTACAGTTTTCTCCGATTTTTATGACATTCTCAGACATAGTGCAGGATGAAATCTAGAAGGCTCTTGGATATTTTCATTCTAATCAAATTTAGCATAGACTCTTCAAATTTTCGAACGTAAAATTATTTGAACAATTGTAACTTCCATTCGATAAATTTGAATTAAGTGAATTTCTTTTAAACAGGAACCAATAATATGGTGAAATACGGTCTCCTCTACAAAACTGATGACTACGTCAATGACTACAGGGAAGATGTAGAACCCAACGTCCTCAACGGCCACGCCACAGCTGCATTCAGATACTTCCACTCTGCCATTCAAGGACAAATCCAGTAAGTCGTCTTGATCCACCATTTTGTTACAACGATAATACAGTAATAGTTACCTAAGTATATGACTATTCGAACAAGGATGGAATTATGGAAGAAATGTAGAATCTCCTAAAGGAATTATCATTATTTGTTCAAGGCTGCTGAAAATAATTGGGTTCAACACGTCATTTAATCACCTTTGACTTTGAAAAGTTTATTTTACCTATTTCTTTCTGCGCTGACTACAATTTTCATTAGGTTTTTTCCCTGCATCTTCGATAGAGTGCATTTATTATGCGAAATCAAAATGCATTACATTGCAATGAATCCGTCTTGCATTTTTAATTAGGATCGATGATCTCAACATATGGTTGATTGTGAATCAGTTAACTAATCTACTTTTGGCAGAATTTATTCGAAAATCTTTTTTTTCTACTTCTTCATTCCCTCTCTCTTTTTTTTCCCCCGTTGTACCAAGCAGCTACCCTGAAGCAAAACAAAAAAAAAAGAATCCGATGAAAATATTCTTAATTCATACTATGATTTAAAAAAAAAACAGTGGCAACTTGATCGTCGACCAATCATAGCTCCCCGCGTTATATGTTTGACCAGGATTCAGAAGTGGTTCATCATAGCTCTAAAGGCAAGAATTTCAAACAAAATTGTTCGGATTCAAAAAGTTATATACGCTTGCAATCTTCGTCCTTCTATCGCTAAAAAGATTACTTCTTTCAAGAAATCATAGATTCTTGGTGCCATTAACTGGCTAATTTAAATCTGACCAGGTTTTTCAAATTTTCTATTTAGGTGTCTATACAGGGTGTCCCATCTGAACGGGTCCATCGGGAAATTACAGCCTTACGGTGCGAGCTATCGAAAAATTGAACTGAACCTTTTTTATAGTATTTCAACTCAGCTTCACGATGCGGAAGTCCGATTTTTATTTTTCCATGTTTTAGGGTCTCAAATCATTGATTGAAACTGACGGTTTCCTTTTGACCCCCCTTTTTTATTGCTTTTTCCGATTTTAGGTTGAATTTGAAACAGAAAATGCCTCGTTGAAATTTTCTTTTTGGGGCTTCGTTTCTGAGTTATTCCACTTTTGCGAAATACAGAAAATCGCCGATTTCTTTCAGACGTTACCAACACTTTCTTACTATTTTTATCTTCAATTTTTGAGATGTTCACCACACTTTTGAAATCAGCATTAAACTATCTATCATCAGACCCCAGCGTCCATAATCAACAATCACCATCAGGGGGATGACATTACACTTGAACCGCTTACGATTTAAAAAAAGTTTTCCAAATCGTCGTTTGAAAAAAAAAACCCTCAAACTGTTCAGTACACACAGAATCACTGTTCAAAATACAGTTTAAAAAATGTACCACAAGGAGACTTCCAGTCAGTTGTGTTGTGATAAATCGAAAATGCCACCTGCTCCTTCTGCATCCTCTGCTCCTTCTCCTGCAAACTGTATTCAAGGGTCAAGAAAACAACAGCTTCCTGATACTTATTTCAGTCTACACTATGATCTTCATTATTTAAAGAACCTTACATTAGTCCAGAATACGGCGTCTCATACGTTCTTCTAATAAATGAGTAATAATACTGAACAGTTTGAGGGTTTTTTTTTTTTTGTTTTGTTTTTCAAACGACGATTTGGAAAACTTTTAAATCGTAAGCAGTTCAAGTGTAATGTCATCCCCCTAATGGTGATTGTTGATTATGGACGCTGGGGTCTGATGATAGATAGTTAATTGCTGATTTCAAAAGTGTGGTGAACATCTCAAAAATTGAAGATAAAAGTAGTAAGAAAGTGTTGGTAATGTCTAAAAGAAATCGGCGACTTTCTGTATTTCGCAAAAAGTGGAATAACTCAGAAACGAAGCCCCAAAAAGAAAATTTCAACAAGGCATTTTCTGTTCCAAATTCAACCTAGAATCGGAAAAAGCAATAAAAAAAGGGGGGTCAAGAGGAAACCGTCAGTTTTAATCAATGATTTGAGACCCTAAAACATGGAAAAATAAAAATCGGACTTCCTCATCGTGAAGCTGAGTTGAAATACTATAAAAAAAGGTCCAGTTCAATTTTTCGATAGCTCGCACCGTAAGGCTGTAATTTTCCGATGGGCCCGTTTAGATGGGACACCCTGTATATGTATAGGTTCAGAACCGTATACCTACCGACATGCTGAAATATGCAAAACTACGTGTTTTCGGTGATTTCCAGTCTCATTGCGCTAGCAAGCTAGTTTAGATAATCAAACGCGGAGTGGATTTAAAACGAGTTAATCTTAAGAATTGAATCGATTTTGATGCTGTCAACAATTGACTCTTCTTTGCTTGGAAAATTAACAACTAATTCTAAATCGATGTAATTCGGTTTGTACTATTATAATAACAATAGGAACACACTAGTTATAGTAAGCATGAGATTACGCTTTGATCCAAAATGTTAACAAGTTAGATTTCAAACTAAAAATAAACGTAACGAATGCGCAGTTGAGATATTGCAAGACATGACGTATTAACGAAGTGTTGTAAGACAGGGGTAATGGATGATACCGTAAGGGATACTTCCCGATTTGTAAGTAGCACGACGATTGTTATGTCACCGAATTGGGGGCAATTCAGATCCAGATCATCGAGGCGGTCCTTACACACAATGGCAGTTTGGCCGAGTTGTGAACGAAATCTGGTGGTAATGGCCCACCGGCGGGAACAGCCAAGGTGAGACTGAGCAAGCCTTTTAACGGAGAGCACTTAGAAGAACGAGGCGATGATGGAATCTGGGAAGTGAAAGGGAATTTGGAGATGGAGGCAGGAAATCGTTCCATCCCTTTTCAAAATAGTGTACGTTCAGTTAGCTCCTATATAGAACAAGTCTTTCCGTGAAATCAGAGCAACTTTCGCAGAAAATAAGATACAATTATCTCAGTGCAATGATAGGTACATCAAGATGTTTCCTTTCTAAATCCTACTGTAACAATCTTCACCTCTAGTCTCTTCTCGTTGAGAATTTATAAGTAAATGCTCTCATCATCTATGACATAAGCAAAGGGAACACCCCTAATAGCCGATTTTAAAAAGTGGGGTTTCAGCATATTCTAACTAATTTAGATGCACTCTTTCCAGTGTTGAAGTTAACGAAAAAATAGTGAACGAGGTTTTGAAAGAGTTGGAAATTAGAACGAAAACTGCTCAATTCTACAAGTTTGAAGCACATGCATTTCAACATTCGCGGTTTGTATAAAAGTAACAACGATATTATAAGAAGAAACTGAAGTGCGCGTGTTTAGGTATTTATTGCGGCTGAAAGAAGAACAAGAACAAGCTTGAGTAGTTTTGTACCTCGCGGCAGACCTACTATAACTAGACTTTTGCCGTTGAATTGGCGAAAAATAAATTAATACGATATCGGAAATGAATTACCTTCCACATGAAATCGGTAATAGGATGTGAGATGTTGGAAGTCTAACATACTGCACAATGCCACAAATACTCCATATTGAAATCAATAATGTCGTTCTGTGATTGATTCTGACTTGTTTAGATGTTATTAGTAATCTTGGATTAAGAAATATCATTTCTTTGCTAAGCTTGTAAATCCAAACTCTTGCATTAGGTCGGTAGAGATAACTGATCTGCAGCAAGAATGAAAATATCGTTAAATAGCCATCACTGAAATTCATTGTACTTATTTTATGCAACATATGTCTCCGTGTTGACTTTAAGCCATGTCGAACGTGATGTCACCAATTTACCACAGTTCAGAGTCAATTACGTGTATAATTGAAGGCTGTCAGAGGAACATTTTCTTGCAGGAAGAATGGGAGAATATCTAATTATTCTATTGAAATGTTATTTTTCATTCTTTAAGTAATTGATTTCGATTTAATAATGAATCGTGTAACCTGTTATAGTGAAGGAGTAGCCACTAACTACAAACATTGATGCAAAGAATTAAACAGTTCAATGTTAATTGTAAAAGCTCTGAAACAATAAATAAAATTTGTTCAATGTTAAATGTATCTATCTGGCACTGATCCTACCGTGCCACCAAATGCTTACCAAATAGATTAAATGCCTCTTATAGGTTCTATCAAGAAATGTCAAGTATCAATATCTATTTTTCAGCCTCATCGGAGAGCAAAGGAAGGCTTTCGGAGCGCTGCGGCTGAGCGATTTCTTCAACAGGCCAGGAGTTATTGAAGAAGGTGACAATATGGACAGCCTCACGCGAGGTCTCGCCACTCAAAATCAGGAGGAAGTTGATCCTTTCCTTACCAGCGAAGTATGTTCATATATTGTAATATAGTTAGATATAGCCCTTGAGTATATATTTATAATTAGCAGTTACATAGAAAGATGTAAGAGTCTGATGTAGCTTATGTACACTATTGACATTCCGTTTACAAAGTGAACTATCAGTCAGTGTTCCATTCAATTTGCAAAATACTTTACTCACTTCTTTCACTAAGGATGGCGACGTTCATTGTACCCATCGACAAGATCAACCGAAATTGTTTTTAAATGAAATCACAGGATCACACATTTACGAACTTGAGATTTCAAGGGTGGTAGGCGATTTTTGATTAAACCGATTAATTGTACGTCAGTAATTAATCGACGACGACTTAAAAAGTCGGCTGTAAAAATATGCAGCACATTCCTGTAAAGTAATCACAACAGGTGATCTGAATATTTATAACCAACACGCTTTCTTCATTAAAAAAATAGTATTGAAGCTTTTGAAGATATCCACAGCAAATGGACTAAATGTAAACCATAAATAATTTCATTTATTTTACCCTGGGCAGCATCTCGACAAATACGAATTACACGATGTTTGCAGCCAACCAAACTACCAACGAAATGGAATTAGGTCTCGATGAATCAGTAAAATTCCACCCAGCTGGCCTTTGCTGCATTTTTGTTAATTTTTAAATTCACGGGCAGTTGCCCAATCACAATATGGTTATGGAACACGAAGATGCAAGATAAATCTAAAATACTACAAGTATACGATACAAAAACTACAAGATAAATAGTAGAACATTACACTTGGAAAGTAGAAACAAGAGATCTATTGGTAATAAATAATGGGGTATTATGAAAACTTGAAAAAATGAGTAATGAGACATTGCCAACGTTCCAGAGAACGGTCCAGCTTTTAGAAAAGGTTTACCGAGGCAGACAGCAGATCCAATGGATCGCCGAATCCAAACAAGCGGTTGAAATGCTCCAGTAAACATCTTATAGGACTGTTCCTTAAATATATGGTATCATTTTACATTAAGAGTCACCTCAGTTGGGTAGTGTTGGACCTTGTTTCATGAATGGAGAATAAAGATGTATTCTTCGATCATAAAAGTGGGAAATTTATTCAATATTAGAGGATTTCCATAACCTATTCACCCTGACTAAAAGTTTGTTTCACTGAGGTCAAATAAATCCCTATAATATATTATATTATAAAAGTGAAAATTAGATTTTTTCTTCGTTTTTTGGCACTAAATGACCAAACGGTTGCACCGATTTCCATGCGGGTGGGCGCAAATTGACGAGCACGTTCCAGGGATGGTCTTAGTCTATATTACAATTCTCTAGACTTAATCATTAACTGAAAACTCGGCTTTCCCTAATGATGTCGCTCGGGTAAATAACTTTGTAATTAAGGAAAACCCGGACCAGCGTCGAACTTTTCACGTCAAATGTGGATGGCGTGGGTTAATGCGAAGAGACCATTCGATAACAAATTCAACGCTACCAAAACGATTTTAGTGGGTTGAGCTGAGCCCACTGATGTTCAGAAACACTTACGCAGTTTGCGTGAGCAGAACCAAATTCTCGATTCGGTCAAATGGAGCCCAGGATGGAGCCCGCCATTTCAATCGTCCCTTGATGTCTTAGAGAGGCTTCCTATCAAATTTCGTTGAAATCAGACAGACGACATAACTTTTAGCACACTCAGCTGATCAGGATGGAGCCTGTAATCCATTAGTCTCTTGTTGTCCCAGAGAGGCTCCTTATCAATTTTTAACGTCCCATGGTGAACAGAAGAGATTTTAGCTCACCAAACTGATAAGGATGACGCCCCTCACTTTGCTTGTCTCATGTTGTCCCAGAAAGGTCTCCTATCAAATTCGACGTCCTACTGCGAATAGGAGAGTTTAAGCACAATTTTGCCATAATTATTATTGATATTAAGGCTCGTGATTAGCGAATCCTCATCAAAGTCAGCGAGGCACAAAATCCGACGTGGTAGGTAATACTACATATCGAAATTTAGTCCAAATCGGGACCAAATCTGAAAATGAATGACTATTGTCAACGTGTTCTACGCCCTCTGAAACGCAAAGAAAATGCATCCCCACCCCCAAGTGCCGCCGTACTTTCTTTGCTACGAAAAGTTAGGTAAAATGGATATTCAAAACGCCATATTAACTGCAGCAATGTTGGTCAGGAATAGTTTTAACTTAACTAAGGTGAACGATTACTAAGGTACGAGTTGAAACATGATTACTAAAATTTGAGTTGACAATTTTTGGGGACCACTGGGTATAAATTACAAGGAACGAAGACACTTTACATTGCACAAGGTGCTGTAAAATTACCATAAATTTCCCTTAGTGCGGCACGGGTACACAACTAGTATGGCCATAATTATAAGAAATTCGCTGGTGTTGTGGTTTTGACTAAAATGTTTTGAGATGCAGAGCTAGGTTTTCATGGTCTCTCGCGGCAACAAACAATGGATTTTGACTTCCTTTACACGGTTATACAAGGTTTATTAACTTGTAATTATAAGTTATTCAACTGAAGATTTGGTTAGCCGAGCAACATTTGTTCACCGACTTTCGTTTACAGATCACTGACTACCTGTTCAGAAACGGAATGCCGTTCGGGCGGGACTTGAGGGCCATTGACATTCAGCGCGGCCGTGATCACGGTCTCTCCTCTTACAACGACTACAGGCAGTTCTGCGGTCTTCCGCGGGCTCACTCCTTCCAAGACTTTGGCGACTACATTTCTCCTGAGGTTTGAACGATGGGATATTTCACTTATTTAATAACAAATATAACGTATAGAGAACTGAAATATTCGTGTGAGTGCTTCATTGAATATACAATTAGTGATGTTGACGTATTTTGATAAAATAAATACTCTCTACTCTAGCTCTAGGCATAAATCCAACTTCACGGAACAGTATGCATATACTAAAATGTGTAAAAATGCCTGATAAGAAATACCCATTATTCACTATTTTGCCATGAAATGAAGAAATTGAGCTTAAGGTACTTTTACGTGCTGTCGTAAATTTTTCGATGTACTGAAATTCCCGATTTCTTTTTATGAAGAACGTCGAGAAAATCGCTCTGCTGTACGCTAGCCCAGACGACGTGGATCTGGTAGTCGGTGGCTCACTGGAAAAGCACATCAAGGACACACTCACTGGACCCACCTTCCTCTGCATTATGCTGGAACAGTTCTACAGGACCAGGGTCTCTGATAGGTTCTTCTATGAAACTGGAAACCCACACGTAGCATTCACACCAGGTGAAAAATAATTCTACCTATCTACTTAATGAAGAGTTTTTCCATTGCTAATTTTGCTCAAAATTATTTTCAAAACTACAGCGACTAAAATGTTTCCTGAAAAGTCTAGTGATAAGCATTTTACAGGCTTCGATTGTCCCCATTTCTGTTGCAAAAGCATGTTTGAAACAAACTCAGAAATCAAGTGTTTCTATGTGTAACCCTGGTTAGATAACATCTTACGTCAGATCACGGTTATTCATCAATACCCTGACACAAAAGCATGCAAAAATTTGGATTTTGATGATAAAACAACCTCATTATTCTCAACCCGTCTATATTCTCTGTAAAATTGCTTATTTATTACTGTTTCTTTGTTTTAAATCTACGATCTATGACTAGGTTGTTCTCCAGATTTAAAAACAATATAGCAAACCAACTAGCATTATACTGATAGACACAACTTTCATGTAAAGGTCAAAACACACAGGTTACTATAGAAAAATTAATTACTATAGAAAAAAATACTAAACAGGTTAGTATAGAAAATTTTAGTCAGTAATTATTCTATATACTGAGATTCGCCTTAACGCGTTGCTTCTTTGTTTTTCAGAGCAACTGAAGGAAATCAGGAAGTCGACTGTCTCCAGGCTTTTCTGCGACAACGGAGACCGCATTCAATATATGCAACCTGAAGGCTTCAGAGTAATTGGCGAAAAGTACGTACTTTTTAATGTTTTTCTATATTATGAGAAATTTCCGTTTTGAGATGCATCTCCTTACAATATTTCTTATCTAAATTTTAAAATTCATCAAATTTCATTATCAAAATAACATAAAATCACACTTATTGAAGGAAAATTAAGTAACTAAAGTTTTAGACGCATCGTGATGTAGCAATGCTTCCCAGTGGTAGTTGTTGTTTCCGATTGCAATTCATCAGTTAGATCTATCAAATTCCCAGTTCAGAGATACACTGCTTCATGTCATGATTTCGTCCATTTCATCGCAACAATACACAATGTAAAAAAGGAGGCTTGGTATACAATATGACCAGCTAAGAGACGAGTGTGGCAGACTTGATGATTTAGCCTAGAGGGACTTCACAGTAGAGCGAATCATCAGAGGATCAACAGATGGAGTTTCAAGACTGGATGGGTGTATTGCAGCTTTGGGTGTTTGGGACCAGGGGGTGGCTTTTTTATACTCGGATCGTGAACGCTAACACCCCTTCTTGCTGAGGCCAGGATTGGGAGTCGATTGCAAGAAGTGCATCAGGTGCTAAGCATCGAAAGTATAACTAAGCAACTTAATATATCAGAGGAACATTTATCCCCTTGTATGTTCATGGGATGTAGCATTTCAGAGAGATCTTTTAAGTGATAAACGGTTCAGGTCGGTATCTCAAGTCATGGGTTGGATTAGAGAGTGGAGTAGAGTTCACCGTAATAAGAGATGAAATAGCATCATAATAATAACGTAATAATAATAAGATAACTTGTTATGAAATGGATATTTCCTCCTTCCCATTTCTTCAACAGTCGCCCCTCTTGAAGGCCGTAGCATTGTAGATTTCAGGACATCCTGTGGGCGTTGCAGGTTAATCGCATCAGCCCTCGCAGTGACTGGTTTCCAACCACTCTTCCCCTCTAATGAATAAATAATAAATAAAGGAAAATAATAAATAACTAACTCGTACCAGTCATCAGTTAACCATTTACCCCTGTCCTTCACATTGTTTGCAAGCCAACCAAGAAGCAAGTGTGATAGAAATTGATAGTTCCCCCTTCCTGTTTCATGTAACTGCTGCCCCGAGGTTACACCTGGAGCTTTTTAGCTTTCAGGACATTCTTTGGGTGGAGCAGGCTAATCGCCTCAGCCCACTGAAGGAGTAACTACTTCATTCCATCAGCTCACTGTCACAATACTTGTTATAAACCGTAATAATAGTCTCGTAATAACAATATTTCTTCCTTCTTCAGGAATCCGCTGTTACCTTGTGACGCCATTCCAGCCATAAACCTCGGATATTGGAAGGAAGCGCCGGCTCACTACGGCAATGACTTCCCCAGCTTTGACCATTACTTCAAATGATCGCCCTGGTAAACCATAGATTGATGAGCGAGTTTGTGACACGATGTTATGTATGTACATGTATGTACGAGTATATACATGGTATATATGTACATAGATACGTGATACAGTAGCATCTATTGACCTAGATACCTGAACTTCGCAGAATAGTGAACTCTAATCGACGTTTCAAATTTAGATTAAGAAATTAAGAAACAGGGGAATAAACCTGACAGTCAAGTCATGCTGAATCAGCTGTACCCATATAATAATGTACAAAACCAATTTTCATATTTATGGACCATTCCTTCAAGTTCTTAAGAGTGTTTATTTTTAGATAGGTACCTGCCTAACTAGCTAATGGAGCCATTTAATTCTATAAAGTAGGATCAACCACCACTCGTAGTTGCGCTGTATATTTAAATGTTCTGTATAATTTATAATAACTATGTCTTCCACTAAATTGGAAGACGAACGAAAACTTGATGAGGTTGGTACTTTCTCAGAACCCACCTTTTATTAAGTACCTACCTTGGTTCTAATTATGAGGATAGTACTTGATTGAATTTCAGCATTCTCCTATGAAGAATCAATCGAAGAAAGTACATTTCTCACATCCTTGCATCTTTCCAATCTCTCAGAAATCCACTAATATCACAAATATTTAAAACATGGAATTTACCAAAAAATCAATTTTTGTTCACTACTGAGCAACTAAGAATGATGAAGTGCTGTAATCTAGTTTTTAATGAAGGTGTTCAGTCATCTTGAAGAAGTTACCATATTTATAGTCAAACCATGTGAAAGCGTTCATATTTTGTCTTCTGATTTGCCATACATTAACACGAAGACCTAGGATTAGCTTACTGACGAAGTGTTTGTAATATTTTAAGAATAGTGAGTAGTCTTTTGTATTTTTATACTTTTTTATATTCGACATTATAAATCATTATTATGTAATAATATGGTTTTTTGAATAAATCATCAAAAATTAAATCGCTGTATGGACTTCTCCCTATGCACCAACCTCGTCATTAGTAGGCATTATTTTCCTGTGGCGCCTAAATATGACATCCACTGTAATGAGTAATTTAAGTGTCGGGGGTTTAAAAATCAAAATTGTATAAACTTTCAGTAGTAGGTATGTCATCAGTTTGTGAAAGGTCATCGGTAAAATGGGCCAGATTTATCAGACATTCAGTCAAGGGTGAAGTACAATACAAGTAAATTATAAGCCAATCAGTCAAGGGTGTCAAGAGCACCTGTAGGTGCCTTTGGGAACTGGTGGGGTTGAACTGTACTATGTTGTTGCGCCTCCAAGTGCCTTTGGGAAACTGCAGGTACTACTTTGAACTTGAACTTTGTGCTAATTTTTGTGTTGTTACTAGAAGAGAGTGAGGTGCACATATCACCTATAAGATAGTATACTAAGAAGTGAACGTGAAATAATTAGGTAGTGAAACTTTTTTGCTATTAAAGGTGCTCACGAGAGTCAAACGTAAATATAAATAATGTAGGTGGGTAGGAGTGCAGTTCAACTAGAATAGGTATGATAGAAACTATGTTATTATGGAAGTGAACCACATCATGCCAAACATGGACGTTTTTGAAAAATGCCCAAAATTATGAAGATGTTCAATTTGTAAGTATATGGGTGATAACGACTGGTTCGAAAAAAACCTTGACTCCCAGCGTATCTCTCACTGAAAGGAAGAAAGTGGTGGTACTAGCTATCATTAATTTTTTATATATATTTTTTTAATACTATTGGCGTCTTCGTATCATGCCAAAATGCGTGGCTGTTGACAATGTACACTGAGAAGGACGCAAAAAATACAATTACTTCTGGGGGGCAATTGTTTGGGAATAGTAGTAAAATAACCCCCTCCCACTCCCCACCATTTCGTCTGGCCTGGATAAGAGTCCATATTTACAATCTATGAACAGCAGCGAATTTCATCACCATAATTATCACAATAATTGTGAACACAATCGAACGAGGAAATAAGATTGAAATCAGGAACTCCACATCCACGAGAGTTTTATTCAAAACTATAATCATATTTTACTCATATTTCGATTCGATTTATTTACGCAATTATTTAGTCTTATACAGTGTTAATAAATTATCACCGTGAGCATATTTTTCAATCTTCATTCTAATACCCAATATAAAAGTTAACGCTAGGCACTCACAGGTGCCAGGTGTCTGCTGTCCAAAGGCACCAGTAGAAATTTTCTACTAGAAATTTAAAAATTTTTGACATCTGATTATCTTCACTTGCGCTTTGAATGTAAAAGTCCAGTCATGCAGCATGACCCCATGAGCGAATTTTTGAAGAATATTACCGATTTTTACAACCAGCGAACGGCATTATTTCGATTTTTGACTGATTTTTCAACTTTGAAATTTTTGAAAACTTGATACATATTCTTATAGGAAATTTTACGCTGATTCCGAATATACCACATGTTAGTATGCTGAAAAAATTATTTCGCACGACAAATCGCAAAAAACAGGCTATTTTGAAATTTTTGACTACATTTTTGAAAATTTCAACCCGAAGATGTAATCCGATCAAGCTGGCCAACGAACTTGAACTTTCGTTTTGTGCCCTTAACGTTTTAAAATTTGTTTGAAGTTTCTAGCACAGAATGACACATACATACATACATACATATATACATACATATATACATACATACATACATACATATATACATACATAAAAAAATGCGTTAAACTTCAGAATATGATTCAGAATAGCCTGAAACGGATTTCTGCATAATTTTTTTTCAAAAATTCACATTCTACAAATTTTGAGGCGAGAGCAATAGCTTAATTTTCTTCAAAAATTCGCTAAAACAAAATTATGGGGCAAAATTTGAAAAATGTGGCTCTACCTGCCATGGAAGCTGGTGGGTTAAGTACCAATTTTCAGCTCAACTGACCGTTTAGTTTGGCCAATAAGCGTGTAAGATGGTCACGCGTGACGTAGTAGTGCAAGAGAGCTGAGGGTTTACAGAAGGGCGAGGGCCGTGACTTCATCGTCCAAATGAATTTCAAGAGCCGTATTATTGGTCAGATACCCATCATAAAGCACCTTTTTGGACACCTATCTCTTGACTCTTTTTATTAAGCTTATAAAAAATAACCATAAAGACTCCCCATTCCAAATTTTCGTAGGTATTTACTTAGCCATCTCATTAAAAGTAGAACCCAAAACAAAACCATCGGCCTTAGTGTACTTATTCGAGTAAGAGGTTAAATTAAAACAATTCATTTAAACGTATATTGTTTATTACTTTTATAATGACTCATTTATTTTCAGGAACTTCATAAACCCCAAAATGTAAAATTGTGTTTTTGAAAACTTTATTAGACACTAAGGACTAGTTTTCATACTTGAAAATAGATACTGACTTAACAGAATGTGATCATAGTTAACACTCCTACAGTTTCTATATATGAAACAGTAATAATAATGATACAGGAAATAGTTCGGTGGAAATCCCCACACAGCCAGGAGAGGTAGGATCTACGAAGCTATACATTTTTTAATTAAATCTCAGAAATACTAAGAACCTTTCTTAAATTAAATAGGTACGAACAGAAAACTAACAAGAATATTATTTTATTTTATCTGTTCAAGAATAGAAATAGAGTAGAATGAAGCTTAAAATTATTAATTAATTTTGATTGTCATCAAAACTTAGTTATGGCAACTTATCAATATATCTTGAAATTATCAGTAATTGATGGTTCATATTTATTGTCAGGAATTATAAAACTACAATACTAACTTGTGAGTACCTACGAATGTTCTTGTTTGCCTTTGCGCTGGACCTGTACTATTGACTTTATGATGATATCAACAAAAGGCCCAGATTTTTTGTTAGTAGCATCATTAGTAGTTTACCAACATATAACCCTATTGTGCTTTGAAATCCATTAGTTACTTTGTTATGAAGTACCCACAGGATAATTTATGGGTTGAACCAAGTAAGGTACAGTAGAAATTTCAAACTAAAACATTAGAGACCTACTTTTAAAATTACAGGCAGACAAGGAGGCGGGAGACGAAAAATACATTCAAGGGAATGAAATTTGTAGACTAAAATTAAAATTGAAGATAAATTTTGGTCGAGCAGCAACAGAGTTCACAAGCATCACCAAGTTGCATTTTACTGCTGACAAAGTTCATTTCCATATTTCTAAGCAAAATAAGGGAAGGAAAAACATTCAGGTTGTTCGGTCTTGAACAAAATGTGTTGTTACTTGGGATCTAGTCAGCTAATGCTACAAATTACAAAATCGCGGAATAAAAATATAAAAATAGTTGATCAAAGGATGTTTCATTGAGTTTTACAAAATAGGTAGTTATCTATGCATCATTGAGTTGCTGAGCTTCAGAGTGCGTATCACAATTTTTTGCAACCACATTCTACAAACGAATCACTAACACCATGGCTCATAAACCTATTGAGCCAAAAATTATTAAATTTAGCACATTGTTTGGAACCAAACGTAGGTGCATAATGTACCTAGAAACTTACAACTCAATAAAATGAGAAAAAAGTAGTTTATATTCAATATTAAGAGCTTACGGGAAAATTAAATCTAATTTTGTTTAAAAGTTATAATAAGTAATTTATACTGGTTTGAAGAATGCAGGAGAGGCATTCATTTTTTTATGAGTAATTGAAAAACACAAAGTAAAATTAATATTTTCACAATAAATTAAGAACTCCAAGTGAACACGTGTATATGTGATGTACGTTTGGTGTATATTGTTAGTTTAGATCTCAAAGATGAATAATTATATTACTGTTGACATCACAATGGATGGTCGGCTAAAGTTGGCGGCTGCATGATATAAGTAATATAAATTGAATTCCTAAATTAGATCATTCAAATTCCTGAATCATGGTCTGATTGATATCATTTGCTCACAATAAAAATGATTTACAGAACATGGTAGAATTTCCTCGCATATAACAATGTACAAATTCTTATTTAATAGTAGCTATTATTATTATTTAGAATATAGTTAGAACAGAATCTTGAGATAGAAATGGTTGATATAACAAAGGTACTTTTCACACTCAAAATTATGTCAATTATTATGAAATAATGGAATGGGCAAAAATAAAATCCACTTCGTTACGATGAAATCACTAACATCTTAGAACTAGAAGTCTCGCGAACCTAAGCTATATTAATATAGCACCCTACTATTACGTATAGCAAAGATATCATTTATTCTACAATGGCCGAAAATAAGAATTACGATCGTTGGTTCAAGCTAATGGACACAGCCATGTACAGGAGGAGTATTCCAATCACAGATGTCAAGCAGATGGCGATGAAAAGCTTTTTCTGAAAAAGTTAAATCAATGGTTCAACTTGGTATTTACACAATACACGTCAATATTGGTACTTACGGAATGTAGATGATTTTGGAAAGCGTTTCATTATTTGCTTTCAGTTAGCGGAAGCAATATTTTCAATTTCGAGAGATGATTTTAAGCTAATTTTCGCATAAAATGAAAATATTGCAATGGCTCCAAAAATTTAGAATCAAAATTTTCGAAAATTGTCATTATTGAAATCCGTCTTAAAGCATTCAAGAACCTTGGGTATAAATCTTGTTCATATATATATATATATATATATATATATATGTGTGTGTGTGTGTGTGTGTGTGTGTGTGTGTTTTGTATGTGTGTGTGTGTGTGTGTGCGCGCGCGTGGGTGTGCGTGTGTGTTTGCGTGTGGGTGTGTGTGTGTGCGCGCGCGTGTGCGTGTGGGTGTGTGTGTCTGTGTGTGTGCGTGTGACCGTGCACGGGAAAAGGGAGGTTAACTTGTCCGAGGTCAAATCTGAGTTTATATTTTTTAATTTTTCCCCATATTGTACTGAACGATTTTTTTTTTTTCTATCATTTTCCAATAAAAAAATTTATGATTTATGAAAGTTTGAAAAAAGCGGTCCCGAAAATTGCAAATTTTAAGCAGGTTTCAGCAAATTTTCAGCTGACTTTGCAAAACTGCAGTTTTTCGCGATTATAAATACAATGAAAAATGTAGAAAATTCAATTTTTGATGATTATTGGGGGAAGAGAGACAGTTTTGGGACCCAAAAAAATATTACAAAAAAAATCCCTTTTTTTGACAAAATCTTCGTTTTTTTTGTTCTCCTGAATTGATCTCTTGATCCTACGGAGGATTGTCGTCTGGAATGACACAATATACGTATATATATATATATATATATATATATATATATATATATATATATATATATATATATATATGTATGTTCTCATATTGTGTCATTTCAGACGACAACTCTCCTTAGGATCAAGATAAAATTTCGTTCTTGCTCAAAAAACCAAGCTTTCCAAACGAAAGTTTGAATTTGTTGGAAAGCATTTTTGGAGCACATAAAATCGGTCAAATTTCAATAAATGTACTAAAAACACGCAAAAATGGCTAAAAACGGGGCTAAAAATAATCATTAATTCGTAGCAAAAATTTTAGTCGAAAGAAGTGTATCAACGATGGACTAGAACATTGAAAATTTCGTGTACAAAATTATGCTGAAAAATGGTCCTAAATGTCATCAATATTTGCTGAAAAATCGATAAAAATGCAAAACATATACCTAAAAATCCAATATCTTTTTTGAATCGCAGAATAATATTTAGAATAAGTTTGTTCACAAACTAAATTTTATCGCACTCAGAGTGCTCGAATTTCAAAATAACGTAACAAAATACAATACGTTTATTTAATAAAATTCGTTCATTCAATCATGCTATATGACAGGAGCTTTATTTTCCAAAATCATTTTTTTCACTCACGTTTTAAGTTCACCATTCTCAACCTTGGTTTCGCGCGTGTGTGCCCATAAATCCACTCAACACATAGGTATTACGTCTACAACTTTCATTCGATTTTGATGACATTTTTAGGGAATGTACGGAGTATTTAGTTTTTTATTATTCATCTATTTATTTTCATTTGTTCATTGATTGAGTCATTCGGTATTGAGACATACGGATACCAGGTGTTTGAAATGAAAGAAAGTCGAAGCTAAATTAATGTTTACATTAGCTGAATTTCAGACATCTAATGTACGGCTGCGTTTTATGTCTTACTTTTCTCGCTCGTTGCATGAATTTGTGAGCTTTACTCAGTTTTCTTTGGCCGTGCTGCGTCATCAGAACACCATTGCCGATGTGATATTCAATCTTGTCCACCATGTCACCCTACAACCAAACAAAAATTTTGAAAGGAAATAATTCCAAAAACGCTGCAAATTACACAAAGGCGTATTATTTCTGTTTTAGAAACCCCTTCTACACAGACCATTGTTCTATAATTATTAAACCCCATATATAATATATTGTTATAAGTTTTAAGGGTGAGATATTAAATTAGAAAAATAGTAACAACTTTCGTACTTGAGATCAATAACACAACAACTGGTTTTTTATTTAGAAACACAACAATAAACAAGTCAACAAGATGGTAAATAGGCAACCCTAAAAACTGGAGTTGGTTTTCATTTCCCAACACTATCCTCCCTCTTTTTTACAGCAGGACCATATATTGCCAGATGATCGGCATGAACAATCTTCGTTTTTCGGCTTGGCAATCGAATCCTAAATACAACGTCACTTAGGCTCTTCATGATGTCGCAAGGGCCAATCCAGTTCGACTGCAGCTTTGGGCAGATACCGACTTTGCGTTGGGGCCAGAAATACCATACTTGGCTTCCCACAGAAAACCTTGGCTCTTCTGCTCTGACGTCGTAGCGCTTCTTACTGTCATGTGCCACCTGTAGTATCTGTTTACGTGCAAGTTCATGGCTCTGGCGTAGCTTTTCTTGTAACTGCTGGGCATATGTGGTGACAGGAACGATCTCATGAGGATTTCCATCGACCAGCAAGTGCAGTGGTAAGGTCAATCCTCGCCCCAGGTTCAACTCCGCAGGCGAAAAACCAGTTGAGGAATGCTGTGTAGCCCTGTACGCAAGGAGTACACATGGAAGCCACAAATCCCATTCTTTTTGGTTGTTCTCCACTGTCTTGGCGAGCATGTTCCAGAGAGTTCTGTTAAAACGTTCAACAAGGCCATCACTCTGGGGTCGACCTGGTGTAGTCCTTGTTTTGCGAATGTGTAACATTCTCATCACTTCTTTAAATACCTCAGCTTCGAAACCAGTCCCTTGGTCTGTGTGAAGCTCTCTTGGGATACCAAATCTGGCAATAACAGTGTCAACCAATCCTCGAGCCAATGTGTCCGCCCTGATGTCTGCAACAGGGAATGCTTCAGGCCATTTTGTGAAATAATCAATCACTACCACAATGTACTTATTCCCTTGATTTGTGATTGGAAGTGGCCCTACAATGTCCATCCCTACACGTTCAAATGGTGACCCACTGGTGTATGTCTTCATTGGCGCCTTTCCCTTAGAGTTGTGTCTTCTCCGACATGTATCACAGTTGGCACAGTATAGTTTTACATCCTTTTGGATGCCAGGCCAGTAGAATCTTGTTCGGATCACTCCAAGAGTTCGTTTGTATCCAAAGTGTCCCAAACCATGGCTCGCACTCAACACCTCATCTTTCCTTTCCTGGGGTACCACTATCTGCTCTATTATGTGGGTACCTGTATCACTCTCCCAAATTCGTACCAAAATACCATTTGAAATCCGCAGGTTTCCAAACATGGCCCACAGACTCTTTGCCACAGGACCAAGAGGTGAGACTGGCTGCCACAATGGCCGCTTACCTTCCTCCACCCAAGTGTACACAGGATGCAGCTCAGGATCTACTTTTTGTGAGGCTAACCACGATTGACCATCAACCTCAAGTCGTACTCTTTGGACGACAACATGGCTTTCTTGCTTCATTTCTTGGCGCAGACAATGTTGAGATCCCACATCAGCACAAGGCCTTCTCGACAACCCATCAGCATTGAGATGTTCCTTACCAGGTCGATGCACCATTTTATAGTTGTATGGACTCAAGATCTGTTGCCATCTCGCCAACTGTCCATCAGGTTCCTTGAAATTCTTCAACCATTGTAATGAGGCATGATCGGTTCGAACTATAAACTCTTCTCCACTGTCAAGGCCGTAAGACTGGAAATGACGAAGTGCTTTTATCAAACTTAATAACTCCTTCCGTGTTGTGCAGTAGTTCCTTTCTGCCTTAGATAAACACTTGCTGAAGTACGCAATCACACATTCGTTACCATTCTGAACCTGTGATAGCACAGCGCCAACAGCTCTGTCTGAAGCATCAGTATCTAGAATGAACACTTTACCATGAATTGGATGGCTTAGGATTGGTGGTGTCGTGAGGGCCGACTTTACATCCTGAAAAGCTTTTTGGCATTTATCATTCCATTTGAACTTTGTTTTAGCATCTTGCAAAGCATACAATGGGGCAACTATGTCTGCAAAATTGTTAACAAAACATCTGTAATAAGAACAAAAACCAAGAAAAGTTCTTACTTCCTTCACTGATGTGGGGATTGGCCAGTCAGCTACCTTTGATGTCTTCTGTGGGTCTGCAACTATACCTTGTCCAGAGATCACAAAACCCAGGTAATTCACTTGTCTTGCAAAGAGATGGCACTTCTTTGGATTCAGTTTCACTCCAGCCTTTCTCAAGACATTCATCACTTGCTTTAGCCACTGCAGATGATCTTCAAATTTCCCATTGTCTACCAGAACATCGTCTAAATACACCTTTACCCGACCATGTTGTATCTCTTCCCGCAGAATCCCAGACATGGCTCTCTGAAATGTAGCTGGCGCGTTACACAAGCCAAATGGCATTGTCTTGAAATGCCAGAGGCCACGAGGTGTACAAAATGCCGTCTTCTCCCGGTCAGAGGGCGTCATTGCTATTTGCCAATAGCCAGATTGGAGATCCAAGGTAGAGAACCATGAGCTGCCAGCCAGTCCCGCCGTCAATTCATCGATCTTGGGAAGAGGGAAGGAGTCTTTTCTTGTTACATAATTTAACTGACGATAATCGATACAAAATCTCGTGGAGCCATCTTTTTTTGTCACTAATACAATGGGACTTGCCCACGGACTTTGAGAAGGTTCAATAACCCCAGTTTCCTGCATATCCCTGATAAGTTTGTCAACTTCTTCCAAACGATGTGGGGGAATCCTACGTGGTGCTTGTCTTATTGGTGGGTGGTCTCCAACATCAACAGAATGAGTTATACTGTTAATACATCCCAAATCTTTTCCATTTCTAGCAAAAACGTCAGAATACTCCAACAAAACTTCGTTTATTGCTTGTTCTTGTTCCTCAGACAGACCTTTTGGCATAAGCTGTTGCATATGTTGTGGCAGCCCTCCTTCTTGTGCTCCAGAATCATGATCATTGCAATCATTGTCCAGTGGGGACAACTCATGCATACTCTCAGCTTCGTCTTCTTCAACCTGTGCTCTTGCACTTAAATCCAAGGATTCCATCCGCTGGCCATCAACTAGCACTGCATTGTTGGCAGGATCGATCACACACTGCTCCTTGCTCAAAAAATCCATACCGAGGACACAATCCTCATGTATATCTGCAACTAAAACAGTGTGAGGTCGTTTCTTTCCGTCTCCTAAGTCAAAAGAGACAAGCGCCTGACCATGCACAGGAATCATTTCTCCTGAAACTGTTCTGATCAATGCTTTTCCATCGTTCTTCACTATAATCTGAGCCCTTTCTGCTGCATTTTTATTCAAAATTGTTCTCGTAGCACCTGTATCTACGACCAATTCACAAGGACATTGATTAATAGTTCCATGCAATATCAATGAGGATGCTGCCGCTCTATACACTACTCCTTCTAAAGCCAGGAGTGGAGATTGTACTTGGGGCATGCTACTAACTGTCGGCCTGAGCCCCTTCATTCCGACTTTGATGCGTTTCCCGATCCGTGGAATGAAGCAACTGGTGGTGGAACCATCTGGTCAACTCTTTCAGCTTTTCGAGGGCTGAGGCTCTCCCTGCACTGTTTCCACCTGCTCTCCTCGTAATACCTGGTCTGGGGACTCACTGCCCACCCTGTCGACCGAACGGGAACGCACTGTTGACCTCGTGTTCATATCCCACCGCTGTCACCAATGTTATAAGTTTTAAGGGTGAGATATTAAATTAGAAAAATAGTAACAACTTTCGTACTTGAGATCAATAACACAACAACTGGTTTTTTATTTAGAAACACAACAATAAACAAGTCAACAAGATGGTAAATAGGCAACCCTAAAAACTGGAGTTGGTTTTCATTTCCCAACAATATTTATGATCACAACATGACGCATCGTGCCTCCCAAAAGGGTTCACACCTATACAGTTCTAGGACCTCGAAAGGTGAGAAATGGTATAGGTTCAGAGGCACCATAGCTAATAGAACACCTCATAATTGTTTCCGAGGTGTCACAAATGAGCTACATCTAAACAACAGCACCGTGTGCCGATTTGGAATAAAAATTAGCCTCAGAGGTTCCGAAGCTGATCTGAGTCCCTCCATACTTTGTAACTGTATTCAAAATCTCAATAAACGAGCTAAATTTCTGGGTTAAGCATCATAATAAGCATCATAAGTCGATTCAGAAACAAATTGGGCTCAGAGGTCCCACAGCTGATCTGTGTGCACCGCCAATACTGAACTATTGATATTACAACGGAGGTCCATTACAAATTAAAGATCCATAGGTTGACACAGATATGCCTGCATAAATATAGGCACCTGCAGAGGAAAAATTAATGAAATTAATTGAAATATCTACAGTTTACTAGTCCACGAGATCTTAGTATAACGATATTTAAGTAAGTAGGTACCTAGGTACCTACCAACTGAGAATATCAAGATGTAAGAAACGTAAAACATCGGTCATTTAGGAAACGGAAAAATAATGCTTGAAGTAATTTACGTTAGCGCATGCGCAGAATGGAGTAAAAATTTGAGAAAAATAAAATTGGTAGAGGACAAGCTACAGCCTAACTCGCATATTCCCAGACAGTTTCATCAAAATCGGATGAAAACTGTTGAAATTAAGTTCGTTAAATGGAACGTAAATCCGCGCATGCGCAGCAGCTATTAATTATAAGCTTATGCTGAAATTGCTACGAAATGCCCAAATTGATCTATTCCACAAATTTGAGCGAGATCGACTGATGGGGGCGTGAGAAAATGTTGCTTGATGAAATTTACGTTTGCGCATGCAAACCTTATTTTCCACAGTTTTCATCCGATCTGGATGAAATTTTTAGGGAATGTGCGGGCTAAGGTGTCGACAGTCTCCTATCAGTTTCATTGTTGCGAAATAAATACTCCACTCTGCGCATGCGCAAACGTGAATTCCATTATGCTCTATTTTTCACGCCCTAGTCGTCCGATCTCGCTCAAATTTGGATGATAATTGGGGTATGACGATTTTATCATTCCATATCAATTTCAACATGATTATATCATTAATAGCTACTGCGCATGCGCCTATGTGAAATCCTTGTAATGACCTTAATTTCCACAGTTTTCATCCGATTTCGATGAAATTGTCAGAGAATGCGCGGGATAGGTTGTAGATGGTCCCCTACCAGTTTCATTGTTGCCAAATTATTACTTCATTCTTCACCTGCGCAAACGTGAATTCCATCATGTTCCATCTTTTCACTCAGTCGCTCGAGTTCGCTTAAATTTGGATGATAGCTGGAAGAAGGTGATAGGTAAACGAGGAAGCTATGTGCCATACCCAACTCAGCAGACTTTTAGCGAATTTTTGAAGAAAATTAAGCTATTGCTCTCGCCTCAAAATTTGTAGAATGTGAATTTTTGAAAAATTTTTATGTAGAAATCGGTTTCAGGCTATTCTGAATCATATTCTGAAGTTTAACGCATTTTTTTTTATGTATGTATGTATGTATATATGTATGTATATATGTATGTGTCATTCCAGACGATAACTGTCCGTAGAATTGTGCTAGAAACTTCAAACAAATTTTAAAATGTTAAGGACACAAAACGAAAGTTCAAGTTCGTTGGCCAGCATGATCGGATTACATCTTCGGGTTGAAATTTTCAAACATTTCAAGCCTGTTTTTTGCGATTTGTTGTGCGAAATAATTTTTTCAGCATACTAACATGTGGTATATTTGGAATCAGCGTAAAATTTCCTATAAGAATATGTATCAAGTTTTCAAAAATTTCAAAGTTGAAAAATCAGTCAAAAATCGAAATAATGCCGTTCGCTAGTTGTAAAAATCGGTAATATTTGTTCGAAACAGAGACTACAGTTTGTCTGTCAATTTCTTGATGTGGGATACTAGATTCGAATGCAACTGACTTTATATCACTCGTAATATAAAGCCTCATCATCGATTGGCTGTGGAAATACGTTTCTTTCATATGACGTCGGTATGTTATTTTGTTTTATGTAGATTTGATGATTTTATGATAGTATACTGTTAAGATTTCAACTGCCTTCAATACTGACCACATTGGACATCGAAATCTATGAATATTTACCATCTACAAGATCAGTTTAATAATAATAAAGTATGAGTACCTCCTAATTATTTTTAATAATTTGATTCCATGTTTGTCTATCAAAATCATAAACTAAAATTTCTCTACACGATCAATAGCGACTGAAATGTCGAAGATTTCTTCAAAAATTCGCTCATGGGGTCATGCTGCATGACTGGACTTTTTTTTTTTTAACTTCATTTTCCTTTCTTACCTACGTGTGTATGGTTTAATCTTTCTTGTTTCATTATCCTTGTATTATTGTATTATAGTCCTCTTGTTCTGGGCTTGCCCGTGTAGTAAATAAATAAGTATAAATAGTGTATGATCAGGTTATAATGATAAAATATACTCGTACTGACACAGTATTTTAGTTTCCTATCCATTATGTTAAATAATGAAGAATAGGTTTCAACGTTATACCAGTTACCATTCAAAAATTCTCTTACCTGTTGGTGTATATTGAC
This sequence comes from Adelphocoris suturalis, assembly GCA_030762985.1. Taxonomy (NCBI): domain Eukaryota; kingdom Metazoa; phylum Arthropoda; class Insecta; order Hemiptera; family Miridae; genus Adelphocoris; species Adelphocoris suturalis. Next base: position 44,931,082 of record CM061041.1, read on the forward strand.
TGAAATTTCGATCATCATATCTCTGAGTTCTTCGATGTTTTTTTCCAGCGCGATGATTTCTTTGTGCCTGTCTTTGGCATCCTGAAGCGACTGCATAGCTTCATTCGTCTCTCTCATGTACTATAGGCAGTAAAACAACACTATAGTAAGTTTGAATTAAAAGCTAACTGTAAAATTTATGTTTTACAATATGTTATCCCATATTTCAATAGTCAGATATACGAGTAATTAGTTCGCGATAGTTGCCTAATGTCTGAAGCATAGCTCCTTGAAATTCCATTTTTCCTGAAATTCTATTGTTGCTTCCAATTGATCAACTAATGAATTATCATGTGTAATAAACTAAAACTTAGTGGAAAAACGTTTGCTACCCTTCAGTTTCCCTAACCCTACCGATTCGCCATTCGCAAACACGCTAATGGGTGTAAGACCTAGTAGGTAGATACCTTGTGATCTTGAGAGCTTCCCTCCATTCAGTACCGGTTCACATTTCATAACGTTTTTGATAGGTAATCATTAATTATTATTTACTATACATGTAGGATATATTTTTTACATGGGGTTTTTTTTTTTTTTTTTTTTTTTTTTTTTTGCAGTGATCAATGTATAAAATTTAATTTTGTGAGATTTGTTTATCATTTAATAATGAATAACAGGACGTTTCCATTTGTTTTCGTCGAGTAGATTTAAAACCTATAGCAACGCTTAAATCAGTTCTCACACCTTCTTACGTGTGTTCAAAAATGTCGTCAAGTGTACGAATCAAAAGCTTTCTCAAATATGAATTGAAAAGCCAAAAGACATATCCATGCTGATTTTTTTCCGGTGTAAACATTCTATTTATTTGTTTATTCAATTATTTTTTATTTATCTATTTCATTTATTTTATTTCATTTATTTTTTATTTATTTCATTTCATTTTTTTATTTTTTTTATTTTTTTCATGACCGTACGGCGAAGATTTGTAAGTACTGTAGCAGGAGATTATCCTAGATAATGGAAGTAAGCCTTGCCATTCCTTTTTTATTTTATACTTAATTCAACTTTCAGAGACTGATTAGAAGTGATTGTTGTTTCTAGTATACGAGTATATTACAGCAAAGATCACTACCTAAAACTCACAAATTTAATTTACAATTTTGAGGGAATGGAGATACGCATGGTCACCGTCACAATGGCCGTTGGTCACAATGGTCGAAAGCCAAATATTGGATCTCTGCTACCACTTACCATAATTCAATGAATACCAATGTATTATGGAGACGTACAAACAATTCATCCCACAAAAATACAAAAACCGTAAAATGCGAAATATTTAAGGGTTGTGGTTATCTAATGAAACTTACATCTTGAACGAAGACAGCAAGGTCTTGCGAATCTAGCATAGCCATCAGTTCATCGTCAGATACCTCTACATTGGCTGGAACACACGGCATTTTTCGTATCACCATCTGTACAACTGATAACAAAAATGAAATTCCTGCTCTAACTTCGGCGTGATTTTATCTTCGTGATTTTAGTGATTTTGTGAATTTATTAAATTAAACCCGAAAAAAACCACGCCCCATGGGTAAGTCAACAGAAGAATATCAGTGCAAATGTATGAATTGTGCAAACTTTGTTCATGCAGATCCAATATTATCACAGAATTAGGTTCAACCACTGAAACCCACCACCTACCGTTTTCTTTGTATATATATATAATAGATTAATAAATTTAGAATAAAAATTACACAAATAAAAGATGGAAAGTAAGTAAATCTAATAGATATTCTTGATCACAGATAAAGGTACAGAAAGATATATACATATATATATATATATATATATATATATATATATATATATATATATATATATACATAGAGGCGGCACTATGATGATCCGCCGTGCAACAACAGAAATAATCGTGTCATATCTGCATTAATTCTTGTATTATTGTACATTTTAAAATAATAAATTTAAATTTCAAAACTTGAACGAATTTGGAATGGTTTCACTTTTTTTTTTTTTTTTTTTTTTTTTTTACGTGCACTTTACAAGTTAGTTTCCAAATTAATCAAATTTCGATGTTCACATTTTTGTATTTATTGGTATTATTTTGTTGATAGTAAAGCATATGAGTTATTCATTTTTTATTTTGGTGATTGGGTTCGTACCTAATAACTAATTGCAAGAAGCGATAAAATAATTTTAAAATGACTGTACATTATAAAGTGCTAAGTACTACAACGGCGAATTTATGTAAGTCTTACCTCTTTTCCAGACTTTTCTAAAGAATAATCTAGAATAAATATTGGATCAAAAAAGTATAGTAAATATCTAAATGCGCAAAATTTTGAACAAAATCAGATTTTTTGTCTTGAAAGTTTGAACTTCAAACATTTTCGTGGCCGAAAAAGTGCTATTATCTGTAATCATTTTCAATAAAAATCGTGAAAATACATCATTTGCTAAAAAGGTGGCACGACGAAGATTTTTAATGCTGAAAGTCTAAAATAGTTGTTTAATTGAAGTTACTTCCCTAAATGTAAATAGTTACAGAAAAGAAAACCTGTTGGCAACATTTTATTTTAAGGTTCAAAATAGATCCGAATGCGCAAAATGATACTATTTGTCCACAAAATTACATTTCAATGAAAGTTGTGACTTATTATGTTATTGTTAAAACTCCACAGCCTTTTCTCTTCTACACAGCTTAAATCATGCACTAAAACACCAAAGATACCCCATTTTGCACATAATCAAGGCAAAACGAATAAAAATGATATTGGTAATCTAGAGATAATCAAACAAGAAATGGGTTATAACACCGCAGAATGTAATTTTCCAAAGTACTCGTGCAAAGCGAAGAGTCTAAACAAGCTACACATTCATGCGCAGCAGTAAAATAGAAACAAGTGTACCTCCACATTCTTCAACCAAATGAATCTCCCGCTACAGAAAATAACATTGAAATATTTTTAACCCGTCAATAGTTTCAAGCAGTTTGCAGTTCCATCCTAAAGATTATAAAATAATAAAATAACTCAACGCGTTAAACAACCAACAAGATAAAACTGTGTTTGAATTTACTTATCAATATTATGGAGGAGAAACTGAATTATTATTTTTTATTGCTATATTAAATTTATTTTACGTGCTGATGTGTTGAAATGGTTACAAAATGAATTCGCACAAAGCTGTTGAAATTACTGTGAACAGAACCTTTTTCCCAATGGAATTGATACCGTTAAAGGTTTTTGATTGCCTTCTCTTGAACGCAACTAGTAAATACGTAATTAATGATTATTTGCCCTCCAAAATTGATACTTTCACATTTTTGCATTTTGAGGATATCTTGTTAAATGTTATTCAAACAATTTTGAATCAGTTTTTGATGGGGGGGGGGGGGAGCTGGCTCATGGTTCACTTAATAATAAATTTCATACCAATAAAATCAATCGGTGCCTAAAAGTTTCTGGGCTTATGCGTATGCATACTCCCCGACGCTGAGATCTCTCAGACGCCCATTCAAGAATTCTCTTGGTAGGTATGATGGTCGATCGATTATATTCAACGATCATTTTAAACAATTGAAACTTAATAAAGATAATTTTTCAAGTGTATAATAGTTTGAAAATAGAAAAGAAGATGAAATATTATTTATTTACCTACTTTATTTTATTTACAAAGAACCTATTCCCTCATGGATCATCAGGAATCATGAACAAAATTTAATATATTTAAATATATATCACTTAGGTATGAAATAATATGTATGCAGTTATTATTACCACGTGACAAAATAGTTTTAAATAAATAGAATTAAAAGTTTTTAGTAAGTCATAATTACCTACTTTTTCTATGGCCACCCTATAAAACTTTCTTATTATTTTTTATTACTGATTACGTTTTGCATAAATCCAACCCTCCTTTGCCAAAGGTTTACTATTTTTGTGGACATTACTGCGAATGTGCTAAATCTCTTCACTTACCTATAGGTACATAAACTTACTCGCCGCTTCGTTACAAGCCAATCGTATGTTAGTACCTATTATATTTCAAAGGATGTTGGCCTAAAGTCTATCTATCAATGGAAAGTCTTCAACAAACCTATGTGGAGCTGCTTTTTTATCATTCCCTCGCTGATCTGTTTGTAGGCTTCGAGAGACTTTTCGTACTCTTCTACAGCGTCCTGAAGCATCTTGACGAGAAGGCCGTGCTGCGTCAGCCTAACCCTGTTGACGGCTGACTGGGGTGTTTTCGGGTCTTTCTTCACAGATGCTGGTTTCAGCTCTGAAAGGTACATAAAAAATCAGTCAACCAACAAGACAATTTTTTTTTTCTTTTTTTTTTACACTTACATTACGTTTTGTTTTCTCAATTGTTTCAATTTGTTCATGAACTTGAGCTATACCAAACCAGAATAACAAACAGTACATTATACCGAAAGGCAAATGCAATTCAGTAAAATAAATCAGATAGTATAAATTTAATTTCGTCTATTTGTTAAATCAGGAACCAAAACTTCGTTACAGATAATTCGGCCCTTCGGAAGCATTTTGACTCGCTACCTACTCGAAATGGTGAGCCTTTACTCCGTTTCGTTCCCTCCCAAACACGTTTTTATTGTCTTTTTTTAGCATGGAACATGCTTTAGCCTTGGACTAACTAGCGAAAAACGTTACGCGGATGTGTCACAAAGCATGCTTTAGCCTTGGAGACTAACTAGCAAAAAACGCTGCAAATTATTTCACAAAGGTTTATTATTTTTTCAATTGAGTATGATCATAGTTTTAGTTGGCTAGAGTACGTCATAAGGCCCGTCCAGACTCCTCGGCGTGTCCTATTTCGAGTTGCCACAACCTATACTTCTATAATTATATACGCATGTTTATATTTCTCGATTTGAGCTCCTATCTATTCAAATAGTTATTGCCTTAATAATATCATTATCTAAGTACGTACGCAAAGTCGAGAGGATATGTTATTAAATATGCGTAGGAAAAGCTTTGGTATTAACACACAAATATGACCTTGAAAAAAACATATATTCATGCCTCGAAGGAACGCCGGCGCCGTATCCACCACAAGGTGCCGCGGCGCCGGCGCCTCCTCTCACTCCACCCCCCGCTCACCCCCCCTCACCGCCCACCGTGACCCCCTGCCAAGCGTGCCAGGCGTGCGTGCGTGCGTAAGTCTAACAAAGCCTTGAAATGACACTTTTTCGCCCGTTTTTGGCCCATAGCATCTATGCGAGTAAAGCGATCGGGATGGTTAAACGTTAGGACCAACTAGACCCCAAATGGAGTCTATGGGCGAAAGGACGGGTTTTTTAAGTCAATTCTTAGGCCTTTTATGGCCCGGACGGCGGACGGCGGACGGCGAACGGCGGACGGCGGACGGCGGACGGCGGACGGACATTTCAAATTTGGATTCTACGCACCTTGAAACGTAAAGTGACAAAGTTTGAGGGGGGGTTATAAAAATTTTTTGCTATACGATCACATAGGCTTATTATTGGAAATAATAAACCAAAATGGGTGGCACTGTTTCAAGCCACATTTTATCGTAAATCCTCACGATTTGTTGAAGAAACGAGATGTAACCTAACGGTATAAATCCGAAGTAGAAGTAGTTTAATTTCTCCCTTGATGGGAAAAACAAAAGATCATGGATATGTCTAGTACCTACTGCTTACCAGTTGGTACCTACTACTCAATTGTATATCAACCATGTAGTGCCTTCATTTCTCAAGATTATTCCATTATGGTTACAAAACAATGTGGAAAAAACTGGATTCTCGAGCCACTCAGCTGATCTGGGATCGGTCAGTTGTGTTCAGAGTTCAGAAGTCCCTCAAGGGCCCACATACCAAATCTCAGAATCGTGGGATCATTAGGGAAAAAACTGGATTCTAGATCCACTCAGCTGATCTGGGATCGGTCAGTTGTGTTCAGAAGTCCCTCAAGGGTCCACATACCAAATCTCAGAATCGTGGGATCATTAGGGAAAAAACTGGATTCTAGAGCCACTCAGCTGATCTGGGATCGGTCAGTTGTGTTCAGAAGTCTCTCAGAATCGTGGGATCATTAGGGAATCTCCGCGTAACGCTCTCCGCGTGACGCTCCCCTGCGTGACGCTTTTTCATTTATGTCTAGTACCTACTGCTTACAAGTACCTACTACTCAATAGTACCTACCATATAGTGCCTTCTTTTCGCATTATTAGTTCATTATGGTTACTTATTGATATTAGTTTATAACTTAGCGTAATAAATCAGCTTTCCTTGACCCAACAATGGCTTAGGAATCATGAGATGTTATGATAAAATTAGAGCATTCCAAAAAGTGGCGAACGATTTTCCTACTATGAAAACTATGGGAGTTACTCTTCCCTAGTAACGCCTTGGTTGTACGTGAAAATCAATACAAAATGTGCCGGTCGGGAAAAAAAGTGTCGGTCGGGAAAAAAGCGTTTGAAAAAATGCGTTAAAAATTTAATTTCTCCCTTGATGGGAAAAACAAAAGATCATGGATATGTCTAGTACCTACTGCTTACCAGTTGGTACCTACTACTCAATTGTATACCAACCATGTAGTGCCTTCATTTCACAAGATTATTCCATTATGGTTACAAAACAATATTAGTTTTTAACTTAGAGTAATAAATCAGCATTCCTTGACACTACAATGGAATGTCATGAAATGTCATGGTAAAATGAGAGCATTCCAAAAAATGGCGAACGATTTTCCTACTATGAAAACTATGGGAGTTACTCTTCCCTAGTAACGCCTTGGTTGTACGTGAAAATCAATAGAAAATGTGCCGGTCGGGAAAAAAAGTGTCGGTCGGGAAAACATTTCATAAAACGCTTCTAGGATGAAGAGCGAGGAGGAGGAAAACGTAGACAATTTTTTCACAAACTTCATTGAAATCAGCAGGAAACACTCATACGGTGGATACAGCTTTCGTACAAGTACGCAACCACGAGAGATATTTTATGTCTTTGCGCCCCCTTTCCCCTTCCTATAGAACCCCGTATTGTACTTTTGTTTGTGGAAATTAATTGCAAAAATACGTTTTAAAAAAAAAAAATTTTTTTTATTCAAATAAATTTCAAAATACAATTTTTTTTTTTTTTAAGCACCTCTTAAACCTACCCATCCTTGCAACCACCTACCCATACTTGGGACAGCGTTCATGGAAGGTTGGAGTTTTCGCCCCAGGTGGGATTGAATTATCGGATGAGAGAACCCTGCAAAGAGGTGTACCACAGGGCAGTATCCTTGGACCATTGGCATTCCTATTATTTGCAAATGACTTTCCTGAATTTGTGTCCACCTCTGACCCTAGTATAAAAATCGTAGAATACGCTGATGACACAAATGTGGTGATAGTCAAAAATACAATTTCTGAGGCAATCGATTCTTGCCTTATAGTCCTTCGCAGAATTCGAGAATGGTTAATTATGAATGGTTTGTCACTTAATGATGCTAAAACTCAATGCATGTTCTTCCGTTCTCTACGCTCTAATTTGAATCTTCCAGCTTCACTGCAGCTGGATGACATGAGTATTGCGGTCGTTTCCGTCACAAGGTTCCTTGGTATGCAGATCGGCTGCAATATGAAATTTGATGATCATGTATCAGCGGTTTGTAAAGAGCTTGGCAGTTGCTGCTATTGTTTGCGGAGACTGAAAACGATTGCTTCAAAGGGTATCGTACTGAATGCTTACCATGCACTCTTTATGAGTAAAGCTCTTTATGGCATACTTTATTGGGGTAATGAAAAAAATCTTGATGTTGTGTTCAGAGTGCAAAAAAGGGCGACTCGCATTGTCCTAGGTCTAAAACCATTTTCTTCTTGTAGAGGACAATTCAGAAATGCTGGTTTACTGACCATACCATCAGCATTCTTGATGCAATGCTTGATTTTCTACAGGAAATACTCCGCATATTTTGAAGAATTTAAATTTTACCACAGCTACTCCACTCGCAGTGTTGGTCTCCTTCGGCTTCCTCAGCATAGCCTCTCTCTATTTCAAGAAAGCTCACTTTACCAGATTTTGAAAGTGCACAATAAATTCCTGGATTTCCGAATTGGGGGTAGCTCGCTTTCTACATTTAAGAAGAATGTGAAGTCGTTTCTCGTGGACAAAGAGTTTTACTCTCTTAGTGAATTTTTTAAGCATTGATTTATTCTCCATTTTTGTTAATATTGTGCTATGTTGTTTCGGAATATTTATATATAGACATTTTTATAATATTGTTCTTTGTTTTAATAATATTGTACTTTGTTCGACGTTTTCTCCTCACACATAGTTGTGATATATGGAAATAAAAAATATTATTATTAATTCCATAAAGGAAACCCTTCCGTTATGATTGACTGTCTATGAAGACTTAGACGGGTTTTCCATACAATCCTATATTTTGCTTTGTAGTTAATTATTAATACGAGGGTATTCCATACAATCCTATCTTTTGTTTCTTATTTATTCGTTAAAAGTATTGATTAGAAACCGACAAAGAAAAAGATCGACAATTGATTTGTTAGCTGATCTGGGATCGGTCAGTTGTTTTCAGAAGTCCCTCAAGGGCCCACATACCAAATCTCAGAATCGTGGGATCATTATGGAAAAAACTGGATTCTAGAGCCACTCAGCTGATCTGGGATCGGTCAGTTGTGTTCAGAAGTCCCTCAAGGGCCCACATACCAAATCTCAGAATCGTGGGATCATTAGGGAAAAAACTGGATTCTAGATCCACTCAGCTGATCTGGGATCGGTCAGTTGTGTTCAGAAGTCCCTCAAGGGCCCACATACCGAATCTCAGAATCGTGGGATCATTAAAGAAAAAACTGGATTCTAGAGCCACTCAGCTGATCTGGGATCGGTCAGTTGTGTTCAGAAGTCCTTCAAGGGCCCACATACCAAATCTCAGAATCGTGGGATCATTAGGGAAAAAACTGGATTCTAGAGCCACTCAGCTGATCTGGGATCGGTCAGTTGTGTTCAGAAGTCCCTCAAGGGGCTACATACCAAATCTCAGAATCTTGGAATCATTATGGAAACAACTGGATTCTAGAGCCACTCAGCTGATCTGGGATCGGTCAGTTGTGTTCAGAAGTCTCTCAGAATCGTGGGATCATTAGGGAATCTCCGCGTAACGCTCTCCGCGTGACGCTCCCCCGCGTGACGCTTTTTCATTTATGTCTAGTACCTACTGTTTACAAGTACCTACTACTCAATAGTACCTACCATATAGTGCCTTTTTTTCGCATTATTAGTTCATTATGTTTACTTATTGATATTAGTTTATAACTTAGCGTAATAAATCAGCTTTCCTTGACCCAACAATGGCTTAGGAATCATGAGATGTTATGATAAAATTAGAGCATTCCAAAAAGTGGCGAACGATTTTCCTACTATGAAAACTATGGGAGTTACTCTTCCCTAGTAACGCCTTGGTTGTACGTGAAAATCAATACAAAATGTGCCGGTCGGGAAAAAAAGTGTCGGTCGGGAAAAAAAAAGTGTAAACGATGGTCGGTCGGGAAAAAAAAGTGTCGCGAAAAATTCCTTGACCCCCAGCCAAAAGACATATCCATGTCAAAAAAGTGTGAACGATGGTCGGTCGGGAAAAAAAAGTGTCGCGAAAAATTCCTTTACCCCCAGCCAAAAGACATATCCATGTCAAAATGTACGCGGATATGTAACGAAATTCTTTCTTTTTTCTTATGATTTTCACGTACAACCAAGCCGTTGCTCGGGAAATGAAACTTCTTCAGTTTTCACCGGACAAAAATCGTTCTCCACTCGTTGGAAAGCTCTCGATTTATCACACATTTCTTTTTTACTTGTTCTTCTATTTTTTTCTTGTTTTCGTAGTTTTATATTTATTTATGGTAGAAATGGATATAGCAAACAATGCCTTTTGTTTTGTTGTCACTTGGTTGAGAAGTTAATCTTGGTTATAGAAATTGTAGACGCGCACCATAACAGAAAATTACCTACCTAGGTACCGTGTTCTAATTTCGATTAGTAAAACATTCATGTCGTAGATTTATATTTATTTACGTTTACGAATTAGCGGGAAGAAAGCATGTTCCATGTTTTAGCATTTTAGCCGAAGGCTCAAAGCGGAAAGCAACCGGGGGGTCCAGGGGGCGAAGCCCGAAAGGCCCGAAGGACCGAGTTTTCTATTATTATTATTATTACTATTTGTTTATTTTTAACTACGCTTACTCGACCAAAACGGACATAGAATTTCAAGAACCGCTAAAGGTTAAGAATTGCAAATTATTGCGATTGGCCTCAAACAATTCCTGAATTTTGATATATTTCATTGCGGGTTTCGATGGTAGGGGGAAGATTTGCTATTTCTTGATTTACTAAAACGCCATAGGTACTTGAAAGAGGAAAATACTCTTGTGTCTGCGCATGCGCAGAGTAAAGTGTTGATCGTAGAATAATGAATCTGGAAGGGGACCATCTACCGGGGTCTTGCGATCAACTCCCAGCGTAGTACTCCCAGACCGGTCGGAAATTTTACGGTGGTCTACTCGGCATTGCGTTCTACTCCCACAAAATTTGTTCATCCTAATTTGCACAGGACTGTCTTCATGAGTCGATGAGGGTAAAAATTTGTGTTATTAGCCATGCTAAGAAAGGCATGTTGTCATTAATTCAATAATCGTCAATACACAAAATGGTATTATAAAAAAAGAAATGAGAGTAGGAATGTTGAAATCTTAATTAAAATCTGTGTGAAATTAATCACACGCATTAGTCGTCCTGTTGAGTTCAGCAGATTCACTTGCCCTCAGGAAATTACCCTCACATTATTATTATATTGGATGTTTGGATGTATTATGGATGTTTGCATGGAAATTTCAAAATTCATCACGCGCTTTTCCGGGTGTAACTCTCCGCCAAGCAATTCCCTGTTCTTAACAACTTTAGTCGGTAGTAGGTAGAACACGAGAGGGATGTAGAAGCCGTTAATAAACCCGTGCAAAGTGAAAAGTTGCACAAAAAACTTTGTACAATACGAAAAAGTGTCATATATTTAGGATAACACTCGGGAGTAATTTTACGGGAGTCGAAGGCCGGGGTTCGCAAATTGGGAGTAGATCACAACAATCGGAGAGCGTCGTTCTACTCCCCTCCACTTTTCAGTCCGTCGGGAGTAGATGACATCCCCCCCCCCCATCTACAGCCTTACCCGCACATTCTTTGAAAATTCCGTCAAAACCGGATGATAACTGTAGAAACAAAAGCTTGTTACAAGCATTTCACATTCGCGCATGCACAGCAGCTACCAATTATACAATAACGTTGCAATTTATATGTAATAATCAAGTCTTCTTCCCTCTAGTATCCACCAAATTTGAGCGTGATCGGATGACTAGGGTGCTATGGAATTTACGTTTGCGCATGAGCAGAGGGATGTATTGATCTGGGAACAATGGAACTGATTAGGGACCATTACACCTTAACCCGCACATCCCCTAAAAATGTCATCAAAATCGGATGAAAACTGAGGAAATTAAGCTTATTATAAACATTTGCGGACACTCAGACAGATAATCACGGAAAGATAGTTTTAGAATGGTCTAAAACGTAAAATGCGAGTAGAAATTTTTATTTTGGAGATAGAAAATTTTTCATCTCCAGAAAGTGATGAAACTGCTTTCGCTACTTATGGGCAACGAACTATAAAGTGTTATATAGTTTGTGGCTTATAGGTACACTCGGAAACAATACTTCAGTAATATTTTCGAACCAACCAATCAAAACTATTACGTTTGCACGAATAACAGTTTTGTACCCATATTAATCAACATGCTGGCGCTTTCCAACAACCGGTTGAAACTTGGTTTTCAGTTCGTCGCAAAATGTAAGAAGTAGAGGCATAAACGCGAAGTAGTAAAATAGATAACTGAATCCTCACGGCCGATAAAATGAGATTACCTGAGATGACGTTAATAAACACTTGAAAACTCGACTCTCAGGCCAGGAAGAGAAAATAAACAATACGAACCGACCGGATTATCACGGCTCGCGAAAATAGAAACGATGAAGTGACGTTTTAAAGATAACAGAATGAGTGGTTCGTTCGAAGGATTAAAGTTGCGACACAAACTTTGAAAAAACTTCCTTTTTATGCTTGCTGAAAAATCGACATGGTTCGAAACTGATTTTAATGGTTCGTTGCGTTCAACGCCAATAACGTTCCCGTTTTTGGACTCTTCGTCATCCGATGAGTGCGACAAACAATCGGATCATTTTTATTTTAACGAGGAAACTGCTTTAACCAATTCTTAACTACCCGAAGATGGAGCCAAAATATATAACGAAAGTAGCCCGAGATTCCCAATACCTTTCACGTTGTACAACCGATTCGTTGTTAGGGAAATGTTACTTCGTGATTTTCCACCTTATAAAAATCGCTGACCGCTTGATGAAAAGCTCTGAATTTATTGTCTCATTTCACATCACATCTCAATTCCATGATGCCCATTTCCCTCTCTTACAATCCAAAAAGTACACCTTACGCCTTCAGTTACTTATTTAAATTTTAGTAGTTACTTCTTCTCTATTCCGCTTTAAAATTGAAATAACAATAGTTTTTTTGTTGTCACAGGAAATACAACATTTAAGAATAGTTACTTTTTAAAGATAAGGGTGGTTTGAAGGGATGAGATTAACTTCTGGCTTTCCTAATCAATTTTTATTTAGAAATCCGAGTACTTTCACCTATAGGGAGGCCTCATCAGGGAATATTGTTTGTCATCTTATATAAGAATATTGTTTGCCATCTTATATGATGAAATGAGTGAGTTTAGAGGAAAGAAAAGTAAGTACCACATGGATGGGGCAGGTAAACTTTTTGGTAATACCTGATATAAGTTTACCTGCCCCATCCATGTGGTACTCACTTTTCTTTCCTCTAAACTCACTCATTTCATCACATTCACTTAATATAATCTATATGCGCAGAATTAATTGATAATTTGAGAATAATGGAATCGGTGAGAGACTATTTACAGCCTAACCCGCACATTCCTCGAAAATTTCATCAAAACCGATTGAAAACTGTAGAAATTAAGCTCGTTGCCTGAATTACGCATTCGCGCATGCGCAGCAGCTACAAATGATACAATGCTGTTGAGATTTATATTTGATGATCAAATCTATTTTTCCCAAATATTCTCCAAATTCGAGCGTGAGAAAATTATTCTTGATGGAATTTCCGTTTTTGCATTCGCAATGTGAAGTACTTATTTTGAAAATATGATACAAAACCATCTACTTCCTGCCTAACCCACAAATTCCCTGAAAATATCATAAAAATCGGATAAAAACTATGGAAATTAAACTTTTTACAAAATTTTCACATTTGCGCATGCCCAGAGGCTACTATTCATACAATGATTGAAATCGATATGGCATGCTCAACTCGTGTTCTCCCAACTATCCTCCGAACTAGAGCGAAATCCAACGACTAGGGCGTGAGATATTATGCTTGAAGTTTACTCATGCGCAGTGGAAAGTATTGATCTAGGTCCAACAAACAAATAGGGGACCATCTACACCAATTTCATCGAAATGTGCTAAAAATGGTGGAAATTAAGCTTGTTACAAGGATTTGCGGATACGCGACAGATACACATATACAGAAACGAAACGAAAGTTGTTCAGAATGGCCTAAATCGTAAAACGCGAGTAACGATTTTAGTTTTGATGCAAAAAAAATGGTCACCTCCCGAAAATGAAAAAATACTCCCACTACCTATCTAAGTAGACTCGGAAGAAAAAGTAAATAGTGCTGAATAAATTTTTAAAAAGAGTGATGAGATTTGCTAAATGTAGTAGGGAAGGAAAAAAGTAGTCTGAAATGGGTAGCCAGACATTTTTTTCATGATATAGTTAGTTTGTGTTAGTTATAAGGTATGATTTACTTAATCTTCGGAGTGGTCTGACTCATCGTGTCGAGACGGGTCGTCGGCATTGTGCTTTGACCCAGAGCATTGTTGTGTTTAGTTTCGATTAGAGAAGAAAAGAATCCCTGAGAAAGAACGTCAACTCAACAAAAAAAGATGATTCAATACGGATTCTTTCGTCGGGGAAGCTACGGATAACAAGCTAAACACATTTATCCAGCCAGGCAAGACGCGGTTCTCAACGACGAGTACCTAAGTGTAACTCATTGTAGTTTTGGTTTAAACATGTTACGTTTCAATCAATATAAGTAGGTTATCAAATCAAGACAATTGTTATAGGTTCTAGTTACTTCCAATTTATGTGACCTATCGTTGCAAATAAACTACGAGTAACTATTCAACAAACCAACTTTAAATCGACTCTCAATAGAAAAGATCTACAGAAAAGAAACACTCTGACATTGCATGAAACGCTGCGTTACTTGCCGAAAGGTACCTACTAGTTATCCAAACTATAGTCATAGATACTAGGCACTGCCCGTATCATTATACGGGGCATTATGATCCTAGTAGTACCTACTAACTAAAAACTACACCGCTTACAATCTACAAAAATTTACCTACTTTGAAGTATGACAGTAGGTACCTATATTCTTCTATGCCTATATCCTGTAGATCAATCCCTTGTACAATTACGAAGTATTCCCACGATGTAAAACAAACTAAGCATAAGTAGAAAAAATTTCACACTAGTTCAACGTACTTCAGCTATTGTATTAGTAATGACACCTGTGTAGTAGATGGTATTACCTTTTATCTTCTTTCTTGCTGCCATGCAGGAAGACTTGATCATTTCATTGAGCTCTTCATCCCGTTCTCTGATTTCTGCGTTAAATTACAATAAAAAAATTATGATTTAGGTAATATACTTAAATTTGTTAAATATGAAATAAGTAAATGAAGTAAGTCGAAATACGGTTATTATATTTATTACTGCTTTGTTGCATAGCAGTAATAAAAAAAAGTCTTTAAAATATAATTACAATTTAAAACGATAATCTAATAAATTAGTATTATCATATTATTAAATAGTAGCTTCCTCCTTTCTTGAAAATGTTATAAAAAGTGTCCGTAAAGCTTTGAGTTTTTGCTATAAAAATGATTTTTACTTCGAGGTAGGTATACGTCGTGGTAATATCTGGTCCAATTGCGATTAAATTAAAGAGCCACCACCATGAGTCCATTTTCCAACTCCCTTCCAGTTTAAGAGAATTTGAGCGTTCAGACCTATATTAATAAAATCGTAAGTATGTCTGTCTGTACGAGTACATTGATTAGAATCATGAAATTTTGCGTTTCTTTTCCGTTTCATGCTTTTTGTAGACGATTACTACCATTTTCTGTTCGTATGTTTGTCTGCTTTTCATGGTTACAGGGGTCATTGGACTACTGATATGAGTCGGGGGGAATGTCTGTATCAGTCCAACTTAAATTATAGACTATTTGAAGTTTTTAGGAGAAGGGGAGGGGTGAAATGGGGTATCTTGGACACCCTTGGAAGAACTGGGGATATGATTGGGCGAATATGTTTGGATTATTCTAACTTGAATCACAGCCTACTTGAAAATTTTCAAATCAGCCCCCTAGGGGATGTTTTAGGGGAGGAGGGGGGATGGGGTATCTTGGTCATCACTGAACAAACTGTGGGAATATGTTTGGATTACTCGAACTTGAGCCACAAGCTACTTAAAATTTTCCAAATCTGATCCATTTATAAATCGACAACACTGAACAAACTGGGGAACTGATTGGGTGAGTATGCCCAGATTACGACAACCTCAATCACAGGCTAGGTGATTGAGGTTGTTTCCTCAACCATAGGGAGGTGTTTGCGGTAAGGAAAAAAAGGGTGGAGGGGGTTAAATGGGATAATTTGGTCATCACCGAACGAAATGGTGATCTGATTTACCGACGAATGAAATTGGATTAGTCTGAATGTTCTTTTGTGTTACCTGTCACGAATATTATTGATCTGAAATATGGGTGTGTTTGTGGAGATTGAGTGGGGGTTGATCTCAGTAGTTTGGTCCTAATAGGTAATTTATAAGTAAGTACTTTTAAGAAAGGACTTTTTTGAATCAGATCCATAGGGGTGTCCCAAAATGTGATGGGTGAGAGGGGGCTTGCGTACATTTAAGTTAACCTTTGCAACGCACGGGTGAACCAGCTAGTCATAAATAGGTGTTTGAGGGATTTCCTTCTGCATGCACACACGTTTCTAACACTGTGAATTACCTAAAGGTAAGTCTTCTGAGGAGTATCTAAGAACTAATCCGAACAATCGTCGAACGTGTCATCAAAATCGGACAGCAATCCAGTGAATTTGGCGTAGAATGACCGACAATTATACAGACTAAACGGTTAAAAAAAACTGCAAAATGAAGAAATTTAATAAAAATTTAAATTTTGTAGGAAACTATTTTTCGCCAGGAAAACTTGATTATATTGCATTTATGTAGAAGGAAAAACGTTCTCAAATAATTGAGAATCCCTATGTACATTCATACTGTATGCACAAAATATATTTGTACGTTCAAGATTAGTCTCAGGTTCAATAATTGGAAAACTCAAAATTTTTAATAAAATTAAATATTTTGATTTTATATTGACCAGAATGATGAAGGAAATCATACGACATTCGGCGATAATGAGGAACTCTGCAGGAGATGGGCGACTCAGGGACTCTTGAATTGAATTTCAGGCCGCGCCCGTGTCAAATCTCAATTACACCTCCGCGCTATATCTCAAGGATTAACTCGTTGGTGCCATCCGGCACTCGAACGCGGGAGCTTGGCCTAATTTCCGACAGACTAACAAAAACTTCTATTCATAGAAGACAACAGGCCAGCCTTGTTCGGGCTTAACATCGTCACGTAAAGATGAGGTTTGAGCTTTACAAACTTCGATGGAACATTTGGCGTATCACAGCTTCAGAGTAATGTATTAAAATACTCATTTGAATGGCTTAAATGTTTTCACCCCGTAGTATCTTTCCAACAAATTAGAATAGGCATATGCTAAATTGGAAATGGTAGAAAATGAGGGGGAAAAAACATATTAGTAAGTAATACATGCATTAAACATGGACGTCCCTATGAATGGATTGTTTATTATTTTGGTGTGAACTAAAATAAGAGTAAAAATACCTATTCAAAGAAATGCTTTACATCTAGGAAGCTGTAATTTCGTATGTAGCCTTTTTAGGACATTTACTTGACGATGCCCAGGGTCCGGATCAGCTGAGTGGCTCTTAGGGCTTGCATACGAGTCTGCAACTAAAGACATAAAATGTCCCAATGTGTTGCAGACTCGTATGCAAGCTCCAACAGCCACTCAGCTGATCCGGACCCTGGGCATCGTCAAGTAAATGTCCTAAAGAGGCTACATACGAAATTACAGATTCCTAGAGTGCAAAGTAAAGAAATTACTTATTAAAATGATTTAACCACCGCTTCACAAATCAAACCGTTCTCGCAATATTTGGATCACCTGCTATGAATCAAATCATCGAAACATCAGCTCAATAAAATCTTCAGAAATTAACAAGCGGATGCAATCATGTTAACAATATCAATTATTGAGAATGATCACCTCAGTGTACACAGTTATTCAAATAACCATGCTCATAACTCAGCTTGTTGACCATGCACTTCGCAGTAGTTAACATAATATGGTTGAATAAATCGAGAGCTTTCGAACGAATGGTGGGATGAAAAACGACGAAGTACCATTTCCCGGGCAACAACTCGGTTGTAAGCGGAAATCATCAAAAAACCAACCGTAACGCTTTTTTTTAACACTTTTTGATAACTTTTTTTCGTTTATGTGCCAAAGTAAAAACATAAAATGTCAAAACAAAAATATAACGATTTCTTGGAATTAGAAAGGTTAGTAGAAGAAGGTTAAATTAACTAAGGTTGCATAACCGGACCAGAATCTGGATTAAATAAACAATAAAAATTGTCATGGAAATCAGATGAATATAATAAGAATGAAACGATTTATCTCTTTCGCCCCTCCAATCACTCCCTTCCACAATGAAACTTCAAATCTTGACATATTTTCCACAACTGAATTCATCGTTGAACAAAATAATAATCACGAAAATCGAACGAGAATAGTTAAAACATCATGATTTATCAGTATTGCCCTCTCCATTCACCCCCTCCCATGACGATTTTTGAGACTCCTGATATACGTTACAATACTCGAGTATATCGAATTCGTAATGAGACGAAATATTAATCACTGAAATCGATCGAGATTTGTAGCTTGGGCAGTGCTTGAAAGAATCGGTAAGTATCACCTCCATACCCCCCACCTCTACCGAAAACCCGAAATTTCCAAGGATTGTTGCACAACTAAAGTAAAATTAGAATCGAACAACATAAGAATCAGGGAAATTAGTTGAGAATTGTGGTCTGGGTAGCATCAACAAAATGTATCACACTCACATACAGACACACACCAATGGTTTTTCACGGATTCGGTCTTAAAATGGTCTGAAATGGATTGGGGGTTTTTTTTAATACTTACATTACAAAAAAAGGCTTATCTGTCCTAAAATTGTTTTTATTAATCTCCAACGTTTCTCCCCAGGAACCCAGGAACTGGTGCTTCTTCACGGAGACGAAAATTAAATTCAAAATATCAAATTCAAACGTTTTCTTTTTGTGATAAGAAATCGCAACCAAAGTTAACAGTTTAGGAAAATCAAAATTTAAGTTATCACATACTAATAACTTTAAATGCAATTTTCTATCTCAAAAAAGAAAGCAATAAGTAGATATTTTACAATTTTGAATTTCATTATTTTTTTTAACTGGTTATTTTTTTTAACTGAAGAATATAACTTTTGTATTTGAGTTATTGGGTCTATCGAGGGGGGGGAGGGTAAATTATTATTTTTATTTATTTATTTACTTTATTTATTTACTTTATTTTTATTTTTCTATTTTTTAACTTTTTTTCTATTTTTTAATTTTCATTTATTTCATTTTTTATTTTTTCCCCCTTCTTAGTCAATCACAAAGGTTCATTACTGAAATAATGAACTAAAAAAACTTGCCATATCTAGCACGTCAGAGTGATTATACTAAAAACATGTATCCGTACTTACGAGTACACAAATGCCGTTACCAGTAGACTTTCTCACTAACAAAAACTATTATGACTTCAAAAGATTTGCTTGCGTTCGAAAATTACAAGGAATGTTTGAAGAATGAGGCTGAAGAGCTCGTTATGAAGAGCTTCCCTGAGAAGATTATTCATCTCAACGATCTCATTGAGTCGCCGCTGTTTAACGAGAACTTGAAACCCGTCACTCAACCCGATCCCACCATCGACGATTGCAATGATGAGCCAACTTCCGAACTGTCAATAATGAATGCTAGCCATCTGAGTCTTCAAGGGACTGTCCCCTGTAATCAGGTCATACTGAAGATTATCAAGTTAGTCAAGCCTCAAGCTTTACAAATGATTAAAGATGCGAAAATTTTGGGAACGTGGGTATCATACATGATCCCGAAAATGGAGAGCGGTAACGATTTCGGTGTGTCGGTCCAGATGAGTACATTGGCCAGTTTAAAGGCTGTTGAAAACGAGATGCACTCCATATTTAATGATATAGGTAACACAATACTTCGAGACCAGAGCAGATATATATTCTAAGCTCGTCAAGTTCCCACAGGTAAAGGACTACCAGATGCAGGTTCGTCTGCTCGACGAGAATCAGTACGACGCAATGCGTTATGCCATCTGCCAAATCCGTAACAACTACTCTTCTCTTCACAACAAAATTACGAGTAACCTCGAGAAAATCAAGAGTCCCAGACTAACCGGCCCCGGACCCCACTATTGAATTGAATTATATAGGTACAACATAAATTGAATTATATACCTACTGTAGGTATTTACTTAACGATGGTGATAATATTGAATGGACAGAAAAAACATTTTTAAGTAGAGTACAGTAGTTTGATCAGTAGAGGCCAGTAAATATTCAACCCTTAAGAAACATTAATCATGTGCACACTGTACCGTAAATTATTTTGCTTCGAATGGATAGATGTTTGTCAAAACTTTCAATTAGTTGGCAATAAATGCTGGATTTGTGCGTTACGACTACTCGAAATACGGACTCAAATCAGAGCCACATTCTCTCCAATTTCTGACATAGCGTTGTATGTCAGCCAGGTACAGGGGCGGCCGGTGAGGGGGGGCATCGGGACATTGCCCCAGTACTTTTGGGAAAATAGTCACAAACTAGAACGAAGCCCTTACATCGTTTCAAATTAGAACAGAAAAGGCTTTAGCTCCATGCTGTGGCTCGAAGGTGGATGCTAGAAGGAATAGGTTTATGCCAGGATCCATCTACCAGCAAAAAAGTACGTAGATTGCGATATCACTCTATCGAGAGGGAAATTTCGTCAATTCAGGTTAGACTGTGAAGGGAAATAATTGGGAAATAACGGGCAAGAAACGGGAAATAAAGGGCAAGGAACGGGAAAAAGAGGTCAAAATGGGATATTTCCTATGATTTTGAGGGGCCGTGCCCCAGACAGGGTTTCAACTTTTCTAAAGACCGTAGAATGATATGTATGTCATGAGTGGTTTTCACTAGAGGGATTTCTGTTTATTCCGTTAGCCAAACTGATTCTCTTCTGGTCATTCCATGATTCAAGGAGGTGTGAACTACTTCTAGTTTCATTTTTTCTTTTACTCTGTGATATCTTCCCTACCATCCATGCTAAAAGTTCTAAACTACAACAACCTCTAAATCTAAAGAGTAATTGTTGAAGAAAGATTCAGCTCCTACGTTACATCCTTACTTTTCTATTCTATAATCTAGAATCCTAGGTATTCTGCTTTTTTAAATGTGAAAATGTGTTCATATTTCTCTAATACATTCCCAGTTCCTATAATATGCATGTCTAACCTTTGAATAAGGATCGGTAGATTGTATGTTAGTATGTTGAACAACAGCACCTGGCGCCTGATCAGAATAAGGATTTGGGACTTAAGGTAAGTTTCCTTCACATTTTATTCCACATTATCGTTTGTACATATATATTAGCTTTGTTTTTACTTACATTATTAGAAGTAGGTAGCAATATTTCCACCCCAGTCAAACACTGTGGCGAATTTGCAATCAAAATCCTCTACAGATGGTAATTATGAGGATATGTGGATTAGGGTGTTCATTAAAAGTTTGGGGAGAGACACCCCCTCACTTGAAATTAACACAAGTAGCTAAAAACGGGAAGGGAACTCATAAATTCAACCCTGAAATTTATAGCAAATACGAATGGATCACTTGGTACTCTAGAAAGAATGCTTTGTTTTGTTTCATTGCTTAATACTAATATTAGGTGGAGATGGGTTGTGGAGTCAGAATGGTGTGACTGAATAAAACATCTGACAGATCGGATTAAATCTCACGAATCTAATTTAAAAAATCTCAATAACGTCACAGAATTAGCTTTGATTGGCCGCACTAACATAGCTAAACAGTTAGATTATGCTCATCAACTTGCTATACCAGAAACACAATGAGCAAGTTGACAGAAATCGATAAATACTTTCTGAAATTATTGATGGCATCAAGTTTCGTGGTCTTTATGAAGTAGGTTTCAGAGGCCACAATGAGAGAGATGGTTCATTGAACCGAGGAATTTTTCTGGGCTTAGTAACAAAATCAGCCAAAACTGACGACATTTTGAGGTCACATTTGGAAAAAGCTACAGTGTTCAAAGGCACCTCCAAAACCATACAGAATGAGTAACGAAAACGTCTCTGATCAATATTTTCAGTAGAATATTGATCATTCTGGATGTGTTGCATTCATGAACCATCCCCCTCCTAGGTTCATGGTTGCATTGAAGAAAAAGGTTATACATAAGTGAGTGGTAGTTGTGGGGTTTGACTACATTTCTATAGCCTTTTAAAACAATTTTTAATTGACATATGACGTCACACTCCTATCATTTCATCATAATTTAATTTGAGTTCTTTAATATTCCTTCAGAATTACTTCTCCCAAGTAGTTGACTAGTGCAATACAATCGAAGCCTTGATAATTTTTAATACTTCTAACAATAAAGTAGTGTAGGTGTTTTTCTTGTTAGGATTGACGATAAACAGCCAGTTTTTTTTTATTGGTCCTATTGCAACGTACCTACGTCCATAATAATGTTTCTCAACTCTATCCATGTTAGTTCGTTACACCTAGTTCCATGAACATAATATCCATCGTAACCCAATAGTATAGTATCCACACCAGCATGTAAGCCACAACCAACCAACAAATACGCAGAAACGTTGCAATAGGACCAATAAAAAACTGGCTGTTTATCGTCATTCCTAAAGCCGGTTTTACATGGAGCAGTACGAGCGTAACAACCGGAAAGACGGAAGGCTGGAAAACCCATTGGAGGGGGTGGCGGAATGCGGCAGGGTGTTCACATGAAGCGGCACCTTGGTGAACGGAATCATAACCTTCCTACTGAAACCCTCTCTGATCTGAAACCTCTACTTGCGGTTATCAACATTCCTGTCCAATGAGCTTGCGCTCCGCTCGACGGAATGTGGCAACGGTATAAACATTTCTACCGCCGTCCGCAGACCGCCCATTCCGGCAACATGGCAGCCACCATCCTCAAATGTTGTCCCAACAGCCAATCAGATTGCGTTCAGTCTTTCCGTCTTCCGGACATACCGCTCCATGTGAAACCGGCTTTAGTAAGTAAGTAGGTCCCTATAAGATAGTAGCTTTCTTTCCGCTGCTGACCCAAACAGGTTCAGGTCAAGTTGCGCTTGCGCAGTGAAGAAGGAGTAAGATAATGGCGTTTCCGCAGTCCCTCAGTTCATATTTGGTGCAAGATGTCCAGTGTTTCTGCTGCTCAAGGAACATGATCCGAACATGAACTTCCTGCTCCGCCAGAAGAGGAGGTGCAGCTTGATCCGCGCATGCGCTCTTTGGAACTTGAGATAACCCGATATATCCTTCCTCAAACTTCTGTGACCTTACACCTTACAAATTGTAGTTTCCTTTGATTTCGTGCCTATTTTCGAGTCAATTGTTCATATTTATTCAGGTGATTCTGCGATTTTCGCACTTTTAAAAGTTTGAAATTATAATTGTTTATTCCTTTATTATATTCCTTATTTCTACTGCTAAATTAATGAAATAAAAATAACTAAATATTCGGGAGTGAATCACGAGAATGTCGATGTCGAATAAGAATGGAAGAATAAGAATGAGACACAAGGGTTTGCTCATGGTTTTGCTAAAGTACCGCTAACGGGACTCCATTTCATGGATCTTCGTGTATCCATGGTTACTGCACCGAATATGTCCTTGAGCGTTTCCGCTGCCATCTGAACTGAACAGCCATGGAGGTGCCCTTGCTCTGAACTGAACCTGCTCCGGGGCAGTTGTGGAAACAAAGCTAGTATTTTTAATTTAGTTTATTTAATTAATTAATTTATATTTATTTATCAATAATATTTAATGATCATGATTTATTGTCCATGGAATTTGACATAACCCAAGTGGGATTAATGTTTCATGTGTTTAGATCAAAATTAATTTACACTGAAAGCAAAACAAATGGATGAAAAACCTCCATGCTCCTTTTGACTGTGAAATAGGTAAATATTTTGTGCCCCACTCCTTTTTCAGACCACCGGCCGCCACTGGCCAGGTATACATCAACCAGAGAGCTTTGAAGTCCGTCATATCAAAGTTTTCGCTTTAGTGGTGTCTCATTGTGGCCTGTAATTTTGAAGTAGATACGATTTTCTCTTCATTAGTAAAAACTGCAGGCAGCGTTATCATCGGAGTACCTATTAGATCATTATCTAAATTCATAAGTGTACCTACCTGACTACGTAAACCTAGGCACCTACCTACCGAAAGAAAATTAATGAAGAAAAAGAGAACTACTGAAGTGCTTCACTAGCTTGTCGATCGGTAACAAAACTTACGTATGAAAGTAGGTAGGTATGTACTCATAAAAAGCAAACCCGCGGACTCATCTTTTCATTTCTGATGCTGGATTTAAGGCGAAGGAAGGGATTTGTTATCCCAACCATACATATAGTCTATAGATATAGTCTAGAATGACACACACATCTGTTGAATCATCTCTAAAAGGAGCACTCTAATGGATGGAATTATCGTGTTTACTTTCAGGTGAAAGATAAGAAAAAGTACAAATTCCTACCAACATTTCACAATCCCATTCTATGATCTTATCGGCTCGTCTGATAAAAAAGGATCGGAAACCAGGACGTATTTTGTTTGCATGACATTTTAAAGCGAATGAAACTCAACACAGCCGTTTTTGGTTTACTCGTAAATAATAAACCCCTTATACAGCTGCACCAGATTGTCGTATTTTTTTCCAAGCTTTTTTAAAAATCATGAATGGATCTTTTTTTAACCGAAAATCACAGAGCAGAAGCAAATTTTTTACCTTTTTCTCTGCAAACTATTGTTACTTTAGTTATTCAAAATTAATTTTTGGAATGATACGCTATTCAGTCCAATTTTGAAATGGCGAAGGTGATAGAACGCTGCAAATTATCACAGATCATGCTAACATTGCTACCGCTACCTATGGGTAGACTCGGAAGCAATTTATGACGTGAAACATGTATATACCAATGCTTCACTATTACATCCGCATGGACAATAGTTAATTTACGATTTCGTAAAGTTAGAATAAATTTCATTGGAACCATATCACCTGATAACTCCATTGGAATTATACATATCGGCTGATTTTGATAAGGCAAGTTCTGTCTTCCGGACTCACTATCTTGCGATCATTGATGGACTTTAGAGATTGATTGGCTAATCAATAGATTTGCTAGCAGTGCATGGTTTCTCTGGTCTCGCGCTTAGGAATCCGAAGGCATTTTTTCGAAGTTTTAGCCCTTAGCTAAAGCGTTGCGGATAGTTTTAATCGAGTCTTTGGGATTATATTTATTATTTACTAGCTAAAAATCATTACCTACCTTGAAAGTTTTCGAGATATCGATTTTCAAATGTTTAGCCCTTCAATGCTACCCTTTAGGGTTGATGAAAATTGATGCCGCGCTAATAGGATCATCCAGACCCCAAATATGATTTTTAACCACATTAATTAATTTTCAGGGGGGAGGGGGAAGGGTTAATTTTTTTTCCCCCACGTGAACGATTAAAAGGTTCTTTATTGAAAATAATAAACCAAAATAATCTTTAAAATTGGAAATACAAAACTTCACCAGGTATTATAAACTGTCATGACAACGCAGTGGAAACAGAAGTTTTAATTTTAACAGGTTCACTAGATTTTTAAGATAATAATTCGCAGAAACAATAAGTTAATCAGTATTTGAACCGAAGCCTGGCATTCTCGCTCTAAAAGCTCGATCTTCACTATGGAAGAGGCGTCCATTTTGCGAGACTGTGATACACCACTTTTTCCTCGGAGACATGCTTTTAGCTTCAGATTTACTTGGTTCCTGATGATGTTGTTAGTTGAACTACCGTTAAGTGAACCGCAGTCTACAAGTGAACGTGCCAAAGTTATGGACCCCAGAAAACCTGAACCAGAGATTCAACAGAAAATTCCTAATCCTTCATCACAAGCCTGGAAAACGAAGAAACAAGGAGGCCAATACGCTGGACACCTCTTTGCTGCACGTCTCGGATTCAACTGGATTGTAGACATAAGACTCCAGAATCAACCAGTCGAAACCTCTGGATCCGTAGGGAACCTAATGTCTGAGAAACTAATCTTAACGTCTTGTAGGGCAGGCGAACTCTACCAAAAAGATATGCGCCTCGCAATCGTGCAGTTTGGCACGCTGTTCTTACAGGAAAGACATACGCACTCCTCCGGTAAGGATTCATTCGATTCTGAAGGGGCGAGAGGTAGACGACTCATTACCACCGTGGAAAATCACAAAAAATGCTCTCCTGGACAAATCCCGTGGGACGTGAGTGTCATAGAAGTAGACAAACCTATATTTCGATTCGCGCCATACATTGGCTACATCCCACTGCCCATTGATTTCAGTCGAGCAGCCATTCGTTCCTTTGATCCGGTGTTGCGAATTGAACGAAATCAGTGGATTTGCCACGTCGCATCATTTGGCCGAAAATCGCGCAACACCCCAGTCATAGTTACAGAAAACTACAAAGTGCAGTATAGAGTGTATCCCTACCCTTTGTCTGATTGTAAAAAACAAATACGATTATTGTGCGGCTCGGAAGATGATTGTCAAACCTCAGATCTAGTAGATGAATCAGAAATTGTGTGTTTGGGGACCAGGGCAAGAGTAGGAGCCGTTTGTGACTCAGACAGAGGTGCGCCAGTCGTCTGCCAAGGCGAAGTCTTCGGCTTGGTTGCAAGAGGTGCCTCCTCAAGGTACTGTAACAATCTCATACACCTCCCATTTTTCGTTCAGAAGATGGACTCCTTGGAAGAATATTTTGACCTAATATTAGAAGACAGAGTGAAAAAACAAAAGCCTCTCTCACATTCCAATCGCGTTTATCCCAAAATCAGTCTCTTCGTTCATGTTGTATTTATACGAATTGTTACACTCACTTTTTACAGCTAATTTGCTTGAATTTCCTTAAACAAAAGTGAATAAAACTGAAAGCAAGAAGTTGCCTATATAAAAATCAAACTATCAGTTGACGGCCAATTACTTGTACACTTATACGTTTTTTCTACCACATTTGAATTTACGCTACATCATCAATCAGAATTTTGGGAGAATTGTGAATTTATTGCAAATAATCCCAAGGCCAACCAACATATAGATCCAAGGTACGTAGATTCAAAAGCGGTTTCTTCAGAAAATATGGCCAATGTTTACTCAAAATTTATTATTTCAATACTGGAAAACTCTTCAGCGCAAACCATTGGTTCAGTATACAGAGACCTCTCTACTTCAATCTTTCCTTCAATTTCATTAATGTAGGAAAGCTCAAATCATTTTAGTGAATTTCTTGAGAGCAAAATAAGAGTGTTTTAGGATTTTACGATTACTCATGGGCACAGACTAGTTTCAGTCCTTGTCGATTCATCGTGGACTCTTAGATTTCAAAACGCACAATGCCTAATTCACCTAAATCGGGTGCAAACTGTGGATAGAATTGATGATTGTTGTTTGCTACAATAAACTGTGGACGAACAAAATCATTTTACAGTTTTGGAAATACTTTTTAGACTTCGTTGACTTTTTAATAAAAGATGTCCCCGTTTCATTGCTTCCAAGTACAACCATTGGTAGTGAAAGTATTGTTTTCGCTTTCAAGGGATGATTTTTTTTTTCTCATCAAAATCAAAACCAAAAAAAAAATCTCACCAAATTCTCACAAAATCCACTTGCATTTCACGTGTTAGACCATTCTAAACAACTTTTGTTTCGTGTGTGTGTGTGTGTGTGTGTGTGCGTGTGTGTGTGTGGAAGCTGGGGTACCACTGGCTCTCCAGAGTTGTGGCTGGGAGCACTCATAAGTGGCTCCCAGTAATCCACAAACTCCTGGAGGGGGGGTATAACTTGTTCTTCCCCAGCTCCCTCCAGTACTTCCGCAGCTGCACGAGCCGGATGCTTCACGCATGCGTGATTGTGAAATCGTTATAACAAGCTTAATTTCTATTTTCATCCGATTTTGTTCGTTTTTGGGGAGTAATTGAATTTTAGATGGTCCCCCTATCAGTTTCACTGTTAGAAATCAATACTATACTGCGCATGCGCAAATGTAAATTCCATTACACACTATTTTTTCACGCCTTAGTCGTCGGATGTTACGCAAATTCGGAGGATACTTACGAAAAGACGAAACGACCCATTATCATTTTCAACACGAACGTATCATTAGTATAACTATAGCTCATGCGCAATCTGAAACCCTTGTAACAAGCCTAATTTCAACATTTGTCGTCTGATTTTATGAAATTTTCAGAGGATGTACGAGTTCAGCGGTTTATGGCCCCCTATCAGTTTCAATTGTTCAGAAATCAATTATTCATTCTGCGCATACTCAAACGTAAAATCTATTAAGCGTAATTTTCTCGATGCTCAATCGATGGATTCCTACATTTTTGCCCCATCTTAATTTACTATTTCTCCCTACCTGCTACGGAATATTTTAAGCTTATTTAAAATATTTCAATGTTCTATACATTCTTATTACGGAAACGCAGAAGCCCAGTGCCACAGCCAAATCGGCAGACTTTTTTTCCCCTTACATCAGACGTAAAAAGTACATTAAACTTTTTTCAAACATCTTGAGGATCCTGGTCAGTAGACCCAGTAGTACGTACAAACGT
Organism: Adelphocoris suturalis; assembly: GCA_030762985.1. Classification (NCBI taxonomy): domain Eukaryota; kingdom Metazoa; phylum Arthropoda; class Insecta; order Hemiptera; family Miridae; genus Adelphocoris; species Adelphocoris suturalis. The sequence goes on from CM061041.1 coordinate 44,959,410, forward strand.
ACATTTTTTATTGGTATCAAACCTTGTTTTTCTGCAAGGTAAGTTATCTTCAGCGTTTCGATAAGATACGAGTTGGTCTATATTTTATATATTTATGTTCCGTAACAACGACGGAACACTTGTGTACAGAGTTGAGGATTGTGAGTAATCAACGGTCGTTTCCTCACTACTTGCGACTAATCGCCGAGGGAACAACATTCAATCAACTCCCAGTGGTCACTTGTCTCCTCCTTCACAAACAATTCAAGCTCCCCCCATCTGCTCTGAAGACTCCAACGGGAATTAAGCCTAATTGTGAGACTAGGGAGCTATTGTGTCCTGTTGGTGGGTAGACAATACTATTCCATCCGTCATAATTCCACTCTTCGCTCCGGAATAGTTTTGATGGGGCCGCTGATCACCTCTAAGCTGACAATTCAAATACGTTGGGTCCGTTAACCCTCAGACATTACTTGAAAGTACTAATGTGCAAAGGAACAGAGTTCAACCAGTGACTTGGTCTCAAGAAAGACCCTTGATTACTTACTAGTGTTGTATAGGTAGGTACCAAGATTGAAAAAAAAAAAAACAGTCATGCAGTATGATCACGATGAGCGAATTGTTTTGAAATTTGAACACTTGAATGTAAAGATATTATTAACCAATAATTTTACGGCAAAAAATGTCGTCCTGCATAATGCTCTGTGATTCAAAAAAGATTTTGGATTTTTAGCTATTCAGGCAGTTATTAACGATTAAAAATATAATGTAATTAAATTTATATTAAAATATCATATATTCGTATTATAATTATTTAGGTTAATATTATTGTAGTTCAAGTAAATTTGTTCAGTATAATTTTGTACGGACATTTTTTAAAGTTCTAGTTCATTTTTAATAAACTTCTTTTGAATAAATTTAAGCTAAAAAAATATGAACAATTTTTAGCCGTTTTCAGCCATTTTTAATGATTTTTTTGGTTGGTACATTTTTGAAATTTGACCGACTTACGGTGCTCGAAAATTGCTGGCCAACGAACTAATCCTTTATTTTGGAATGCTTGATTTTATGGCGCAAGAACGAATTGTTATCTCAATCCTAAGGAGAATTATCGTCTGGAATCACGCACAAAAACACACAACACTCGCGTGTAATATTTTGAAGTTTTACACGAGGCCGGGAAATTTAGAACACAAAGATTACTCACAAAAAAATTTCAGTCATGCAGCATGATCGTCTGAGCGAATTTTCGTACATTATCGTAGTATATTGTTTCATTGTTTTGAAATGTGTGCACTTTGAGTGCAAAGAAATTGTTAACTACCAATTGTATGTCAAAAAAACCCGTTCTAAATAATATTCTGCAATTCGAAAAAGGTTTTGGGTTTTAGCTTTCATGCAGTGCTTATCGATTTTTTCAGAAAATAATGATGAGATTTAAGTAAGTACATTTTTCAGCAAATCTTTGTTCATAAATTTAGGAATGTTCTAGTTCATTTGATAAGCTTTTTCGGCATAGATATATCGTCTTATCGCTGAGAGTCATGAAAAATTTTGATACACGGAAAACAAATTGTAACGCGATACCAATGAATAAATTTGGTAGGTAACTATACTGCAACAAGATCCTTGCGAAACATGTGAAACAACACAAGATCCTTGCGCAATGCTAAGCAATTAGAAATATACTTAATGAAGCATAGAAAAAAAAGTAGATCATTACATATCATGAGAAATTAGAAATCACACAATGAACTATAAAGAAAACTTGGCACTCCGTGCCTCGCCCGGGGGCAAGCCCTCTGGACCCCCGGTTACCTCTATGTACGTACTTCAATTGAAATTATTGAAACACAGAATGTGTTTTAGCTCACGCGTTTCACATAAGCCCCTAAAACCCGCATATAAGAATGACTCAGATTTTGCGGTGTATCTTATCACTAGATGTCAAGTTGTTTTATTTATTTATCACCAGCGCCATATTTGAAAACTCCTCGTCATAAGCTTTCATTTGAGCCCTCACATGAAAAATGTACATTTTACACCCCCCCCCCCCCCCCCTCCTTGTCTTAAGCTTCCATTTATTCATATAACATGGATTATCAGATATTAACAAGCTGTTGCAATCATATTCACAATATCAGTTATTGAGAATGATCACCTGTGTGTAAACAATTATTCATATAACCATGCTCATAACTCAGCTTGTTGGCCACACACTTCGCAGTAGTTAACATAATATGGTTGGATAAATCGAGAGCTTTCGAACGAATGGTCAACGAATTTAGTGGGATGAAAAACGACTCGGTTGTAAGAGGAACTCATCAGTAAATTGTTGCAACACATTTTCGTTACACAAAACCGCAACACATAAATGCAACACATTTTCGTTAACAGTAAACGTTCCGTTTTCGGTTGGAGATGCCATGGCTAAAACACATTCTGTGTTAATAGGTACGTTTATTCAGTAATAAAATACCAAGAACGATTGGAAAAAGGCAGTTCTTTTCTCTCCCGTTACCTCTAGGAAGTTAAAGTTTGATAGGGAGACTCACTGGGACACTAAGAGACGATTGACATGATTGACTCATTCCCAATCAGCTGAATGAATGTTATATCAAGAATCCAAATTAGCTAAGTACCGAATTGAGGAGCCAAATGAGCAGAGGGAACTTGGGTAAGTACTTTCATTCACGAATGTCTGTATACCTACAAACCACACCCAATAAATTGCGAAGTGTATCAACATTTACGGCGCCGTATGGCGTATCCATGTCGTAGTTTATCAGCGTGTAGCGTAGATTGTTTTAGTTAATTTCCTCAACAAAACCAATTTATCGTGAATTAATCTGTGGAATCGTTATTATTATTTCTAATTTACCCACACACTTGAATCAATCCGAGGTGACTGTTGCATTGTGACATGGACCTTCTTGAGCATCACAATATTCTCCTTCATTGATTCTATCAGTTCCGTGATCTCCCGCACCTGAGTAAATACAAAATTGAATGTTATTGGTTTCGTCTAGTTTATAGTAAGCATTGAATAAAAATTAATATGAGTATTTAAACGTAATGAAAAAAATGCTTGTCAGCATTAAACATTCTCAACAAATGAAAAATTAAAATATTATACTTCGTGGCAATTTTCGGAATTATTCTTGTGTAAATTTACTTGTACCTATCCCAATTGTAAGAGACCTTTGTGTTGTGATTTGTACGAGCAAGAATCCAATATTTTTACTAAGCGAAACTGCTTTTTACTTATGCGGGGCACGATAATTTGTTTTCACCTCTAGTTAGAAATAATAAACTAAAATTCTTCAGTAATACTTTGATTACCTACCTTGAGAAAAACTGTAGACAGTTCGTTGTGTTCTTTGGATTTCGTCGATTTGGTTATCACAGCATTTGAGCTTTGTATATTTAAAACTACCTGAAACATTAACAAGTTTAGCCTGTTTCTATAATATGAACGTTACAGAGAGATAAAAAAAAGTATTGCATTTAGTCTTTGTTGCAAAACTACCTATGCTGACTCAGAGCACCTCTTAAATTCGTACATTTGGTCTATTGGTCTTTTTGCCTGTGTAATCTACCAAGGAAAAAACAAATTTTTAACCACCATCAAAATTTGTTGGTTTAGGTACGTTCCCAAATACGTAGATTCTAAACTCGAATTTTAAAAAATCCTTCCATTCGCCATCCGAAAATTTTCTTTGAAACTACTGGACCGAACATTATGAAAGTTGACTCAAAAATCATAATCGGCCTAGGGTGTGGCCAGTAATATCGGCATCCTGTTCGATCAACCCCAAACGGTAAAACTTGAAGGGATTAAATATTTAAATATCAACATCTCAAAAACTTTCGAAATATGTAAAGTGTTTTTGTTCGTAATTGATAGAGATCACCTCAATGAATCGAATGAGCCCGCCCGGATCGCTGTTCAGTCATCCGTTCGTCCTAACTTTGTAAGAAAAAAAAATCAAAACCATGCGTATGGGTCAGAACTGTATGAAGAAGTGTTAAACTCTAGGAATCGTTTCACAATATCTCAAAACGGATTTTAAGAAAACGGAACAATGAGGCTTAATGAATCGAATGAGACCGTCTGGGTTGCTGTACGTTCATCTGTTTATTCCTATAATAAGTGGGACTTTAGTGGGTTTATCAAGTCCAGGCCTAGGTATATGTTCAAAGGATGCTAATCTTCGCTCACACTTACAAGCGTTCGGTAGCGCAGTGGTCCCACAGATGATCAGTTCGCATGTATACCTCATAGTATTCTATTCTACGTGTTCCAAAAGCGCGCCATTTAAAATTTCATTAAGAAAGAAGTTAGCCTCAGAGGCGCATCTTGTCTGAGGGACCCCTGAGGCTAATTTCTTTTCTAAATGATCTATGGAGCTACAATTTGAAATGGATCTCTTTTGAGGCACCAAGAATCAATTACAAGGTATGGAGGGGTTTTGGTCAGGTCAGATATATCCTGTACATATATACAGGTTATATACATTTTCTGAATGTATTTCCACAATAGACTTAAAGAAATAAATGCTTAATGTTAGCCGAACCGGAAGTTAGTGAAAAAACAATAACTTATTACTTAACAATAACTTGAGTTATTGTTTGTTACTGATGATGGCCTAACCGTCAAAATCGATTCAACATTGTAACTCTTTATTTTTCGTGGAAATAGACAACGTTTTTTTCACTAACTTCCGTTCTGAAATGGGTTTCCACAACTTCGTCGCGAGTGATTTAGTTCGTAATAGCCGAAGTGTATCGAAATGCTTAATTTCTCACCATTTCTTCGTCATTTCGTCCTTCCCCAGAAGCTCTAAGACTCCCTTTCTTTTTTATGGAAGCCTGCTGAAACAAAATAAGAAACACCATACCTAAAGTTACGTGACGATATATTTCCAAAGAAAACTATGTAATACAATGAGTGAACTTAAAACAATGTTCGGAGGGCTTCCCAGCGAGTTATTTCATTGCACAGGTACACTCAGTTTTCCTCATGCTAGTAAATCGTGACTGAACTCAACAACCAAATTCAGGCTCTATTACGAAGATAATTTTTCACCTGTTACATGTTAAGGGGTGAACCGATCCTGAAAATTACAGCCTATTTTCAATTTCTACCGAGCTAAATTGTGAAACCGACAAACAAAAAATATGAGAAAATCTCAAGATATGCCTGCCCTCGTTCATGGGGAAATAAATGAAATTTTTCAAGTTGAACTGAAAAGAAAAAAAATCAAATTAATTGTGCTTTCCAGTCATTGGGTTGATCGACTGCTTCACCTGAGTGTGTGAATACTACATCGGTATTCAGATCATATAGCTTCCCATAAGGTTTTAGGAATTTACTGATGATCCTTGTCTCATTTGTAGAACATTGCTAACAAGACGTGGCTGGGTTAAATCATTATCCGATGCGTGCCACCCTACGGAATCGAGAAGATGGAAATCACTGTATGGTTACTTTCCCAAGAAACTAATTCTCAAGAAGAAACTTCCCAACATCATCCATGCACATTCCAGAAGGCGATATCCACCTCACTAGCCATGCTCTGAGGTATTGTATGCAACAACCTATCTCAATAATAACACGCAATGTTGAAAACAGCCATACCTCGAATGGTTGAGGAGAAGAATCGCGTAACCTTACATGAACTTGAAACTCATACTCAGGTTATGCTTACGGAAAAATAAGCTAGCATCAAATATTACAGAAGCCTCAAAATCTGAAACTGGAGCTGACATAGGCCCATCCATGATGCTTTGACCGGGCAGACAATATTGCATAGCATTCCAAACCACTAGTGCCAAACTTTTCGCTCACACAGCAGCAGTTTAAACTTTAGAGAGGATCGAAGGTAAGATAGTAATACTTAATGACTCTAAAATTGCAAGCCTGATGCTCTCATACATAACAAAGGAGATATTACTAATTAGCACGTATTATTATGGATTTCGCTCATTCCTGCAAATTTACTAATACGAGTACAATGGATTATTGGGCACGTAAACACGGGAACGCCGACGCAGCTACACAAACGCCTATCTCATTACCAGACGCTCTTCATGTTATAAACTCTATGATGATCAAGGAACGGCAGAGCAGGTACAATGACCAATCATCCTTTAAAGGAATGTATCATTACCAAAACATGGAGACAGTTTCCAGAAAGCCTCAGGTTCTTCGATTCCGACTTTCCCAAAAAGACCGTTTAGTTGAAACATTTGTGCACTGGACATGAATTTAGTGAAAATGTGATGGAGGATGTAGAACACAAAATTTTACGCTTTCCCCTCTAAAATGAAGAAAAGACGCCATTTGAATTCAACAGGGATGCCCCGACATACCCGACGCTCTTGAGAAGGCTACAAACCAAGAACGATACATATTTTAAGATTCATGAAAAGTGCTGGAATACTGCCTCTAAATATGCATTCTAATTTAAAGACCTGTGAACATTGGAAAAAACAACGTATAACCCTTGGAATTTAATTCTTTGCCCTTCCTAAACCGTTGGAACACCTTATTCTGGTACTTTGATCTATGAATGATGTTGTGATGTGGTGAATGATGTTGTCTCAACCCGTTTTTTCTTTCCTTGTGTTGTGTACACATACCTATTGCCAGCCCATAATAATAATTTAGACTTGAATAATGTAAAAAGGTAATTCAATACATATTATAGTAGTCTAGTAAAGAACAATACATATTACATTACAGTACAATACATATTATAGTATATAGTACAGTTATTTATAAATGTATTCCCGAATGTTTCATACAATTTATGATTTCACGTAACACTTGTAAGGAGGCATTGCGTAGGGTTGAGCACAGATCTCTATCGCGCAGAATTTTTCCATGTTTTTTTCGCTCGTCTCCGTAAAATGAACACTCCATTATTTTGCGGACAACGTCCTCTTCTTTATCGGGGCAATGGTCACAATTTGGGCTGTCTGCTAGTCACATAAGGTGGAGGCTCCTGTTAATTGCAGCGCATCCTGTTCTCATCCTGACTATTTGTACAATGTCTGTTCTGCTCAGAGGAAGATTGAAATACTATGGTTTGTATGTTATGATGGCCCATCATAACATACAAACCAGCCTAGCAGCCTTAAAGCGGCGGGCGGCGGGCGGTAGTAGCAGCCTTTAATCCAGAGGTATTAAAGGCCTACCTGGTGCATAAATGGCGCTGCCATTCCTCGAAAGAAGCTATTTTAGTGAGCAGAAGCGCTTCAGGCAGAGGAATAGCGACATTTAGGACCGTATCCTGTAGTTCTACTTCTTTTTTAGCGGCACTATCCACAAATTCTTGCCTTCTATGTTGATGTGGCCCGGAATCTATCGCACACATATCCATTTTGTTGGGTTTTGATGTATGGCTGCAGCGATGAGATACGTTACGTAAGTAACTGTTGTTACTCGCTCTGTGGAAAGACTGTAGTGCCAGACATGCCGCCTTCGAGTCAGTAAGTATTACATCCGTGCATAATTCTGTCTCACTCAAATGACGAATCGTTCCATGATTGCATACAGTTCCGCACTAAAAATCTGAAAGGACCCTGGAATATGACAGATGTGTTTGCTGGTCGAAAACACCCAGTCCAAGCCCGTTTACTTCTTGGGAGGCATCGGTATATATCTTATAATAAGCTCCGTATAGATCCGTTATCGCCTCTCGAGTTATCTGAGTAAGTTCTTTTTAGAGCACCTTAGACCAGGTAGGTCGGTTAGTACATGTATATCAATTATGGATACTAGACTTTTCAAGGTGTATAGTAATGGTTGTCGGATGAACCTATCCAAGAGTTCTCTGACTTACGATATCTGGTGATAGTCATTGAGTGGAGTCAGAAATTCGTTAAGTTCGTATATCATAGCTGTTTTGCATAATTCGGTTGTGTGCAATGTGAAAGTTTTCATAAAACCCCGCCTGATCAACATTTTTCGTCTTTGTGCTAATGGAGGCTCAGCTGCCTCTGCCAACAAAGCATTTATTGGGGTAGTCCTGAATGCTTCGATTGCTGTTCTTATCGCTGCGTTTCGTGTTACCTATATCTAGTTTGGTTAGGGCGCGTGTCGGTGTGAGCATGTTGTCTATAACCTATCCTCCACAGTCGAGCAGTTCTATATAAACAATTAATAAATTTGTAGGATGTCCTCCTTCCCTGACTCCTGCAATAGAAACGGAAGTTAGTGAAAAACGTTGTCTATTTCCACAAAAAATAAAGAGTTACACTGTTAAATCGATTTCGACGGTTAGGCCATCATCAGTAACAAACAATAACTGAAGACACATTAGAAAGGACACAGCTTTTATAGTAACAGGTGAAGCATCTTAAGGAACAAGTGAAACATCTTTAGGAATCCAATCATAGTTACAATTTTGATTTGAAAGATAGACAGTCTGTAGAATTTCTTCATTTTTGTCCGAAGGGAGGTATGTTGAATGTACTTGAAAAATTCGAAATTATCAAAAGTGTCAGATTTGGTAAATGTTTAATTTAGGATATACCTACCTCAATATATTTCACCTATGATAGGTCCATTTTTATAAAGCTTGGAATTATCCCTTCACAATGTTGAAACCATATTTAGTTATTTTTTCCCCCTTTCACTTCATCTAATTAGCTATAATCCCCCGTCACCCCGTTTGCACTTAATTGGTTGTACCTCCTGCCCCTTTCCTTTCTCTTGACCAATGGGATTCAATCTCCCTTCACCTGTTACTAAAAAACCTGTGTCCTTTCTAATGTGTCTTCAGTTATTGTTTGTTACTGATGATGGCCTAACCGTCGAAATCGATTTAACAGTGTAACTCTTTATTTTTCGTGGAAATAGACAACGATTTTCACTAACTTCCGTTTTGAAATGGGTTTCCACAACTTCGTCGCGAGTGATTTAGTTCGTATCCTGTAGTAGATTTGATTGTATTGACCGCTTTCATTGCTTTGATGTTTGTTTCTTCAGCATGTTTGTGAAATGTTAAGCGTGATTCCAAATAAACCCCAGGAACTTGTGGCATTTTGCCACCGGGATGGAACAGCCATCTATTCTAACATTCAAATCACTAAGTTGGTATCGACGTTTGGTGAATGGGACAAGGACACATTTTTGTGCATGTTCGTGGAATGTCTGACAAAGTACATTCAAGCCATATTGAAGATTATACAAGGTGTCTACACTTCATCGGGGCAGAAATCCAGGGGTCGATTCTACAAGTAATTTGCAACAAAAAGTGCCTCCTAGACTTTTTTAGAGGCTTCGTTTATTTATTCATTTTTTGAGATTTTTTTCGTGTTTTCGACCTTACGTCGGCTCTAACTCCCCAATTTTGGGAGTTTTCTAAAATCTGAGGAAACCGTTGGAAAGAACGTAGAATTTCTTATTCATCTTTCTTTCTTATATGAATTTCAATTTTTTTATTAGTTCTAGTTAGTGAAAAAAAATGGTCACATTTCAAAATTTGAAGAAAAAATGTAAAATTGTCGATTTTTCTTCGTTTTTCTGCTTTCAGTAAGGAAGTTTTACCGCGGGCGCTCTTCGGGAAAAACTTCCTCAAACTGTCAGCTTTCCAACGGTCTACTAAAAAAAAATTGTTTATAGGGAAGTTTCGGGAGGAAATAGCGTTTGAATGACAAAAAACGTGATTTCTTCTTTGATTTTGCAGTTCATACTTCATGGCGGTTGTTCGAGGGGGCGTTCTCGGAGCACATTAATGTTAGGCTATGATGGAGGTGGTTTTATCCCATAATATGCAATTCAGACATAGTAACTTCCATGTAATTCATGCATGGAAATCACTATCACTTACTCTCTAGGTTCTACTTACTAAGTACATCATGTTCACTTACCCACTGTACCCACTATGTTTTCAGTTACTGAACCAACTTCAAAGAATTTGAAGTGGATACTTACTTGAAAAACTATATTGCTCAACCTGTATTCGACAAATAATTTGGAAAATAATTAACTGATCAATAAAACGTACCTTTTTGGAAAATAATTACCGCTTGGAAACTTCAGAATAATTGAAGACATACTGAAATGATTCCAATATTCTTCTAATTTTTCGAAGCGGTGATTATTTTTCAAATTTTGACTGTGTTCGTAAATTCGTTCACTGTAACTTGAAAAAATACCTACATTTAAAAAATAAAAGACAAGAGTATGAATTTAATGCATAGTAGTGTAACGCATTTAGTTCGTATGTAATGCATGCAAACAATGAAGGCAATGTAGGTATGTATTCATGTACGTTTGCATGTCGTGTTGTTGGTTGTACTGTTGTAATAAGTTGCTCCTCTGTTGAATAAAATAGAAACATGAATATTTACTTGGCGGAGCTGCATCGTCCTGTCCTTGACCATCGTGGATTATCAGAAGACTACAATTGGCGAAAATTGGAGAGGAAGATGCCCATCAGGTCCGGCGCGACACGTACACCACGTTCACGAGTGCAGACCCCGGTCCGCACGTTCACGATGGTGGGTCCATACGGTGTCCATTCGGTGTCAATGGCCCGGCTCGAGCGAGGGGTCCGCACGGACACGATGAGCCGGCACGACGCGTCGTCAGACTGAAGAGCTCGCTCGCACCACAGCTCCGATTCTGCCGGCAAGACACCTCCCTCCACTGCTGCCTGACGGTTGACAGCCTGTAACAGATAACAGCCACTTGTAGAATAGTGCTGGTCAAATAATTGTTTAGAAAATGTATGCAAAAAACTGTTGGTTTAATTAAAAGACTTTCCATGGGGTTTTTTCGTAGTGAGTCACAAGCATTTTAACAAATAAAAAGTAGGTAATAATTTCCTAGCTGTATCTGCCACGGTTTGCTGTGGCACATTGTGGTTGCAATTAATTACAGAACTCACTCAGTTGATTACAGTGGATCACCATTTCGGTTTATTATTTTAAATAATGAACCTTCGTAATTTACCAAATAAAGAAAATTTAAAGGGTTCACACCTTTACAGTTCCAGGACCCCGCAATTTTACGCTTTACAGTAAATTGAAAAAAAAAGATGGACATGGTAAGGAAACAAGGTAGGTTCAGTGGCACCTCAGCTGAGTACTTGTTTCCGGGTGTTCCAAAGGAGCTCCATCGATATAATAGAACCGTGAGTCGATTAGAAAAGAAATTAGCCTCAGAGGTTCTGAAGCTGATCTGAGTTCCTCCATACTTCGTAATTGTATTTCAGAAAGGAGCTACATTTCAGGTTTCAGCATCATATGTTTCCTAATCACTTATTAGGCTGAGAGGCCCCACAGCTAAACAGTGTGCACTGATATTGAATTCTTGGTATTACAAAGGAGGTCCATTTCAGATTGCAGATCCGTAGGATGACATCAATATGTCTGCGTAAATATAGGCACCTGCAGAGGGAAAATTAATGCAATTAATTAAAACAAGTACATTTTACTAGTCCCCCTGATCCTAGCATAAGATATAAGTAAGTAGGACCTACCAATTGAAAATAACACAAATGTATCATTGAAATGGTTTTAATAATCATTAAAAACCCCATAGCGGAATATAATCAAGATGTAAATAGATGTCGAAATCGGTTATTTAGGTAAAGAAAAATGATGCTTGGAGTAATTTACGTTAGCTCATCCGGAGAATGGAGTACCTAATGATTTGAAATCGGTAGGGAACAATCTACAGACTAACCCGCCCATTCCCAGAAAATGTCATCAAAATCGGATGAAAACTCTGGAAATTGAGGACTTTCATTTGTTGGAATTTCACACTTCACAACTCAAATTCGGATTCATCACTATTCGCATTCACTAAGCACAAAATGTGAGCAAGATTGGACAATCAGGGCGTGAAAAAATTAAACTTGAGGTAATTCACGTTAATGCACGCGCTGAGTGAAGCATTGATTTGAGAATAACGAAACTGATAGGGGATCATCTCCACCCTAGCCTGCACATTCCATGAACATTTCATAAAAATCGGTTGAAAATTGTGGAAATTGAGCTTGTTACAAGGATTTGCGGATACACGACAGACACACACAAATACAAACACACAGAAAGATACGGAACGAAAGTTGCTCAGAATGGTCTAAATATGTAATTCGCGAGTGGAAATCTTACCACTGTAAACAAAAAACAAAAACCGTTTGTTTTTCGGATAAGTACTAAAACTTTTCCATCCCCAAAATTGAAAAAATGGTTCCAATAAGTACTAGTGCTTGTGTAAGTAGCTCGGAAGCAATTTATTAGATGAAATAAGTATCTACCAATGCTTCACTATTACATCCGCACGGACAATAACTAAGGATAGTTAATTAACTTGGGAGGGGGGGGGGGGGTTAAAAAATTGTCTCTCTTGTTCGATTACAAAGGTTCATTTTTGAAAATAATAAACCAAAATCGCTAAATTTGGTGTACTCGAAACTAATGTTTCACCCACGTGTTTGAACCCATTTCGATGAAACTCACACCTGTTTCTACATCAAAAATCATTAGACTCGTGTATAGGAGTTTTCTATTTAAGCGGGAATACAACGCGTAAAGTATGTCTTACGCCATTACGAGATGAAGCGCAAACATGCAACTCTAAAACACCCACAAGAAGAAATTGACACTTTTGAGCATTTTAGGAAATTCTAAAGAAAATCAAAAGTCATATATTACAAAGATAGTGAATTCATTTATCTTTGTAAAAGGGTGACATTGTAGAAGGGTTATTTACACTGCATAAATTCAGGGTGGCAGGCTATAATCTGCGCTAGTCAGTAACTTCTGAAGGCCTAACGATTCCTAAATTTTTTGAAAAGTATGTTATGGGTTTTTTTAGAGTTGCTTGTTGGCGCTTAATCCAGTAATGGCGTAAGCCATATTTTACAGCAGCAATCTGGCCTTACTGAGGCCTAGATAGAAAAATCCCTATATACCGTCTAATGTTTTTTTATGTAGAAATATGGTGTGAGTTTCATTGAAATTCATTCAAACACGTGTGCAGCATTAGTTTTGTGAACGCCAAACTTAGCTATTTTTTTATATTTTTCTCGAAGGTCCAAGGGCCCATTCTGTTGAATGGCAAAATACGAGTCGACTCATTTTTGATGTAGAAACTTCAGTAAATATTTCATTGAAACCGGCGACGGACATACCGCGCACTCCCCTTGTTAGACACAATGCATTAATATGCGGACCGATCATGTGAGACAGGGACTTACGTCACAACTTAGTCATTGCTGCCAGTCCCACTCACCCATTCAGTCAGGTGTGGTGCTGAGTGGTCTATTTATAGTAACTCACTCAACAACTGTCTGCCGTCCATTCATTGTGAACCAATCAACAGAATTAAAGATTCTACTGTTGAAACAAAAGGTACTAAATACAGCAAGTACCCTAATTTGTAATAGGTTATGTGGATTCGGGATGCAATAACATTAAGGTACCTATGTGCGTAACGGGGATCGACCGGTAGGTATGTCGATCCATGCCTCAATTCCTTCACCGTATCTAAAAGAATTAGTTGAGAAGGCCCTTCGAATAGGTATGTACCTATTAACTACCTATGAAAAATCCTGGAATATTTTTCATAAATCGTCAAGTTCGTGTAAGCGAACAGTTGACAAAAAGAATCGCCAACATATAAAAGCGAGCCCAATATTTAGGTACACAGTAAACAATCAAATAGAGAAGGTACCTACCTACTGAAAAGCATTCCAACAAAAAACAGAGAAACCAGGAAAGAATACAACATCAATTTATAAGAAACTAACAAATCATGACAAAAAAAAAAGACAGAATTAGAGAGGGGGGAGGGGAGGAGTTGCTCGTTGCATATTCATGTTAAGTTATAATGCACAGGCTACACCCAGTGAAACATAATCTTCGCAATGCTTACCAAAATCATATACAAACACATACATAGGGACTTTCCTGTAATGCATGCATCCATTACTTATCCTTCCAGCATCGCTCTTCGGGGCAGTGTTAGTTAAAATCAGCTGTGGTCTCTGACACCCCAGGGCATATTTGTTACCAACTGATTCGAGAATTTTTGTTTTCCAAGAGTTTGGTTCCTCAGTAAGGACTTTAAGGTGTGGAGGATCTCCCTGCAGTTCAGTTCCCTATTTCAAGAAACGTGTATATAACAGATGTTCATTATCTTTTTGAAAATGGAAAGTTTCCAAGGCATAAGATGGTCACTTACTAACCTCAAAGGGTTGTTTTCTGAGACCGGTTTTTCTCCTTTTGTTCCAAACAAAAATTTTCAAAAAAACCTTTGCGATCGAACCGGTTGACGAGAAACCAAATGTTTTCAGGATGCTCTGGAGCATAAAACGCAGAAAGTTTTAATTTTCAATCAATTTTTTTCGATTTTCACTGACCTCAGTAAGAGGAATCTTGAATGCCTATTTCCTGTAAACTTCAGATTTCAAGTGTTGCTATTCATAGCTCATGATCTATATTTCTAGAAGGGATCTTTGACGGCTGTCTCAATCAGTCATGTGCCGCAGAATCTCGACTCGACAGTTAGGGCAGCGGTGACGTCATGTTATTGATGTGAGGCCTCGAATTCCAAACGGCGCGATGTTTGCATTCGAGTGTTTGAGTGAGAAAGAAAATGTGGGGCGCGACCTCTGCATTTCATAGCGTCGCGAAGGTTCATCTTGACGAACTTATCACACATGAATCGATCAACTGTATCTCTGCAAGTAAATCCTACGATTATCCGCCACATAATAATGATGTGGGAATGTGTGGTATCTATAAGTAGGTATCACATTCACACATGAAACCGTGCGATGTACTCGGCGCCTTCAATTTTATTAATATTATAATAGTGTTGATACAGGTACAATCGAACCTCCATTACGAATTCCTGGGGACCGAGGAAATAGTTCGTTAAATCGTATGGTACATAATTCATTATTTCGTTTGGTCGCAATATCGAGGTTATTGAGCCAATTCGAGGTCAAGGTCTAGGTACTTGAGGGGAAAAAAATTTCAAAAAAAGTTTATTTTCTAGATTAAAATTCAAATTAAATTTACGTTTAATGTATTTATGTGTGTAATAGCAAGAAAAGTTATGAACTGGAGAACTGGCCAATTGTAGTTCGTTCAAGTTGTTTCTTCTTTGTTGAATCCACTATAGCCCCTATTGAATTAAGCTTGGAGAATGCCTCTTCAGATATGTTTTCATGACCCTCTAAAAATCTTTGTAACGTAAGCAAAGCTGCCGACGTTTCACGAATATTAGGAAGTGGAGGGGGCTCAGCCTCGTTGTTATCATCACCCTTTTCTTCCGCACCATCCATAATCTGTTCAGCAATGTCAGCGTCAGTAGGTGTATCGCATACAGGTACATGTGTGTCAACTTCAACTAATTGCTCAAATGAAAGCTGAGGAGTATTCAGACTTGTAGTGATGGTTTTCTTTTGTAGGTATCAAGTTGTATTTCAATTCTTTCTCGTGTAACTCGGGATCGGCCTCTTCACTTGAGCCCACAAATCCACAAGCACGAAAGCAGTTCCTTATTTTTTGTATGGTGACTGAATCCCACGCTTTTTTTTAATAAATCCCATCGCCTTCAAAACGTTCAACGAAATTGTTATCGATAGTAGTAAGCAACTGCTTGACAACTTCAGGACGATATTTCACCTTAAAAATTTTAACGATACCTAAATCTATTGATTGAAGTGTGGAAGTACTATTAGCGGGTAAGAATAATATTTTCAATGAAAATAGGCTGGGAAGGTTCTTATGAGCAGGGCAGTTATCAGAGATTAGGAAACCTTTTCATTTTTTGAGGTTAATTTCCTATCCCACTTATAGCCAATCGTGAAAAATCGAGGTGGTCATCCACGCTTTGGTGTTGGTAGTGTACTCAGTGGGAAACGATTTTTACTTTTTGAAACACCGAGGTCTTATGGATTCTAAAGGACGCAGTTTACTGCGAGCTTGACTGTCAGTCTCTCCTTTCCTCCGTGGCATTTAGGAGCCTTTAAATCATGAGTTTTTTTCAGCAGGCGCCTGAAAAATAATCCAGTTTCGTCTCCATTGTACATTTTATCCGCAGAATAACAAACGATGAAAGTTGATGGCTTATTCTTCCAGTCCTCACACACCTGCTGATCAACTCCCGCACTTTCGCCACACACCAACTTCACCTTAATCAATACCGCCTTTTAAATTTGTGCAACCAACCATTAATTGCACGGAACTTGACGCCCCCAAGTGCAGTAGCAAAATGAAGTGCTTTCTGTTGTACGATAGGCACACAGTTAGGTACGTTTTTTTCACAACACTCTCGAAACCATTTTATCACACATTGCTCGACGTTGTTGTGTTAGCCTGCTTTGGTATGAAAGGCATCGTTTGTCACCGTCTTCGTGTAGAGTTTTGAGTAGTACTTTTTCTTCATAATCGTTGCGAGGGTACTCCTAGGAATATTGAATACACCTGCGATTTCACCTTTTGTCTTCTCGTTATTTTCAACTTCCGGCACGATTTTGAATTTCTCTTCTAGCAATAACGTACGTCTTGATGGAGCCATAGCACTGGTACAACTTCACTGACGAACCGCAGAACGATAACTGACTGGACTGGACACTTTTACTCATGAAAAGACATCGTTCTTTGAATAAAAACCTCACCCTTAATTGACCTTCGGATAAAATCAAACAAAATACAATTGTCACCCTCAAACATCCCTCGTTGAACGCTTCCCCTTCCTACCCGCAGTTCATTAACCAGAGGTAGCAGAGAGTAAACATTCGCTAAAGCTAGGGAAGGGCCCTTCTGACAACAGTTCATTAAATCGTTACAAAAACGTTCGTTATATCATGTTAAATCCCTTAAGACCGTTAAATCGAGAAATTCGTAAAATTGCGCTTCGCTAAATGGTGGTTCCACTGTAATTTTATTTGTGCTTAGGATTTTGGCGGTGTTCGTTTATAGGTCTGGGGATATATGAAAGTAGTTGGTAGGAACCTATACAAATATAAATCACAACTAAGATTCTCGAAGTCTCATTCAACCATGCTTTAGTTTTAATAAATTCTGTCTCGTTTCTCTTAGGTAGGTACAATGGTTACAAAGTAGAATTAGTAAAATTCGAGCACGTTTTTAACTTTCACAATAGTTTTAAATCCCTTAGTGTTTCGATTTCGACGTCACGAAATTCCGACACTTCATGACCATCAATGGTTTCTCGCCCGTTGTTACGTTGGCAATGAACAAGGCTAGAGTGTTTCCAGCCTGGAAATTTTCTAGCAACCTTTTTCTTCTAGATACAATAAGTAAGAAGTGAAATGATTTTTCAACGTTTATAACACTAGTGTCATTGCAATGGGCAAATACGAAAGGTACCATGACGTCATATGTTTACTCAACTTTAAAAATTTAACGTCGTTGTACAAAAGTGTCGACGTTATCAAAATAATAACGCAATATTTATACAATGCAATATTATTTTATTTAGCTATAGTAATATGAAAACACGTTTTACTGAACATAAAGCTCATTATTTGCAGGGGTTTGTGGGTGGAGTTCATTGTTAAAATTAGGGTAGGTGGTAAGCAGGTATAATCCTTAAGTATAAAACATAGGTAGCTTCTGACAGTAGGTATAACCTTTAGTAGGTACCTGGTAATAAAAAACAGACGTTAAAAAATAATGTTGTCCAATTCCTCGAAAATTAAGTGTTAGATCGATTTCGACGGTTAGGTCATCATCAATAACAACATCAACAAGTATATTGCTGATGCCCTAACCGTCAAAATCGATCTAACACTTAATTTTCGTGGAATTAGACAAAATTCTTCTTCAACTTCCGTTTTTAATTTAAATGGGTTTCCACAACTTCGTCGCGAGTGATTTAGTTAGTACGTGGTAGTTAGCTCTTACTTACAGCAATAATTTATGTGGGGTAGTGGGCTATGAGGAATACATCCTAGGGTTGTTGAGGGTGAGAAAGCTAATAAACTAATACGAGAAGCTGATCTCTCTTTCTCACCCTCAACAACTCTAGGATGAAGAAGAAGAAGAAAAGCTTTATTTAACAAAAATAAATAAATAAAAACACACTTCTTATAAGCTTATAGAGCAATGTAAAAAACGTCTGCCCGGAATTCGTCGTAAAAAAGTACCTACAATGATAAACACTTATGTAGAAACAATAGCCAGACAGAGGACAAAGAAAAAAAGAAACTCGGCGCTTTGCGCCTCGGCGGGGGGCTCCGCCCCCCTGCACCCCCCGGTTTATTTCTTTTTCCATACTCTGTATGAAATCATAGGAACACAGAATGTGTTTTTGCGATTATTCTATTTCCTTACCAACGGCTTGGTTGCACGTGAATAATAACAATATTTGGCAATAATAAAATAAATAATTGTTAGACATTTAATTTGGTCTAAAACCCTATAAATATTATATAAATAAATATGTAACTACAAGAAAAATACTATATAAATTGAGAGCTTTCCAACGAATGGTGAACGATTTCTGTGCGATTAAAATTGCGGAAGTTCCATTTCCCTACCAACGGCTCGGTTGTATGTGAAAATCATAAGAAAATTTACAAGCGGTTGCAATCATGTTGACAATATCAATTATTGAGAATGATCATCTGTGTGTAAACAATTGATTCAAATAACCATGCTCATAACTCAGGTTGATGGCCACGCACTTCGCAGTAGTTAACATAATATGGTTGGATAAATCAGGAGCTTTCCAACGAATGGTGAACGATTTCTGTGCGATTAAAATTGCGGAAGTTCCATTTCCCTACCAACGGCTTGGTTGTACGTGAAAATCATTATAAAAGGCGCATAACGGTTTTTTCTGTCGGTTTTTTGTGACGATTTTTTTTCGGTAGGTCATCGCAAAAACACATTCTGTGTTAAAAAGTTCACTATTTCTAACAATATATAAATATTTTCACTAAATTAAGTTGGTAACTAAAATAACATACAGCCCGCCCTAATCATAATTAAACTCCGAAATCAAGAACTTTCTGTACCTCCAAGCCAATGTACAATACCTGGCCAGCCTATCCCACTCCCCGCCACTATTCAATAAATTCAAAATTTCCTCTCGGCTAAATCTACTCTTTGACAAGACAGTTCTCCTGTATTCGCCAAGTATCGGGCAGACTCCCAAGAAATGATACAAGTCCTCTCTCTCTCTTAAACTACACATTGAACACAATGGCGACCTCTTGTTGCTCATAGGAGCTCCATTCAGGTTAAGCAGCTCACCCCTAAACTTAAAAACCCATCGTATCGTTCTCAGATCCAGGTTAGAGCCACCACGACCGGTCATATCCGCACAAAGCACTGTTCTTTGGAGATGGCGATAGAGGTCAAATCTCTCGGAGCTATTGACACGGTTCAAGTTGGAATTCCGTTCATATTCAACCACCCTCCTTACTAGACCATTCATGATATCACTCAAATCGCTCGCTCCCAGATCAACCCATAAGCTGTCGCCCATGTACTTGCAAAAAAGCCTATGCCATTCTGCATACCAATAGACTCGAGCCGTGACTACCTCCTGTAAAACCTTTTTAGGGAGTCTGTTGAAATCCATCCTCAACACCTTTAAAACGTAGCTGAAGTGAAGTCGCAGCATATGACAGAAAATGGAATCTAGATTGGTTTCTAACATAACCATGTAATCCGGGGTAAACTGTGGCAGAAATAGCAGTTTTTTAATGAAGAATTTCAGAACTTTTTCCACAGCCCCCCTGTACTACCCCCCAAATTTCCGATGCGTAGCATAGGACCGACCTAGATATTGCATTGAAGATTTGCAACTTATTAGTGAGAGGTACCAGTGGGGACATAGCAGCACCAGTCCAAACAGTATTTATCGCCAACTTAGCAGCTGTCGCCTTCACTTTCAGGTGCTTGCTAAATGAGAGAGTTGGAGTGAGAGTCACGCCTAAGTAGCAATATTCTTTCACATAGTCTATTTTTTCGGAGCCATAGAACCATTCGTCCTGATCTGCCAATCTACCTCCTCGCCTAAAAACCATGACCTTAGACTTATCCAAATTTAATGTTAGACCCCACTGATGATTAAAGCTCTCAACAGCATCAATGTTCTTTTGCAAATCCTCACGTGTTTCAGCACGTGTTTCAGGATGAATAATTTATTGTTTTCTATTTGGATGGGATAACGTAGGATATTAATAACGGTATTGATAATGATATGTGAGATGCTATTACAGTACATAGGTGACCTTGATTGTCGGAACCGGGCAATCATTCCGATGTCTTGAAGGTGGACTGGTAGACATAACTCCTTACCTGGGACGTGATACGTTTTCACCCCTCATTCATAAAAACTTCAGTTTAGAATCGTAAATAATATACTTAAAATATGGCAGTCTTATAGAAACCCCGGTTAAAAATAGAAGGAAATAATTCTCCGTCTAGTATCAATATATACCTATATGAGTGCGAGGCCACTTTTTGGAATTCAATCCACCGACCTCATTTCTCGACCGACTTGTCTAATCTTCACCATTTCTTCAATTTTGTCGTTAATTCCCTCCTTCGATTTTTCGATGCTTCCTAGTTGGTTCTCGTAAACACGAAAAAAATAACTCTCGAAAACCCCACACGAACATCAGCCAGCCACACAAAAATGATTTATTCAGGGATAAAGAATACATTTTCGGTTACATTACTCGCCCTTCAAAGTTTCGAATTTCAGATAACTAAAAACACTACAAATTGTTATGTACCAAGGTTTATTAGAAACTTTTTGTATTAGACAGCCCTTCTAGATCACTAGAGTATTCTATTTAATTAATAAACAAAGTCTTGGGCACATTACCTAAATAAGTATAATCTATATAGACGTTGACCAAAAAGAAAGAAAATGAGTGAGTAGTAGCGAATTCCCCCCCCCCCCACCCACCCCTCTCGCACCCCACCGTACCCGTGCTAAAGAGTAGTACCCGGAACCGTTTAAGCTTGACTATATTGATTTGGCTAACCGCCTTTGTCGTAAGATCTCAACCGTGAACGTACAGCGATCCGAGTGATAGGTAGCAAGCAATCCAATTAATAGAAATAATGACTAATAAAATCAGCCAAAAAAAGTCACACTTTTATTCCGTAAGTTTCAAAGGCATTGATTTATTTCACACCTCAACCCTTAATTTGTATCTCTAAGGTTGATTGCAAATTATAGCGAGTTTACAGGCACCCCCCCCCCCCCCCCCCCCCCCACCGATAATCTATTATTTTTGAGCCGAGTTTCGTAAACTTTGATCCATTAGATTCGGAAAAAAGTTCCGGACGGCTGACAAACGGATTTTTCTATTCAATATTTAAATTAGATTTTTGGACTCTAAATATCATGAAACTCAAAGCAAAATTTGATTCCAATCCAAATTAATAACGAGGGGGAAAAGTGTTATTCATCAAATTTCATATTATGTTATCCTATGTTGGTTTTTTTTCCCCCTTCTTCTACAAGGTTATTATTGAAAATAAACTAAAATTGTTTGCCCTTGGAAGATGACAAATGGATGTGAACTGCTCGAATTGAAACTCGCTATCGTTTACGACACTCAATAGACAAATCACAACTCAAAAACTATACATACACATAATAGAATACAATAATCAAATATATAGGTATACATCAGCTTTAAAAAAAAATTTTCCCCACTGTGAATGATAAGTAACTATTTAATAATCATCTTGAATGGATAGTATTTAATTCACACAGCTTCACACTTCACACACCTTGTTTGTTACGCTATGTAATTACGTGAGTGATTCCAAGGCCGCGCTATTTAGATTCTCACGTGATCATGTGACTTGACGCCGATGAACGTTTTTCTCCGGGGGTTTTTACCGCAACAAACCAAGGGCGGTTGAAAAATTAAAGAAGGGAATTTGGAATTCGTTGAACATTATCACACTTATGTTTGCTTTGATGGTGAAGGAAAGCTATGGTTCGAGAAAGATTAACAATAAGCCAAGACATTGATGGATTTACAATGATGTTAGTAAGATAATTGGTGCTGTGCGTTGATTATATTATTTACCATCGTAAATGGATATCTACACTTCGAGGGTGATCAGTAAGATAACACCAAACACCTACAAGGTAGCTGTAATTGAAGAGTTGGGACTCATTTGCAAATGGATTCAACAGTTAAAAATCAATCAGGCAAATTAGCCTTCGGTGCATTAGCGATACAAAGCGTGAATGAACAAGTAGTGTTTACTTACAGTAGTTGATGGTAGTTCTGCCTATTGGTTTATCAATTTTTAAAAATGAACTTTGTATGGTGTTGTAATTTTGTATAAAATCTCATCCAACGGCACGAAAACTGAATATATCCCATGAAGATGAATTTTTTATTCAATGCAGAGCGATAATAAATGAGAGGAGGTCGAAATTAGCGTAATATTGTTCTTGCAAATTTTTAATAGACTTATATAGTACCTCCGTGTGTCGATCATTACAAAATATATTCGCTAAACAGAGAAAAACCTCTGTATAAATCGAAAAACCATTCAAAGTATCAAGCGAGACGCTGGTCTCGCATTGCCAAGCCTTCGAAAAAGTAAATGAAAAATTGTCTGCATAAATTCAACACAGACATAATAGCCCCTACTGGTATTAGTAGCACAGTGATCACCGTAATGGTTCTAGGAAGCTTCCAAACTAAGCTCACCACTCCAAGGTGTTTGTTGAGGATGGAGAATAAACACTTGCAAGGAGTTAGTGTGAGGGAACTATGACAAGCAATGTCTATATCCCTAATGGTACATATTGACTACTTCCTTAACATACCTGATGAAGCCTCACCAGGCGAAACTAGTTGCATGATAAATGATATTGGAAGAGGCCTACAATATCTTCCACCCTCAACCCACACACTAATTTTAATGAAATTTTATACGTAGCCTACGTTTATCCTTGAGAGCCTTTCGGAGGTTCGAGCTGCTACGGCCAAATGGTGGAGTGGTAATAAGTACCTATTACATACACGTAACAATTCAGTAAAATGACCATTTTTGTGTGAGTTATTATGCGAAAATTTAAGAGCAAAATGTTTGTAGTAAGACAGTAATTGTTAGTTTTAAAGTAAGAAGATAATTATTGTCATTATTTGAAACTTGAAGAATGCATAAGGTAAATGGAAATGTGGACACTGAACCAATAGTAGACACTAGCTCGCATTAATGTGAAAAATAAGGGATGGTGTCGCCCGACGTTGAATTTCATAGATATTGTAGTTAGTGCTACTTATGATGCTACTGTACAACTTCTAATACTCGAGAGCATCATGGGAAATACTTATAACAACTCACAAATAACATAGTTGGCTGGAGTGGCATGCAGTTGGTTGGTGTTTGCAAATCCCGTAAGGAGGCTAGTACGTTGCACTATTAGTTTCTAAATTTATAATGGCATGAGTATATCAGTTTTGTTCTTAATGTTATATTAGATTGTGTAGATTGGTATTATGAAGGTTTTTTGAAATGATATACAATAATATTAACAAACACTAAACAATCAGTTTCCAATAGTTGACACTAAGTGTTCACAAATGGTACATATGGAAGATCTTTCAATTCTTCTTTCTTTTGATACTCTTACCGTTCCCGATGCTTTGAGTTAAATGCTACGTTTATTTGGTTCCATTCAGTCTGTTAATAGTGAACAGAGGGTGTCACCTTTCGAAACATCAAGTGTCCACTATTGAATCACCAGGTTTAGCTGGTATCATAAAGGTGGGACATGCGTTCCCTAATACCTATAATTACGTATGTACGAGTACCTTTTTTATGTATCTTTCATAAAAATGGCTACAGAATGAGTGTTTTGGAACCATGATGCATAGAACTGGCGAGAGATCCAGATAAATAAGGTAAAGAAGAAGGAAGATGCTGCAAAGCTGGAAGAACAAAACAAACATGGACGTTTGAAGAAGAAAGTAGAAAATGGTTACGGACAAACAGAGAGAGAAAGAGAGAAGCAAAGAATAAAACCAAGAGGAAAGCAGAAGAGCGAAAAGGGCTCAGCTCTTGTCATCCCAGAGTCTGAAGGCCCTTAGAACTCCTCTGAGAATAGATCTGACGTTTAAAGTATTTCTCTTGACGAGGATACATTCAGTTTGCTTTCAACAACTAGGAAATGAAGAAGAGTAGCAGATACGGGATATGCCATATGAGCAATTTGAGGTTCATTCCAGTCTAGAACAACCAACTGGAAACGATAGTGAAAATGTGAAGAATGTTGAGAGAGACGAGGTTCTTTCCAGTATAGAAATACAAACAGATGGTTACTTTGAAAGCATAGCTATAGCTAACATTGAGATCAAATTATTTCTCACCCAGAAAGGCAAGCTGAAGTTTATTTTGAAAACAGAGAAAGCCAAGAAACATGAAGTTCTTTCCAACCCACAGCCGAAATTAGTTCATGTCGCCAAGAATGACAATGGTGTCATTATTGTCGATATTGAGCCGAACGCCAGTTTTGACACTGCACGATTTGACACTGTTTCTTGGCAAGGCTCCACCACATTGTGATGAGTCAAATTAATTTCAACTCTTGGGTTGTCAGAGGAAGCTCAAAGATGAAACAACCCTACAAGAGAATGACCACCCCCATTTCTTTATACCAGACTTTATACCAGATTTGAATAATGAATCATCCAAGTGAGGAAGACTGATTTGATTTTATTAGAACACAATCAATTAGGAGGGTATGACTTACTTAGTATGGAGATATTTAGCAAATTATGATATTGAGTTTATTTAACAATATCTGCATATTTCAGTTGTAAAACAACAAGTTTTGGATCTAGTCCGTCAAGAGTCAGCCAACTTTAAAAGCCACCCTCCGTGGCCAACTAATCTGAAATTTTATTTAGGGATAAATGATGTTGTCTTTCTAAGATGCGAGCGTAGTTGTTAGGAGAAAAAATGGCTTTGGAGTTCACTCCGCTGATCGATGACCTCTTATGCGTCAGCGGCCCATGGATACATGCCCTCGCTATGTTACAGATCGCCATACCAAATTCCATCTAAATCGGACGTCGGGAAATGGAATATAAAACTACTTTAAGAGGACATTCATACATCAACGGACAAAGTGAACACTATAGCTCATTTTTCCTTTTCAAAAGAAAATGCGATAAAAATACATCAAGTTTTTCGATTATCTTTTGACTAAAGGAGCCTACAACCATAATTCAAGCATAAATCCCATGAAAAAGACACTGTACAAGTGATTTCCACTATAGACACAAAAAGTGTCCACTATGGAAACACTGGCAACTTTTGGTGTCCACCTTGCCAACATTTTAATCTGTTCGATTTTAATATTTTTTAAATATTTGAAGGGAGTCGTTTTCTCATTTTGGGTGTAGAATGGAAAGATGAATAGTCGTTGAATGTAAAGATTGAAGGTGTCCACTATTGGTACATTTACATTAAATGACTTAGATAAATCTTCCGGATATTTTTGAAATTACAAAGCAATTTGCTCATTAGTAAATCAGATATATTATCTATATTTTTTAATTGAAACTATAATTAGGTACAATTAAGAAATAACAATAACAAGAAATGCAATTAATAAAACTTTTATTCCTACACGATTAGTGTTTAAAAGGCTGCGTTTTTATTTAAAGTGGATAGATATTGCCGATTTTTAGATTTAGCCCATTACTCTACCACGAATTCTATGTCAAGATTCTCAACAAGATATTTTTCGCATTGTATTTGAAGTAATGGCATAGACACTCTTCAGTCGTTGTAGCCTTCAAACTATTTTTTATGCTTCAAACTAATTAATGTTCTCCATTGAACTACAGGGTAGATTCGGATGAGCCTGAAAACGTTTTTGGGTGAAACTACGAGTTTACCGAAAATGAAGTAAACGCCGAGAATAGGAATTTTCGATCTAATCCGTTTTCGAGATATAGCATAATCGAGAAATGCTGAGGAAAATTTTGAACGGCTTTGGGAAAATTTGAACGAAAAATGAAAATAACTCAAGTCTATTATAAAAACCTGGTATCTACAGTTGGTAAAATCAGGATTAGGATTAGACTTCCAAATAGGTCTCTTCAAATTAAGGGTATTACTGCCACCTCCAAAATTTTCCCAACTTCTTCCAAGTCAGTGAGAACTGAGAGGGGAGACCCCCTCCCTATGACTCCTATAGCGACGCTCTTGACTCCCAGACGCAGTCAAAATGATTGAATGAATGCACTTTACCTATTGGATTGGCCCAAATTGGATATCATGGATTTTGCGGCTTTAGGGGAAAATTTGATTACACAGGCCAGTAGAGATAATTTCATAAAAACACCTATTATCGAGGAAAACCGACAAAAATTTTGGGTTGCTTGCTTCAGAACCCGAAAATTTTATTTTACTTAGAATCACCCGTCAACTTTAAAACTAGATGGTAAATGTACCTATACATATTTACACAGCAACTCACTTTGGCCTTGCACTTGATCTTCCAACATTCAAATAGATGGCACCAGCAACTTTTGAAGTAATTGAAAATGCGAGATTTCTATTGCAGAAAGAAAATTCCAGTGTCTGAGTTACACGAGGTTATTTTAGGGAACGGAATTTCATAAATGAACGCACGGAGGACGGCGAAACACTGAGCGGTGACAGCTGTGTGGTTATACACCGGCTTCAAACGGCCTTCACCTGTTTGAATGAATAATCAGGCATCTTCGTTGTTTTCCCAACCATTATGATAAACCTACCTCGCTTACCTACGCCTGCCCACTTCAATATACTGCCAACAGAAAAACTAATGTTGAACACTCGTAATGTTTTGGAAAGTTGCCTAAATATATTTAACATTTTAACGAATTTTCGTAGAAAATAAAGCTTTTGCAATGGGTCAAACAATTTTAAAATTTAATATTTCCTATATTTTCATAATGGAAATCCGTTTTGAGGCATTCTGAAACGATTCCTAAAGTTTGCGCTTTTTCATGCATGAATGTTTATATATATATATATATATATATATATATATATATATATATATATATATATATATATATATATATATATATATATATATATATATATATATATATATATATTAACTGAGTGCTGGTTATGTCTAGGTAGTGTATATGTATAATTGGAGTTGAGTTTGACCAAACTAGACTTGAGTGGTAGAAAACTAACATTTACTTTATACCTACTTCTTGTTCCATTTAGATTATAAGTATTTCTTGTTCGCTTTAGGTACCACATGATTAGGACTCAGCCCCGGGTGGAAACTTGTAGATTATTATGATTAAAACAATTTAAAAAAAAAACCACTCAAGTTTAGTTTAGTCAAACTCACCTCCAATTATATATATATATATATATATATATATATATATATATATATATATATATATATATATATATATATATATATATAACTTCTGACTCCAGGGATCGTTTCAGAATGCCTCAAAACGATGAATTGAAGGTAATTAAATTTTTTTTTTACTCATTACAATAGTTAGGTATTTAAAAAAATAAAATAAAAAAAGGGTTAAAAATGTTAAACGTGGGAACGTTAAATGTTTTTTGCGAAATGTGTTAATAAATGAACTAAAATGTCATTAAAATGAGCAAAAAATTACAAAAATGAAAAAATTTGTAATTGTGTTATTAACCTTTTTTTCCCTTTTTTTAAGGCTTAAGGAAGGGTCATTAGCGGCAGTGAACAAGGTGTCCAAAGGGACACTGGGAGTGGCGCGATTCTAAGGGGAGTCATGCTGCTATCCTTGACTAAGAAAGGAAACAAAATATTATAGGGGAAAAAATTTATTATTATTTGTATTTATTTATTTACTTATAATAGTTAGCAGAAAAATCTCTCAAAAAACCTCTGCAGTCAAAGCTCTCAAACTTCATAAAAATTCAATTACGTATCAAAATACTATGCGAAAAAAAATCAACACTTCTAACAAATACGAAAATGTGCTCATAAATGGTATTTTGGCACGACTGGAACTTTTTTACCAAACAAGTGGAGGGGAGAATTTTTTTTTTTTTAAGTTATACTATATACATTTGTAAAAAATATTTTATACATAATTAGTATGTACAAATTTTTGTCCCACCCCCCTCCCTCCCACTAACTATGAGAAAAACCATCTAAAATCTAAATCAACCCTAGCAAAAGATACATTAACCGTTTTTTGGCCAAATTTCTCAAAATTAGGAACCTACAACTTACCTATCAGTAACTAATCAAAATGTCCCTGAAGGAAGAAATTCGTCGGACATAAAATTGTACAATTGCAGACGAACAGCTAGAAAAGAGCCCATTCTTCTCCCCAGTAGCAAAAATTCATGATACGAATATGTTGTGCGCCAACAAACAAGCTGTAAATATCATTTCTGATTTTCCAATAAACACGTTGACTAGCCCAATTCGTCAGTAGGCAGCGCTGGATAAAGACATTAAAGCACAAACGACCGTTACAATGGTGTTCCTTCAACCACGAAGTGATCACGCCACCATTACTCCCTAGGGCCACAAATCGGGCTATATTCGATTATTTGCTCACCTTCAATCCTATCATCTCACGAATCTCATCTCCTCATATTCTGAGCTTTGATCCTTTCTTATGTTATGCCCAAGTAGCTCTAGTTCCAGATCGCAATATTCCCTTTGTACATTACGCCTAGGAGCTGTGAGTTCCAGACTGTGATACATCCTTCCTTATTTCGCTTGAGGAGCTCTTAATTCTGGATAGTAATGTTCCTACCTATGTCACGTATACAGAGCTCTCAGTTCCAGACTGTGGACCTTGTCCTACCACCTACCTTGCATTTAGGGTCACACAGATAGGGAGTAGCGGCCAAAATTTGAAATTAACCATCAGGAGGAATTCCAAATTACAGGAAAACTGAGAACAGCGATACCTATTATTCGCAATACTACCTCACTATCTCATCCACATTCAAATTTAATTCGTACACTAAATAAGAGTGTTCAATAAACTGCCAAACAAGCGACTGTTTGCTCCCATCAGGGGATTGAACGGGAAAAATCAGCAATGCTATTGCGAGGAAAAGGCAAAATTGTCTACCATTAATCGGCTGGTTATTCGCGATAGTATATTGATTCCTTCGTTTAAAACAGGTACTCACCATGCTTATTGATCATCGATACACCAACTCTTACTTACAATACTTACTACTCGCATATTATGGTACGAGAGACACGATTATGAATAAACTTGATTGGTTGCGAAAGGAATTATTAAAAGTTCATTAGGTCTTACTGTAACAGTAGGTACCTATTTTGTTAAGAGAAATATTGCTGTAGGTGAATTCACATAAGCACAAGCGCACACGCTTTGGATCCTCCAAAACAGAAACATGGAAAACTGGTAATGAACGCACCCTGCCATCGTAGGAGTACAGCCGCCCTAAATCTCTCGAGGAGGAAAATAAGACTCTTGGTGGGAATGGTGACTGGGCATGGGTGCTTCAGGAAACATCTGCCACAGGATTGGAGCCTACACAGGTGAACCAGTGTGCAGAATGTGCGGAGTGGAGGAAGAAACCGCCTCTCATCTTCTCTTTGAATGCCCAGCACTCGAAGCCAAATGATTCAGAACCTTTGGGACCCTTGATCCAGGGGAGATAGTATCGGTAGACGACCTTGTGGGGGGAATTCTCAGTCTGGTGGAGGAGGGGGATTGGCTCCAGAACCTATAGGTTGGAAACAGGGGAGAGAACCGCACAATAAACCTTCGGTTTCGATGCGACGGAGGGGGAAAATGACCCCTCCTACGGACCCTGAATTTAAATAAATAATAAATAAATAAATGGATCCGACAACGAAACTGGTGAGGAACTGTATAGAACCTAACCTGCAAAATCCACAAAATGTTCATTAAAATCGATCTGATTAAAATCGGAATTTCAAAATAGTACAAACTACATAGGTACTTACGCTATAAAATTTAAAGGCCATACCGCGGCTCTCCCCAATTATCCAATAAATTAAAATAATTGGGAAAATGTTTTTAAAAAATCAAACTTCATAATCGTGCTATAAATTTATTGCTCTTCCAACAGTGTTTAATAACAAATTATGCAAACACAGCCTCTCCCATAAATTTATTGTCTTACATAAATAATTATAGGTACTATAACTTGAGGAAACACTCGTGTTTACATAAATAGCACAATAAATTAGATACTGTTGTTCAAACATTTCGTACCTGTCTAATAACATACTACTAGTTAACCTCAATCCTGCACTGTAGGTACACAACAAAGAATTTCTTATAATAATATAACGATTTTCATAGAACTTGCCAATCAAACGAACAGACGTAATGTTCACACAAATCAATTTCTGCTAGTGGCAAATGACTGATAACAAGGAACGCAGAGAACATCACTTAAAATCACACGAATAAAATTAATTACTTTGATTTTAATAGACATTAAATAGGACATTAACATTCCACGAAGCACCATCAATGTATTGACCAAATAAAACCGTTGTCATAAAACCAACACAAAACACGTATACGTACTTTATAGCAAGATATGAACGTGAATCATCATTATCATCCTATAACACAAAAACTTCAATTCGTTCGGCTCAACAAAACGATACATAATATTGTATAAATAAATTAATATGCATAATATGATAAAATAGCACATAGTCACTCCTCAGCAAACTACTGTTTTCAATTTAGAACCGAGATATGCCACGTGATAAGTTGTCCATTCAAATCAAATGAAAATGAAGGCAATATGCTTCGATTTACCGTATTTTGTGGACAAATTGTCTACAAATTACAATATAATATATTACAAAAAACATGAAACTATCCTCAAATTCTGAACGTATGTAATTGATTCAATTTAGAACACGGTGACTATAGTACCTAACTAAACTAATGGTATAGAATATTCCACATCGTTACTTACGTACATACAGATTAACAACTAGCATTATGTACCTACCTACACTATCGAACATTTAACATGGTAGGCCTAATTGCCCAACACTAAGTAGAATGGCTAGACCGAATTGACAAAATGTGAATGACGCTATTATGATATGAGCATCTACTAGCTCCGAGTGAGAATGGCACTCAGAGTAGGTACCTACATGGTATTCGCACCACAGTTCTTTCTTTTTGCTATGTACCACTCGGTACAGGATCCATTTTGAGAATTTGCATACATCCTCCACTATGATGTGAATATTGTTAACTGAACGCTATTGAAGCGACGAGTAAACGCAGCTAGGCATGTGCCATTTGGTAGTATCCGTAGCAGGGCGTAGTAGGCGTTTATGCTCCCAGCAGTCAAAACTCAGCTCATGATAAGGAATATTTACTCCCACAGGAAGCGACTAGACTAGCCGGACGATATGATCCCGTAGTTCGGCATGATGCGTTCCGCTATACTCCCAGCAAGTGATCTTTACACGGATACAACATGTTTATTGCCTAATAACCATGCTAGTGCTGTAGATAACACAGTTTGTCAGTGAATATTGGAAGAGGGGGTAATTACCGAATTTGTGAAAAGAGGTGGTAAAACTGGAGTTGTTTTTTTTTTTTTTTTTTTTTTTTTGCTACCATTTCAAATTTGTGTTACACAAGCAATTAGCGGGTGGAGAACTGAAAACTTTTGATTGGATGTGTGCCGTCAAAAGTTGCAACACTTGCTTATGAACAACTTTCGTTCCGTGTCTGCGTGTGTGTCTTGTCCGGAAATCGTTGTAACAAGCTGACTCTCCAGTTTTCATAGGATTTTGATGAAATCTTCAGCGACTATGTGCGGGTTAGGCTGTAGATGGTCCTCTTTCAGTTTACTGTTCTCAAATCAATACTTCATTCTGCGCATGTGCAAACGTAAATTACATCAAGCATAATTTTCTCGTCCCAAATGGCCGATTTAAATGTTTTACGCTACATTTTGACTTACTATAATCCCCCCAACAATAGAAAACCCACTATGGAATCTTTAAGGTTTATTTAAAACATTTCAATGATCTATACTGATCAACTTTGCAGACGTATTTGTAATATTTGACGCATTGGTTTTCAGTTCACGTCCTTCTTATCATAATGTCCAGTATTTCGGTGAGTGAGAGTTGGAGAACGGAATGGACCTAGGAGGCCAACTGGCTTACTGGGCCAACTGATGGGAGCATAACGTCCTGGGTATCCTGCGGAACTGGGAGCATACAATTCGGCAACCTCTTGACACCGGGAGGGAAAAGGGCCCGTTTCAGCGGTCCGGGAGCAAAAGGGGAAACTCCCCCGCAGCAACGCCACAGAAAGATAGAATGTTGGTAGCAAACAGGTTCACCAACTTGGGTTCAATACTCAAAATGGAGGCACAGTGGAGATGTATTGAAAACTACAAGAACTCCTAATTACCAAGTCAATATTCATATGAAAAGCTACTTCTGCCTAACTTCTTCATTTATTGGAACTTTTATTTTGCATCACAAATTCACATGATAAATGACAAAACTGCGGTAAGGTGAATTTAGCAAAATTTTAACAGTATAGTGAAAATAGCCATTGAAATCCTAGGGTACTTCCAACCTTCAGATTGTTAATGAGGAATAATTGTTTTGTCATTATCTCAAGAAGGTAAAGTTTGATTGACTGATCAATTAATTTCAATCAAGTTCGCCAATAGGAAGTTTCAGCTAAACAGGTAAACCTATGGAGAAATAACCATTTCTAATTTACTTATTCCTGGTTATGTAGAGGAGCTCATCAACTAAAACATGAACATCGTTTTTGGTGCACCAATATTAATGTTATTCAAATTTAGTCTTTTAAAATTTATAACTACTGTGTCAAATTTACACATTTTAAATATTTGTATAATTTCAATGCTTCTTTCACACTGAATGTTGTCTTTTGAAATCACCCTCTCTAGAAGCATTATAATATTGCAGTGTGAAGGAGGGTAAAAAAAAAGAAATTGTTACATTATACTTGCAATTAGTGAATCTTGTTCTCAGGGACAATTACAACCTGATTACAGTTAACAAACCTTTTGGTAACAAGGCATGGTTTCACATAAGTTTTTGCAAGTATTGGTTTGGCCAGCAGGAGATACGTCAACGAGAACTGATGAATCTCACTCCATACACTAATATGTATTATCGTCGTCAGACCATCAAAATCGCAAAAACTTGGGGTAATTCCACCCAAAACTTCAAACCTTTGTTGTTTGTTTCTACTTAAAGGACACATTTGATTTTTGGCTGACTCATTCTATCATTATGGTAATA
The DNA here is from genome assembly GCA_030762985.1 of Adelphocoris suturalis. Taxonomy (NCBI): domain Eukaryota; kingdom Metazoa; phylum Arthropoda; class Insecta; order Hemiptera; family Miridae; genus Adelphocoris; species Adelphocoris suturalis. Next base: position 44,992,711 of record CM061041.1, read on the forward strand.
TTGATCTTATCCATCCATAGTTACCACTGATCTAATCTAATAATATGCATTATAAACTATTCCAACAACGTACCATGATCATGAATTAGGAGAAAAATAACTTAAATGGATTGATAAATAAAAGTGACTAAACATTGACACAACACATTTACTCATATTCGACTCTGCTACCCTACATCCGAAAATGGCATAATTAATCATTGAATAGATGATGGGTAATTATGTTCTAGTATGGCAGTTACAAGCCCATCATTTTGTTGACGATGACTTTCATCGGGATAGGAAGGTTCTTTCTTAGTTGCCAAAAGTGGCTTCAGTCGCTGTTATGAAAATATTTTGGATTGAATGATGCAAGTACGACAAACCACGTGAGATTGAAAAATAATTGGAAAGCAGACAAGTATGAGATTGGATGTAACTTGTTGATTAAAAAGAATAATAATAATAATAACAATTTAAAAAAACCGAGATTGGATTCATTATCCTAAATATTCCATACCCACAGAATCCATTTCAGTGTGCTAAACTGTCACCTTAGTAAACCACCCTTATCAATTAACATTACCTAGTATCATCACACAATATCAGCTCAAAATCGGCATTCGATCTAATTCATTGACCGTTTACATTTATTATTGGACCATAGACAGCGTTTGTAACCCTCGGACCTTTATTTTGCATCGCTTTCGTTCATGGGAAAAGGAAAAGCGGCAGAATGTGCACGATAGAGTTACTATAGGTGTTAGAAATGCACTAAAAGGGTAATACTGCATGGATTACTCACATGTTCACGCAACGTTTTGCAAATATTAGATGTTTCAATAAAGAGGCGACAGAGAGCACTTAGGTGAACACTGACCATGAGTGATTCTGTGGGAACAACAAATTGGTAATCTTACCATCACAAGGGTGAAAAATCAGTAGAAGAGCCAGACTCTGTACGAGTACAATGGATCTGTATATTATGGTTCCTTTTCAAATTTCTACCTGAGCCTGTTTCCCCGCCATGCTTCGAGTATGCTGAATATCTTCATCAGCTCCAATGCATAGCAGCTTCAAAAACCCGCATGCTCCAGATGAAGAAGATATTCATCTTTTTATCATGAAATACCTAAATAGTATAGTGGCAGGGACGATGGAGACGTCATTATACACATCATTCCTTTCTCAACATTGAGCGTAGATTCATCCAAAAGTATATTGAATAAAATGGTTTAGTTTATTGACCGCTTGGTGATAATTATGACAGTTTTTTGGGTTTTTGGGTTTTTGGGCCTGACCGATTCTCAAAAACCCAAAAAACTGTCATAATTATATTGAATAAAAGTAAAATATTCAACGAAAAATGAATCAATACTCCTTTCAGCTCACCAACAACTCCAAATAAATTTTGTATTGAAAGTAGACACTCAAGACAGCGAAGAAAAAACCTGTGAGTACAATAATAATTATTATTTTTTTTTTTTTTTTTTTTCAATTAACTTCATAATACTGAATGAACCTTATTTGAATAAATATTTCTAAGACACAATAACCTAAAGCATAACAACTTAAAACAGGAAAAAATATAGTATAACAGATCAGAAACTCAGGCGACTGCACCGGAACTAGCTTATGTCTTGAGTGAAAGCAATACTGGGGATAACAGTGACACCACAAGTAATTGGGAAAATCGATGGAGGTGATCGACTGTTTTATAAGGATGGGAATAGGTGTCATGTATTGTGCTCCAAGCTGCCCATTGATACACTACCCTGGTTGTTAAAGAAGGTTTAGCCGAGATTCAAATTCTTAATCACAATGAAAATAACAGATCTTAACGGAAGTAGAAGTGAGAGCGTCTCAGTTGAATTGATCACTCCAGGTTCTATGCTACAATAGAAAACGTTCGTATGGGGACTAAATATGATGTAATCATCATCGTAAGAGTATTTTCATTATCAATTGTACAGGGGGATGTGAATGAAAAATACATAGTAAGTACCCATACTAAAGCTTGTTCCACACTTACCCGGCAGCAAGGAAAACAGCACCGAGTGTCCGGTTATAGGGGTGATGACGCAATGGGGCGTTTCACATCTATACGGCAAAGGTATTATTCGAATTCGGGAAAACCGGCTGAAACTTGAATGAAGAACTTTCATCTTTTGGCATTTCATACTTTTGATCTCAGATTCGGGATCAGCGCACTTGGACCCCCCCGGAGTACCAATTTTCAGCTCAAAATACCGTTTAGTTTCGCCTATAAACGGGTAGAAAGATCACGCGTGACGTAGTAGTGCAAGGAGGCTGAGGAGGGCACGATTATATTTCTTATTGTTTTCTTTTCTCGTCAATAAAGCACCAATACCTCTAATAATTTAATAGGATCCGTGAACAATTGAGCATGGCGGTCTAGGAAGCATCAGAAAATAAAACGAACCGGGCAAACGTCACCGGCTATATGGCAAACAAAACTGTTTTCCCGACTGTCCGGTACTTGTGAAACGAGACTAATGTAGGGATGCACAAAACATTAGGGTGCGGCTTCATTGTAGAAGGACACATAGCACGCTATCGACTAAAAGAAACATGAGTTATTGAATTGAGGTGAACATAGCAGAGGCAGGAGACACGTTAGGAAGGGCGCAAAGACTTTTATAGTTTTGTTTGAAGGATGATTTATCACACTTCCTCCCTAGCGTGCCTACTCTTAGCCTGTTAGGTAAGAAAGGTTTGATTTGCTCCACACAACAAGCAAATTAAATTCTGTCACCGTTAATGGATTCTCTCATGGTAGGCTATAAAAGAGACCGTGATGAACAATTATTTGATTTCACCAACCCGAAAAAGGCAGCTCCGCTAGGGATTAACAGAATTATATGATTGAGGAATTAAATGGTATGGTGGTGCCACTGATCTGCCCAAATGACTTAATCAGGAACGATAGCCTTTCTTAAGTACACGAAAATCTCCAGATGAACATTCCCAACTCTTTTCGATTTGTTTCATGAAGCAAAACTGAGCGGACGCCTCTATCAAGATGAAAATATAATTTCAACTTGTTCACCTAAAATAACAACTGTTAACTACAAGTTTCTACAAGACTAGTTTGTTAAGTGACTGGCAATGCTATTGGAAAGAAGATATAGCATGTGATTTTTTTCATCAAAATCATTAAAAGATAATTTTAAACATTACAATGGAGGGGTGGAAGTGGACCTACGACGAAATCCTTGTATTGAGCAAAAACGCTTATCTGAAACAAGTTGGAACACAGAGTGTTAACAAAAACTGGACTGAAAGTTACACATATTTCAATAATGTTTATATAGTAAATTATTACAACCATATTTGAGTAAATATTGTTTGTTTTAAAAATATATAAATTTTTATTCTAGGCATTAATGGTATTTTAAAACTAATTATTGTTCCCTACTGCTAACAATCTATCTACTGTTGTTACTTAGCCTGTGCTTAGACAAGACATCAATTAGTACCATCGCCTCGAATAGAACTGGAATGTTCATTATAACAACTGTAATGGTGGAGATGATTTCATACCACGTTAATCCATGAAGTGCACTGCAGGAATACCCGCACTAGAAATCATCCTCGACCAGGACATTAAAATAGAAGACGAATAACTAAAATCCCACGAAGACAAACATTGGTCTCAGTTCGATCATAAAAATGGTCAATTTAAAACTCATTGTTAAATCATTTATCAAATGTGCTCTTGTTTTATCGCTGCTGTTATTTCTAAGTGCCAATTTATACAACTAAGTTCAGTAACCAGCTGTACTGACCCAAAAATTGTAGCTTCCTCAGCAGAATCCGAACACTCACTCTCAAAGCCATACTTGGAGCGCAAAGGCTCTCAGGGTGTCATAAATCGCCCCAGACCGTGGGAGGGAAACTACTCCATTCTATTACCTACGTCTCATAGTTTTAAAGCGCACTTTTAAATCACCTTCGACGCGCAAACCCTCGGGCCCCCCTATAGAAAACTAAAGAATAACACGTTACATGATGAGAGTTCATTTCAAGAAAGAATGCATATATGCATATCCATTATCCTAAAACCAGCAAAAACAAAACATAGTACTACAAGATAATCGTACAGTTCCCACGGGGTGTCAGTATTTAAAATACTATCTGGAAAACACTGCCTCATGTTGCGAGTAGGTACCTATTCCTCTTTTTTCCTGTGGCTTTTGATGCAAATCATTGATATAAACAGTAATTTCCTGAAAATATGATATAGTTAAAAATCAACAGAAAATACCTTGTCTTTGAGCTGCTGACAGAGCTGAAGAGCTACTGTGAAGAGAACAAGAACTTCGTTGAGCCAGGGGACAGAAGCCTCAGACTGAAGCGTCTCGTACTTCATTGTTCCTTGCAGTGAGCAAAGTTGGTAAACAGCAAACACCAACTTGTGGCTCTGGATGTAGAAACTTAGTGCCAGATCTTCAGGAAGGGCTGGATTCAAGCTTTTCTGTAAATAAAGAATATTAGCAACATTAAGTTCTATTACCAACATAGATGACCAAATAAAAGAACACATGAAGAATTGAAATTAATTAATTGTATCCTAGAATACAATTCATTAGAATGTCGTTTTCAAGCCTAATCAAGTTATCATCAGCTATAAATGCCGACTGAAGGAACTTCAAACTAACTGTTAATTTTATGATTTTGATTTAAAATCGCGTTCACTGGAGGCTAACAAGGATTTCCCAATAAAATCAACCATGGTTTGCAGGGAAACCCTCGATTTCCCAGGAATATATGAGTGTTTATTCTGTTAACTCATTAAAGGTTTTTTTTATAGTTACCTAAAAATTAATTTGAACACACTGTAGGGAAGCAGAGATTCTGAGGAAGTTTTTCCCCAGGAGTGCTTCATCAAATGAGCATGTGCCTACCAATTTAGGGAAGAAAAAAATAAAATTCTGAAAATTATCTAAATTTGCATTGAGGCCTTTTTTCTAACACATTAAGAGGGCAATGCAACTAGGCATTTTCTAGTAAGTGAATCACTGGATAAATATAGCGACTTGCTTGCTTTTTTTTCATCTGAAGATAAATGTTATAGGACGGTGTAAAAAAAAGGACAAAATAATTGGATAAAAGGGTAATTTATTGGAGAGACGAAAAATGGCCAATATCGCAAAACAACAAATGTGTTTGGATGTGGGGGAAGGCCCTGAAGCGATGGAAGAGAGGTGGGGGTGGCTTACTGACTAGGAATAGCAAATGATGCTAACAGAATTGTATTCTAACAAATTTTAGTCAATTTTTGATGTTGGTCAATTGGCCACATTGACTCTATTTTTGGTAACCCCCCCCCCCCCCCCCCCCCCCCCAAAAAACTCAGTGGTTCCAGGAAGAATTGAGGAATCAGCAGACTCAACTATTTTCAGTGTTGGGGAAGATCTTGACCATGACAATAATACCTTGTATGGGATATTGAGAATCGGTCGAATAAAAGAAGTTTTTAGGCTAACGTTTCGAGAAATTTATTTCTCATCATCAGGGCTCTAAAACAGATTGTTGTCTCATGGTGGATGGAGGGCTTCTTGTACAGACCAAATATTGGTAACTGGGTTCAACCACATGGTAAATTTGACAGTTGGAAATGCTATTAAACATTATCAATAATTTCTGGTTGAAATATAAGACGGGGAACTTTAGGAAAAATAGTGACATGTGGGTTGATTGAGAGAGGTTCAGAACAAACTGAAGTTTAAGTATTAAGTATTTATGTATTTTCAATTCGGTCGAATAGTTCCCAAGTAAAGTGTACCGATAGTTCAAAAAGTTGCTTTTACAGGAGAGTGCTTCAAAGACTCGCGAGGGCAGCCCGCTCGGTTCGTCCTCATTTGACGTCTTGTCCGATCACTCTATGACCATAACTCTACTTTCTTCAACATTTCTTTTTGTTCTGTTGTCTTACATGGTTTTTGGGTTTAAAAAAAAAAGTGGGGAAAAGAAGGAACCAAGCTCTAAGACTCGAGGAAGATGCTGCCAAAAAAGTTCCGTATGTGGCTGGTGCGGACTAGGTAATATTTTAGTTTTTCGCTCATAAGTTCGGTTCTAATGCTCGGGTTTACGAAAATATTTTGTTAATTTTGTTCAGCAGGTTGCTTGATTCAGAAATTAATAATGAAAAACCCTTGGTTTTTTTCTAGTTTTTAAAGTTGAATTGCCCCTTAAAGTCTGCTTAAAAAAAAGTAATTTGACAGCAGGGAGATCGAAAATGGCACGCTCTTTCGCTCTTTCTAAGTGAGGTGGATATATAGACAAAAATCTCGAATCGTCAGATACATTGGTGAGCTTAGTATCGAGCCATTTCTCATTAGAAAAAATAGGTGAGGTTATACTAGTAGAAATGACCAGTTATTGCGTTATTTATTCAATTTTACTTGCCTTATATTTTTACGTTATTCGTTTTATATTCCTGAGGAAAACCAAGCATAATTGCAATCCTTCATCATATGTTTCTTAATATATTCATGAGTTGGAAGATGACAAACCATATTGCGACTCTTCATCAGATCATCAATAGTTCTCTTCCGAGGGAGGATCAGTGAAGACCTTCCTCGCTGAAGGCAGCCAAGAACATTTCCTAGTATGAAAAGAACCTCCTCGGAAGACCTAGAACACGAAAAAGGAGAACTAAAGTAAATCGTTTTGGGACAAACTTGAATCAAGAAATGGTCGATTTTCAAGATATCATGAAAAAGATAATTTAGCTTACCAATTAATCTATCTTTAGCTATCTTAATTTTATGCACAAGCAGAAACCTCGGACTTTTTTACATTGTACCGTGAGCTCAACCGCGGGGTTAATTGTGTCAGTTTGGTTAGAGATGCCAGTATCCCGCTGAAAATTTCACGTTGGGCGTTCAGAGTTCGGACTGAGTCCCTGATTCTTAATGCTAAACCTTATGAGACTGACCAGTCCGATGAATATTCATTATGCAACCAGCACGCACGGGAAAACGTGTACCACGTCTTTTGTAGATGTCCTGTAAGAGTTGCGGACGTTGCAGACACCATCCAGCCGGGACGTTTTGTGTCGAGATGATGCACTCCAGATTTTTAAAGGTCCTGATTGGAAGAGGATAGAATTATTTTGCAGGCCTGCATGGCACTACTGACGATTCCTAGTCAATGAGATCAATTTCTAATAATAGAAATTTTAAGAGGTTGACTTGACACTGGGAATGAAGTGATTTTTATTTTGAGATTTTATAACCCCCCCTAATTTGTATTTAGTTTTATTTCAAGAAAGGCCCCAACTTCTGGCAGACGGATTTCCATTGCCGTATTGTTCATTTTGCTTCGCTCCAATTTCAGATTGTAAACTGTAATATTGCTAAATAAACTCTTTCTTCTTCTTTGGGGACAAACTTGAATCAATAAACAGTCGATTTTCAAGATATCATGAAAAATAGAAATCTAACTTACAAATTTAGTATTGTACAATTGACTTTCTTTGTTGATAAATTGTGAGCACCAACTCAAGTGTACATATTCATAAATAGATTTGCCGAATAAACCAAGAAGTCGGGTCAGCTAGGGAACATGTCATCATAACCTGACCCCTTCCTCTCGCACATTTCCGCCAGTTCTCCCCTCATGGGCCATGGAGTATATATAAGCAGAACTCGAGCTGAGCCGGCCATCTATCTTATTTCCAACTTCTGCCTTGTTCTTTGCTTATCTACAAATTAGCGCCTTCCTATCTTCAACAGTGTCAAGTCGAGGGTTATTCTTACTTCAGTACTGCCACAGTGGTGTCTTGCTAACGCTGGAGGTAGTACTTTATTATCCATACACCCTTCATACCCCAACAGTGTCTTGCTAACGGTACATGTACTACTCATTTTTACTGATTGCTCGATGGTCGTCTACCTACATGTCCAGTTTTTCACGAATAACCAGGTTGGGAGACCACACTGGTCACTGACCTACAAATAAAGTTAGGCTAATCCAAATGTAATCCCTTCAATCGCATAAATGTATTTATCCCTCATTTTCCAAACAAATTGTTCAAGAACGGCACAGAACATAATATACCTACGAAAGCAATAGCAATCGTCCTAAAAATGATGTTTTGAACTTTGTCAGGATGTGATTAGATATCATCAGAGCTCATATATATGTAGCTTCATAAAAATGTATCTGTATATGTGTAGGGATGGGGACTATGTGGGATGTACGAGCACGTAAGTGTGCGAATGTAAATTTCTTAGAAATGGATCGAGGAAAGAAGACATATAAATCCCCTGCTCCCAAATTATTGCAAAAAGAAAAAAAACTACTGCCAAGTTTGGTGTGGCGCTAGTTTCCTCGTATCCGGTCATGAGTGAACAGATCATTTAAACGTTTCAACTAATCTAGAAAGATTCTACGAAGGCTTCCTTTACAGCTTGAGCAAAAATTAGGCAATTAGAAAATGGTGCATGTTAGATGTAACGATCGTGCATACACGAAAGCTACCAGGAATTATGGAGTGAAGGATTTCATTGAGGACCATTATACATTTACCGTTCGATCTCTGAAAATTATATAAAAAACATATGAAAACAGCAGATGTCACGTTTGTCACAAGGATTTTAGGTTCGCTGATGCGCAGCAGTTACTAATGACACGATCTTGATGAAACACATGTGGGGTATGCAAATCGAAATTTCCCAACTATCATCCAAATTCGGGCGAGATCGGACGAATAGGGAATGAGAAAATGACCCTAGATAGATTCTACCTTTGAGCTCACACAGTAAAAACATCTACCAATTTCTGAGTTTTTTTTTAGGGTCTGAGAATTTTATTGTTACAAGGATTTGACATTCGCGCTCGTGTAATTTCTGACTGCGAAAAAGGGTCATTAAATAGAGCCATTTTCTTGAAACATCGTTGACAAATTACATTTACATATGAAATATTTCTTTTTATTTTATTCAATCATTATTATCATTAGTTTTTTTTTTTTTTTTTTTTTTTTTTTTTTTATTCTAATTTCAACAGCAATGTTTTAATTTTGTTAAATACAGAAAAGTTATATAGGGTATACAAATTTACTGTATGTTCCAAGAGGGTACTCAAAGCAAATTTCGTACAAATTGTAGTCAAGAAAATAATTGTCAGCGAGGGTTGTTTGAAGACACGAGGTGTTTGTAAAAGGTGCATGTAGATGAAAAATAGATGAGAATAAATGTGTAACTATGAAAGACTACCTCTTCAAGATCTCCCTATATCGTTTTCCACTCATCCCCCATGCACAAATTCATTAAAAAACTGCAGAATAAACCAGCAGAAATGGGAAATGAAAACATTTTCTGAGCTATGAAACAATAATTTCATCCAAGATGATGTGTTACCTTTCTGAAGGGTGAAACATCTTGGAACACGAACTTTGGTTTTTTTTCCTCTGTCTTTATTATTAATATTCATTTATCAATATACACATAGGAAACGAGGTCCAGTAATGGTATATTCAGAGACTTAATAAAGCCCTAAATTAAGCTAAATTATAACTTAAAATTAAACTCGACCTCTGAATGTCTGGATTTTGAGCGTAAACTCCAACAAATGTAGGTGTTCATACAAATATGAATGGAAAGGATTTTTCAAATCCTCATTCTCGTTTATTTCCAGGATTTTTTTTATTATAGGTCCCTACACCGATTTATTGCGCATTTGCCAACGTCCTCCATTCATTTAATACAGGCTTTCGCCCTTTCGGGAATAAATTACTTTCTCAGGGCAGGAGGGAGCACACAATCACCCTTCACGGGCACCAAGCTAGCAGGTATAGGAACGATTCCCCTCTATCATCTACCTCTACTCTATGATTGTGTGAAATAACATTTTTAGTGGCGGGGGGGGGGGGGGGGAATTTACAGCCTAATCCTCACGTTCCCTGAAAATCTCATCACAATTGGATGAAAACTGAAGAAGTTTTCACGAACGCACGGATTTGCGAACAACGGACACGCGCGCGTGCGAAACCAAAGTTGTTCAGAATCACCTGAAACGTAAAATAAGACAGTTTGATTTTGGAGAGTTGTTTTTCCAAAGAGAAAACCATACTTAACTGCTATCTACAGGAGACTCGGAAGCAATAACATAAAGGCTGTTTTGACGATAAAACACGAATTACAACCCAGTCATTTATATTAGCAACCATGAAATATCAAAGGTAAGCAGTTTTATGATGCTTCGGACCAAATTTCTAAGAGCATGAAGCTATTAAACCAAATTCGTGGAACCAAGCGGTATATGTATAGAGATTTCAACGTCAACTTACAATAAATTTCCCTGGGAATATTTATTTAATGGCAGTTCCTCGCCGTATCTTGTTTGATGAGAAACAATACAGGTTATCTCCCCGTCCTCTTACTTCAGTAGCACACATTCATAAATCTTTACGGTCACCTGCTGAACTGTAAAAATTATAAACCTAGAAGAGCTCAGGGTTAGTTAGTGACTTCAGTACGCAACTATATGATCCAAGGAATAGCGCCTAATGAACTTGTACTTGTGTACAAGTTTATTGTAATTTCTCGATGTATGCAATTCATAATTTATTGATGTCATCAAATCCTTGACAAAACTACATCGGCACTCTTGATGTCGGCCTTGAGCTTTAATGAAAATAACCAAGAAAAACATCGAACAAAGATGTTGGCTGCAGATAGCTTCTACTGATAGCTATCCTCCTCGAATCAATTAATTCTAATTTCAATGTTCAGTATGCCAGTATGTTGGGTCTAGTGGTTTCCGAATCAAACCAACGAATTTGAAATTATGGAACTATATTATGTATCATCAACTCATTGAGAAATTATTCTGAAAAGCTTTGTGAATAAAAAGTTACAGTGATAATCTAAAAGTTGCCTATTAATTATAAAACTTATATCAATAATATATTGTGTATTCAAAGCCACATACTGTTTTCGAACGAAGCTCATTCCCGCTCCAGAAAACGATGTGGGAATCATGAGAGATCTTATACATTTATTTATGTGGTGTTGAATACATACATCAATTTGTTACAATACAGTAGATTCGTTTCTACTATTAACTCCATTTTGGAAACAAAAGTTGTTTAGATACGCTGGCCTAGGGTTGTTTCATAATACAACGCCCGTCGTAAAACTCACGATAGATGACTGCGTTTAAGAAACATTTCCCATCGATTCGACCTCACAACCAATTTCAGACAATTAACCAAACTCGCAAAACAGATCCCATTATCAACTATTATTAGTCACTGTTCGCATGAAACAGAAATGGCTTGAGATAGCAATTGTCAATAACTTGAAACACTATTACTCATAGGAAAATGATGTAATCGGCCTGGCAAAAACATTCTGTACTTCCCAAATACCGAACATACACGTACATACTCAAAATCTAAACATGAACGACGTAAATATACAAATTTCGTGGAAAATTTATTTAGAAAGCTTTTACAGATGATTATTCCAATTTAAATCGATGCACAAACTACAATGCATGGGGGGGGGGGGGGGGGGGGGTAAAAAACTATATATACAGGGTGTCTAAAATTTAATGGACTAGGCACTAGGCGTACAAACAGAGTTGTAGGTGGATACGTAAATAAATGGCAAACAGAATTCAGTCTTCTTTAAAATCACCAAAACTGAAATGAAAGTAGCAGTAAATAAAGAGGCAAAACGATGAGCAAGGACGATATTATAAGACCTTTTACTACTCTTCCCTCACTTGAGAAATCACGACAAGAACTGTTCCAGTGCCTACTGTTTTGTCGCATTCAAGTTTTCCTGAAATTTGACAGCTTCCAGCACTTTAGAAATGCAGTTTACAAGTATTTTCAATTTTCAATGTTTGAACTGCAGTCGCGGTCCTTAAAAGTTCGTTTTGGATGTGCACTGTAGGAATGTGCACTTGACGTATAGGAAATTCAACGCTAAATCCGAAAATGTGGTCAAACGTTAAAAAAGTTGTTTTAAAGTGGAAGAACATGGGTTTTTATGGCAAATAACTTGGTTTTTTCAACAACAACAAAAACTTTGAAAAATCATATCTCGGGAACGGATTGAGATAGAAAGGTGCGGTTGGCGGTATTCTGCTCCATTTTCAGTCTAGTTTTACCCAATTTTTAGTTACACCAAGTGCAAAACACCGTACGATAGCTCCCTTCCAAATATGCGGTCAAAAGTTGAAAAAGTTGTTTTAAAGTGAAGGAACGTGAGTTTTTATGGCAAATAACATGGTTTTTCAAAAAACGTTAAAAAAAATCATACCTCGGGAACGGATTGATACAGAAAGGAGCGGTTGGCGGCATTCTACTCCATTTTCAGTCTAGTTTTAACCAATTTTTAGTTACACCAACAAGTGCAAAACACCGTACGTTAGCTCCCTTAAATTACGGCGTAAAAAATTCATTACAACGCAGGAAAATCTGTCTTGCCAAGAGACAGGTCGAGTTCGTTGGCAACCCCGATCGCCCCTGAATTTCAGGTTCAAATTTTCAATTAAGTGGCCCAAAAAATGCTTTTTGACAATAGGGCATGTGAGTTATCCCCCCCCCCCCCATCTAAACCATTCCTTGGATCATCCAAACAACGCGCTAATTTCTTATTTTCAGGTAAAAAAATCTCCTTCTCTTCAATGCAAGACGATAAACCTAATAATAATGAGATCAAAAACATTCAAGGACTCTATTACTCAAACATCAATTTAATAATAATTAATCTAGCCTTGAAAATTATCATTATGAATCACGAAAATTGCCGGCTGATTCTTTACGAGAATTCTGTTTCTATAAAGGAATGTACAAATTGATAGTAAAAGGTAAAAATGATTACGATGAAAAGTACCACACTTCAGAACGTGTAGACGGATTACGGTATGATGGATTGGGACAATTTAGAGTATAATTTTGACCCATCGATGAAGGCACGGATTAAAGACGTTGATCCGGGTATTTAAAATGAGAAAAATACGATTAGCAAAGAGTTGCAAAGGTAGGTACAGGAATTATTTGGCCAATTCATTTATAATTGCTAGATTTTAAATTTATAGTTCCAGTCAAGTATAAGTTGTTAGCAATTTTTTGTAAAAAATGAAGCTATTGCAATGGCTCCAGAAATTTTAAAATCGAAATTTTCCTGTATGAAATCTGTCGTGAGACATTATTTTTATACATACATACGCGGACACACACAAGCCCGCACACATGCGTGAGTGTGTGCGCGCGCGCGCTGGGAGTTATTTGGGTTGCTGGGGTAGGGTAACTGTTGGTGTTTTTATCTCTACGAAGCTCCTTTATATCCCTACCCAAGTCCCTGCGCACGTTTTCTGCCATTCAATCTCTTCGCCGGAGGCCCCACTACAAGCAGCTTGTCCAGGATGCAATTCTGGCTAATAGCCATGGGGCCTCTTCATATCTCCATCAGGTGTGAGGCAGCAGCCCTCCATTCAGCAATCCTCCCCCAGGACCTCCGGTCTTCTTGAGGACTTGAAGACGGAAATAATGAGATTGGGGTGCAGGTAGGCCGAATTGAAGGATATGAGAGAGCCTAGTCCTAGACCAAAAAACATTTTTTTGCCCATTTCTGACAATTTTTCAGCAGTTTTTTGAAAATGTCTGTATAAATTACACCACTTGGAGACCTGAAAAAATTGTGCTATTACTTGGATTATTTCTGCGTCGAATGAGACCCAAAGCAGGAAACCTAGGTCAAAAACGCTTTTTTTTTTTTTTTTTTTTTAATCAAATTGTACCACCCTTATAGGAAATATAATACTGATCACGCTAACCACAATTGACGGTCTAAAACTCCTCCTCATCATGTTTTTTCGTCAAAAAACTAATGAAAAAACGTGTTTTTTGTGAATATACCTACCAAGAAAAAATAAGTGGTCGAAAAATGACAACACGTCGAAAACACGTTTTTTCGGTAGTTTTTTGGCAAAAAAAAAAAACATGTTGAGGAGGCGTTTTAGGCCATAATTTGTTGTGTAGGCGTGATTAGCATTTCATTTTTCAAGGATCCTATAAGGAGCCCCAACCAAGCGCGCGACTAACTTTATGTCTCAGCTGATTAAAGTTAGACGTCCTATACCTCCGCTTTCATCTCATCTACTCCAATATTCGTTATTATCGTCGGTGGAAATCGAATAGAAGTTGTTGATTTTTTCGCTCACCTGTCACAAGGGTATTCTAGCTGGTGCACAATGCGCTCTAGGACCTCAAGAGCAGATGCCTTGGAGAGTCGATATCTCGTGTTAAAATGTTCTTTCACCCAGCACATTGAAGTCTTCCATCCACTCTTTGAACTGTCTTGGAAGGGAAATAGTAATCCCGATGGAGCTCAAAACTTTAGAACTATTCATCGTCAAAAATCATTGAAAACTCCCCCGAGCAAGAGCGCGTGTTATCATCACTTGATAAATAATAAACACACGAGAAATAATAATATAGATGCAGATAAATAATAATGCACAAGAATTTTGAAAAAATCGTGATGAGTTGGTTCAGTAAGTGAGGAAGAGCAACAAGGATTGATTCAAGTTTAACCCTCGTAACCGATCAAGCATTCATCGCCAAACGCCAGTTGATTGGAGATCAGCCTTGAACTTCCATGGTTAAATCCTATATTGTGGACGATCTCCGTTCAATAGTTGAACCACGCCTTGAACTCGAATTAAAACCTTGGTGAAAGCAGCCCTAAGCCTTTAGTAATTATTGATTACTGAGAATAGGTTAGGGACCTTAGTCAAGAATTTCCAATAAACAAAAACCACCGAGAAAACAAAACCAGTTTCCAATGGAGTAATGAATCTGATGAGAGGGATAAGGATAATAGTTTTTTGGTTGGTACATTTTCTTCATTGCATATGGTTTCTGCTTTGCAATCATATATCTAGTAAACAAAGCCAAAACTGACTCACCCAACCATCCGTTAGCAATTGGAATGAAATCGAATGTTCCTAATTTCATTGATTATCTGGAAAAAATGAGACTAGGTGGTCAACTATTTCAACTCCTAACCTGAATTGATATCCAGAATCGATATTATCGATGATCACTATGGCCTGATGAAGATGGTTGACAGCATCTTGGACTTGGTGGAGCCGCCAAGGGTTGTCAGGCTGAACAGAAGTGCGGTAACTTACGACTTGCTGCCTTTGAACTTTGAAACTGATATCCTGGAAAACGAGAGGGCCAATATGTTAAAATAATAATCACTAGAACGAAATTTGCGCGTATCTAGATTCCACTGCGGCGCCTACAGAGTTCTGTGAAATATGGATACGTGCAAGGGTAAAGTGAAGATTGTGGGAGGAAGTAAACAAGAACTCACAGCATGGGTGATACTGTCCCCAGTAAGGGAAAGAATGCACTTGATTTGATCTAATCCACTTGTGAGAACAAATTTTTCCGGCTTGTGATGACTGTCGCCACTAATGTTCAAAGGAACTGGAAAACGCTTGATACATTCCTAAAAAAAGAACAAAAAACATTATGATAAATGGATGAACATTGTGGGTTTGTTTATAATCATCTACTACACTTTTAGAGCTCCCAACACTCATAAGGCTCATACAGATTCTTCTATCTCCCTTACACCTTACTATGCTAAAGCTAAAAACCTAAATTCAGATATCGTATTTTCTATGCTTGGTTAACCTGAACATGACATGGTATCTATGAGATAATCCATAATATAGTTGTAAAGATCATTCACCTCTCTGCGTAAATTACCAATCAAGATAAATTTTAGGGGTCTTTATAACTCAATATAACTTGGAAACTCTGTTTAAAATGTCGAAAAAAGACTGAGGAGTTTGCTAGGAGCTTGTTGGAATTCAATGCAAAGTTTTTATTTACTAATGAAAAGAACTGAATAAGAAACAATTAGGTATCTATCAACATATTGAAGCTCTTCCCTCAATTTTTCATTCAGTTAAAATTAATGGACGAGGAATTAGGTACCGAGTGTAGATATATTTATTCGTTTATATTAAATGTGGATACATTTAGATCTTCCTTGGAAATGCAATTTACAACACAATAACAAAGCTAAATACATACCACCAATATATTTTTGAGTTGGTGAAGTACGGTATGCACCTCCTTGTTGAGCACCCATTCGAATTCGTGTTGCTGAAACATGAACAGTTTTCTATAGAACTATTATTAATGGGATAAACTGCCTAGGATTTCAGGTAGAACCTACTCTACCTGAGAGAATGTCCACTCAAGCCCTCATGTACAGAGCATATGTAATAAAAATGTCACTTCAGGTGAAAGTATGTGGGGAGAGAGATATCTGGGTAGGTACTTCGGCTACCCTGGGTACATACATGACGTAGACGAGAGGCGCTCTATCGTAAAAACATGGCATTAGGCAGTTTTTGATGACTTCAACTAAACGTCACCCATCACCATAGTCTTGAGGGAGCAAATGAAGATGCTAATCCAAATGAAACAGGGGGCATGGTTACCTTGTAGTTTAAGGTCACGGCAGTTGTCTTGTTGTCTAATGGTTGTCAAATCAATTTCTATGTATCAATATGAAACGCCCATTATCAATTCTAAATTCGAATTTCATGTTAGTTTCAGTACAAGTACGGACTAATATCTCATTTCTAGTTTTCAATTCGTAAACAGTGCATGGATTTAAAGGAAAGAAAGTACCTAAGCCTCAAGTCGGAAACAACAAGGCTTAGTTACTACCTATAGGTAATTATGGGAGTTACAAACATCATGTTTTTCGATTTACCGTTGGGTAAATCATCAACAAGAATGAAAGTTCCAGTCTTGCAGCATGATAGTACGAGCGAATTTTCTTAAATTATTTATCGTAATATAATACGTTAGTGTCTCAAAATTTGAGCACAGAGAATTTGTTAAAAACCAATTTTATAGCAAAAAAAACTCAAACTAAATGAAGTTTGGTGATTCAAAAAAGATTTTGGATTTTTCGATTTTTTTGTAGTTTACATAGATTTTTCAGCAAATGGTAATGACATTTAAGAACATTTATCAGCATAATTTTGTGCAAACATTTTTGATAACCTAGTTAGGGGGCACTGTAAGGTCTCTGCAAGCAGACCAACTGGAACCTTTCCAACCAAAAGAGCAAGAAAGGTGAGTGACTTGAATCTAGTGATACCTAGAGGTAGATGTGCGGACGCGGACACTTGTCAGATCCAGAAAACGGCTCATAGCTCCCTCCAGATTCAAAATACGAAACAAATTGAAATTGGATCAATCCATCGTTTACGATGAAGGACCCCGATAAAGGAGTTCACTTTATTTCTTGTGAAAGCAGCCCTAAAGGCCTTATCACACAAGCATTTGTTATTTTTAATGCCCAAACGTAAAAAGTGTTTTTTCCCAAGGTCAACTTTTTCGACCATTGCGCATCCTGGCGGAGCATGTTTAAAGTCACTTGGGAAAAATATAACATGTTCTAATTTTTACCTCAATGCGAAAAATGTTAAAACATAACCCTTGGGAAGGTAACAATTCAATGGAGCCCTAACCTGCAGAGACTTTAGCTGGATTCACATTCAAGCTCATTGAACAGGAATGTTGATAACCTCAAGTAGAGGTTTCAGATCAGAGAAGCTTTCAGTAGGAAGGTTAGGATTCCGTTCACCAATTAGACCGCTTCATATGAACAATCTTTACGACTCCGCCATCCCTTCCACTTTTTTTTCCGTCCTTCCTTCCGCTTTCCCTGCGATTCCGCCTGGATGCGCTGTTTTTGCACTTATTCCTCTTCAACATTCACAGCTGACCATGAAAAAAAGCACTGCCTTCTTCACGTTCGAGCATTTAAAATGAGAGAAAAAAGCTGAAAAAATGCAAGTGTGATACGGCCTTAAAGTCCAACTGTACTGTCCACCATCCCCAAACAATGATGGGAAGAGGACAAAACAAGTCCAAATCCCACCATGTCAGCGCTACACACATGAACTGTTTGACACACACCAACACCACTCCACCACTGTTTGACCCACATCAACTCAATTGATGCAGAAAGAAACAAGTTACCAAATGAAACACTCCATAATTCCACGGACTAACACAAAGTTGGGGGAAAAAAGTTGGCTAGACATGACCACACAATTAAAGCAGACGTACAATGAACAATGAAGGAATGGGCGGGGAAAACCTAAGCAAATTTAATGGGATGGCTGTGTCACCAGGCAACTAACTACCCCTTCAACTGCCAGGAGGGTGGTTCGTTTTTGCCACTTCCCACAAGTTGGACTTCAGGGTCCGACCAAGCTGTGTACAGTCCCTTTACTGAATATGGACTGAAGTGACCCTACCAGAACAACACCTGATCATGAGCGAGACAGCACGAACCAAGCTACTCCGATTAATATTAAACTAGGGGTTAAAAATAGGAAGGTAATGTACACGGTTATGTTCCGATTGCAAAAATGAGGTTAAGGTAAAAACTTGAACATAACTTCTCTTGGCGATTAGAAAAAATATTTCCAATTAACTTCGAATTGGACTAGAGATGAAGCTGTAATTGACTGTAAGGAGTCATTGTGAACGAAAGGTCATAGGATCAACTTTCATTGTGAAAGCTGGGTGGTCCGATAGCCTACTTGCTATTCTCGTTTCGTTTCTGAAGATGGAATGTACACATGTTGACTTGAAAATGGTAATTTGAAATAAAAACTTCCAAAGCTAGATGAATTCTTCTATAAAGAATGTTGAGAGAGATGATGATATGTAAGAAGTGGTTAGCGCACTTACAAGGCTGAGTGCCTCTTCTTTCTCGGTGTCTACCATTTCGGGGTTGAAGGCAAGACGACAGAAGATGACTAAAAACTTGATTAGATTCCTTCAGTTGTCAACAGGGAAACCAGAACTTCGAAATAGGCGAACCGAAGAAATCCGAGGCAATTTGAAATGTGGGTGACACCATCTGAAAACCCATAAACATTGCACAGAAGGTAAGGGGTGTTTCGAACTACAGACGATAGCGATTTTTATACAGTAGATTATGGGATTTACATCATGCCGCGAGTTTCGCCAAGTTTCACAATGAAGAGAATATGGGGTAACTCACATGATTGAGGGATCATAACCAGGAACAACGAACAAAGATTACACTTTCAATCGATGACCTACGAAACCTACAAAACAGTTAACGGGACATCAGCCTAATGAATGGGAGCATGGATCCGTGAATGGTGTTTTATATGAGTTGGAGTTGAGAAGCAGAAAAGTATCCACCTTATGAATCCATGAGAAGGTTACAACTTTTCTTCCATGCGAAAAATGCCGAGAATGGAAATTTATGCTTCTGCGTGCAGCGGGGTGCTCTACCTACCTTCTAACCTTCTAGAAGGAAGAGGGAAAAAAAGGGTTCAGTCGTCAAGCAGCATGACCGTATGAGCGAATTTTCGTAAATAATCGAATTATATTATGATAAAACATATTGTTTTAGAATACATTGTTTTGAAATTTGTTGTACTGTTCTGAAATTTGAGCATTTTGAGTGCAAAGAATTAGTTAACAACTAATTTTATGGCAGGGAAACTCGTTCAAAACAATATTCTACAATTCAAAAGATTCTGAAATTTTAGCTCTTTTTGGAAGTTTTTTATAAATTTTCCAGCAAATATTAATGGAATTCGAGTACAATTTTCTGAGTAATTTTGCATAATACTCTACCTAGTTAGTTATTGATCAACTTTTTTGGCTAAAATTCTAATTAAAAAACATATAAATTTGACCATTTCTAGCCGTTTTTATCAATTTTTTTAAATTTGACCAATTTAATGTGCTCAAAATGTGTCGGCCAATGAACTCATCCTTTCCTTTGGAAAGCTTGATTTATTGGTGTAAGAACAGAATTTTATCTCAATCCTAAGGAGAGTTGTAGTATGGAATGACATATATGTATATATATATATATATATATATATATATATATAAATACTTTGGCACAGATGTGCGGAGGTGAAGAAAATAGCACATATATAAAGATAAATTAAAAGGAAAAACTCACGTTATAATATTTCGGCTTTTTCCTTTATCAAATAGTAGAGTAAAAGTCTCAGTTCAGTTCAAGGGAAATGCTCTATAATAAGAGATATTTTGTGTTGCCGTTCTGGCAAACCAAAGACATTGTAATAGTAAACTGTGGCAAACCTTCTTATTAGACACTGCTGCCATCTAGGAACACATGTTATCAACTTACAGATCATATGCCTATCATTTAAATTTTAAATTAATGGTGAACAGTGAAAGTTGAGTTATCACAGATTCTCTGCATTCGGGCCCTCAAGATTACCACTTTTGCTAAGGGGTTGAATTCAATTTTTGTGACAGTGCAGGGTGGGTATGTATGTGTGTGTAAAAAAGCTTGAAACCCTAGAATTCATTTCAGAATGTCTCAAAACGGATTTCAATGAAGAAATTTTTCGAAAATTTTGATTTTAAAATTTTCGGGGCCATTGCAATAGCTTTATTTTTTACAAAAATTAGTTAAAAACTAATATAATGATCTAAGTTCAACTGCTGCTCATTTGTTCTATTTTCCTATGCTAAAAGAATTAATAAGTGTTTAAATAAAGCTCAAGACTATTTTCTTACCAGCATAGTAGTAGGTAATAAATTATGGAACTAATGTTCCTTGAGAGAAAAAAAAAATTTATGCAGCACGATCATAGGAGCAAATTTTTGCATTTAGTTAATCTTATTATATTTATGGTGCCTAATTGTTTTAAAATTTGAGCACTTCGAGCGTAAAGTCATTCAAATAAAAATTTCGATTTTGATCATTGTAGTGGATTTAAATATGTTTTACTTGGTGTAGGTAGACCAAGTGGGACATTTATATTCTGGTTATGCGGGTTAGTCCCTGAGGTATTCCTGTAAGGAATGTGAGCGAAATCGCCAAGGTCAGCTTGCTTGGCGGGAGGAACTGAGGGGTAGTTCGTGTCGCAGCCGCGTGGAGCACTGAGCTCGCATAGTGGGTGCTGGGTTCGATCGGTTTGGTGCTGAGCCGTTATGTAATATTCCGGCCTAAGATTTGTATCTGTAGGAGGAATATGTTGGGTTTGGTTGAGGTACTGAAAAGTATCCTTTGTTTTTAGCACATTTGGAGTGTATTTGACACTTGGATCGGCCGGGTAGCCTTGTGTAGAATATCGTGGATATTCGGAAATCTTTGTCGAATCATGATGATTGACTTCAGAGCGGGTCTGAAAGGTATCCTCGAACTTTTGTGTGTGTGAGGTTTGATCTAACGTTTCCTTCATGAATACGTTAGGTGAGAAGGCGATCTCTTCGCGAGGATCGAGCCTTGGGCCGTCGCTAGGAACAGCGGACGGGTCGAGCAGCTGGTAGGGAGCGCTGCGTGGGCTAAGAGGCCCGGCCGCGCCGTGTTCCGCCTCCCCTTGCATGAGGAAATAGGACGGGCGGCGCTCCATCGAAATATCCGAGTTTATTAACTCGTTTTCGATACCTCTACGTATAGAAATAGAGGGTTTGGAAGGTGGACTCGCTTGACAGAGCTTCTTTCCTTTGCTCGGATGTCAGGGTCCTACCTTGTAGTCTTGAAAAAGACTTCCTTGGACGATAAATTAGAGCGGATGAGCTGTGTAATTTATCGGCGTGCCCACAGCGGTCGGTGACGAGCCTAGTGCTACGAAACCCGGGCGACACGTCTCGGAACGTCCCAGCGGGCGTACGATCTAATGAGAATATCAATAGATGTACCGGGTGGCGTCCTGACAGAAGAACTACGTTGGGCAATGAGCAGGATGAATAATCACTGGACTCGTAGATGCCAATGCGAGATCTGTGTGGAGAGAAGGTATGCCTTGTAGAAAGCAATAAGAAACCGTTCTTGAGATGAACTCGGGAGCAGAAGGATCGTCAGCGTAGAGCGTGTAGAATCTTCGTACTTCGGAGTGTAGTCGTCGAGAGCGGAGAGTGGAATGAAGTTCGGAGGGCTCCGAGCGGGGTAATTATAGGGAGGTGGCCGCCTCCTGATTGGTCCGCTTAATTTCGTTAATTCAACTGTGTAATCTCATTGGCTCGCACATTGTTTTCTCAGTATCTGCGAGTATGATAGCTGAGCTGGTCCTCCGGGGTGCTTTCCCCACGTCCGTCGCTGCGACGGGGTCCCCGGAGGTGGCTTACGAGCGTCCGTTGCGGAGCCGACGACCTTGAATTGTCTTCCCTGCGTCCGTCGTTTAGACGGGGTCCCCGGGGTGGCTGCTGGACCAGAGGTGGTTGCTTGCCGCCTCCTGGTTGGTTCGCCTATTGTCTCTCGTGTAATCAGTGTTTCTGATTGGCGAGTAGGCTTGTTAGAATTGTCCTTGTTAGTTTTAGAGGACGTTTGAGTTTTCTCGTTCAAGGCGACTTGGTTCGAGATACTTGTCGCGTCTCTCTCGCCCAGTAAGTGTTTAGGGAGGTCGCCTTGTATGTTATTAGTTAATATTTCACTTTTGAGAGAGAATTTCGTATTTTCTCTCTGGTGAAATATTTTGTTTGACGGAGTTATAACTCGACGTCTTATAAATATTTGTGTGTCGTGTCTACCTCTTTTTGGTAAGAAAGTTTTTGGTTGAAAAGAGGGGGTGGTTTTCACCACAGGCGCCCCCCCAAGACGTCGTGTTACTAACGACGACGCCGGTTGGGGAGAACTGGGAGGTCCACACGGAATTCTCCGTATGAAACCCTCACCAGTTGGGGCGGAGGCGGAGGTGCAGGCCTTGCGTCCCGCGCCTGGGGTGCGCCCCGGCCTCGCCGGTTTCGACGAGCGCCGCGGGGCGGCCGTGGCCGGCCCGAGCTTTGCCGACGGGAGCCAAACCCACGAGGGCTTGGCCCGCGGCCGCGGCTGGGCTGTTGCGGAGGTGCTCGTTCCGGCTCCGTCCACCCCGCTGCGCTCATCTCGTCCCACCGAGGCACGGGCACGTCGCCCGAGCTGATCCACTTTCGTGGAACCGTGGGGAGCTGGTGAGCGGGTGGAGCCCTGGGCAGCTGCGGAGCGGGTGTAGCCGGCGTCGTGTACGCGGCTGGTGTCTTCCACACCACCTCCCTCGGAGCGCTGGCGTCCGCCGGTGTCCTCTTCTCTGGCGAAGGTGGTAGCGGGCTGATCTTCGCCGGAATTTCCTCGGCTAGGAGGAAATCTTCCACTTCTTCCGTGATCATCTGTTCGGAGGTGTTCGGAGGAGATGAAGCTGCCATGGTCGAAGTTAGTATGAGCTCCGGGCGTGGGGTGTTCCATATTTATATCTCCCACTGTTCCTACCCGAGAAAAGTGGGCGTGGCCTGCTTCGAGTGCAGTCACCCACTTCTCGTCGAATTTGGTAGAGGGGACGCGCCCTCTGGCGGATTTTCGGGGAGTTTTCTCCTTATTTTCTGCCTGATTTTGGCTTCGTGACACAGCTTCGTCTGTGTTTAGAGTGTAAGCTGGTTTTATTTGTTGTTTGGGAACTTTTTTCGTGTGTTCGCCAATTTGTACTGTAACCAAAAACTTATCTCTTTTAATAACTTTGAATGGTCCCGTGTAAGGACATTGCAGGGAGGAGAGCTGTGTGGGCACTCTGATATAGACATGTGTACATGTATCCAAGTTTTTGGGCATGTTGACGGCATACTTCGTATTATTATGTTTAATATGCGTAGGCCGGAAGAAGAGAGGCTCAGAAAGGTTTGTAGAAGTTACGAAAATGTCTCCTGGGAGTGGTACGTCAATTCCGTAAACTTTTTGGAACGGTGTAGTTTCCGTTGCTGGGTCTACTGCCGTACGCATGGCGAGTAGTACTTTTGGAAGGGCGTCGAGCCAATTTTCGTTTTGTGCTTTGAGAGCCTCTTTCAAAGATCTATTTCTGCGTTCTACCATTCCGTTTGTTGACGGTTTGTATGGTAACGTGTGAGTATGTTTTATTCCGAGACGTTCCATAATGGAATTAAATAGATCTGATTCGAATTGTGTGCCCTGGTCACTTGTGATGTATTTAGGTACGCCTTTTGAAGCTACCCAAATATTGATAAAGGCGTTTGTGATCGTGGATGTTTCGATGTTGTTAAGAGGGACTGCCTCTAGCCAACCCGTTGCTCTATCGACCATCATTAGAATGTAACGTTTCCCTCCTTTAGCTAAAGGTAAGGGTCCGGTAATGTCAACGTGTACATGTGAAAATTTGTTAGCCGTTTCAAATTCGGAGTAAGGGAGCTTCACAGAGCGAGTGATTTTTGCTCGTTGGCAAGTCTTGCACGCTCGGACCCAGTTGGAGACATCTGCACGAAGTCCGTGCCAAAAATATCTTTGTTTAACTTTATACACTGTAGAGTGTATGCCTGGGTGTCCCAAATTGTGAATTTGGCTGATTATTTCGTGCCTTATTTCGTTTGGAATATAAGGTCTTGGGTGTCCTAGGTCTAGGTTACACCAAATTTCTCCTTGAGGGAATTCAACTCGTGTGAGTTTCAATTTGTCCTCTGCGTTAGGAGGAGAACGAATTTGTGCATTTGAAATGTGCAGTAGAAGATTGCACTCTATTGCAGCCGTAATTTGCGAAATTTCGGCTATGGGTGGACCCTCGTCAGTTTGGGTTGAAATCGATTTTGTTTGAATTTCAACTGGATCGAAGGGTCTGGAGAGTGCGTCGGCGACGACGTTGTTCTCTCCGGGTATATGTCGAATGTCACTTGTCATTTGAGAGATGTATGTTAGCCATCTCAATCTCATTTTAGAAAAATGTGCATTTTTCTTAAGCATCGTGCCTAGCAGAGGCTTGTGATCTGAACAAATATGAAAAGATCGGCCGTCCAAGTCATTGTGCCAGTGAATGCAAGCTTGGTAAACGGCGAACATCTCCTTGTCGAATGAGGCTTTATTCTTCCATTGTTCCGGAATTTCTTTACTGAAAAATCCCAATGGTTGGTAAGATTTCGAGCCGTGTTTGTCTGTAATTTCCTGCTCCAGTGCCGCTCCGATGTGTGTGTCGGATGCGTCGCAGACTATTCTCCACTCTGCTGTAGGGTGTGGATGAGCAATATTATGCAATGTAGCTTTTATCATTGCTTGTTTTAAGCTGTTGAAAGCTTTTTCCCTCTCTGATGTCCATTCGATAGGTGTTTTGTCATTTTTTTTGTTTGACTGAATGGAGTCATACAGAGGTTGTGCTGTGTGAGCGAATTTACTTGAGCAAGCTCGGTAAAAACCACACATACCTAGGAATCTGCGTAGACTTCGTACGTCTATTGGCCTAGGAAATTTTTCTATGGCTTCTATTTTATCTCGTTTAGGAATTATCCCTTCTTTCGAGATAGTGAAACCTAGGAAATCGACGGTAGGTTTTGAAAAAATGCATTTATCAAAACCTACTCGAAGTCCGTGTTCTCCTAGCTTGTCGAAAATTTGTTTGAGGTGGTTCATGTGTTCTTTATAATTTTTAGAAGCCACCAATATGTCATCTAGGTATACAAATGCGAAATCAAATTTTCGCATGATGCTGTCCATGTATCTTTGCCATGTTTGAGCCGCTCCGGCCAAACCCATGCTCATTTTTTTAAACTCATAAAGACCGAAAGGTGTAATAATTGCAGTTTTATGAGCGTCATCTGGGTGCATCGGAATATGGTAATATGCCGATTTTAAATCTATTGTCGAATAGATTTGTGTATCATGTAAATTCGCTTGGAAAGAGCGAATGTGAGGAGGAGGATAAGCGTCTTTCTTCGTTTTCGCGTTCAGGAAACGGTAGTCGCCAGTGATCCTCCATGACCCGTCTTTTTTTGGCACACAGTGTAACGGGGATGCCCATTCGGAATCTGATGGTGCAATTATGCCCTCGGAGAGCATTTTGTCAAAAGTACTTTTGACTTGAGCCCGTTTTTCGCCCGCCATGGGTCTTGCACGGAAGTGTACTGGTGTTCCTTCCGTGGTTATACGGTGGTAAACCCCGTTGTTTTTCCACTTTCCTTGAAGTTTGCTCATTTTATCATTGTATTTTTCAATGATAGAGCGAATGTTTTCGTCCTCCGTGATTTGCACGTCCTCTGGTTGAGGGCTGTTGTCACGATGAGGGATAGTAGCTGCTATTTGTTCGTCAGTGAATTTTTTGTTCATGACTGCAGCGATTTTTTGATCGGCATAGCTTTTTATTTTATCTTTATAGATGTATTTGTGTTTGACCCGTATTCCGATATCCCAAGACTCGAGGAATGGTATACCGAGGATCGCTAGATCAACTTTCGTGATCATAAAATCGGTGGTCATGTCTCCGAGGCCGATGTTAATTGTCGTGTCAGCACGCCCTAGTGTGTCTATAGGGGCGCCGTTAGCTGCTGTGAGCTTGACGGTGGACTTACGAATTTTTAAGCCCAATTTTTTGGTGACATTGTGGGGCAGAATGTTCACTTCCGCTCCCGTGTCAATGAGAAATTCAGTGCCATTTAGTTTGCACTTGAAAAAAAGCCTTTTATACTCATTAGTCTGCCGGTGTATAGGCTCAGATACACTGGCAGTTATTCGTTTTCCGAACTCTCTGCGTCGGAGGTTGGGACGGTACTTTCTTGTACCGATCTCTGAGTATTTTCGCTTGAAGACCAGGTTTTAGGCTGGCTTATAGGCGCTGCCTTTTTGCTAGGTTTGGAGGCAGTATTTGCCTTCCAAGTGCAGTGTTCTGAGTCTGCACACTTGCGAGTTTTGCTACCGAAACGTGCGTGGTTTCGACAGACATAGGCCGTCGGTTTGTGAGGCTTACTCTCTACTTGCTGGGGTTTGAACTCAGCTTTTTGTGAGAGGGCCTTTTTGAAACCAGTCTTCGTGGGTTTCGGAGTAGATTCTACTCCTCGTATGTTGAGAGAGGGGTTCTCTGTTTTGTACGCGTGTAGCGTATCAGCTAGGTCGAGCCGGGCGGTCGTGGTAGGCTGTGCTGCGACCATACCTCGGGCTTCGATAGGTAGAGTTTCGATCCACTTTTGAGTGATCAGAGCCTCTGAGAAGTACCCAACAGCTTTAGAGTACATTTCATGGTACTTGGTGCTGGGTTTTTTGGCGAGAGATGCGGGGTCCTCGAGTGCGAGGAGCCTGTCCTGTAAGGACAACCCGTATTCTCGTTGTAGGCGCTGTTTGGCCTCTTCATAAGGTGCGTGGGGTGCCGTGAGGTAAGCTGAGTCGATAGCTTCCCTCATTTCTTCCGGTACCCACTTGTATATAGCTGAGAAGCATTCGTTCTGCGTTCTCAGGTGTTTTCGCACGCAGTATTGATCGAACTCGGCGAGTGCACGATCGATATTCTTCTTTTGGAAGATTGGTCTTTGATAATCTCCCATTTCCTCCAAAAGTGCTCGAAAGCCACTTTGTGTAGAGGGTTGTTGAGTGAGATGTGGGGCGTATAGGCCCGGCGGGGGTCGTACGCCCGCAGTGGTTCCCTGAAATCCACTAGCTTCATAAGAGGGAACGAAATGCTCCGTGTTAAGCCTGTTCAAAGGCGGGGTCACCATTTGTAGTGGATTTAAATATGTTTTACTTGGTGTAGGTAGACCAAGTGGGACATTTATATTCTGGTTATGCGGGTTAGTCCCTAAGGTATTCCTGTAAGGAATGTGAGCAAAATCGCCAAGGTCAGCTTGCTTGGCGGGAGGAACTGAGGGGTAGTTCGTGTCGCAGCCGCGTGGAGCACTGAGCTCGCATAGTGGGTGCTGGGTTCGATCGGTTTGGTGCTGAGCCGTTATGTAATATTCCGGCCTAAGATTTGTATCTGTAGGAGGAATATGTTGGGTTTGGTTGAGGTACTGAAAAGTATCCTTTGTTTTTAGCACATTTGGAGTGTATTTGACACTTGGATCGGCAGGGTAGCCTTGTGTAGAATATCGTGGATATTCGGAAATCTTTGTCGAATCATGATGATTGACTTCAGAGCGGGTCTGAAAGGTATCCTCGAACTTTTGTGTGTGTGAGGTTTGATCTAACGTTTCCTTCATGAATACGTTAGGTGAGAAGGCGATCTCTTCGCGAGGATCGAGCCTTGGGCCGTCGCTAGGAACAGTGGACGGGTCGAGCAGCTGGTAGGGAGCGCTGCGTGGGCTAAGAGGCCCGGCCGCGCCGTGTTCCGCCTCCCCTTGCATGAGGAAATAGGACGGGCGGCGCTCCATCGAAATATCCGAGTTTATTAACTCGTTTTCGATACCCCTACGTATAGAAATAGAGGGTTTGGAAGGTGGACTCGCTTGACAGAGCTTCTTTCCTTTGCTCGGATGTCAGGGTCCTACCTTGTAGTCTTGAAAAAGACTTCCTTGGACGATAAATTAGAGCGGATGAGCTGTGTAATTTATCGGCGTGCCCACAGCGGTCGGTGACGAGCCTAGTGCTACGAAACCCGGGCGACACGTCTCGGAACGTCCCAGCGGGCGTACGATCTAATGAGAATATCAATAGATGTACCGGGTGGCGTCCTGACAGAAGAACTACGTTGGGCAATGAGCAGGATGAATAATCACTGGACTCGTAGATGCCAATGTGAAATCTGTGTGGAGAGAAGGTATGCCTTGTAGAAAGCAATAAGAAACCGTTCTTGAGATGAACTCGGGAGCAGAAGGATCGTCAGCGTAGAGCGTGTAGAATCTTCGTACTTCGGAGTGTAGTCGTCGAGAGCGGAGAGTGGAATGAAGTTCGGAGGGCTCCGAGCGGGGTAATTATAGGGAGGTGGCCGCCTCCTGATTGGTCCGCTTAATTTCGTTAATTCAACTGTGTAATCTCATTGGCTCGCACATTGTTTTCTCAGTATCTGCGAGTATGATAGCTGAGCTGGTCCTCCGGGGTGCTTTCCTCACGTCCGTCGCTGCGACGGGGTCCCCGGAGGTGGCTTACGAGCGTCCGTTGCGGAGCCGACGACCTTGAGTTGTCTTCCCTGCGTCCGTCGTTTAGACGGGGTCCCCGGGGTGGCTGCTGGACCAGAGGTGGTTGCTTGCCGCCTCCTGGTTGGTTCGCCTATTGTCTCTCGTGTAATCAGTGTTTCTGATTGGCGAGTAGGCTTGTTAGAATTGTCCTTGTTAGTTTTAGAGGACGTTTGAGTTTTCTCGTTCAAGGCGACTTGGTTCGAGATACTTGTCGCGTCTCTCTCGCCCAGTAAGTGTTTAGGGAGGTCGCCTTGTATGTTATTAGTTAATATTTCACTTTTGAGAGAGAATTTCGTATTTTCTCTCTGGTGAAATATTTTGTTTGACGGAGTTATAACTCGACGTCTTATAAATATTTGTGTGTCGTGTCTACCTCTTTTTGGTAGCCCTGAAAAGGGCTGTTGAAAAGAGGGGGTGGTTTTCACCACAATCATGTTGGAATTACAACATCCATCAGCACTCCATGAAATCCATCCGACAGAATCCGGAGTGGTGGCAGGACTGCGTCTGCCACCAAGCCAAGCGGCGAATCTCGTTTGGCGGCCATTCTCGTTCCTGTGCTCGAATACGACGACCGTACGACGATTTTACCATCCAGCTAATCCTAGCTAAATATCAAGCCATCTATAACCATCTCTAATTACGAAGGTACTTAAATCTCTATATTACTAAATTCAGTAATGAGCCGATATGTATACATGGCGGAGCAATTGGGGTTTGCTCACTTGTTGGGCTGTGCATAGGTTAAATTCTCGTTTTTCGGAATCAGTAATTTGTGACTTATTACTGAGGGTAATCGAACAGTTATTTTCTCTGGATATGGAATTTCAGAAAGTTACGATGAAAAAGTCATAATCCGGAGAAGTCACATAAAACGGAAATACGATTTTAAACGAGGTTATGAAGTTATTGAACTTGACATAATCGAAATTTTTGGGTTGACTTTTTCGTGAATTACGGAATTCAGTAAGGCTCGAGCATGAAAATACGGCTGTGTAAAATCCCAAAGTACGGAATAACGGTTTTGAATAAATATTACGATGAGTACGGATGTTCGAAACGAGAAAAATTATTTTCGAAGTAAATTACGGAATTTCTCGATTTTCAGTACAGCGCCATATTGCATACTGTGACATGGCGAGATGAATTCGAAGCTGAAACCCTTGGCCCTCCAATAATACGTCATGGTGGAAACTCTCGAGTGTGGATAAGTTTATTTATAAGTTTATTCTAAGTTTTAAACTAATGTAGAATTATGACGGTGTTGTCCACACTCAGAGTAAAATTACGATGCCAGATTGATGTGTTGGAGATGTCAATGGTTGACAGTCAGTGGTGCCAACTACGTTGGTTGAAATACGGAGGACACACGAAGTTTTGTTGGTAGATTACCATGTCTACGGATTTTTTGTTTTTCGTTAGAATTCGAAGTTACCATGGTTTCCGTTAGCTCCGACTACGATTCGAAAATGTAGTTACTCAACATCACGATTTGATTTCGATATTTTATACTATTGATTGAACTAATACGAAAAGTTGAGTATGTATCTTAGAAACAAGAAACATGAATCGGACGAGGAATTGGAGATATCAGTACTACTTACTGTGATCACTAATATATCTAGTTTTTACTAGTGTTAACATAATTTAAGCATAGTAGTAATCCTACTTATAATTAAGTTTATATTAATTCTGGTCGCAGTGGTGGACTGTTTCCTTTTTCTCCTTCGTTGTGTTGAATGTTTGTATTGATAATTCTTGCAAACGAGCGTTATAATATCTTGTAAAGTCAAAAGATCGATGAAAATTCAGGTGAGCTGAACGGAGCATGGATGTTTATTCGGCTGCAAAATAAATTCATTGTTGCTTGCGAATTGTACCTAATATGAATACGATTTATACGGTTTTAATACGCTATGCACACCCCAACATGACAAGCCAAGGCTGAAATAAGGTGGAAACACTCATAAGAATAAAGAAGTACGAAAGTTAGCTAGAACTTTGTGCGAATGAGCGAATTATTAATTTACGATTTACAGTTCGAGAATGAAATACGATTTAATAGTACGGCAGTGGTGAGCGGATTTGCAGCGGGATAGTCTTCTTGTAAGCGTGTCGCTGGGAGATTAGATGGTCGAAGGCTCTGTTACCTACGCACAGCGCGCATGTCTCGGAGAGACAGTACCTTCTCTAAGGAAGCGAAATCGACAGACAGGTAGCGGGGCATATGTGATAACCCCAAGACCGCACTCCAATTTATGCGTGGCAATCGAGGCGCATTCAAATCCTAACACCATGTTGATAGAACGTTATGAGTGATTCCACTAAGGCTTAAATAAATCCGGAAATGAGATGTGTTTTTAGAACGGAGTACATAAATCCGGATGATACGAAGTTTAGAGATGTGTTTGTAGAACGGAGTACATAAATCCGGATGATACTAGGATTAGGGATGTGTTTATAAAACGAAGGTCGTGAATTCGGAGTAACTCGTCTCTTGGTCTAATTACAGAGAACAATGAACACGGAAGAGATCAAGAGATTTATTAACGAGGAAGTCGAGAGGAGGGAAGTTGCGATCAGGGCTCGGCTCGAGACTGAGTACGCTCAAAGGTATGAGATGATGCAAAATCAGATCAAACAGTTTGCGGAGGAGTCTGTTCTGAAATTCGCGGCTCTGGCTTCGATGACCATGGGTCCACCTCCAACATCGAGGTCAGAGATGGTGGTGGAAGAGCAGGGCTCTGGTAGATCTGAGGATGCTCCTCGCACACTTGAGGTTCCCCTAGATAATCCGGTTGTAAACACAACGGCGAGTGGATCTGACTCGGTGGGCACTTGTGCCTGTAAGATCCACAAAGAACCCGGAGTGGCCGCAAGGCCAATTACGAATTTAAAGTACGGAGGCAATCCACTGAAGGAAGGGTCGATCGCCGTGTGGAAACGAAGGGTAATGTTGGATTTGGCGAGTGGTGACTATCAATTTCTCGTCGATCCCAACATAAAACCGGCAGTAAACTACACGGAGAGAGAGCTTCATCAGTTGAAGTGTATCGTACTCTCGTACATAATTTCCAATATTGATCACGGTTTGCAATCGATGATCAAAGATGTGAACGAGCCATCAATTGCATTGAGCATGATTGAGAAGGCGGTCGATCCGCCTACTCAGGCGAAGGAACATGCAATGCAAATCGAATTTATGAATACTCGATTTAACCCGGCGCTGGAAACATTACTCGAGTTTCAAAATCGATTTGAGGGTCTTGTGGAGGGTATTCGGAGGTTCCCTGAGGCTGAGCTGACAGATAGGTCAATCCGGAGAAATTTAATTAATGCTATCTCGGAAGCATGCCCCAGGATAGCTGAAGATGCACTCCAGGAGAACTCTAAAATGAGGGTTCGGGACATCTTTGATCGGATGTTCGCAATGTATGATATGATGTCGGAAAATAGTAGGAGAGAGCAGGCTGTAGGAAAAGCCTTCCTTAGCAGGGGGCCTTCCTTCAGCAAACGGCGGAAAAATTCGACCCAATCCGGAGGGGGAAGTGGGGTCAAAAAGGCGAAATTGGTCTGCTATCAGTGTGGCATACTAGGACACACAAAGGCAGAATGTCGAAACGATAGCAAGATGTGCTATAACTGTGGACGGTTTGGACATCTGTCCATTGAATGTCGGCGTCCACAGACTGCGAGTACGAAGATGGCCCGCAGAAACAGTCGAACGAGTGACCCCATTCCCGTAATTAAACGAAGAGAACGAGCTCTATCAGCTACTAGGGATAAATCGAGGCCGGGGACTGGTCGTAACAACCCTCAAAAACGGAGTCACACGCCAGCGCAAAACCGGTTGACGACGGCGCAAAACCGGTTGACAAAGGCTGTGGCTCGTAGTAAGCGAGGCGCAACTCCTCCCAGGGTGCAATTTGCGGATGTGGAGTCAGACAGTTCGGTGGCAGCAATTGCGACTCCAAGGGCTCAGACAATCGAAAAGCCAGCTGCATTACACTCCTGGGGATCGGAGGTGTCTCTGGCGTCCCTAATAGACGGTAAAAACTTTAAGTTAAAATTCATTTTGGATACTGGTGCTACTGAGCATATTGTTAATGATATAAATGTATTTACGACGATAACGGACTTGATCACACCAACACGGATTTCATGTGCCAACAATGCTAGGGACGCAGACTTGATAATAAAACAATCCGGAGATATTATATATTACAACGAAGAAAAACGGAAATTCGGTGTTTTAAAAGGAGTATTGTACGCACAAGACTTAATAGAAAATTTATTTTCTATTAGAAAACAAATAGCGAAAGGTTTATCAGCCTTATTGACGGATAAGGGAGTGATAATAAGTGATCCAATTTCGAATGAAACACTTAAAACGGGTTCATTTGATGGACGGTTTTGGTGGCTCAATTTCTCTCTCCCCTTGTCAAAACTTAGTACGGAGGAAAAACGGAAATTGTTGAAATTAGGTCACGGTGGATCGTTAATGACTAATCCGGAGAAACAACTAAAGGGAATTAAACGTAAACAAGATACGAATTTTGACGAAATTACAGATACTTGTTTAGGGGGGAGAATCACTGATCAACCCGGTGAAAAATTCATCAAAATTTCGGATACTAGTTTAGAGGGGAGAACTGACACTGATCACGGAGAAAACCCGGCTGAAACTTTACAATTACGGAATGACATAGGATTGGCATGGCATTACAGGCTTAACCATGCCTCAAAGAAATATCTCGAAATAGCTGGTAAAGTTCTCCCTGAATTAAAAAATGTAAAATTCGGTGTAAACATTCTCGATTGTCCTGACTGTAAGATGGCGAAAGCAAAAAGAAAGCCATGTTCGGAAGTCAGACATAGGGCCGAAATACCATTTCAGAGACTGCACTCTGATTTAATGGGACCTTTAAAACCAGGAGCATTTAGGTCTCAGGCCAAATATATTGTCACATTTACGGATGACGCGAGTAGATATGCATTTGCTTACGAACTCGGAAGTAAAATGGGAGTCAATATGGCTTTGCTCTCATGTCTAAAAGAAATTAGAAGATTGACGGGGGAAACCACTAAGGTGTCAGAAATACGGACGGACGGAGGTTTAGAATTTAGAACGGAAGAAATGAAATTTTTGTTACATAGGGAAAATATATCCTTGACGGTTTGTGAACCATATACTCCTCAATTGAATGGAACGGCTGAAAGATTCAATTTAGAATTAGAGGAGAAAATCCGGGTTAACTTGATTTCATCAGGAATTCCTACTCATTTTTGGGCATATGCCATGAGACATGTCGTGCATATACACAATAGGACGCCCAACAAATCGTTGGAATTCAAAACCCCGTTTGAACTGGCACTAAAACGGCTTCCGTCACTAAAATACATAAAACGGTTTGGCTGCGAATGTTATATTTTAGACACCCAAAGCACGTCAAAGTTCGCTCCTAGAGCTAATTTGGGTTTCTTATTAGAATGCGGTGAAACAGGTTACAATTTACTGCATTTCCAAAATAAAACGGTGGTGAGATCGAAACATGTAGATTTTGTAGAAAGTAGGACTTACGCGGATTATTTGAGAGACAAGTCAATTGCTAAATCGCCACTTGATCAAGTTGAATTTTCATTAGAAAATTCATTTAAATCCGGCTTTGAACAAGTGCAAGATGTCTCTGTTGAATCCGGACGAGAAACAGACAAGACATCAAACCCGGTTTTAATTCACGAAAATGATGAATGCGAATTTTACGAAGAATTCGATAATGCAGAAAATCTGGCGTGTTTCCTACAAAATTCTGCAGACGAATTAGGGGAGGACCCAATTACCTATTCACAAGCACTGGCTTCGCCAGACGCAGATGCTTGGTTAGAAGCAATTGAAACGGAGTTTCAGTCTTTGGAAAATTGCAACACCTGGAAAATCATTCCTCGAAATACGGTACCGAAAGGTGTGAGGGTAATGAAAACTAGGTGGGTTCACAAAAAGAAAACGGAGGCAGACGGTTCAATAAGATATAGGAGCAGACTTGTAGTAAAAGGCTTTGCCGATAATAATAAGTATGATATATCTGAAATCTACGCTCCAGTAGCAAGATTACCAGATGTCAAATTTTTATTAATACTTGCAGCCAAATTCGATTTAGATCTTGCTCAGTACGATGTAAAAACGGCTTTTCTAAACGGTTCCTTAGACAAACTCGTATATATAGAAATTCCCGATGGGTATGCAGAATACTTACAAACCGGTGATGATATAAAGAGTCATAGTGTATGTGGAGTACACAGAGCTCTTTACGGTATTAAAGTGTCTCCAAGCAGATGGTTCATAAGATTCCAGGAGGCTGTGGAAAGAATGGATTTTAAACCCTATCCTTTCCAACCCTGCCTGTTTGTTTGGAAATCCGGAGATCAAATTGCTATAATGTTGCTATATGTCGATGATATTTTACTAGCAACAAATAGTAATCAAAAACGCAAACAAGTAAAATCTATATTAGAAAAGGAATTCTGGATAACTGATCTGGGAGAACCAAGAAAATTCCTAGGATTAGAAATCATACGAAACCGGAGGAACAAAACTATCGGTCTTACTCAGAGGTCTCACATAGAATCGATGTTAAAGAAATTTGACCCTCATTGTGATAGAACGGTGTCTACACCAATGATTGTTGATAGGAATGGAGTCAATGAAAAATTGAAACAACCCGGTGACTTGAATTCGATTCCTTACCGACAAGCTATTGGATCATTATTGTACATACAAGGGGGAGTCAGACCAGATATTTCATATGCTACTAATATTCTGAGTAGACGACAGTCAAATTTTACGATGGAGGACTGGCAAGCAGTAATACGGATAATGAGATATTTAAGAGGTACGAAAGATTTTGGACTTATGTTCTCCGATAAGGGGGATGGAATAGATTGTTACGTGGATGCATCCCTAGGACTCTCGGCCGAAGGGGGTTTCTCCACGACTGGTTACATAATCTACCTTTTCGGTAATCCGGTAGCTTGGAGAACTAAGCGTCAGAATCACATAGCTCTCTCCTCAGCAGAGAGCGAATTCGTTGCAATGAGTACGGCGTGCAGAGAATTAGCCTCAATACGTACAATGTGTTCAGAGTTAGCGGGGATCAAAATAATACCGACAATCCATGAGGATTCTAAACCGGCAATCCGCTTAGCGGAAGTAGATGATTCGTCTACTCTGAAACATTTGGTTAGGCTATCCTATCTTTACATACGACAGGAGCACCGTAAAGGGAACATCAAAATCCGGTGGATATCTACTAATGATCAAATTGCGGACACACTGACGAAGTCACTAAACAAGTCTAGATTTATTAAATTTAGGAATTTGATGTTATTCCAGCACTAATCGGAATGTGTGTATGTGAATTGTACTGTTGCAGATCGAATTGAATGAGAAGGTTTCTTCTCATTCACTCCCTCAATTCTCACAATCATTACTAAACCCGGAGATACGCCTAAATATGGTGAAGTGCCTGGATGGAAGCTTGGAGGGGAGTGTTGGAATTACAACATCCATCAGCACTCCATGAAATCCATCCGACAGAATCCGGAGTGGTGGCAGGACTGCGTCTGCCACCAAGCCAAGCGGCGAATCTCGTTTGGCGGCCATTCTCGTTCCTGTGCTCGAATACGACGACCGTACGACGATTTTACCATCCAGCTAATCCTAGCTAAATATCAAGCCATCTATAACCATCTCTAATTACGAAGGTACTTAAATCTCTATATTACTAAATTCAGTAATGAGCCGATAGATCACTTTTTGCTGTTTTCATCAATTTTTATAATAAATGAAATTAAAGTACATAAATATTTCAGCATAAATATAGTGCGCACAATTTGCAATTGTGGTGAAAACCACCCCCTCTTGTCAACAGCCCTTTTCAGGGCTACCAAAAAGAGGTAGACACAACACAAAAATATTTACAAGACGTCGAGTTATAACTCCGTCAAACAAAATATTTCACCAGAGAGAAAATACGAATTTCTCTCTCAAAAGTGAAATATTAACTAATAACATACAAGGCGACCTCCCTAGACACTTACTGGGCGAGAGAGATGCGACAAGTATCTCGAACCAAGTCGCCTTGAACGAGAAAACTCAAACAGAGAATCAAACGTCCTCTAAAACTAGCAAGGACAATTCAAACAAGCCTACTCGCCAATCAGAAACACTGATTACACGAGAGACAATAGGCGAACCAACCAAGAGGCGGCAAGCAACCACCTCTGGTCCAGCAGCCACCCCGGGGACCCCGTCTGAACAACTGACGCAGAGAAAACACCCGAGGTCCCCGGCTGAACTCAAGGTCGTCGGCTCCGCGACGGACGCTCGTAAGCACCCCGGAGGACCAGCTCAGCTATCATACTCGCAGATACTGAGAAAACAATGTGCGAGCCAATGAGATTACACAGTCGAATTAATGAAATTAAGCGGACCAATCAGGAGGCGGCAGGAGGCGGCCACCTCCCTATAAAGACCCCGCTCGGAGCCCTCCGAAATTCATTCTACTCTCCGCTCTCGACGACGACACCTCGAAGTACAAAGATTTCTACACGCTCTACGCTGACGAACCTTCTGCATCCCGAGTTCATCTCAAGAACGGCTTCCTACTGCTTTCTACAAGGCCTACCTTCTCTCCACACAGATCTCGCATTGGCATCTACGAGTCCAGTGATTATTCATCCTGCTCATTGCCCAACGTAGTTCATCTGTCAGGACGCCACCCGGTACATCTATCGATATTCTCTTTAGATCGTACGCCCGAGGGACGTTCCTAGCCGTGTCACCCGGGTTTCGTAGCACTAGGCTCGTCACCGACCGCTGGGGCACGCCGGTAAATTACTCTGCTCATCCGCTCTAATTTACCGTCCAAGGAAGTCTTTTTCAAGACTACAAGGTAGGACCCTGACATACGAGCAAAGGAAAGAAGCTCTGTCAAGCGAGTCCACCTTCCTAAACCCTCTATTTCTATACATAGAGGCATCGAAACGAGCTAATAACTCGGCTATTTCGATGGAACGTCGGCCGTCTTATTTCCTCATGCAAGGGGAGGCAGACGACGGCGAAGCCGGGCCTCTTAGCCCCCGTAGCGCTACCTACACGCTACCCGGCCAATCCGCCGGTCACAGCGACGGCGCAAGGCTCGATCCTCACGACGAGATCGCCTTCTCACCTAACGTGTTCACGAAGGAAACGTTAGATCAAGCCTCGCCTATACAAAAGATCGAGGATACCTTTCAGACCCGCTCTGAAGTCAATCATTATGATTCGACCAAGCTGTCCGAATACCCACGATATTCGACACAAGCCTACCCGGCCGATCCGAGTGTCAAATACACTCCAAATGTACAAAAAACGAAGGATACTTTTCAGTACCTCAACCAAGCTCAACATATTCCTCCTACAGATATAAATCTTAGGCCAGAATATTACAAAACGGCTCAGTACCAAACTGATCGAACCCAGCACCCACTATGCGAGCCCAGTGCTCCACGCGGCTGCGACACGAACTATCTCTCAGTTCATCCCGCCAAGCAAGCTGACCTTGACGGATTCGCTCACATTCCTTACAGGAATGACACGGGGACTAACCCGCATAATCAGAATATAAATGTCCCACTTGGTCTACCGACACCAAGTAAAACATATATAAATCCACTACAGCAATGTTATAGTTAATAGTTGATGCACTTCTTCTGAATAATATTCTGCTAAGAAAAAATATATATTTGTGGAATTTAGGAGGTAAGGGCGCATATGGGAGACAATATAGTCTTCTTGATTCCTTTCTAACACGTCCGTTTGACCGATTGGTATTCTCTTGATACTCATTAGTACTGAAGATACGATTAGACATATGAACACACTGATTCGCACTGCATATCCCTTAAGTAGGTACATAGGTACATACTAGCCGTAGCTTGTTCAACTGCTATCAAGCTCCAACCATAATGGCGACCCAACTCATAAGCATCTGCTTACAACTTCCTTCACTAGAATTCAGTGCAGGCAATCAAGTGCTTTCAATCAAACAGTAGGCGCTACTTTCAATTTGAATTCTTTCGACATGAAGATCTGTTCAACTTTTGATTCGAAACCCAAGGCATCGACATATTTATAGATCGAATAATTTTTTGCTGTTTTTTGCAATTTTTCGTGATTTTTTTTTGTTTTTTTTTTTTTTTTTGTTTTTTTGTTTCATCATCTTTTCATTAATTTTTTTGGAATGCTTAATTTTTGGCTAAAGAACAGTTTTTTTTTTTTTTTTAATCCTAAGTAGGTACAGATGTTTGTATTTCTGTGAAACTGTGAAATGCATTAAACTTTAAGCAGCCTTTTGGTACATCATACCTTTCCATACTTCCAAACTTTCTTGTGATCCACTAGTATCCATGAAAAGAATGAGGAAGAAGGCGAAGCGATTTCTTATCATTTAAGATAACCAGCCGATGTCAGGTCAGCTCTCGGCTACCACAGCCATCAGATTCAGTTCATACTTTATGTATCTACTTAATTATGTAATCAAAACGTTGCCTACTTATTTTTCCATAAATTTTATCGCAAGCTTCGAAATGCAAGTGCTGTGAAAGTGAATTAAGTGAGGTAGATTTTGATTAGGTTTGTCTTATTTTATTATTTCTTTTTAGTTTTGTTTGGTAGTTTTTGTTACTGATGAAGTTGTGTACTTCCCAGATTGAGGCATTTCTCCTTTAAATATGCCAGTTTTATAGTTCATTATTGAGTAATGAAACGCCAAATCGACATTCCTTTGGTTCAGCAAGATCTGAGCCATGAAGAGACCATTCTTCAGATCTCCCTATCTCTGGAAAAACTCCAAAAAGTTGTTTCCACTTTGTTTACGAACATCAATGAGAAAGTCAATTCTCAAAAACAGCAGTTGGTAGATGTCCAGTCACGGTGTGATTCTGCTAGAAGGAAAGTTGAGAAATTGACTGGAATCGAAAAGTCCGTTCAAGTGTTTTCCAGTTCAAAATTCCCCGGGCCAACCCCTCCTACATTCTACCCTTTGGAGAACTTGGATATTGATGAAACGAAGAGGGACATACGGATTTCGCTTACGCCTCTACCCCTTGACAAATTGTCTTTAAATGAAAAACTCAAGTTTTACCACATCAAGGATAACACGTTACAATTAAGGAAGAATGAGTTGATAACACCCTCAGATAGCTTAGGGAAAATTCCTGAGGGTATCAAAACTGTCAATAGCTTATTGCTGTACAACACCAAACAAAATTTGTATTCTGAGTACAAAATTCTCGATCCACTCACTCCTGCACACAAACATATCGTAGTGGAAGATAAAACTACCAAACCCATTATAGGTCCTGCACCATTTTCATTAGCATCAGCCATAGACAGCGTTCCTAGTGCCCAGAATTTCTTTTACTCTCCTGGTTTGGAAGATGTTCCTGATATAAAAGCTCCTTTGAACCTGAATTTGTCGGGCATTGCGGGAGATTTACGGTTTGGGGAAATTGAAGAACAAATAGATTTTCCTGCCAGAAGGAAATCGAAGGAAGAATGGGTTTCCAGGAAAGATGACGTAATTGATAGCCCAAAAACTGTTGAAGAAAAGACGGAGGTCCCCATGGTGATAGATTCTCCAAAAAAACTTGAAGCAGTGCCACTGCCTAATGCTGCACCACCTCCACCACCACCACCTATGCCGCCACCAGTGGTGGAGGAAACCCAGACCATTCCTGTTCCAAAACCCAGAACTGAAGCCGCCAAAGGAAAACCTCCCCCAGCCGCTATTCCTCTAGTAACTGACTCCAGAGCAGATCTCATGGCTGCAATACGTCAAGCTGGAGGATCAGGAAAAGCCAAACTTAAGCATGTAGCTCATGAAGAACAAGATTCTGTGACAATCAAAAGCTCGAAGAAACCAGGCAATTTTATGGAAGACCTTCACGCTAAGCTTTCTATGCGCCGAAAAGGTATATCAGGAAAGGCAGACACTTCTGAAGGTGGACAGGTTGGAATGTTGGACCGGATAAACAGCATGATTCCTCCACCGCCTCCTAAGGACTCTGAAACACCTCCTGACGATGGATCTGATTGGGAAGAATAAGATAAACATGGTATCGTTTATTTTTTCTTCTTTTTCTTTCTAGTGCTCTGATAATTATTTTCCTATACTTTGCATTGAGTGATTATTTTACCTGACATTTAAGTCCTTTGTCTTCTTAATAGCTAAGAATGTATTAAATTTGGTTCATGTCCTGCTTAATGTTGAAATAATTAGGTACCTACATTCCTTGAATGATTGAAGCATATTTTGGGTGCTCATTGATGCATACTATGTGACCTTCCAATAAGTTCTTATAAATTTGTCATTTGTTGAAATTGTCTTCATTTTGGCACCAACGGACTCTCAAGATGAACACCCCCCACTAATTCTTTTTGGCGTTCTTTCTTGGTGCACACTCACTCATGTGCATTGTAAATTTAGGCACATTAGGTGCTCAAATGATTAAATTCCTACCTAGTTGACAAGCTTTCCTTGGTACCAGCCAACCCCGACTGATGGGTAGGTGCGAATCGCTCTACTACTATGCCGTCGCTTCAGAGCAGCTCCAAAAAATCTCAGAGCTTGCTTGATATCGAGTTGCACGGAGCAGAAACTGTCAAGGACAGATCAGTCTTGAGCAATCTGCTCCTGCCCATCACGTAGATACATATTTATTGTTTGTTCATTTGTTAGTTCTGGTTCATATTTGTAATTCTGTAATGAAAAAAACCTTTGTTTACCCAGAGATCGCCATTAGTTGTGGTTAGTTAGTAGCGTTTCTTTAATCACAAGTCTGTAGGTTCGTTTGCAAAAATCTACCTACCCACCTAATGAATTCCTGCGTAAATATTTCCAAAATTTAACCGTAAAATGTTTGTTGTTACAACCATTCTGTATTTGGGATAGTTTTGGGTTTTAGTAACCTATTACTATCTATTGAACACTTGGCCCTTGAGTTTTATCCAACTTTTCGTAGAAAAGGGGGTATTACAGCTGTCGACACAGCGGCACTTGGGGGTGAGGATGCATTTTCTTTGCGTTTCAGAGGGTGCAGAACACGTTTATAATAGTCATTCATTTTCAGATTCCATATATATATATATATATATATATATATATATATATTTATATTTCTTTATTTATATTTACGGACAAAATTTTGTGCTCACTACTCCTCCGAAACTGATGGTCCGATTCGGACCAAATTTTGGTATGATATATATTCCCATGTCGGAACTTGTGCCTCGCTGACTTTGGTGAAGATCAGCTGACCACGAGCCGTAATATCAATCATAATGTTGTCAAATCTTGCTCAAATCTCTCCTGTTCACCGTAGGACGTTGAAAATTGATAGGGAGCCTGTCTACAAAAGGCGACATGACGTTACAGGATCCATTCTGATCAGCTGAGAGTGCTAAAAGTTATGTCGTCTGTCTCGTTACAACGGAATTTGATAGGGAGCCTCTCCAGGAAGTCAAGGGACGAATGAAATGACGGGCTCCACCCTGAGCTCCAGCTGATCGATTCATGTGGCGTTTTTTGGGACATGCTCCGCTAACCTGTGGCACGTAAATGGAGAAGCATGTTGTAAACAAATTTTCCAGTGACTAAGTAAAAATTAATATTAACCACGCTCACGTAGCGACAAATAATC
Organism: Adelphocoris suturalis; assembly: GCA_030762985.1. Taxonomy (NCBI): domain Eukaryota; kingdom Metazoa; phylum Arthropoda; class Insecta; order Hemiptera; family Miridae; genus Adelphocoris; species Adelphocoris suturalis. The sequence goes on from CM061041.1 coordinate 45,035,339, forward strand.
ACCGAAAAATTTGAAGCTTGACTATTCACCTACTAATATTTTACCTATCGCTATTTGAAAAGTTGGTGCTGCTTATGCAAATTGCGGTTTTTTTTTTTTTTTTTTTTTTAGTGCCAAGCATATTTAAAATATGAATATTCTAATTGAACCCATCGAATGAAACATTTAAGGCAGATCGGTAGAAACAACATTTCTTAATCAAGTTGTGCGTGATGAAATATAAGGTGCAGTAGGTGTTGATAAATCAACCTCGTCATATCCCCATTGTTGGAATTATGTTCCTCTTTTTTTCTTCACGTAAAAATGTATTATGCTTATATTTATACCCACCTAATTTATTAATAAGAAATAATTTTGAAGAATCAAAACAATAGACAAACAAATTTCGTGATTTGGTTGAACTAATCGCGTCTTGTCTTTCACAGCTTTACAACTTGGAACCTAAAGCCGGTTTCACATGGAGCGGAACGAGTGGAAAGCGGAAGGACGGAACGCAATCTGATTGGCTGTTGGGACAACAGTTGAGGGAGGTGGCTACCATGTTGTCGGAATGGGCGGACGGCTGTAGAAATTTTTATACCAATTCAGCATTCCGTCAAGCGGAGCGCAAGCTCATTGGACAGGAATGTTGCTAACCGCAAGTAGAGATTTCAGATCAGAGGGGGTTTCAGTAGGAAGGTTATGATTCTGTTCACCAAGGTGACCGCTTCATATAAACAATCTTTCCGACTCCGCCGCCCCTCCACTGGTTTTCCGCCTTTCCGCTCGTTCCGCTCTATGTGAAACCAGCTTAACAGTATTGTACGGGTACCCATCTCAATCAGTTCTACTAAATAAAAGTCACATTCATTCTTGTTGCTTCAATGGTTCAGTTTCAAGCAGCTTCAAATTAGCTTCAATGGTTGTATACAGTGTCATTAATTTTCATAAATTTATGTGTTTTTCTTCTTAGTACCTGCCAAACTACCTATACTTTCACAACTTTTCAAATAGGGAACCCATGCCAAGATCTACCTCACAATGAAGTGACGTACTGAAGGGTTTTAAGTGAACCACTACATCCCGCCAGGCCTGCTGGTACCAGATAGCCACATTCTTAAAAAAAAAGCCTTACCCGAAGAAATAGCATCACAATAAAACTAATTTGTTTGGTAGCATACTTAAATCCAAAATTTCAGAAAAAAAAAGTCTTTATAGGTAGGTAGTTAGGTACAAAAAATCAACACGACTTTATTCGTAAGTAGTGATGAAATGGTTAAAAGAGCCTCGAAAAGATACTATTTAAAATGACGGACGTATGTATTCCTAAAATTTAAACCAACGAATTTTGAGAAGCGTGTTAAAAATATGTTGTCTTGGTAGATTACAAAGGTTCATTTTTGGAAATAATAAACTAGAATTGTTAAACTCATTTAATATTATTGAAGCACATTTTTCTTGAAAAATGTGAAATAGTGTGAGATGTCACAATTGAGCAACGTAGGTACTGCCTGTGAAATTAATAACCACAGACTTTTGGACTATGTGTTAGAGAGGATAAACGTTCCCACTGTATTTATGTAGGTTGGTAGTGAACATCTAATTTAGGTTCGACGGAAAAGCTCAACAAATTGCCAATGAAATTCTATTACTACACATGATGTTAAAATGAGGTCTGTCCCTATTACCTAACAGTTGATACAGTTAAGGAATCGCCCATTTCAATTTGTTATGACTGACTGATTTATTCTGTTCTCGTAATTGATGCAGTCATTCATTTCTGTTATTCCACGTCATAAAATTAAGTGAGGGGGTTTTCGTCTCTCTGGCTCTAGCTCTGGTGGCTTTCGTCACCGGTTTCACTAGAGTTTTACTTGTTGAAACTAAATTCAGTTTCAGCAGCTCTTTATTGAAATTTTGTGTTCCTATGACGTTTCTTGGAATCATTAATAAATAGTTTGGATTTTTCGTTTATTCCAAACGAAAAATGCTCTTTCATTGCATATGTATGTACTTGGTAAGTTTGTGTTGGTAAGTACTTGTATTGCAGTTAAAGCTATTTGTTACTGACCTTTTGGGGCTGTTGTGATTTCTAACGCCAAGTATAGACATACCTACCATCTTCATGAATATTGCCTAGTTTTATGTTTTGTATGTTATCAACTTGTTCCGTGAATTTCGTGTTTTTATCGCCTGATTGAGTTCTGAGGTCGTAGGTAACAATAAAAAATGATTGAATTCCTTTTACTGTAGAGTATTATTGTTGCAAATTATTGTATTTTTAAAATACAAGTTGACCACGAAGTATCTTGAGTTTTAAAACTTCACCTTATAGTTAACTATGTATAAGGTGTTATATTCGAGCTTGTAAATGAATCATGCTGAATTGTCGATTGGAACCGAATGTGGTGTTCTTTATTTTCGTTCCTAAAATAATAATTGTATTGTCAAATACGGCGAATATATATTTTTAATAGCTTGATTTCTGATTTCTTGTTTTTATTACCTACCTTTGTGCCGTCTTAGCACCTAAATTTTTTTATTTTTTAGGTAGGTTTTTAGGTAGCTACCTAGCAGTTGGGAAAAATTTGTCCACTTTCATTCTGCGCTACACCAGATAATTTTCATGTGAGAAATACGTGATGGGTCGCAAGGAAAGGAGAGGGAGGGTCAGCTGTCCGCATTATTACCTAACTGAACAGTCCCTACCTCCTAGGTAGGTACTTGTCTTTCAGTATGAGTTAGCAGCCTGAGAAGAGCAACTCGAGATCTTTAGCTGATTCGGTTCCTATTCAATGAAAGATGCTGAACTTCGGAACGGAGCCTCTCTGGATGTAGTAGAGCATTATTACAACCTAAGAAATTATTAATTTAAATCAGCGGAGTCTAAATACCTAATAGCAGGTACATTTAAAACCACTCTAATTAGCTGAGTGAGCTGTTTTGCTAATTGCGTTCCTATTCAACTTATGATGTTGGCATTTGGAACAAAGCCTGTCTGAGTGTGGTAGAGTAAATTCTAGATAATTAGGTACCTACTATTCCTGGCAGTGATTACTGACTCAATTTATTAGAAATTTACCTATATGATGGTACATTGTGACCTACATTTAGGTTTTGGATGATATTGAATTCTAAATGATCTATCCGAACTCAAACTACTTAATTCTAGACCACATTCCAAGACTTACCTTTTTTAATTAGGTTGGTATTTCCTATGTTTTGAATCAAAATTGAATGATTGAGAGATCAGGGATACCAGCTTGTGAAACAAATACAAAGTTTTCATTAATTTCTTTATTCAATGTGCCAGGTTGCTGATGGAAGATCTTTCAACCACTTATAGTTTGAACTTCTGGTCTTGATAATTACCAGAAAGGTTTCAAAGTCGAACAGATGTGCAAAACATTGTTTGTTTGTATTGTATATATACTATTATATACAGTATATGTTTTATGGTATACACATGTACCACACGTACGTACACTATAATTACAATTACACTATACAGCATATATAGCTACTATAATGTTTGTTTTCAAATAGTATCCTGTTCTTAGGTTGCATACAGACATTCAGATATTATTGCTTTTACCAAGAAAAATTGAGGGAGTGAATTGTAGTGGATTTCTATATGTTTGACTCGGAGTCGGGAAACCAAGTGGTACGTCATGAAAAGTACCCATAGTTTTTTTATGCGGGTTATAACCTTGGTCGTACACCGACGGAAGATATGGAAAAGTACTCTTATCAACTCGAGTACCGTCAAACCTTCCTTGGTAAGGTATATTTGGGCCGTAGGATGAGTTTGCTTCGATCCGGGCTTCTCGTGGTTGCTCAGCATGATAATCCCTTATTGGGGAGTATTCAGGTCTCAACTGTATATTTTTATAATGAGTTGAGGTAGTCTGTTTGGGGTACTGAAAAGTACCTTTATTCGCATGCGACGGGTGCATGGTAGGAGTGTATAAGGCACTCGTATCGGCTGCGTATCCGGCGGATAGCTGTGGAGAAATTTCCGTTTTAGTCAGGAAATCTTCATTATTCCCTTCTGAAAGGGTTTGAATGTGTTTGACGGGACTGTGTATATCTGTAGAAGATATAGAAGAGCGTATCATGTCCTCAGCTTGATCTGATCGCGTCTCATGTGTATGAGCGTAACCAACGTCCTTCACGGAGTTAGTTGTGAGGGCTTCAAGCGGCTCAGGACGGCTAGACCGCGAGCTCCCTTGAGCCGCGTCACGTGCATCGTTTGGAATGCGGGGGGCGGTCGCGTGACTTCCACCCGCCCGGCCCACCCCGCTGGTCTGTCTGCCGACCTCGCTCGGGCCTTCCGCCCCGTTAAAGGGGTGAAACGATGGGCTTCGTTCCATTGTTTGTGAATTTGTTTGTTTCGCTTATTTTTTTGGTTCTGTAAAAGAACTAGGAATGTTCAGGGACTCGCTTGTCGTGGTCGACAAGGTCCTCTGACTTGTCCTCACAAGGACACTCGTAAGGTATATGCGTTTGTATATCGGCGAGGGTCCTCCCACTAGTTCTAAGAAGAACTCCCTTGAGCAGTTGATCGATTTGTATGAGAAATTCGATCACCTGGCGGGCCCCAGCGGGCGATCAAGTGAATAAGTCAGCTTGATCCGGGCGACCCGGCTCGGATATCCCAGCGGACGTTCGAAAAGATCGAGGATCTTTTGAACCGGGTGGTATCCTGACTGAAGAACACTGGTAATGAGTAGTACTGAGAAGTACTGGGCTCGAAGTTACCAGGAGTCTTGTGATGAGAGAGAAAGATTGCCTCGGAGCGTGTAGAAACTTCGTTGCGGAGAGAAGAGTCATCAGCTGTGTAGAGAATGTGAATTCAGATCATGTAGAAACTTCGTCGTCGAGGAGAGAAGAGTCGTCAGATCTGTGTGGAGAATGGTAATGAGCTCGACGGGCTCGTGCATCCTATATTTATACCCGGAAGCTGTCTCTGATTGGCTGGAACTATTGGTCTCCTAATGGTTCGTATTGAAATCGGAGCGCCGCTCCCAATTTGATCAGGTTGCACCTGATTGGCTGGACTGGGTTGCTTCCTAACGGTTAGTTTACGAGATGCGTCCGCAGCATCCAAGTATCCGATTTGATCGGTCGCGCTCGGTGGGCGGAATGTGAAGCATGATCTTCTGCCCATCTCTTCATAGAGCGCGTCGGGTTTTGATTTGCCCTTGTCCCAGGGGGTGTATAGTAAACGATAATACTTAGATCTATCGTTTTTATTTGGTTTTGATAATCCCTCTCGATCTGGAATTATCCTTTGTGAGGACGTTTCCTTCTCTGTTCCGTTTTTAGGGAGCTCGAAACGATGAGAATTATTCTCTGTGATTCTCAGTCGTCTGCTTTTCCTTGGGAGCTGTATTTCCCGTTTGTCCGTTAGGGAGCTCTCGTGTTGGAGCTTGGTATTCTGTCTTTTAGGCGGCCCATCGTCTTTATTTGTCGAAGATATTGGTGGTAAATTCACCACATGAATGTTCAAATGTTTTTTAAATTTTATAAATATCTACTGTATGTCGGTATTTTAAAAATAAAAAAGAACAAGAAACTAAAAGCTTTCTTCATTTCTCATTGAAAAATACAAGTCACATAAAATAATGGTTTTTAAACATATCTTTTTTAAGAATTAAAGGAGTGAAATGGTAATCTACCACAGCCTAGATTCACCACAACATTTGCCCCCAAAAAGCCAAGGCAAGTGATTGGATGCCTGGCTGGCAGTCTAGAGTAATCCTAGGGACTATCCCATCCCACTCTCAGCCTACGAACTATATTCCCCTCAGATGTATGCCACCATACCAGGGTGGCCCCCAACTGGAAAAGTCTGGGAAAACCTGGAATTGTAAGGGAATTTCCCAAAAACCACCAAACGTCAGGGAATTTTTTTAATGAAAACTTTGTGTAATTATTCGCAGCGTTCTTAGGCATATTCTAACTCCTAAGCAATCGAACTTCAACAGTCTACTTTATCATACTACATAATGTTTCGTAGGTGGATTATCTGAATGTCAAAAATAATTATGAAGAGTGGTGGTTAAGCTGTTCAAAGAGTAACACGCAGATACATTTACATTGTGACATCGATATGTCTTTGGCTCCCGGTTACTACAGCACTTTAGTAGTAAACCACGTGTGGGAAAAATTGAGTATTGAACTAGGGAGCATACCAAGCAGAGTAGTGGACTGATCCATTGAGAGTCCCAACAACTAGTTTGTATACATAACCTACGACTTCTCAGGAAGGTTAAGGAGGGGGAAATTGGCCCATTGAAATGTGGAGTCATGTTTAATGCTTTCCAACGAACTATTTTTAGCGATGGGAAATCAGAAAGTATTATTACCTTTAGCAACGATTGGTTGTAAGTGAAAAAAGCGTATAACAGTTTTTGCTGTTGGCCGAAAAATTGGAATTTTTCTCCCAGAGCTAAGAAATATCCATATAAAAAAAATCAACGCAAATAATTAAAATTTAAATTCGAACTTTAACAAATCGCTTCACATCAAATAGAGAGAATTTTAGTAAAAAATGAAGGTAAGTATCCTCATCTCCGAGGAAATCAATAGGTACCTACCTACCTAAATGGTGGTGGAAGAAACTCCTTTTAATAATCTTGATATTTGATTTTCATCTTTGAAGATATATATTTGCAGTTTTTGGTTTAGTAGTGTAAGATTTCTTTTTGACGAATCGTTTTTGAAAAGGAGTCACGGAGGAGGATACACCACTGTGTAGGTAGGTACTTTATACACCATGCTCAACATATTTTCGTTATTTTTTTCTCTCTTATTTTACTGTTTGCTTGACTTCTCTAGTATTTCTGAAACCATTCCCAGTAAAATTCAAATTTCATAATATAATGTCATGGAAGGTGGGGGGGGGGATACTTAGAAATCGTGATATTTTCAACCTATTTAACTAAATATTTCTATGTACAATTCTCATCTTTTCTTTTTTCAACAATGTAAAAGCAATTCATACTTCATTGCGGGAGGGTTTCTTCGTAGCACTTTCATGTTTGGTTATATTCGCTATTCGAATTACTGTGTGTCGTAACAATACTCAGTAGAAGAATGGAACTAGGTGTACCTTTAATAGATACTTACCTTTCTACCGAATTTAATACCGCTCCTCTCATATCCCTCGCTTCTAATTTTTATGATGACGATTATGGATAATTAACAAAATTAATTAATCGTAGCACGTGAGAGCATGGATAACAGAACGACGCTATTCAAGCTGTAAGGCACAATCAATAAGATCTTAGCAAAACTGCAGTCAACAACAACACCATCTATCAGTCAGCTTTTTGTTATCCTTAACACCAAGCTTGTCACTTTGCTTTGCCCCCATTCATTCGTAAATCGATTCATATTACTCATTCATTTATTTTTCTATTCAACTTTTTTTGAGGATGTGAATTTCGTTGGCAAAATGAACGAAGCAGCCGGATCTCAACCTCCAAGCTCTCCCAACGTAGTTGTGGATTTGACGGTAAGTTGCTATCTCACACTTGTAGGCATTTCCAGAGAGCAGTGAAACGGATCTGCAAGTCGTATCTACTATGTTGTACCTACTTGATCATGGATTGTCATGCATAAATAGGTTTGAAGGTATTTGATTCATTTATAGAAATGATACACTCTCATCCGTTTGTAAATCTAGTTTATGAACTATGTTGCTGTTGAGTGCCTAGTATATTTACTTTGTATTTATGGATTAGTGCCAGATCATAGCACTTGGTGTAAGTGTATCTAGCGATTATATATTTTTGTTGTTGTTGAAGGATTGTCTTTTGAATCATATGGACATTAACGTCTCTGAGGCAGAGAAGAGAACGAATTCAGCACTCAACATTCGAGAGAGTTACACAGTTTATCTCATCGAAACAAGGTATGGACTTAACTTGATCTATTTTGAAGCATCACTTGATTATAGTATAAGAAGAACCTACATGAACAGGTTGTCGTTGATCCAAATGATCATATAAGGATTTTCGGGCGGGTGGTAGAGCTGTCTTAATCCAGCGAGACGCTAGTCGCTGAGCGACTGAGTCGCCTGGTGCCAAATACCTATGTAACGGTAGATCGATCCTAAGCTAAAACCAATCTTTATATATATATATATATATATATATATATATATATATATATATATATATATATATATATATATATATATATATATAAATTTCAGACGATAACTCTCCTTCGGATTTTATATAAAAATTCCGTTCGTTATCAAAACTTTATTTAATATTTAATAATAGTTAACAACGAACTAGAACACCATAAAATGTATGCAAACAAATATTCAGAAAAATGTAATTACATTTCATTAACATTTGCTGAAAAATCGATTAAAAACTGAAAAAATCCAATATCTGTTTTGAATTGTAGAATATTATAAAGAACGAGTTTATTTGCCATAAAGTTGGTGGTTTACTATTCTTTGCCCTCAAAGTGCTCAAATTTCAAAACCATGTAACATAATATATAGGTAATACTATAATCTACAAAACTTCGCTCATACGATCAAGCTGCTGGACTGGAACTTTTTTAAACTTACTTATACTTGTATTTTACTTACTTATAGACTTAGAATAATCATTGCCGATCCACATGCTCCACCAGTCTCCTGCCTTTAGAAATCTCGATTCTGGCATCCTGGCATGGTTTCAATATTTGGCATGAGCCAATCCAGGGAAGATGAAGTTTTGGTTACCAGAGTAACGTGGGTGATATCTATCAGAAACCTGCGAATTTTGGTTACCAGAGTAACGTGGGTGATATCTATCAGAAACCTGTGAATTTCTTGGTGCTGATCAAAACTGCATCTTGTTTCAGTTGTTATACCTTTGGACCCATTGTCTGACGTGCTAGATCATATGTTTTCTGGAATCGTTGTATCACCTGTTGAGCCCTGTGGTAGTTCTGTAATTAATTAGTTCTCTCCTTAAAACACATTGTCGTAGGGAATCCTGTTGACTTGTTTTGATCTTTTTGAGCTTGATAAGCTCTACCACAAGATGTGACAAATCCCAGTCCTTTGGTACACATTTGGAAAGCATTCATTCTGTGTTCAAAAGGCCGTTCTCTGAGTTCGAAAGAGAAAAGTGTGAAAGGGTGTTATTTGATTCTTATCAACGACTAGGATGTGTAGACTTTCTTGGGATTCTTACATAGTGATTCATGTGAAAGCCCAAATTTAGAACGTTTGGCACACGAAGTCTGTTGGCGATGGGATTGTAGGCGCAATGTTTACGTACTCCAGATTATGAAAAAGTATTCGAATTAGGTCTAAATAGATTCTTGTTTCTATAAAAATAAGAGTAGAACATAATTTCATTAATGTAGTTTACTAACTTGTCCTTATTTTAGAATCACCGATAATGGATGGGAGCTTATAGAACACGGTCTGGGTCAGATATGGAGGAGGTACTCGGAATTTGAGCAGCTGAGGCATTATATGTGCTCCACTTACCCTTGGGCCGTCATACCACCATTGCCTGAGAAAAAACACAGTTATCCTGTCCTTGGTCTTAGTACAGACACTTTTGATCCTGATTTTGTAGATAGAAGAAGAGCAGGATTGGAGGTAAGCAAGTTATCTTCGTTTTCTTTTTCTGATACTTAATTTCAAATTTAAATTTATTTTTACTCAGTTTCCCTCAGAAAAAACATGTCAGTTCTAAAATAATTACCCATACTGCCTAGCCTACCAAATTGATCTTCTACTATGTGCTCCCTCTGATGAAATCTGGCTTACTATGTTACTTGATTTTAGTTGAAGGGCTTAAATAGCTTTTCCCATCAAATTCAACATTTCACCTTTCAAATTCAACATTTTCCAACCAAATTCCTTATTTTCCCGATCAAATTCGACATTTTACCAATCAAATTCAAAATTAGGGGTATTCATAGTCTTTACAACTATGTTAAACGTGTTAATTCGAAAACTTCGTAATCTGAAGGTATCATGAGGATTCCATGTTAACTCCTTTATGCTAAACTTCGTAAAATAGCATCTGAAGATTTTTGTCATAACAGTTGTGTAAAAGAAGGAGGTGAATACCTGCGAGGCACATAAAAAGAGTACATCAACAACACGGAATCTTACTTGCAGGTTATATTTTAAAATAGAAAAAATTATTAAAAAAATTTTCATTTTTAAATAATTTAAGTATCTTTGAGTGCGAGTTGAATAAGTAATTGCTCAAAACATTTCATAAAAGAGCCATAAAGCTAAGTGCATTTATGCGATAGTAAAGAAAACTCTCAAACTGATCTTTCAGTTGTTGCACCTGTTGAAGTAACAACGCCGTTTCCTCTTTTCCCCAGTTCAATCCAGTTATTTTCACTTTCCGAGTTTTTTCATTGGTTACTGAAGTAACTAGGCATTGGAAACTAACCAATTTGAAAACAAAATGAACTAGAAACATTAGGGTTGTGACAGTTCCCGTGAAATCCAAGTGAATGCGCGTCCGTCGCTCCTGGGCCGGGTGTCATTCTCAAGTCCTTGAAATGCTGCGTTTGGCGATAGATGAGGATCCGCGAACCAAAAAATCATCTTCTCCGAACATAGCACATATGCTATTAGTACGAGTTGTATCTCTTATGGTACTGTCACACCCCCCTCTATGAGTGCGAATTTAGGCCCCATTGCACCTCTGGGGGCGACCTAAGTCCGTTACAGGGTACTCGAAAATGACTTATCCCACCTAGCTTCTTTGTTGACAAAACACGAAAATCGGCTGTTGGCTTTCCGCCATTTCGGTTTGATATGATGATTAATACGACATTTAACATTCTCTCAATTCGACATTAAGCAGACCCCAGACTCTGCTTTCCGTAACACATCGTCTCGTCGTGAAGTCTGGATTTTTACGACGGTTGATTTCGAAGTTTAGCACATTTAACACGTTAAAACGTCGTAAACTCTCCAACCATAAATACCCCTATTATTTCCCAGACCCAAAAAAAAGCATGGGAAAGAATGAATAGTTGGGAAAAATGAAAAACAATGAGATCATGTAGCCGAATTTTTGTAATACACGAATTGCACTCGACCCCCTTTTCATTTTTGCCCGGTTTAATGAAGTGAGAGGGCACGGGACGCCCGGCTAAAGGAAGAGATGTTAACTACGCTGTTTTCCTTAGCTTATTTTGCTGTTTTTTTTTATTTTCCTTACTTTTTTTTTGGATATAGAAAATAATGTTGAATTTGGTTGGTAAAATGTTGAATTTGATTGGTAAAATGTTGAAGTTGATTGGGAAATTGTTATATTTGATAGGGGAAGTGTTGAATTTGATTGGGAAAATGTTGAATTAGATTGAGAAAAGCTTACGTGAGCACCTAGACTAATACTTGATTTTCCTCATAGTAAACGAGTAGTAGTGTATTAATCATTACAAATACATAATATAAAAAAATCAATAAAAAAACAAAACAAACTTTTTTTATTAATCATATTTTTTTTTTTTTTTTTTTTTTTTTTTTTTTTTTCGTTGCATTGTGTCTTAATCAATTTTTTTAATGTCCTAAACTGAAAACGGTAGTTTTTAAAATTGTGCATTTTATTCCAAGGTACCCTTTAATTACAATAGTATTGGTGAATCTGTATGTTCTAGAATTTCCTTCATCGAATAGCCCAACACCCGTCCATCTCTCGTGATAGCATGTTCTTGACTTTTCTACAACAGGAAGAAGGTTGGAGAAACAGTATCAGGGACAGAGGTACGTGTACTACAAAGTCATGTTCCTTGTAAGTTACTCGGTGTTTGCCGAAAGTAACTAGGCAAACTTCAGAAAACCTACTATTAACCTTTAACATGATGATGAGATATTGGGAAAAAAAGGTACCATTGATAATGTACAGCTTTCTTTATTTACTGTATAAATCACAATTAAATGTACTGTTAGAAACAGTGTTGAGCGTTAGATGCATACAATTCAGTGTTTTAGCGAAAATCTGTTTCTTTTTTCACATTGCTATTCTCGTGGTTTCGAGGGTGGGGTGTTCGCTTAGGTATTCATTATTTTGAATACAGATTCGTTTGGTAACGCTCTTGAGCATCCCAAACGTAAAAACTGAGTTTTTGACTAAGCACATTGTAATTACCTCTGACATAATACATTCTTGAACACCAAGGGGCAGAACTAGAGAACAAAAGGTTGAACAGCGTTTTTGCATAAGTTCGAATAATTATCGTTTTCTTAAGAAGAAAGAATAAGATATATGGTGGTGAAGAAATAAATGTTTCTGAAGGAAACATATTGAGGCCATCAAGGTTTGTTTATTTTCATTTTCAAAAACTTGCTTTAGTTCACTTATTATTGTTTTTTAAATGTATTTTTCTGTTGGAATTTTATTGATTAAAATGATTTTCTCTCATAAAGTTCTCTTTTTCCTTCAAGTGTACAAGGTACCCAAATTTTCGAACATCTATAATTTTGGAATTACTTCGCAATCTTGAGAGTTTTTACTAGGTCATGTCATTTTTTCAGAAAACTAACCATAGCATCTCTTGAAAAATACCTATAATTAGTTATAATATTTCTGTATTAGCTCTTCTGCTCGCACCAATACTACCAATACTAAAAAACAAGTTAATGGAAAAAATGTCTATTGTATGGAATGATTTTTCTTCCATTGTAAAGGGAAATAGTAAAGAAGTAATGAAGAAGTTATTGTACATATGTGAACCCATTCAATGAAAGTCGTGCGATCCCTGAATAAAAACAAAAGTACAACGAATGCAAAAAGAATTAATAATTTTAGTAACTACAACCTTGCAGCAAAAAATTTGGCTGAAAAAAATATGAATTCTTTCTGGGGAACAGTTTCTAGAAATAATAGTTTTTGAAACATTTTCGCAGAAAGCCTATTCTTTGCTTCAGCATAGAGCCTTCGAAAATAGCACGATATCACAATAAGCATGTCGCATACCTTTGCGTGAAGATTCAGAAAAGCTATCTTCATTTCCTGTCAAACTAAAAAAGGATTTGAATTTAGTTGGGGGGGGGGGGGGGGGGGGGCAAGATTCCCAAGGTAGACTACCCTCGCATCTGCAGTTATGGTACACGGCTCATTCCTTTTCTTCCTACTACCACGTGCAAGTAGTTCCTTATGAGTCCCCCAAAAATGGTAATTGTAGGATGTCATACGATTTCAATACTTGCCTCTACTTCCTCAAATTACCAATTTATTGGCAAACTGTATCAATACTTTCGATATTTTCGTGAAAAGTATCGATACCGATGTATCAATATGAAGTATTGTAGGGGAATCGATTTGAAAAAAGTACCCTTATATAGGTGGTATCGTGCTGTTCCTACATCTGTATGGATCACTGGTCTATTGGCTTGTGGTACATCATTATGTACATCTATCGACAGAGAAGCAGATCATTGAAATGAAATAGAAAAACCACCTAAGCTTCACTAGTCCTATAACACAAGTTATAATACACACGATTTCTTGAAAAATATTTCTATTGAAATTATGATGTCATTAGGTCGAATGACCCAAGCTTAAAAGGGAATTTTTACTATTTTCAAACGTGTTATCATTCACACGCTTGATGAGATTAATTTCCCTGCCCTTAGGGAGAGCGAACGGGTTTACAATCTGGAAGGTCTCCAGACCTTGATTGAAGCAAGTAAATAATAAAAACTTAGTACTCTTGTCTCAAAAGTTTTCGATATTCTGATTTTTTTAATATTTCAACTCATCAGTTTTACTCTATTGGGTTTATATAAAGCGATGTCGAGGATTTATATCACCTGGTGATTTTTGACCCACGTTCCATAAACTTTGGCCTATTAGTTTGGAAAAAAAGCTCTGGACGCGGGATAGCATATGGTGGACAGATGGAATTTGTTTATTTTATAACTGACTCCGCTACTCATGCAATAGTACGTGAGTAATGTATTCCAAATAGGAACCAAAGTAACGCATATGACCTTTTAATTTATACAATATGTGTACAGTTTTCTAAAAGTCCAATTTTTGCCTGCAAAGAATGATCTGATTGCCTCACTATTTCACCTCAAAGTGCTTGCTTTTAATGAGTTACCTGTAGCTCAGTATAGTTGGCTTTATTTCAGGATACGTTCAGATAGCTGAAGATAAAATCAAAGCTCTAAATGCCATAGTGAGGATTAAAGAGTCCGACCCGGATTTTGAATCTTTGAGGAAATACATACATGGTATTCAGGTAACATGAACTATTGAATTCATTTGAATACTTATTTAGAATAAACTTGTTTTCATCTCTCCAGAATCCCAGTTGCAGTATATGGGTATAAATCTTCTGCTTACACCATCTTTAGCAACATCGAAAATATTTCATTGAAAATACTACTATTTTCATGCGGAAGTATTACGCCACTCTTTATGATAACCTGAGATACTTTTGGTTTGACTAGAGACAGTGTAAATTAATGCTGAAATATCTCACCTTAATTAAGTTAGTAGATCTAGTCCCTTTTAGCGAATTTTTGTAGAAAATAAAGCTATTGCAATGGCTTCAAAAAATTCGAAAAAATTTCTTAATTGAAATCCGTTTTAAGGCATTCTGAAACGAATCCGAGTAAAGTTTTTATATATATGTATATGTGAGAGTGTGTTATTCCAGATGATAACTCTTCTAAGGTTGAGATACAGAATAACGTTCTTGCACCAAAAAATCGAGCATTTCAAATGAAAGGATGAGTTCGATAGCAGCAGCACTTATGGAGCACATTGAATTGCTGACATTTCAAAAAATGTGATTAAAAAAAAATCACTGAAATTGGCTAAAAAATCTTTAAATTTTAATGTTTTATTAGAATTTTAGTTTAAAAAAGTGGAACTAGAACATTAAAAAAATTATGCACAAATTTATACTGAAAATGTACTTGTATTTCGTTAATATTTGCTAAAAAATCGATAAACAGAAAAAGCTAAAAAACCCAAAATCTTTTTTGAATCTCAGAATATTATTTAGAATGAGTTTTTTTGCCATAAAATTTGTAATCAACAATTTCTTTGCACTCGAAGTGCTCACATTTAAAAACTATGTAACATACTATTAATTTACGATAATTCGCCCATCCAATCATGCTGCATGCCTGGAACTATTTTTCATTTTTAAAGTAGTCAAATTGTTGTAATCATTGTTTGTGCATTCATCTTCATGAATTACGTATATCATTATTTTCTTTAAAGTAGCTATAATTATACAAGAAAAACTTGGTTTACTACACAGGGCCTGTTAATCAACATTCTGCGAATAAGATCGCGAGGAACATTGAAAGTATACAATATCCACAAATTAAATGCAGGCTATGGAAAGCTTTTCAGCGAGTGGAGTGCCATTGAAAAGCAGATGGGTGATGGTTTACAGGTAACCTTAACATTTTACCCTAACTGATAGATATATACACTTATACAAAAAACATTATCTTTGGCACATCCAAACTTGAATCAACTACTCTTGAATCAATGTGTACATACGTTTGAATTTAAAAATTATTACCTATATATAATTTGAATGTGTTGCGTAGATTATTATGAGGAACCGAATCCATTAGAATAAATAATTTAGGAAGTTTCCAAATTGTGAATAGCCATAGAAGATCAAGGGAATAAATTATGCGTTGAGATATTTAGCTATTTGGAAACTAAATTCCAACGATTAAAATCTCCTAGGCATCTTATGTAACAAAAATTCCGAACCTGCACACAGGGTTTGGGGTCTGTTCTCATTCATAGTATCTACTTCCGTGTGATATCTGGGTTAGTACGAGTAGTTATTTGTTACATACCTTCTATCTACTCTTTTATCTTCAACTCATTTTTTTCTAAGGCAATCGTTCGATCTTAGCGCTATTAGTTCAATTATTGGAATTCAGGTGATCATTATGAATTTTTGTTACAGCAAGCAGGCCATTTTTTCGATTCAATCGCAGCAAACACTGAAACATTTGTGGAGGAGGAAGAACAAATTATAGATCAACTCAAAGAGTGAGTTCAATTAAGATAAATGTTGTAGGTACCTCATGATTCCCTTATTGGAAACTGAACTCCAAATGTGAATTATTTGATCAGAATTTCATAGGAATAATTGTTAAAAATTGGAAACTTCTTTGGGTATCTTAGTTTATATATTTGCATCAATTCACCTTAAATACATACAAGGATCCAGACATGGTACAGTTTGTTTACCAGTACTAGGATCGAATCTTAGATCCCTTGCTGATCAATGCCTTTTACTTGGCCGTTGATCCTGCCCAAGTGCCCAGTAGTAAGTAACTTGTAGAGTTCTAGACCTTGAAATTTGTTGAAATGTATTGCAAGTTAGATTGACTTGTTCTAACTTCGAAACAAACCTGTCAGCATCAGGTTACACGGTTGCAAATGCTCGAATTCCACGAATAAACTCAAGATTAATAAGACCCCACCACTTAAAAAAAAAAAAAGTCCGATAAATAGATCAGAATGATTTGTGTAGTTTCGTGCTCTGGATGCTCGCAAACTCGTATCTCAAAAATACATAACTTCAAATAGTCAATCCCTTAGTAAAATACAGATTGATTACTTAACATATTTAAAATAATGACATTTAAAAATATGTTTCGAAGGTTTAATTCAAATGCAAAAAATATCTGTTACAATAATAAAAAGATATTGCCCCGAGCATGGGATCAAACTCGGGTCCATCGTCTCAGTAATCTGCCACGCTAACCATTAGACTATGGAGGACTTCAATAACCAATGAACAATCACAGAACTTCGCTACTCATTAGGGAGCTTATTTCCATTGCTCGGTGACGTTAGTTCGAATTCAGCTCGGCAGGGGCGCGCACAGTGGGACATGTAGTGTACCGAGTGTCAAGTCAGCCCTCACCTACCTCAGCTCCAATGCACAACTACGTCACACGTGATCATACTTCGTTTACTGGTCAAACTAAACGGTATTTTTAGCTGAAAATTAGTAAACGGGGGTTTTCAAGTGCTCTGAATCCAAATCTGAGGTCAAAAGTGTGAAATTCCAACACCTGAAATTTCCCCATCATGTCTAATAATGAATTCTGTAACATGCGTAAATAATATAAATAACTAGAGCCGAGTATGATTTTTTTATGGTGCCAATATAAAGGTTAAAAAAAGAGCATAAAGATCTATACTAATCGTTATTTCTATATTAATCTGTTTTACTAAAAGGATTTATTTAGGATATTTTTAGATGTTTGGTATGCGATGTAAGCCTCCAACTTGAAAAAAGGCCACTTTGTTTTGCTGTGGATTATTTCTTCAGGTGTTCTGCGAGGCTTCACTCTCCTCCACCCTAGTAAATTTTTCACCACTTCCATAGGTGGCCATAAGGTTAACGAAATGAGGTTAAGTGTATTTACACTGAGATTTTGGTATTTCTTCATCCTAAATCACTGTGTGATTCATTGACTTATATTTGTTTTATTATTTAAGTACCAAATATTGATTTATCTATGAATGTTTAGTGGTCCTTAATGTTAAAGTGGGAAATAAATAAATAAATAAATTTGTATAAGTTACCTGTTAGGTTCTAGGACAACTTCTGCAGTCGTAGAGGTTTGCTAAAATCAGCCTCACAGCTCATCTTGTTGAAGCGTTGTAACAAAAGAGAAATTTCTCCTTAGTAAATAAGGGCACGAGTTCCAATTCCATCTTGTATCAAATATGTTTGGGCCATCACAGACCCCTGGCGGTTTTGGGAACTAAGTGCTCTTGGTTAGTTTCAAACTGTTGTTTTACCTGTTTATCTGGTGGATAGTGTTAGTCCACTGTTGGTTATATTTTGAACTCCACCCACCTCCTGGCCACCAAATTATACACATCATTCCGATCTATTTGTCCTCATACTAATTTGACAGCTACCATCATAACCTCCTTGCTAACTACCATCATAACCACTGATGCTTTTGGTTTTGTTTCCATCATTCTTTAGTTGAAATTGCCGGCGCTTCTGGCTAGGATTAGCTGGCGCTTTTGGGAAGAATTTGAACATTATTTACACTAGCGCTTTTGGGTGGCAGTCGAATCTTTGGACTCAACAGATCTCTCTCGGATATTCGAGACTCGCGATTTGAAGTTCATGAGTAGGGAAGTGTAGACTCTTTTCCTGTATAGACAGCCCAGCTCATATGATATTCGGTTAAAGTTATGTCAGTTTTTACTCATTTATAAACGTGACACCAGCTTTTGGTTGCCGTTTCATATTAATTTTGATTTAAGCTGTTTTCTTGTAAAGATCATAAGATAAATACATCTATATCTTCTTTGTCGCTCTATGCAGAAACTGAAGATAAATAATGTTACGTGTGGTTCTCCCAATTCAGAACAAACGAAGCAACCTTGTTCGGTAAGTGATAAACAAATTGATAAATTCGAAATGGTTGTGTTCCAGGTATTTATTTTATACCTCGTCGCTGGAAGACATTTGCAATAAAAGGGACATGATTCAGCTAGAAATTGAACAGATGGTTGACTTAGTGAAATCAAAAACAGCTGAGAAAGCTAAGGTTGCTCAGGGTAAGTGAATACATATACATGTTATTTCACGAAGTGGAAAAAGATTTACAGTTTGTTTTTCTCCTTACTAATACTGACAGGACAGAGCTCTAGAAAAATTGCTCTATAATTTTAATTCAACAGAAATAGTTGAAACATGAAAATTGAAAAAGGAGTGAAAACATAATGAGAGAAATAAAGGACAACGCTGCAAATTATCTCATTATCTCACTGGCACAATCCCTGGGAATCTCATCAAAGCCAAAAAAAAAAAAAAAAAAAAAAAAATATATATATATATATATATATATATATATATATATATATATATATATAGCTCTGATCACCAGTTACTAATACACAAAATGTTAATTCCCACATAAATTTCTCTAATTGATAAATTTATGTTGGGGGGCCTTGGAATACACAAAATGTTTGTTCCTACATAAATTTCTCTAATTGATAAAGATATGGAAGGGGGCCTTAAAATTACATTCATTAGGGTAGATTACATTCATTACATCCCTCAGTCATGGTGTGGGAAAAGTACAAAGCGAATCCAAATACAATTGCTCAAACATGGTTGGTATTTTCAAATGCTGTTGTACGAGGGCTTTTGCCGGGGAAAATGAATAAATGAACAGGTACGTATATTACTAGGCTGATAACATTAATTTTATTGGAGGCTATAATTAATTTTATCACAACTTCATTCGAGGCAAAATAAAATCGTGTTGCTTACCATATCCCAATCATGTCAGTTACAAAGATACCAATTCTTCCGTACACCTATTTGCATTCTGTTAAAATAAAAAAAAAAAATAAAAAAATACACCTTTATCACTGTTAAAATAAACAAATCAGATCTGCGAAATACTCAAGTTGTGTATTTGACTATACTGTTAGAGCATGGGTGACCAAAGTCATAACATTTTCTAATAACATGAATACCACAATAATACTGAGTACTTATAGTATATACATGGAACAAGATAAGGGAGAACATTACTTAGCCAATTGTTGCATCTAATATTTTATGAACTCGTGTGAAACAACATGTAGTTGTGAGGAGTATTGTTTCATCTAGTTAAATAAATAACATTTACAAAACATAAATAAGTAACATGAGTGATAAAAATCTCCATTATTGATAACTTTTTATAACTATAGCAAATATTGTTATGCTAAAATGCCTAAGAAAATGATTGAGTATGTACAAACCTATTCGGTTCTACTATTTGTTTGTTTCTCCCTTTCAATTTCGTTGAGCCTGTTAATTATGTTTTGGACGGGCAGTCCCTTGTCCATCCTGTGCTCGAGCGCAGCGCGAAGTTGTGACTCTTCCAGCCCGTCAATCCGGTCGTACAAAGGTACAACTAGTTGGTCGTCTATGTCGCTTTCCTCCCTCAAAACGCAGAAATAGAGCAGGAAAACTGCGACGCTTCCCGTTACCGCATAAGTCTGAAACCAGGCAGATTCATTGTCCTCCTCGGGTTCTCCACTCCTTGAAAATTGGGCTTTCCACGTCGCTGCTTTGCTTGATGAGAATTTCACGGGCCTGTCTAGATCTTTTGAGCACATTGTTCGACCTTTGACGGCACTGTAACATATTATTTAATATTGTGGTGGGTCATAAGAATAATGGAAAACACTTGGACAAATCTAGAAAATCCGGGATAAATTACTGTAGTTATACTACAATGGGGTACATAAGGCCTTCTGACAGATATACTACAGTTGGATGGGTTCATGATTTAATATAACTTCTCCCCAACATTGGTATTTTTAACTGGTAAACAGATTCAAGTCAAATTTACCAAAGCCACTAACGTAGTTAAAAAACCAAAACGCTAGTACAGTGAAACTAAATTGATTCCTACCAGTTAAACTGAAAGTATACATTAAGGGTGTTAGGGAGCCCAAACTCGTAAACGAGTTCCACTATCTGCTTTACAAGCAGATACCATGTTACATGGATATGTCTTTGATTGGGGATTTCAGAACGGTTGTCCTCGAGAGTTCTAAACAAATCCTTTAACTTTAAACAAATCCCTGGGCCGCATCCGGACTAATTCAAACAAAACAAAGGTTTGCTTATAGAAATGTGGAAAATAACTGTGGAGATAAGCCACTACAATGAGTTGTTGTTAACAGTCGACTGTTATCAAGATGATGAAAATGTTTCCTATGGAGTGGAGTAAATGATGCTATTGCTTTACGTTAAGAATATTGTAACCGGATTATTAAAATTGTTTATAGTCCAATCAACTTAGTTTAGGAATGTAGCCAGGTACGTAAGGAGGGGGAAATTGGTAGCTTGAGATGTGAACATTTATCACATAAATCAAGCGCTTTCCAACGAGTGGCGAACAATTTCTGTGCAATGAAAACTGCGGAAGTTCCATTCCCCTAGCAACGGCTGGGTTGTACATGAAAAAAACTGGAATTGTGACACAAATTTTACGTCACGGAAATTTTCGGTTCCATGTCAAAAAGTAAAACTTGTGACAATCAAACGATTTGAATACTTCTATTGCTGTGGTTAGTGAATAGTATTTTTATGATTTATTGTTCACATGGGTACCATTTTTTTTTTTTCAATTGCTATCGTTTTCCATAATTATTTTTATCAAGCCAAAGGTGTTAACCAATTTAATCTGCTCAAAAAGTGCTGACCATCCTTTCGTTTGGAAAGCTTGATTTTTTGGCGCAAGAACGGAATTTTTATCTCAATCCTAAGGAGAGTTATCGTCTGAAATGGTGCACACACATATATACATATGAAAAAGCGTTAAACTCTAGGATTCGTTTCAGAATGTCTCAAAAAGGATTTCAATGAAGAAATTTTTCGAAAATCAATCAGCCTCAGTTTCCATGAAAATTCGCTAATCATCAAGCCCACACAGCATTGCAAAAATTGAGTTCATCACACATTTTAATAATTTCTTTCCTTACTAAGGAATCAAAATTAGTTCCTAAAGCTCAAGAATAAATTAAACTATCTTTCGTTAAACCTTTAAGGTAAGTATGGGTACCTGGGCCCATGGGGTATTTGGGCCATACCCTCCCCAGTTGTCTCTAAATGGAAAGAGAAATTTTTGGCTGATGCGTTGACATCACTGGCCAGACGGAGCTTCCAGAACAACAGGTCATTTTTGATTTAGCCATCTTGTCTGTTTGTGAGGATGTCTCAAAGTTTTGCAACTTAGAGCTGCGAAACAACACTCCAACAACATCAGTTCTGCACAGCCTTGTAAATACATTTTTTGAATTATTGAAGATGTGAGTGTTTGAATTATCTAAGGAGACACTGTTGTTTGTGTGCAGATGAGTATTTTTGCTAAACCACTTGTTGCATGAATTTTGGAGGGGGGGTCCCGGATACCCAATGTTTTTGTCACGTTTGGGGGAACTGGGCCATACCCTTTGGGTAACTGGACCCACCCCAGGGCCCAGTTACCCAAAGGATGGTGTTCCAAGCACCAGTAACCTGAGCAAAACCCAGGAGACATCTAAGGAGTTGAAGATCAAGATTCCTGCTGGTACCTCTAGAAGGAACACTTTACTGGATGGTGAAACCGATTCAGATAGCAACTCTGATGAAAATTACAGTTTTACCAGATCCGACTCTGACACTAATGTTGTAGGGTCCATCACTGTCATTCCTGGAGATTTTGTTTCTGTTGAATATGACGGCAATACATATCCAGGACGACAGGTATTGGAGGTAGAAAATGATAGAGTTCGGGTGAAACACATGAAATGTGCTGGGCTAAAAAGCTGGAAGTGGCCAGAAGTTGAGGATATCTTGTGGTATAATGGCTACGAGATACTGAAGATAATAAAACCCCCGGTTCCTACAAATAAAAGAGGAATGTTTAGTGTCTCTGACGTAGGTACATGGTTTATTATTTGACTAATACATTCAAAAACCAAATGATGCTACTTGGTCAAGTACCTACCTATGTAGCTAGGTACCAACTATATTAAACTAGCTATGATTGGATTTTCTCCAAACAACGTGCCTACTTTTAGCACTAATTTTTTTAAACTACCAACTTATCAAATATTTACCTATTAACATGGTACATTATTTGTTCCTTCTTACTTAGGTACCTCATATGTACTTGTTCATTTGACAGGGTAATGTTGAGGGAATTTCGTTTCAACTCCTTTTCTTATAAACTAAGAACAGTTTTTTCTAGTTTTTGCATTCAGTCCTCCTTTTTATATGATTGTTTTTAGTCAACTTGAAACATATTGTGATTTTTCTAATGGCACATCCATTAAATATTATTAATTTTTTTCTTAAAAAATACATATTTCATGGTTTTTGGAATTTTTTCATTAATTTTGAAGATATTTGATTTACATACAAAGTTTAATGCACTTTATTTCATACTTTTTTTCTTCTGAATCCCTCATGGCTGTATGCCAGGATTGGTTACCTACATCTCTTGTTTCCCTGCTTTAATTTCAAGGAAAAAATTTTAAAAAATAAAAATAAAAAACCTTGATAGTTGATGAATGGGCCCAGATGCCTAAACAGTTTGAATTAAGATTCATAAGGAAAATGAAGGGGGATGGCCCAGATACCTCAAGAGCCTCGGGTAACTGGGCCCACTGAACTTAGAAAAAAAAAAATTTTTTATAAATAATATTTATCATATTAAAAAAAGTTTTGATGTAGAAACCCATTCTATATAAGCCCCATTAACAAACCAAAATGCTATTTTGAATTTTCATTAAAGTAAAAAAATTCTACGGGTAGATAAACATTAATTCTTTTTTGAATGTTGTAAATCCCGGTCCCAGTTACCCATACTTACCTTACTGCCACGAACCAAATGATTTGTGTTATTTTTACAGAAGTAGGTACGTGTTCGATAATCTACCCAAACTTACTTTTGTCCGATTGTCTTGAGCAAGCTGAAGCTCAGTAGTTTACGAATTCCTGTCATTGTTTCTTCCTCCGCTATTTATATTGACCTGAAAAGATTACGCGAAATGATGAAAAGCACCGCGAGAACTGTCATTTGATTTGCATGCCTAAATGGTATCATTGGAGTGTTATCACTTATCAACGGCGATAAGCGTGATAAGGGGAGTCCGGAAAACCTTATCTACAGCAGGGGGTGCCAACCGAGCGGTTCTTTTCGAATACCTGTTCCTGCTCCGAATAACGGTTGTTCATTCTTCTGCCCTTGCTCAATGTAACAGCTCTTGAGCTGTTGTCTGATAAATCCGCTACAGTTTCTTGTTACCGATCTTGTCACCTTCTTTCTTAGTTTTCTTACACAAATATATACATCCTTGTACGCAAAAATTTAGATAAGTACCTACCTAGCCATCCTAACGACATGAAACTTGACAAAGTTTTATTAACCTAATTCGTTCAGTAAAGGATGGGCCAGCTGAACGATTATATTTAGATCACAAAATATGTTTCAAATTTCGAAAAAAGATAGACTAGCTGAACAGTTAGATCACAAAATATGTTTCCCATTTCGACAATAAAATTAGCCTGACATTGAGGAATAGAATTCCTCAGGACCTTTAGGACAGGATTTAAGGCTTAATTAATATTAATAAAATTTAATTAATACTGGATTAATAAATAGATACTTGATTAATTAAGTATCACTCTTGCATTTTTTCTGCTTTTAATCTGTTCATTGTGAACAACACCCCTAAAACAGAACATTCTTCGTCCTTTCACTTCAGAAAAACACTTCGGTGGCTAGCTCCGGAGATTGTTTACAGTGTCACTGAGTACTTCCCCTGAAAGAAAACTGAAGAGCATTAAGAAAATACTTGTCACACGACGAGTGATGTGACGAGAATTTCCACTTGAACAGTTGGTTTGATTAGATATAAGTGAAGGCAGGTGGATTATGGAGACAACTGGCCAGACATTCTTCAGAACGTACAATTCAATAAAGGTAGGAAATAGTAACGAAATTAGCATATCATTTCATTTAATGGTACCTATATATATTAATTAAATAAACACGGGGTATACATAACTATGTAGGTATTCATTATTGGTTGACTACAATTGAGAAGTATATTTTTTCTCACCTTCGAGTTCTGAGAATGTTTGTCAGTGCATGTTGTAGCAACAATCTATCCATATCTATAAGCGTGAATTGTGTGACGCAAAAGTCATTCCTCAAAAGTGAAGTGGTAAGTGGATCTTAGAAAGAAGGAGCAAGAGATGTTCTTTCCTTTCTCATAACCTTCTATGAAGGCTGTGCACCACGATATACCTACCTACGCTAAACAAGGAAAGAAATGTTTTTCCCTCCTCACATTCCGGAAAGGTCGTGCGGTCTACTGTGAGTAAGAGAGAGTCTACCGTATTGAAAAAAGTGAGGAGCAGGAACGCAATTTGCGCATAATTTCATTTATAAACATAAAAGTTTAATTTTGAGGGCAGATGCTCCTGAAGAGGAACGGAGGGAAATAAAGGCACTCGTGATGGGAAAAATTTTGAAAAAATATCGTAAGCGCCAACAGTTTTTAAATGATAGGAGATAAGTAGTTCCTTTTTCTCCAGCAGAATTCGCCCTCGGAACGCAGACCATCTCTGGTCGACCTATAGTTCCCCGTATCTCGAGTAACGTTAGGTGGTTTTACGAATCTTGGACGAAAACTTAGTGTAGCTTTGGGCGTAACAAAGAATTGGCACAGACAGACAGACACGGAACCGAAATTGATCAGCAAGCTCATTAATGCTAAAGCATGTGGACATTTTGATTTTGAAGGGCATGCATTTTAACAACTTCTTGTACGAACACACAAAGCCTACCTACCTTCGCTAATGAGGAACCAAAAATATTCAGGAAAGTTGAGTCATAAATTCTGATATGTTCCCAATTTCTTCTGAGCGTTGAACCCTTTTCCATCGACACCAATTCCATCGACTTAGTGGAATTCCCTTCACTGTATAATAGCGGTGTGTTCTACTACCCTCCTCTATTTCATTAAGATGTGAAATGATGTGTACCTAATACGAATAAGATTCCATTAGTTGGAAGTGGATGGCTGGGGCTAAAACCCTCTGAATCGCACTATATCTTACCACACGTTAAGATCTTACTCCCCCCCCTCTGGATCTTACGCTAGATCTTACTTGGCTGACGTCGCTTGGCTGGTAGACTTGATAAAATGCTACATTCTGTCTATGAGCTAGCCGCAAACCTTAATAACTGAAACCAGACTCGGTGTCTAAGTATGTAGGTATGTACTCGCACTTCAAATTCGAAAGATTCATTTCTTTATTTTCGATTTAGGGAAATTTGGAGTGATTACTCGCATTTTGGGAACTGTGGAGACTGAGGAGAAACAAACTCAGAAAATAAATCAGCTTGACTCAAAGATCAAAGAAACCGAGGAGAGGATACAGATAGCCCAAGCATCCATAGAGTAAGTGCTTTTTGTTTTACATTTTCTCCCCCTGATAATTAGAGAAACCATTCCAATGATTGTTACTATTAATTAGTCAAGCGTTGGAGTTAAAATCAATCATCACATCAAAAGTCTTTAGGTAATTAATGGCGATTGCTAGAGTTTTTTTGTCGGTTCCAATCTGTTATGACAAATAATTGTTTGTTTTGTACTATTCTGTATTGTTTTATTTTAATTTGTTCTATTGAATTCATAGGGAATACAAAGAACAGGCTATGATGGATATAAACGCTTTTCAAAAGACGAAAATTTCAGACTTGAGAGACACTTTGGAATCTTACATCAAGTTCCAGATTAAAATGGCTAAAAAGGTTCGTACCTACCATGTTAAACGTTCAGTGATAAAGGGTGACACAAAAACTAATTTCTCCATATCCGTGGCAATAATTTAGGCTTTAGTGTAATGATGTCTATAAATAAAAAGCTGCAAATTATTATAGGCACTAAGGTTTATTGTTTCTGTATTGCGTTTCTGCACAAACCCTTCTGAACAAACCAAATAAGATCACGACGAGTTCAGCCTACTGCATATTATATTACAAGTCGCTTTGCAATTCACTGTTGTGATGACAATTTTTTCCAATTAGCGCATTAATCCTACTAGATGTGAACTGTTGTTAGACATAAGCTCCAGGAGGCTTTATTCAATTCATTGGATTAATTTCTATCCAAATCAAATGAAAAAGTTCCAGTCATGCGACATGTATGAGTAATTATCGTATTATATTTATGTTAAGGAGCCTCTTAGGTCGGTGTAAAAACCGAAGTTTTTAGATACAAACAACAAACTATCCAACAGATTTTATTCTCTCTGGTCTCATTTTATTTAGCTTTTTGTCCCACACAAACGTATCCGCATATAAACAAATAATCCTATTCCCCTACGTAGTTTTTTTGTTGTAAAACTTACTTTTTGAAAATCCCATTCAATTAACAAGGAAAATTTTGGGATTAATTTATCGTGAAAACATCAGACTTGATTCAAGTCACTTTGGTACTCTGACTTGAAAAAAAAAAAAAGTTTCAAAAAAGCAAAAATATTAGTATATCATTTGTTCAGTAGATTATGTAGTTTAATTTAAAATGTATACCTCAAAAATCATAATTTTTGATAAATTCGACCTACGAGCTTCTTTAAATTGTTTTGAAATTTGAGCACTTTGTGCTCACAGATAATTGTGATAATTGTGATTCTCAATTCTTGCAAATGTTACATCTCAGGGGATATTTCCTGGGCTATTAGCTTACTGGATATCCTCTTGGTGTAGCAGGTTAATCGCCTCTCCCCTTTGAAGGAGTAACGACTCTCTTTCCATCACCTCTCGTTGTCACATAATACACACAAATATTTCTGCTACTGAAACATATATGATTGTTTTGCAGTTTTATTGATTTTTTTAACGGGAGGCGTGGGGGTAATACCAATATAACGTAAAAAAGGGGGTACTTCAAGAACTTGCCCTGCCCTCATTTTTCGTTCAATTGAGCTGATTTATTTTTTAAATTCACTCTTCATGTTGTCATCTTTCGATTGATTAGAGGATTTTCTTGTATACGATACTACATGATGGTTTGCATGAGTTCGCAAAATTGGAGGTTTTATCATGTCGTTCCTTCATCCACCAGCGCATGCCCCCAGGAAATTTCCAGTATTTTTTTCAGTCATTCAATTCCCACACTTCTACCGGTAATTTAGAATAAAAATTCGATCCGATACGACAAATAGGCTGGTCAAAAAATGTTCCCGAAGAGCGGAAAACGTCGTTTCGAGAAAAACGCGATTGAAAAAAAGTCGGCTCTCGCGAACGCGCCGCGGCTCCGGCAGAAGCACTTGCTCGTTTCGTTTGGTGGAAACTTCTACTTCTCTCTCAAGAAACTATTGAAACACTGTCTGACACTAACGCAGGCTAGGACAAATAAAAATGATCAACACAAGTAGAAGAAGAATAAGATAACCTCATCTTATGTTAGCTTTATTTTGATAAAGCTGACTGTAAGCTGTATGCGAGACTGTACTTCAGTGGGTTATTACAATACGCTTTCATGTTTGTAAAATTTTGAAAATATATTCATTTTGTTCAGAAAATGATGTAGTTTTAGAAAATGTATTCACCCCAAAATCGAATTTCTTGGCCCCCCCACCCCCTCGCCTCCCGTTAAAGCACATATTGAAGAAATTCAAGTACATTTTTAGAATGATTTTGTGCAAAATTTTTTGAATGTTCTTATTCGTAGTTCATACTTGAACCTTTTCTGAGTTGATAACTTTTTTTAAAAGCAATTTTTATATAAAAAACCATAAACCAACAGCAAAATTGGGGGGAGGGGGGTTAATTTTTTTTTCATTTTCGATTGCAAAGGTTTGTTATTGAAAATGATAAACCGAAATATATAGTTTTTAATCGCTAGCATAAACTCCAAGCAAAGTTTCACACTGGCCTCTCGTATAAAAATTTCTTTGGAAGCATATTAATTGGACCATTGAGATTTACAACTGACCACAACAATAACCTCACGAAGGAACTTCTAAAATTGGTGTTACGGTATCTTATGATAATCGTTTTGAAGAGGGTGCCAGCCAATATACACCGTTTGTTCGAATTCGAGATAATTTTTCAAGGAACCATGCTTTTTGTTGGGAGAAATTCGAATTAGAGAGTTAATATTAGCAATATTTATAAAATATCTTGTAATCGTTTAAAAGAGTACCGAATTCTGATTTGTGATGGCACTTTTTAATGGAATATTCAATAACTGAACAATTTCGTTAACTTTTCAGAACTTGCAAACGTGGACCAACATCAAGGAAAGCATCCACAACATCTCTTCTTGAGATATGTATTTCAGCTTAACCCGTCCAGCTGTGATATCCCGTTGCTTGTGAAATATCTTTCTGAAGCTGTCCATGTATTTTTCAACATAGCTACCCTGTGATTTTCAAAATATTTGCTCCTGGTGCGTTTTATTAATATAGCTCATCTCCATATAATTTCATCTCAATTCAGCGGGAAAAAAATATGGTTGATGGCAAAATGAACTACAGGCAGGTTGTGGATGACTGGTAATGTTTTGATGACAAGCTTACGATAAATGGTTAACAATTTTGAAGAGATTTGTGAAAATATCGAAATTATTTTTGTGAGGAACTTCTAAGTGTTTCTATTCACTCAATATTTTGTTGAATCAATCGTTGGTTGTGTGAATTTTGAAAAAGTTCTCGTGTTACAACTTTCTTGAAACGTGCGCATTAGGCTCTACATTGCATTCCCGCGCACATCAATGTCGTCAAAAACGCGACTGGCGCTTACTTGATTAGTCTTAATTGCAATCCTATTTTTAAGTTTTTATGATAAACGTACAGCTGTGGGCAGTTCATAACTGGGTTGTTTTATGTTGCTAATTGCGTTCACATTTGTTCGCCTTTTTCCGTGTGGGCAACTAATGGTTTTGATGTAGGTTCTACGTTTAAACTCGAATTTAATTCGTACATTTTGTTAGTTAGTACCTGTACTAACCAACAAAACGAACGAGTTAACTTTAATAAAAATGGAAAATCCCAAATTCCTGAATTTTTTAATACTTTTCCGCTGGTCATTGTACTAAATAAAAGGTTCAGTTTGGTTGGTTAGTGTGTACACACAACTTGTCTCCTCGGTGGTATAACATTTTACCTACCTAAGTATTAAAATGTCATGAAAGTCCTGAAAGTTGTGCCAAAAGGTATACGAATAAAATGAACCTATTTATGTAAGGATTTTATTTGTAAAACTTAGTGCGCATATGTATGAATAGTACCCACATAAGTATTAAAGCAAGACAATTTCGCAATTAGATAATAAACTACTTTTATGTAGTACTTACTTGGATTTTTCATCCCTTTAGGAAGTCTTTTGAATCCTTTGTTTATTAATAATTTGAAATTAGCTCATTTATTACTGTGTTGATAACCGGTCCCGAATACACTGAGTTACCAGTGATGTTTAAATCAAAATAATTTCATTTCGATCCTGGATCACTTCGCGGAGGTCCACGGAAAACTCTGTTACTCGGTTGTTAATTTTTTCTTGTTATCAAGTACCTGTAATCAAGATTGTTGACAGATCCTACTTTTACATAGGTAGTGATTTAATAAGCTATAAAAGTCGCATGTTTTACCTATACCGTCTTAATTTATTGTTGTAATATGTTGTATTGAAGTGCCTTCATGTTTCATAAGCAAAACTTAGGGTGAATACGTTAGTTTGTAAAAAATAAATACATAATATTATTGAATTTGAACTACTTAAGTTTTCAGGGAGAGTGGAGCGCTTTTAATTATTTGTGATTGCACATAGTTTCTGGTTTTCATCAATAAGTTACATAAAAAATGGCATTCCCCCCCCCCCCCCCCCCCCCCCCCCCCCCCCCCGAGCAAGTCGCTTCTGTGAATATTTTTATTAAATTACATTTTGATTGGATTCTTTTCCACATCCATCGTAAGGAACTTGGTCTGTTCTATTGAATTATAGTTAGTATATAAGGGGTTGTATTGAATTCAAATAATACATAATAAATAAAAGTAACTAGGTAATAAATTGATTAAATATTACGTATCTTCTCAGAATGTGAGTTGGTTCATTTGAACTCCATTAATAGGGAAAATTGGAGCACTTTCCATCACTATTGAACGCTGAGAATAGAGTTCCTTGACCGAGGTCACTTATTTTCCGGATTAGTGTAAATCCCCTAATTCCGGCGGGACGCCTATTTCCGGCCATTTTCATATTTGTACGCGAAATCGTGAATAGCCGTTTTCTGTTGCGTGTAGACTAGCAGTTCAAACGCAGAATTAAATCAACAGGTTTTCTACCAATCAGGATACGTTGTTGTTCAAAATTACTTTTGAAAACTAAGAGCCAATTTTAGTCAGTTTATATTAGCGAAAAAACCGCGTGTTTTAGAAAACACCGATAAACCTCCTCTGCATATGAGATCCAATCATATCTGAGTAAGTGGAAGTTAATTACTTTCAATCATCATCTATCCATATACAACATATCCAAAAACCAAGTTTCCAAAGCATTCAGGTAATGAATAGCACACTATAATGTACTTTTTCTCAAATATTGCTGGTAATTTCGGCCATGGGTCTGGTGGTAGTGCATCACCTATACTTCAATGCAAGTTGAATTTTAATGTTGGGAATTTTGTATTTATAGAATTTAAAATGGAAAATAATGCAATCTGTCATTATGCTGGACAGATCTTGAGCTCCACGGCACCATCGGTGAAGATAAAGTTCCTCCGAAAGGAGGAGGACAAAAAAGAAACTTCCCTACTTTCTTTTTCCAGTTTTTGACGACATACATAATGTCTAAAAATAAAAAGTCAATAAGAACTTGGTACCATTGCTAAAAAATTTAAGAGGCCGATTGACTTTAGTACTTACCTCTAATTTACCGAAATTTATAAATATTCGTTCATTTGATATTAATGGGTTAGAAAAACCAAGTTTCTTGATGAGTTTATTTTTATTCACAAGTTTTAAATGCAGAAGTTCCCCTTTATTCATACATACGTTATTTAATTATATATGTTTGTTTTTTAAAAATATTATTTTGTTTTTTATTTTAATCGATTACTTTCATTTTTTAAATTTGATTTAAATGGATTTGAAAATCCAAGTTTTGCTTGAGGTGTTATAAGCAGTTCATTACATGCATACCTACAATTTAATTGCGTTTTTCATCGGTACTAAAACGAAATTAAAATTTACGCGGAAACCTTTTTAACAAAAATTTCAAGTGGTCGGAGAGTTAGGTTTCTGATCAGTAAAATGCAATATTGTAGTGTTTTAAGAAGGTGGCCGGAATTAGGGCATTTTGCCTCTGATTCCGGCCACATTTTGAACAAAAAAATGTAATTACCTAATTGTGATATCGTAGCACTCAAAACGGCATTAGAAAGAGGAAGAGTGAGAAAGATTAAATCAATTTTTCCAGATTTTTAACTCTGAAACAACATATTGAAAATGAGGAAAAACCGCTAAAAATGGCCGGAATTAGGGGATTTACGTACTGAGATTAGATACTAATAATAATATTTATGTATGTTTATTTAAAATTATTTGACCACTAATGATGTTTGTGTAATGTAACGTTACTGGGAGGTTTTACTTGCAGCGCACCAGACCTGTAATCACTCAGGGGTTGTTTCAATGATGTGCTTAAGTTAGCAGGGTAGAAAATATGCCGGTCTTTTGTTGATAAAAATAGTCCTATTCCCACATATTGTCATTCTTGGTGATCTAGAGAATAAACAAATACAGTGTATCCTAAAACTCATGAAATATCTGAGAAAATGATGACAGGCTGCTGCGCCAAGTTTGATGGAGTTTCCATTTATTGTTGGAAAACTAAGGTTAAGTTTTCGATGCTCAAACCATCTGAGTAAAAAATTGAGTCTTCTAATCAGTTAAGTAGTAAAAAATGGTACTCTAGTATCAGGCTTTCAGACTTGACTGTAAAACTAACCTTTCTCACTACTTTGCTCACGTCTCTTTTAGAATCTGTGTATTGTTCTAATTTGTATGATTAATCTGATGATTCTGTATATCGTCATGTTTTCAAATGTGATTTCCTGTGCTGATGCATGGAATACATTACCTTTGGTATTATATCTAATTAATTGCCAAGAACATGAGTGGTGGTACTGTTGTAATGTTTTCAACCTGCTATTCAACGTGATACATGAAATTCGAAATCTGAGCATAGCCCAAAGGTCTCAATGATCGTCTGTTGATGCCGTCTTACCCTATTGATGACAGATTCAACCCTGGTGTTTGAATCTTATTCATTCGTCCCGAATGCTAATGTGAAAAACCTGGGAAATTCCCGTTTTCTCACTCCTCCTAGGTAATGAAATTCCTTAACTAATGGGCAAGATTTCACTTCTAAAGATACCTACAATAACAACAACTTATACGTCGTGTGTCAGATTTGAAGACGGACTTTTTACTGGAGGTATGTGTGTTTGACAAATTTTGTTTGCGACGCCCAGGCCACAATTCCCGTGGTTCTCAGTATATGAGTAGATTCTATATCAGATTAAAATAATAAATTTTATAACGTGTAGGTACTTTTATGCCTTAATTACTATGCATAATGCAGATCTTAATATAAAGTTCCAACAATCAACCCACATAAGCCTTAGAAATGCATATTTCATGCTAATAAAATACAACACATAGGGCACACAAAAGTCACACAACACAAGCTACATATACACGTATATACTTACAAGGTTTACTACATATAAGGGTTATAATTTGTACAATTTATATACTACGACGAACGCAATGCCTGGAGAGCGAGATAATTTTTTATTTGTTTTACTCCGTAAGCCTTAAAAAAATTTCATTTTTCCTCCAGTGAACATGGGCTGACACTTTTTGAGATCTACTCATATTTTAGCGAATTTTCGTAAAAAATGAAGCTATTGCAACGGCTCGAAAATTATTTAAATGAAAATTTTGAAATATTTCTTCATTGAAATCCGTTTTGAAGCATTCTGAAAAGATTCCTGATTCCTGAAGTTTGAACTTTTTCATATGTGTGTATATATATAATTAATGTGTCATTCCAGACAATAACTCTCCTTAGGATTGAGATAAAAATCCCGTTCTTTGCGCCGAAAAATCAAGCTTTCCAAACGAAAGGATGAGTTCATTGGCCAACAATTTTTGAGCACATTAAATTGGTCAAATTTCGAAAATGTACTAAAAAAATCACTAGCAATGGCTAAAAACGGCCAAAAATCGTTAATTTTAACATTTTTAGCAGAGTTTTCGTCAAAACAAAATTATCAACGATTAACTAGGACATTAAAAAAATGTTTGCACAAAATTATACCGAAAAACGTACTTAAATTTCATTAATATTTTTGCTAAAAAATCTGTAAAAACCTAAAAATTCAAACTGAATTTCATTTAGAACGAGTTTTTTTGCCATAAAAGTGGTTTTGTTTTTACCGATTTCTACTGAAATTGTTCAAATTTCATTACATTTCAACATGTTATAATACGATATAATTTAAGAAAATTCGTTCATACGATCATGCTGCATGACTGGAACTTTTTTGTATAGCGATAACTGAATCTGGCTGGGAAGAAATTGAAAATTAGTGCGAGAAATCGTGCAGCTTCAATGCATTTCTCATGAGAAGGTCGGGTAAGCTAAGCCTACTAGCATGAGTAATCGCCTCCCGGTCGAATGAGGCCTTATTTCGTAGGAGCTGAATCGAACCGGCTCACAGAGGTAGACAAGCATTGATTCTGAGCAGTTGGTGTCGAATTACCCTTTTACTTAAATCACCCATTATTGGAACCTGTTGTTCCAAAGTAGCAGTTTATAAGTTGACCCTGTTGGTCGAAATTTTCAGCAGTACCGCCTTCATCGTTCTTTTCACTCAAAGTCATTATATCTCCTTAGAGACGTTAGATTACTGCCAATAAAATAACGGAAGTTGGTGAAAAAACTTTCTATTTCCACGAAAAATAAAGAGTTACAATGTTAAATCGATTTCGACGGTTAGGCCATCATCAATAACAAACAATAACTAAGTTATTGTTAAGTAATAAGTTATTGTTTGTTACTGATGATGGATCGATTTCGACGGTTAGGCCATCATCAGTAACAAACAACACAAGTTATTGTTAAGTAATGAGTTATTGTTTGTTATTGATGATGGCCTAACCGTCGAAATCGATATAACATTGCAACTCTTTATTTTCATGGAAATAGACAACGTTTTTTCACTAACTTCCGTTTTGAAATGGGTTTCCACAACTTCGTCGCGAGTGATTTAGTTCGTACTGCCAATAACCTCTGGGCCTTAGGACGAGAGATGCTAAGTAGGGGGCGAGTGCCGAAAAAGTCAACTGCGCTCCTAAAAAGTTATTTGTTCTACTAGCGTCTCACCTGGAATGTATTAATATTCAAATCCTACTTTCGTCCCTGTTCTGTTCCTGTAATTTTTACGGTAGGTATCTAATTATTTTTGTTATATAGGTAGGTTTTTGGGCTATGAATAAACCTGCCGTTTTCCTTCTAAAGGTGGTCGTCCATTAGGTCGGCAGAGCGGCGCGGCGCGGCGCGGCGCTAAAATCTTGAGGTTCGTCCACTATGGGGCGGATTTCATTTTTCGACCCGCCGTTTTGCCAGTCCCGCGTCAACCGTCGCACAGTGGGACCAAATGGCCAAAAATGGGAAAAAAATCATTATCTTTGAAATGAATGAGTGTTTTGACTTGGGAATGGTTTCATTCGATTCAGAATACAAAAATACATTCGAAAATTATGTTTTCTGAAATTTAAAATTATCATTTTAGCACTAAATCTTGTGACTTTTGAAAAAATTAAAGTTAATAAAAGTGGGAAAGGGTGTGAAAAATTTACTGATCATTTACCAACTTTTCGTAGAAAAACTTGTCTTTTTCGTTTCAGACAGAAGTCGAGGAATACGGTGATAATGGTTGTTTGAATTAAGGTTTCTTTATAAATATGTATGTAGGTATATTATACAGGTAGGTTTTAGCTTCGGCAAAGTGTGTTGCTGATTATTGAGATTCGGTCAGGTGATTGAGTAAATTTTGTTCCCGAGCTTTCGACGGTTTATTCCATCATCTTCAGGAGGTCTACGGACAGACTTTACAGTATTGAATACAGTACCTTTACAAAATAATTAAATTAGTGATAAGTGATAAAACTTTTGCAAAATTAATAATTCCTTTGCTTCCTCACTTAATGGAAGAATCTTTGGAAGTAAAAGTCAAATTGGCTAGACCTTGAAAAGGTCTAGCCGCATTGTTTACCGTTCTTGCATCTTGAAAAAATATTCTCATAGTTGAATTTCCGATTTGAGTATAGTTGATTGTCGTAATTTCGTGACAGATTTTCGTAACACAAGTTCGTGATGTTCAGGCGAAATGGTAGCTTCGTCGTCAATTCCAAAGAAGGAGCGAAAAAGTGCTAATCATGCATCATGATCATTCGAGCTAATTTTCGTAAATTATTGTATTGTATAATGTTAAATGCTTTTAAAATTTGAGCTTTTTGAGTGTAAAGAAATTGTTGGCTATTATTCTAATTAATCTTTATGGCAGAAAACGATTCAAAATTATAATCTGTTATTCAAAAAGAGATTTTGGATTTTTTCTTCTTCAGTTTTTATAGATTTTTTTTAAAGCAAATTTATATAACATTTAATTAAATCTTTCAGCATAATTTTGAACGTAAAATTTTCAATGTTCTATTTTATAGTTAATAAACTTTATTTGAGCAATATTCCACCAAGAAATATAAATTCAATCATTTTCAGCCGTATTTAGCCATTTTTAGTGATTTTTTCAACACATTTTTTGAAATTTGACCAATCTAATGTGTGACGGCAAAGACGGTCTCGCTATGTCTTCGATCACATTTCAATCCACTACACCTGAATACGGTGGAATACGGCGATGAAATTTGTACAGCTTCTTGATAATGGTCAGAACTTCAAGAAAAAAAATGAGCCAAACCAAAGGAAGGCGAAGCTCGTTTTTTCTATGCCTCCCAAGCTGTATTTCGCAATAAAACCCAAATCTGGAGCTAATGTTCAAGCCATAATGTTTTGAAAAAATAATCAGTATTTCTTAGCGATACTACATGAATATATTGCCAACATTATACTATTTGGGATTTTTTTCAATCACAGAACGTGGTAGGCAATTTTCAAATTATACTCTCAAAAAGCTTAAAATCTCGAAATATCATGTTTCAGCCTACATTTGGTAGTGAAAACAATTTTTAGCCACCGAAGGTCTTTCACTCCTTTATTCTATAGGTAACTTAACTTTGAGAAAACCACATTACATCCCTTTTTGAGTCACTTTGCAAAAATGGATTTTTTTCCACCTTGGCCCCACTGTGCGTCGTGCAGTGAGGTACCCTTTATTGAAAAATTGGAGGAATATTTTCTTCGGACGACGAAGAAATGTTCGCTTTTGCTGCAGCTCTGGAAGCTGAAGAGGAGGAGGAAATTACTGAAAGCAGGAAGAGGCAATGGATCCATCCGATCAACGCAAAAAGATTGGACTTGGGGGACACAACCACCTTTTCCATGATTTATTAAGAGAAGAAAAGAAATTCGTCCAATATTTCAGGATGTCTCAGCAAAAGTTTTTTGAGCTTCATAAATGATCAAGCCACTGATAGTGAAGCTAGACACTAAATTTCGACTGACAGACACTCGATTTCGTGTCTGAGGTAAGATCCAGAAAATATACACGATTAAATAGAGATAGTACCTACTTATTTCTTTTTATTAGAAATAATAAGACATTCCTTTTTTAAAAAATATAATAGGCTTTTCCTGGCATCTAATAGCAAAAAACGACAGTTCTTGGTTACAAAAATTAGGAAGTCTAGAACGCACATAATACCTAATCTTATAATTTTAGCCTGCTATTCAAATGGCTGTTCAAATTATTGCAATTTTAATTTTAAAAAAGGGAAACTGATTTGGCTTCTTGTTTAGCAGGTTATTCATAAGAATGGCTTGTTCATTATATGATAAGAAACAATGAGAAATTCAGTTAAAAATGGCCGAGGTCGCACGAGCGCTTACGAAAATTGGCGAGGTCGGAAATTTTCCGCTTCGCCCTTCGTCCACTAGGTCGGTGGGGCGGCGCCGCGCCGCGCCGCGCTGCGCCGCGCCGCGTTCCAGAAGTTTGGAGAGCGGTCGAGAGCGGAAATTTTTCGACTCACCCGCGCCGCGCCGCGCTGCCGACCTAGTGGACGGACTGCCATTCATTTACATTATATTTCTAGAGAAAGATTTTGGCGTCGCGCCGCGCCGCGCCGCGCCGCTCTGCCGACCTAATGGACGACCACCTTAACAAAACCTGACTGTACCTACTTTGTGACTCATAAGAGACAGTTGTAACTGTGATAAGATAGAACGCCAACAGCGGTTACCTTGTTACGAAGTCCAATACTAGTAAACCATTATTTGGCTCGGTTGTTATTGGAAAATCATTATAAATTCAACGTAAATAGGGGAAGTTGTTGATTGGTTATCCCGTTTCAAGTATGTGATGCAAATTTTCGCAAGACCCCAGCCCAAAAACATATACGTACCTACTCACATGTTAAAAACCGGCGGCAAGCGAAAAGCTTGCAGTTAAAGCATTCACGAAAGACTGACCACTGATGTATCCACACAGCAACAGGGAACAACTTAACAAGCTTTCTAGTAAGTTCTTGAGATGTTTCTTCCAGATTGAAGTAACGTAATTGAAAACATGTTGTGTCCCTTAGAAAACTTTGCAAAACTCGTGTCAATCATTAGTATACCTATGTAAGCTTCCCCTCAATTAATTGAGGGGGGTCGATCGTTGGTAGGGTGTTGCTAAGCGGTGGGCCGGATTATTGGAGAAGTGAAGCTTCTCTACGATCGACAGTACTTACAAATACACTCAGGAGTCTTTGGATCAACTTCACTTCAAGCAGGTTCCTTTGGTACCTTCTTGAAGTAACTGATCCTAGTTTATTAGAAACGGATGATATGACTTGGACTAAAGAAAATGTTTGATTGTTAAATAATGCTAAGTATTGACCATGAGAAAAACCTAGATGAATTTTACCAGTGTAGGGAATCACGGGATATGACTAAAATACACAGACATAGAACACAAGGTTTATTAAAAGACTTTAACTCCAAATTCGAGTTCAGGATATTATTGATGAATAATACGAAAGTAAGTAATTGTACAGCAGTGAACTTTAACGTGATGAAAATGGGAAGCTTTTGTAAGTTACAGGGTACTTAATTTCAATAGAAGATTTGTAATGAATGACTGTTTGCTGTTAACAAAAATTGGTAGCCTTAAGTTTAAGTAAGAATTAACGTTACTAGCAGATTTCTAACGAGATGGAATTTCAGTCTTATAGCAAGGAACATTTAGAAGACACAGAGCAATCGATAATTGTTACCAGTTCGTAGAATTCCAATTGCTTGAGATCACAGATGGGGGAGGGAACACTTCTTAGTCTCTGTCTCTTATTAGGGGAACACTCGTTCTTCTGCTTTCGCGGAATTGGTGGAGGAGTGGAGGTAACAGTGATTGTTCACGAATCAGGGGGAGGGAACATTTGTCAGTCTCTGTCTTTTTGTAGGGGAAACACCCGCTCTTCTGCTTTCGCGGAATTGGTAGAGGGGCGGCGGGAACAATGGTTGTTTGCGAGAGAACACAGGGAACACGGTTCACAGATAACAGTTTACAGAGAACACGGTGGGTGGCGTAAACACTGGGCCAGGCAACACACGACTTTGAGTACAAGCTCGACTGGACTTCTGGACTCGGATTCGGACGACCTGGGGGGGGTGGCTTCGTGATTAAATAGCTTCACCCCCCACCTCACCGGGGCGCTCGGCCAACTCCGGTCGGTCTCGGGGAGGGGTGGAAGGCTCTGTGGCTTCGGGCGGAAATGCCCGAGGATGATCGGCCTCCCCCGCCCGCTCAGGGGGTGGCGATCTCGCAACTCTTTTGCGTTTTTGACCCCACGACGTCGCCTGAGGTGACTTCTCACATCCCTCCTCCCTCCGGAAGCCGTCGTCCTCGACGGCGCAACTGACCATCATGGTCGGTAAATGGATTGATCGTCTGGGGTGTCTCGTGTTGGTGCCGACTCGGTGGTGATACAATTGGCGGGGTGGCAATGTGATTCATGGGTGGTGTCTTGGGGGTGCTGGCCATCAGCTCCAAGGTCGTATCCCTGTTCCGGGTCTCTGGTGTCGCTTTTACTAAGTAGGTTTCTGAGGCTGCAGTTGTTGACGAAGAGTCTGACTCAGAGTCTTCAGACTTGGTGGAGGATGAGCACTGGGATTCGGCTACACTTTAACACAGTACACTCACTGTTTTTGCACCACCTACGTTCCTTGCTTTACACAAACCATAACTAGACCTTACAACAAGAATTTTACAATTATAAAGTTACATACATGGATATATACCTATACAGATACATACATTTGTGAAATTAAAATGTCCTTATACCACTAACATTTTTTGCTATACACAAAACACAACTAGATCTTACAACAAGAATTTTACAATTATAAAGTTACATACATTTGTAAAATAAAAATGGCCTTATACCTCCTACATTTCTTACTATACACTAACACACTAGATCTTAAAACAAGAATCTGATACTGACAAAGTTACATACACATTTTTTTTTTTTTTTTTTTTTTTTTTTAAGAAGCTATTGGTTACTGGTCATTAAGTTTTCCCAAATGGAGGTCTCTATAATTTTTTGGGGCGTTGCTGCCGTAATTGATAGGGGCAGGGGGAAGCTTTACCTATTTCTGATTTCACTCCACCAGATCCTAACCCCCCTTTGTGCTGCTCGTCTCTATTCATTCTAACTTCCGGGCTAGGGGTTGGGTCCATTGGGGAACAGGGTCCTAATTCATCTACCTGACAATCAGCATCCAGTTCATCCTCCTCTTCTTCATCGACGTCCCACTCTTCACCCACTGGCGTTGGGCGAGACACTGGTGACTTATTGTCTCTCAACATTTCGGGTTGTCTAAGGTCCTTAACAAACGAATCATCAGGGACATTTCCTGTGAAAGCTGGCTTTAAGCGATTCAGGTGAACAACCCGACGTCTTTGTTTCTGAATGTCAGTTATCTTGTTTGTCACATAAGATATTTTCTTTTCTACAATCCAGGGCCCCGACCACGGGCTCCAGAATTTTCGACATACCCTTTTTGGAGTCTGGAATTGTCTCTTTGGGATCTCTGTCTGAAGGGCAGCCACATCGTCTGGTAAGGTGTCGGTATTGATATCTATATTGTTCCACTCTTCTCCTGAGTTGAAAATGGTGGGGCCCCATCGTTCGGTGGGGGTAAGTTCACGTTCCCACTGGTCAGAGTGATCAGTGGAGTCCTCTTCCTTATCGGTCGTTGCAACACCCACTTCTGCATTGGTGGGTTGTGGGGGTTGATTGTGATCACCACATTCCAAGATTCCGTTGACTTGATCGCTTCTGGTTGTTTGGTGACATGATTCAATATGCATTTGGGGTTGAGGGTCCCTTTCCTGGTTTGGTTTTACTTCCGAGTGTCGAAGGGGTTTTTGGGGGGTTGAGTCCTGTATACCACAAACAACTGTGGCTTCGTGTCGATCGACTCGGATTGTCATGGGCACTCTTCGTAGAATGTCTAATCCGAGGAGGTCCAATCCTGCCCCCTCCCTCGCAAAGATCAGGAAGACGTGTTCAAACCTTTTTCCTTGAAGGTTCACCTGGAGGGTCTGTTCCCCTCTAAAGCGCAGTGGATATCCATCTGCTCCCCAAGCGGTCACTCTGGTGGGTCTGATCGGGACCCCTTGTACAGGTGTCGCCAGGACAGAAATGGCAGCTCCCGTATCAATAATCAATTGTCGGTTC
The DNA here is from genome assembly GCA_030762985.1 of Adelphocoris suturalis. Taxonomy (NCBI): domain Eukaryota; kingdom Metazoa; phylum Arthropoda; class Insecta; order Hemiptera; family Miridae; genus Adelphocoris; species Adelphocoris suturalis. Next base: position 45,076,826 of record CM061041.1, read on the forward strand.
TCTCCACTGAGAGTGACTGGAATGTGTAAGGAGCGATACATTGAACGTCCTACCAGGGGGATGTGGGGGATGTTTTGACCCATTGTTGGTGGAACATCGGACTTTTGCATGGGGACATCCCGGTTTTCCATTATTTTTGGATGATATATGGGGCGTGATACTGGTAGCAGACTCTTCTTTTTGTGGCAGTCAGCCTCCAGGTGTTCCCGAACGCCGCAGTAATCACAGAAAATTGCTTTTTGCGGGTTGTGAGGACAATCATTAGGAAAATGCGATGGGCTAGCACAGAATAGGCAAGGGTAACGGGGTGCTGGACGGCGGGGACCATGACTTTTCGATTGGCCATTTGATTCTCTCTGCGGGCATCGAGCTGCAAAATGCTGTGGGCTTCCACACTGGTAACATCGTTTGTCTTCCGATGCCACAGCCGCAACATCCCATTTTGCATCAGTATCATCATCTGAGTTCAAGGTCTCTTCTAATTCTTCAGCTTTCTTTAGGGCATCTTCAATGGTAGCCGGTTCATTATTGATCAGGTGGGAACTTAGCTCTCGATTTATACCTTTGATGAAAGCTTTTAGGGTTTTCCTCCTGACCCAATCATGTTTGAGGGTGGTAGTTAACTCGGCCCCTTCCTCCTTCACCGCTATCTGTGCCAGTCTTCTCACCCGTTCAGCAAACTGACGTAGGGCCTCTCCTGGCTGCCTTTTGATGGTCCACATCTCTGCAGCAGCCTTTGTAGGATCTCTCCTCTCGAACCATGTGATCATGGCTTGTTTGATGTCCTCATAGGGATCATTACCTTCGAGGAGATTTGCATGGTCAACAAGAAATTGCTTTGCAGTTCCTCTTACTCTAGCTCGCAATAGTCGGATTCTTTTTTGTGGAGATAGTGTCGCTGCTATTTCCTCAAATATTTGAAAGAAGGCGGTCGCAGAGATTCCTCCTACCTCGTCTGGGTCCCATGGCTCCAACTCCAGGAACAAAGTACGCGGAACATCAGGCTCACCTCTATGCCCCTCACGCTTCGCTTCCCCACTCAAGGCATTAAAATTTTGAAGGAGAGTTGCCAACTGTTCCATTGCGTCCCTTACTGCCCTCAAGGTTTCCTCAGATTCCGACATTTTTCTTTTACTAAAATTTCAGATATGGGATAGAGTCAATTACTAGAGAATGGCAGCAGAAAGGGTGGCTAATTAATGCTGGGTAATCAAAAGTGAGTTGTAGATACAACCCTGATTGTTACTCGTCTCAGTTTCACAATATTGGACACTAATTGGGACAACAGGTTCTAGGAAGAGCTGTTATTGAGGTAGCAAGCTCCTAGGGAACGGGAGCAGGGGCTCTAGTGACAACAGGCTACGCAGACAAGGGAGCAGGTTGCTATCAAGGTAACAAGTTCCCAGGGAACGGTTTATGGGAACAGTGATAACAGGTCACACCGACCAGGAAACAAGTTGTTAACGAGGGAACAATGTGTCATCGAGGGAACAAGTTCCCAGGGAACGGCTCACGGGAGCAGTGATAACAGGTTACACCGACCAGGAACAAGTTGTTATAGAGGGAACAAGTTGTTATCGAGGCAACACTTTTTTTTTTTTTTTTTTTGGGAGCAACTCTGAAAGTAACAGCTGTCACTGTATCAAGTTATCTAAACAATAATATTCTAGGGCTATAAGCCAAGAAGGAAGCAGGTCGTACAGCTAACCGGCTATCAAGGCAACAAGTTATTTGGGGTAGCAATTGATAGGTTACTGAGATGACAAGTTTCCTGGGTAACATATGACGGAGGTAACAAGTAATTATGTAGCAAGTTATTCGAGGAGCGGTTCTCGGGACGACCAGTAATCAATTTTTTGTTAAATGTGAATGTATCCCAGTTAACAAATGTTGTTTGTATCTTTCCAGGCACAATACGAAAACATAGATGCTAAATATAAACATTTACTACAAAAATCGTTAGCATGCACACTTATTTGACCGTTACTTGTGATCCCTTCACTGGTTATTGTTTTCGGAGTTATGAGTTCGTATTAGCTAGCTAATACCGGCAAATCCGTATCGCTGCCACCAATTTGTAAGCTTCCCCTCAATTAATTGAGGGGGGTCGATCGTTGGTAGGGTGTTGCTAAGCGGTGGGCCGGATTATTGGAGAAGTGAAGCTTCTCTACGATCGACAGTACTTACAAATACACTCAGGAGTCTTTGGATCAACTTCACTTCAAGCAGGTTCCTTTGGTACCTTCTTGAAGTAACTGATCCTAGTTTATTAGAAACGGATGATATGACTTGGACTAAAGAAAATGTTTGATTGTTAAATAATGCTAAGTATTGACCATGAGAAAAACCTAGATGAATTTTACCAGTGTAGGGAATCACGGGATATGACTAAAATACACAGACATAGAACACAAGGTTTATTAAAAGACTTTAACTCCAAATTCGAGTTCAGGATATTATTGATGAATAATACGAAAGTAAGTAATTGTACAGCAGTGAACTTTAACGTGATGAAAATGGGAAGCTTTTGTAAGTTACAGGGTACTTAATTTCAATAGAAGATTTGTAATGAATGACTGTTTGCTGTTAACAAAAATTGGTAGCCTTAAGTTTAAGTAAGAATTAACGTTACTAGCAGATTTCTAACGAGATGGAATTTCAGTCTTATAGCAAGGAACATTTAGAAGACACAGAGCAATCGATAATTGTTACCAGTTCGTAGAATTCCAATTGCTTGAGATCACAGATGGGGGAGGGAACACTTCTTAGTCTCTGTCTCTTATTAGGGGAACACTCGTTCTTCTGCTTTCGCGGAATTGGTGGAGGAGTGGAGGTAACAGTGATTGTTCACGAATCAGGGGGAGGGAACATTTGTCAGTCTCTGTCTTTTTGTAGGGGAAACACCCGCTCTTCTGCTTTCGCGGAATTGGTAGAGGGGCGGCGGGAACAATGGTTGTTTGCGAGAGAACACAGGGAACACGGTTCACAGATAACAGTTTACAGAGAACACGGTGGGTGGCGTAAACACTGGGCCAGGCAACACACGACTTTGAGTACAAGCTCGACTGGACTTCTGGACTCGGATTCGGACGACCTGGGGGGGGTGGCTTCGTGATTAAATAGCTTCACCCCCCACCTCACCGGGGCGCTCGGCCAACTCCGGTCGGTCTCGGGGAGGGGTGGAAGGCTCTGTGGCTTCGGGCGGAAATGCCCGAGGATGATCGGCCTCCCCCGCCCGCTCAGGGGGTGGCGATCTCGCAACTCTTTTGCGTTTTTGACCCCACGACGTCGCCTGAGGTGACTTCTCACATCTATGATAAAAGAACGTAATCCACACGACGCATCATTCAATTATCATATTCAGCTCATGAAATCTGGAGGCAAAAAACGCAGTGTTGGTAACATTAATGAAATCCGGTGTCAAGCAGTCGTCCTGTCAAATTATTGCTGAGTGATAATTTAATAAATGCAATAATTGTTTGAATCTGCCCCTCTCTCCCCAGTATTATCTCGAAACTTACCTATTATGTATATAATATTTAAAAAAATATAGGCACCTATATGAATTTTTGATCAAATTTTCTTCAAATTTTGATTTTATTTTTACAATAATAATATGTCTAGGGGCCAGGAAACTATTTGCGTAGTTAACAAAAAACTGCATCGTTTGTTGGTTGCTAGTATGTTGCTAGAATTATTAAAACGATGAGATGCACCCAGACACATACTGAAACATTTCTGTCTTGATAATAATAAATAAAATTTCACTTTTTTCATATTTTGTCATAAGACATATTAATGGTTTTATGTTTTCCCTAATTGAAAAATCTTGAATTGATCGCAATTTGTTCTAATCATTGTATCCTTCAAACATATCCTTGGTTATGAATTTAAAATGACGTTTGAGTTTTCGGGGGTTTCTAATTATTGTAAATTTTTCTTTTTAAATGTTAGTGTACCTACCTGCTCACTTACGAACTCTTCTTTGTGTGTCCGCAGATTGTTCTTCACAGAAATCCTCGTAAATACCAGACATATTCTAGTAAATAGCTGTTCATTAAGGAGCATCGTAAACAATTATTATATTAATCATGGTACTTTTTTACGATATTATTTAGATTTATTTACAGTAAGTACTTAACAACTACTTAGCATACCTATTTACGGTTAGGAAATCACTTATTTGTTTTAACATTTTTCAAATGTTAATAATGTCAGATGAATTTGTTTGAAGTAAGGGCACAGATATGAAGCCGGAGAACAGTACCGATGGATATTTCTTAAAATTAAGAATTTTGGTGACGCTTGTAGCCTGGAGGGCAACGCCTGTGAATTAAATCGCCTACCTCAAGTTGTATTTGTTGCCAATAAAATTGTACTATGATCCAACATATTCGTTTTGCGGTCCTTACACCAATTGAATCCATTTGAATGAAGAATCGGAAGATAATGAAAGTGGTCTTGATCAACCTGGTATATGATAGTTTGTGAATTACTTTTAGTGCACTCCCAAGTTTGTGGATCTCTGGAAGCGTTAAGCGCATTCATTAATTCATTGCAATGGAGCACTCTTTTCCCCGCTTACACCCCAGAAAATTGTGCGAAGTAAAAAAAAAAAAAAAAAAAAAAAAAAAAAAAAAAAAAAAAAAAAAAAAAAAAAAAAAAAATCCATAAAATCTGAAAGTGTTTGTGAGATTTCAAGTTGTGCTCGCGCGCAAGAATAGTACCTAGGTGTTTATAAACCTCCCTAATTTATAAACCTATTCTAATTAACTTAATAAATTAAAACAAGTTTAAAATTTAGTCCACTTGCATTTTTAGTATGTCAAATAAGCTAGGTATGTCAAATAGGAAAGGCTTTTCAAATTGCAGAAGTTGCAATGATTTCACATGAGCGCATGCGCAGTAGCTATTAATGATACAATCATGTTGAAATTGATATGGGATGCTCAAATCGTCATCCCCCAACTATATTTTTTTTAAGGTTTAAGCCGCACCTCAACCAGAAGGGTCATTAGCGGCATTGAACAAGGTGTCCAAAGGGACACTGGAAGTGGCACGATTCTAAGGGGAGCCATGCTGACATCCTTGACCAAGAAGGAGCGCCATCATGGACTCCACCGGCAACTCAGAGGGGGGAAAAATGAGGGGCACAGTGATGACCACTGTTCAGCCCCCAAAGTGGTTGAAAAAAAAAAAAAAAAAAAAAAAAAAAAACCCCAAAAATAAAGTAATACATCTAAGACTAGATGAAAAAATAGGCTAATAACTATATGCATGCTACTATAATATACAGTCAGCTAAGTGAAATAAAACTACGACTAGGTGAATATAAATATATCACAGTTCGTAGTAGAGCTCAGCGGCCCTCAGGTACAACAACAGGGATCGGTCCTTGTCTGGTACAGATAATACATCAACCCACTGAGGTGGCTGATGCTGGACTCGGAGGTCCACAAGGGCTGGGCAGTCCTCCAGAAAGTGGCGGATGGACAGATCACCCCCACACACAACATCTCGAGCTTGTGTGTGGGGGGAAAAAACAGCAACTATCATCCCGATTTGAGCGAGATCAGACGACTAGGGCGTGAAAAAATAGAGCATACTAGAATTCACGTTTGCGCATGCGCAGAGTGAAAAAGTATTGATTAGGCAACAATGAAACTGACAGGGGACCCGTCTACCCACTACCCAGCACATTCCCTGAAAATGTCATCCAGATTGGATGAAAACTGTGGAAAATAAGCTTGTTACATGGATTTCATATTGGCGCATGCGCAGTAGCTATTAATGATACAATCATGTTGAAATTGATATAAGATGATCAAATTGTCATCCCCCAACTATCATCCAAGTTTGAGCGAGATCGGACGACTAGGGAGTGAGAAAATGATGCTTGGTAGAATTTACGTGGCCCTTGCGCAGGCGCAGAGTGAGGTATTTGTTCAAGAAAGATGAAACTGATAGGGGACCGTCTTCCCCCTAGCCCGCACATCCCCTGAAATTTTCATCCAAATCGGATGAAAACTGTGGGAAATAAGCTTGTTATAAGGATTTACGGGCACACGATAGACAGACACGGAACCAAAGTTGTTCAGAATGGACTGAAACGTAAAATGCGAGTGGAAATTTTGATTTTGGATACCAAACATTTTTTTTCTCCCGAAAGTGAAAACAATCCGCTACTTTTAGGTACACTCGGAAGCAAAAAGAATTAGGAAAACAAATACGAATAGGAAAAACGAAAATATCATGATGTGGACTGAAATTGGGATCTAACAAAATGAGAGTAATGAAAATTGGTTGTTGATGGTAGCCTGGGCAGCGTCGATAACATTTGTCTTAGAAAAGCAAGAGTTTTCGGGTTTACCCCCTCTATTCTCCCTTCCTTCATGAAAACAGATATTTTCAAGATTTTCTGCATAACTAGATTAAAATTGGGATCAAACGAAGAGAAAATCACGAAAATCGGTCATGAAGACCTAGGTAGTTAAGATTTTTGGTTTATTATTTTCTATAATGAACCTTCTTAAAAATCGATGGAGGAGAAAATCCCCCCCTCCCCCTCAAAAATCGGTTGGTTTACGTTTCAAGGTACTTTAGGTTGTCCCCCACCCCCTGGATTAATTTCATTTAAGTCGTTCCTTTTATGAACGCAGTCTTGCCTATATGACCTAGCTTCAGCGGGACGTCCGAAAAAAGGTTACTTTCACAATAATTAAATTATAATTTATGATAACGTAATGATTTACAATTAAATTAAACTGTAATAGTTAGTTACTAAATTATTTCAAACTTACCCCTAGTCTCAAGTTCTTGCTTTTTCTTCCCTTCTCGGGGCGCTACGTGGTTTTAAAGGTTTAGGCTCCAAATCTTCATTACAAGATGAACAATCACTGAAATATTCATCGACGTAAGCTGAAAGACAAACGTTAGCCACGTGAAAACTTGGGCTACTGATAAGTTTCTATAGTGAACGTAAACGATTTGTTTCGGAGGGGACCGACTAATCTTGATCTTGTTATCCCAAAGTTCGTACACACTTGGTACATGTGCATTACCTACCTGCCGGGTCTTATAGAATTGTTTACAGTTCCAGCCGATTAGGTGAAATTCTGAAATGCTTATAGTGCTGAAGCCCATTTTATTTTAACCCAAAGTAAAAAACCCAATGTTCAGTGATTCGATTATAATAGAATAGATATTGGCGGGATTCTACGGGGATCAAGGAGAAAATTTAAAAGCCTCGGATTGGAGGATGCAGCAGCCCTCCCTACCTTTTGTCGATGACGATTAGCTAGGCATACAAGAGCGGATTTTTTCGGCGGATGAGATCCGCCGATTTTCTCACAGACCTCATCCGCAGATCTGAGGTTTGTCGTTGCTCACACACGAGCGGATCGATCCGTGAGAATATCGGCGGACCTGATCCTGGGGTTTCGACGCCGACAAAATCCGCTCGTGTATGCGGTGATCCGACGGATATCCTTCGTCAGATCCACGGATCCTGATCTGTCGAGCATGTCGGACGGATCTGGGTATCCGATGGCGGATCTAGCACTCAGTGGCAGTTTGAAAAGAGAAGTATTGCGTTGTTTGGTTTGTTTTGTGTTGATTATGGACCATTTCAGGAAAGTTGTGGCAGCTGGTAGTGGGGTGTACGCGAACGCGATAGCCCTTTACCTCTCACATTGTAAGAAAAGAAGGACAAAGTGGGTGAAATCGTGGGTGTTAGAAAGCGAAGAGAAGAGTCACATGGGGCTCATTCGGCATCTAAGTACCCTCGAACATGATGAACTGAAAAACTACTTGAGGTTGAGTCAAAGATATTTTCACGCACTAATTAGTAAGCACATCAAGTGTATTTTTTTGCTGCGTACGGGAAAAGGTATCACTGAGCCTTGTATGAGTTGTTTTTCTTTGGCAGGGCAAAAGATAATTATTCCAGGCGTGACGTCACGAGAATATGGGCCATATGAATACTGTTGTTAAGATTTTATGTCTTGCATGTTAATTATGCACCAGCGAAGCACGAAAATTACCTCAGCTGATCCCTCTTGTCGATCCCTGAGGCAGATCCTCTCGTGTATGTTGCAGACGTCAGACTGAGTTGACGGACCAAATCGGCCGATCACATTCATGATCGTTGGCGGATTTCCCCATACACGTTAGGGTGGGATCGGCGGATTATTTCCGGCACCATATCGGCGGATTTCGGTCTGTCGGATTTTCCCCACAAACGAACGGATCGAACTGACGGATTTCTCAAATCCTTCGAAAAAATCCGCTCGTGTACCCCCGGTTATTTTACCAATGCTAAGACGAAAACCAGAAGCTACCCACAGCAGGTCAATGCCTAAACGTCCTTACTTGTTTTGATAGGATTTTATTAAAACTTAGTTTATGTTGATGTCTTCCCAGCTCCTAAATGTATCTCGGAATAGAATATTTCGGGAACTTTAACGAAACAAACGGCAAAATTACCGTAAATTTGACCAAAATACTCCTACTATTATTTATTAGCTAGCCTCACCTCAAACCCACGAACCCATCACTCACGAATTTTTAGTTCATTTCTTAGGCTCAATTTTATGTGTTATTAGGGGTAAAAATAGTTATTTAAAGTGTACAGCTCGGTTATAACGAAGTAAGAGAGATCTCCTAGTGTTACCATTCGCTTCAGCGTAAAAAATTGTCTCCCCAATGAGCGTTTCCCACCAAGTATATATTTATGAATATAATATTATATTATTTAATATAATATTATTATATTTTATCAATGTAGTATATCAACAATAAATCTATGTAATCATCTTGTAACATCGGAAGGCCTTTACAAATAAATTGGCGAGTAATAATTTGTATTAATTTGTATTTGGGCCCGTTTTGTTCAATAAACAATAAACCTACATATTAAAATGAGGAGGTGGTGTTGAACCTGTCTATTTTGAATAATTGATCATCAATTATGCCCCACGAGGTTGTTTTTCATTCGAATGCCGGGCGCATGTGACCAATCGATTCTGATAACCATGGGAGCCAGAGGACAGCGACTTCCAAAGCGCTGACCCAATTCATCCAATAGCATTTTCCGCGTAGGTACTCGCTAATCAATTATCCTGACTTGAATTCTTTAATGTAAGCGAATACGCAACAGTTAAAGTTTTTTCATCTCTTCGGTTCGTCGAACTTGGCGTTATATCAACCTATCACCACGGTAAAGTACCAAATTATGTTGTGCATTGGGCGTTGAAATCGATTTCAAACAATTTTTGTATTTTTGTGTCTCATGAACTTGAAACTGATGATATTAAGTGAATTTTTCTTGAATGGTTAGACAGGGCCGTGAAGAAGAGAGAACCTGGTCACTAGTGTGTCATTTCATAGTACCAAAATCCCCCCCTCCCCCCTCGCGACTACTTATTAAAACCCATAAGAAATTACAGTTTTGATTATGGGAAATGATGAACCAAAAACTGTTTTTAAATGTTACAAATAAATGGTGTGTTTGTGTTCATTTGCGTGTTATGAGTAAAATATTATATTGTAACTCTATCTTAATAGTTTCTTTCGTATGAATAAGAACCTTAAATTTGGAGTTTGGTGAACAAAATTTTAAAAGACACTGATGAATTTCCTGAAAAATATTCATTTACTATTGTAAGCTTGAAACATGATTTTTTTAATAGTAAACAAAGTCTTCAAAGTTGGGTGTGGCACATTGCTTCATCGTATCCGCAACATGAATGATACAAGGTGTCCCTCTTAAGGTGGTCAGTACTTCAGGGGTCGATTCTAGAGCTTTTTTTTTTTTTTTTTTTTTTTTAACGCTTAGTTTTTGAGTAATTTGATCTTTAAGATGTTTTTCGTGTTTTTGGCCTTTTGTTACTAGCACGATAATAACTTCCTTAATTATCTGTGTTAATTCAAATCTGAGGATACCGTTGAAAAGAAGCATTAAATTTCCTATCGGATTTAAGGATTTTCCTATCGGAGAATTAGGGTTTGAGACGTGAAAAGCCCACTGATAAGCTAATTTTTCATACCAAATGAACTCAAGTTTGTGAATTAAAGTCTAAAACTTAGTTATAACGCGGTTGGGAAAATATACAAGTGTTACCATTCGATTCAGCGTAAAAACGCTGCGAGTTATTAAACAAAGGTTTATTATTTCTGTATTAGATAGCCCTTCTACGCAGATCATTGTTCTATAATTCTTATTTAGCTTCATATGTATCTAGCAAATTTTCAAAACATGGCGTATCGTGCTTCCCAAAAGGGTTCACACCTTTACAGCTCAGGACCTCAAAATTTTGCGGTTTATAGTAGGTGAATGTTGACAAATTTTCTGAAAATTTCAAAACACTTAATAAAATGGCAGATTGAAAAGGAAAGAAGTTAGCGCCAGAGGCCCAATCAGCTATTCAGTGATCCTCCAAACCTCGTAATTGTTTTTGAGGCGTCCCGAACGAGCTTCATTAAATTTCAGCAACGTGAGTCGACTAGGAAAGAAATTAACCTAAGAGGTTCCGAAGCTGATCAAAATAACACGGGAATTAAGAATATTACAGCAATATAAAATAACCAGGTGACTCAGAAAGAGTAACGCTGAGACCACCGAGAAGTTTCAACGACCCTGTGGTTTCGCTCAAATTGAAAAGAACCAGAACTTTTTGACCAAACTCTACTTACACATATCAGAAAGCGTTAAACTCAAGGAGTTTCAAAATGAATTTCCATGAAGGAAATTTTGGGTTCATTGCAATAGCTTCATTTTATTTGAAAATTGGCTAAATCGTACCGACCTTGGTAGACTTGAAAGTAATTAACCTTCTGTTGTTGGAACAGAAATAATAATGGAATTAAGAGTAATTCCTAAGTGCTTACTAATCAATAATTTAATATAATTGAAGTAGGTGATTACCTACCTACGCTTCACTAGCTCAATAGGAAACAGAAGTTATAATAAACTCGATTTCGGGAAGTAAGAATTCCATTGGAATTATATTATTAGCTGATACGATTGTCATAGTTTTCAAGGTTTTCATAAGGATTTTTGATTTATGTTTTACTGGCACATCACCAGCGTCTGGCTGGCATTCACTCCTGTGTTAATTCCTTTTTTTCTTTTCGATGTTTTAGCCCTTAGGGAAAACAAACGAATAAACACATAGCGACCGAGGTGGTTTCGTTCGATTCTTTGGGCGGATCCTATAAATGAAACTCAAAAAATCATTGCTGTTACACAGAAAGATTTTTTGAACATTTCAGCCCTTAAGTTCAACCCTTTAGTGTTGATATAACGCGATGCCGATGTTACTGGCACATCCCCGGACGATAAATGATTTTTAAGCCAAATTTCTTCAAGTTTGGTCCAATACTTATTGAGAAAAATTGCGGGCGGCGCGGACGGATTTCTTTAAATTCAATTTTTGGATTGTTTCCTCGGGGATTTTTCTATCAAGACTGTATGTCAAGTTTCGTCGCAGAATGATGTTGAATGGACAAAGAAACAGTAGAATATTATGTTGAATGTAGAATGATGTTATAAATATGGTAACATAGATATATTCAAGACTCGCTGAACGGGTTCATTATCTGCCTCATATGCCATATTCCTTGATACTGTGTTTGGATTTATCAAGGAAATTATATTAACTTATATTGAGATTTGGACATATTGGCGCTTACCCCCGTTTTGCAGTATAATAGTTTAGCAAAATCTCATTGTGCATTCAGGGGGCAAGCACCAAAACCATTGGAAGGACATTTTTTATGGTTTTGAAACCTCAATAAACTAAAATAGCACCTTGAAAAACATATTTAAATCCATTTTCTCCAAGATACGATCACTACAGTGACGAGAGCAACATTCTGACGCTAAAAAACTTTGATTGACGATTCCCAAAAGTTTAGCTGATGTCGGTTACCCTCTTTTTGCATAAGTCCGTCCAATTATGTTTTAGCCCATTCTGAACAACTTTCAATCCGTGTCTGTCCGTCTGTGTGTGGCAAGCTTAATTTCCACAGTTTTTATTCTATTTTGATGAAATTCTTAGGGAATGTGTGGGTCAGGCTGTGGGCAGTCTCTTATCAGTTTCATTGGTTCCAAATTAATAGTTCACTTTGCTCATGCGCAAACGTAAATTCCATCAAGCATCATTTTCTCACGCTATAATCATCCGATCGCTCTCGCATTTGGTAGATGGTTAGGAGGATACGATTTGATCGTTCCTTTTCAATTTCAACACAATTGTATCCTTAGTTGCTGCTTTTACGAAAGTTCACTAATTATGATTTTAAGGGATACCTACTAATAAGATCAGTTCCTCGTGCCTCAGTATGCAACGGGTAGGTAGGTATTATAACAAATACTGCAGAGTGGTTCAGACGATGTCAAGGCCCTTCATGAAGCCCAATGAAATATTCCTTACGATAAGAAGGTACGCCTCAGCTTTCTGTGTTGGAAAATTCATTCGTTTCAACGTCGTAGTTTAGTTGGGGGTCAACCCGTACTTCCCCACCCGGTAAATTATGAACCGATGCTATGGACCTCCACTTATTTATCATTCATACCGAAGATATCGATTTAGTGGTATCACCTCTCACCTTAGTTCACCAGTTCACCTCCAGGCCTTTATAACTCGTTGTTTTCTGGATTGTTCGTTGTTAGGTAGGGTAGGTCAGTGGTTTGGTTTGTGTTACCGATGTCTTGTGGGAATGTGAAGTGAGTTCATACTTTGTTATTTCTTCTATACTAATGCGGTATCAAAAACCGTTAAAATTCATTGTAACTGTTCCATTTTTGTACCCACTTTCGGCGATGAGAAGCTTTGGCAGCGAACAAGCTCAAATATCAATTGATAATTTTTGTACTTTGCTGCCCTACCAACACAATACAACAATCTTTGAATACACGGGACTTTCAGTCAAGAAATTAATGTAAACCAATTAAGCAGTATATAATCGCAATTGGGGGGGGGATGCTACAACCCCTGGACTAAGCCTTCCCTCAGGCAGGCTCGTATGTTATTCTCATAAAAGCAAATATGTTTAAAGCTTACAAAAATTCCTGAAATAGGAATTTTTTTCAGTAAATTATCAGTTTCTTGAAAAAGCACGTTCACCAAGCTCCAAATTTAAGGTTCAAATTTTGAGTTCAGATTTTATGACTTTCAGAGTAACAACAATGATTTACTCATAACACACAAAAATGCACACAAACAAAATTTGTGAAATTTAGAAACTGTTTTTGAAACATCGAACAGCTTGATATCGTTGTACCTAATGCGTTTTATCATTCATAAGAGACGATAAAAGTTCCCCTTAGCAATACATATGCACAAGGATTTTGGTGAATTTTGGTCTATAGGTAAATGTGTACTCGTTTCACGGGACCATATAACTATAGGTAAAAGTACCTACCTACCTTTACTTGAGGCTGATGAGAAATGGACTTTTCGTTGTCCACCTAAGTTTGTGCACCTGATGATATCTAAAATTTATAATTTATGAACACAGACGGGATGAACCAAATACCTATTGAAGCTGTTTACGAGTTCGTATAGTTAAAAAAAGTAGTTTTGATATTTGCGCTTTCATTCTGCGTCCACAGAAACTATTAAACTATGGTAGAAATAAGTGTTCGAAATAATATTCTGCCACCTCTTAGAAATTGGTTTGTTATTTCCATCAATTTAAAGGAATTTTATTGGAACTTAAAATGTATTGGAATTTTCAGCACGATTTTGTACACAAAATGTTTATAGTTTTTCCGAGTATTAATTAGTTAGAATCAGGTATAATAATACGACGTGTTATTATACCTTGAGGAGTGCTGGGGATACTTTCCAAAAATTTATACATTTAAAGATTTTAAGCTGTTTTTTTGGTATTTTAAATAACTTTTCTAGCACGTTTCATGCATATGTATACTTGAACATAATACCTAGTACGTTTTTCTTATGGCTAGTGTACAATTCGAGCATGTAGCATTTGAATCACGAATTCTGACTAAAATTTAAAGGAATCAACCATTTTAAAAATTAAATTTTTCAAAATTTTCAACCGATTTCTGGAACGATTTATGAATATTAATACTTTTATATATCCATAAAAGCCTCAAAACTGATTTCCATGAAGAACATTTTGCAAAATTTAATTTTTTAAATGGTTTATTTGAAATCTAGTCAGAATTTGGCGTGATTCAAAAGCTACATGCTCTAATTTATCATAGGTACTAACTAATAGTCCTGGGGCTGAGATCAAAAATCTCTTATTTATAAAAGTGAAACTCCGTCTGTCTGTTTGTCCATGCTATGCACGGCCAAACTGCTGAGTGGGGGGATCTTCTTGGGATTTTCCGAAAGGGGGAGCGAGCGAATTTAAAATTTTCTAATCCCATCCGAACCATGGGCCGTAGGGCGGGAGGGGGGTCGAAGTAAGAATTAATGTGCGCTTTTTCCACTTCCCCGCATCCTCTACCCCTCTAAACGGCCGTTGAAAATTCGGGAAAAATACCGGTTTCGTAGGTTTTCCTAACAGGAAGACGACGGCGCGATCGGATCGCGAAAAAAGTATCGGGAAATGCGTCAAAAAAATGCGAGAGTACGGACCCGTTTTCTCGAAAAGTCCGACGAAAAACTACGTTTTCTCCGATTAAAATATACCCCGTAAAGGTACGTTTTTCAAACGGTTTTCGCGGGCGAAATAAAGTTTTGATCCCGCCGAATCTGAATCCGAAATCGGATATCGAAAAAAGTGACGTGAAGTCGGTCGAAATGCGAGCGGAAGCGAGGGAAGCGTTTAATATGACATTTTTAATCCAGCCGGGCCGCCGTTTCACAATGTTGCGAGAGGCCTACCTACGCACTTAAGTCTTGAAGGGACTCTATGACTCATTTCAACGGAATAAATATCTTGCGAGCGAAGCGAGCAACATTCCCTAATAAACTTTTCGTGGTTCCACGTAGTTTTATAAGATTTAATTTGATTGTAAGAATTTCCAACAGAAAAAAAGTCTGCCAAGTTGGGTGGGCAGTATAACTTCCTCAAGCGAGCGAAGCGAGCAGCATCCCTTACAGAAGTTAAACCTGCCCTTAGGGATCTATCGTTTGCGAGCGAAGCGAGTAACATCCCCTACATGTTTCAATTGTAATACATCGCATCTGCACAGCCACACCTTGCGAGCGAAGCGAGCAACATTTCGTACATGCCACACTTTGCGAGCGAAGCGAGCAATATTCCCTACACGTCACACTTTGCGAGCGAAGCGAGCAATTGAATGGGGGGTCCGGGGGGCTTGCCCCCCGGCTGGACGTGGAGGCGAGCGTAGCGACACATCGCACATACAAATTCGCACATTCGCAAATGTGCGAATTTTCGGTTTTGAAAATTTGTTCCATTCGAGTGAGAAAATCTTTGTCTGCCAACTCAAAATAGGTGGAATACAAAATGGCGGCCTCTTATTGCATTAACGGTACGTGGGCCTCCGGCAAAACTTGTATGTCCTATTGCCTATTGTGTGTTTTTAAGAGGATATTTTATTTTTTATTTAGGTGAAAATATACAACTTATTCATTCATTTATGATTACTGAATTCGCACATTTTAAAGTTTTTCTCTAATAATTCCTAAACCGTGCATCCTACAGAAATTTTTATACGTAGCAAAGTTGTAGGAATAAAAAACCTTCGGCCTGAAGGCAAAGAGTGATGAGGGTAGAATACATTTTTCACCTCCATTTCAAATTTTAGTTTCATAGATTGAATAGCAAAGAAATTAGCTCGCCTTCTTGTGTATGTCGTTGTTACGTGTCATTGTTTTGTGTCGTTGTTCGTCAAGAAGGTCTACGTAGAAACTCATCCTATGTTAAAAACGAAACGATTCGACCCCATAATATGAATTAATTTATAAAATAAAAGAATTTCGGACAATTGAAAATCGGCCCAATTTTGGGTGTTATCTCTTCCCCCTTTCTAGACTTTTGCTGTTAAAAATCATATAACCACCTTGATATTGATATGATTTCAGGCTTTCAAAGCTCATTCGACTCAGCGACATTTCGAACTTTATATCGTTCATAATTCTGTAAATTAAAAGTTCTGTGGGAAGCACGACTTATGAATTATTGGAGAAATACTTTAAAATATGCATATATTTAGCCTTCTTTTTGAGGCCGCCAATTTGTATTCCACCAATTTCGAGATGGTAGACAATAATTTTATCACTCAGAATGGACTAAATTTTCAAAATCACCTTCTGACTAACCACCTCCAAAATTACCACCTATTTTCATCCTCGGCTCCTAGACTATAATCGGGTAAAGGCTTTTTGTATCTCAACATTCACAGTTTGTTATTTACATTGGTGCAGCACTGAATGAGGGAATGATTTCATGGATTGTTGATTTTTGTGTTGTCAGATGAAGGAGCAGAAAGTAGTCGTGGACGTGCTGAAGATGGGCTCCACCTGCCTCAGCTACGTCGCGTTGGCCTTTTCTGCTTGGGTCCTCCTCCGTCTCGTCCAGGCCTGCTTTTG
The DNA here is from genome assembly GCA_030762985.1 of Adelphocoris suturalis. Classification (NCBI taxonomy): domain Eukaryota; kingdom Metazoa; phylum Arthropoda; class Insecta; order Hemiptera; family Miridae; genus Adelphocoris; species Adelphocoris suturalis. Next base: position 45,093,364 of record CM061041.1, read on the forward strand.
GCTTCCTTCTTACCTCAAGAGCCTCGACCAAACCAAACCTAAGCAAAACTAAAAGTCTCGAGTATAATTTATTCTATGTGAGCTATTGTACACGTAGCGCATGCTACGAGACAATATAAAAAACATATTATTGACAAATAAAGTCGCATAAAATATTGAGGTTCGCATTTACGTTTTGTCTCCGTGTTCATCATGGCCTACGGAAATTTGGCACCGGAGGTGTTAGCAAGAACTGTGGTCACGATCGATGAACTTCTAAGGTAGGTGAACCTCAATCATTGCCAATATTTTGCACAAAACTGCAATTGAATTTTGTTTTATTGTGCATGATTTTAATGGAAGGGATAAGAGTATACTTAGTAGAGACCTCCCTGGCAAAGGGAGGCTAAGGTAGTTTCCCTTTTCAATTTCAAGCCCGTAATTTCATTCGTTTCTTGATGTCTCATAGAGGTCCTCTATCAAAGTTTAACTTCCTAGGGTGAACAGGAGAGAATTTAGCAATTTGTTGTACGAGAATAGCATTAGAAGTAAGCGACAAATTTATGTGCTAGCTTGCGTACGAGTCAGGAAACCCGGGAGACATTTTCGGTTACCTTATTCGCCTTCGTAGTAAACCAGCCTGGTTACTCCCAAATCATGTGAGGGTTGTTCATAGTTCATTAATAACTTAGCGAGTAGCTCAGCTGCTTTTATTTGCGAAGCAGTTCAGACATCGTAAGATTTTAGCATACACTTCCGTAGCATCGACTTGGTTGTACAGAAACACTGTAATGAGCTTTTCTGTGACGATTTTTCAGTTTATCGTGTGTTCATTTACTCGATGAAATCTTAGAGCCTCTCTTGCCTTTAAGTGTCAATCTATTTGGAACCAATCAAACAAAGATCGAGACATTAGGATACATAAATGCTAATCTAGCTTATAGAAATAAGACTGTGACACGACTGTGATTTGGCACGCGACGTTGAGTCACAATTACTGGGTCGACCTGCCATTGGAGTTCTAGAAATATACTTTCTATCATATTTATAGAAAAAAGTACGTTAGTACTCCATTATCAAAACCCGGACTTCTTTTCTGAGTTTAAAACACTATTTTCAGGATTAGGAACTATATCGTAATAACCATAAGAAATTGAGATGTGCAAAGGTGCCAAACCTTATGCCATATCAACTCCCAGATCTGTTCCATTTCCTTTAATGAAGGCAATTGAAAAGGAGTTACAGTAAACGAAGTGTAATTGTGCCTGTAGAACAAGCAACGGAGTGGTGTGCCCCGATGGTGGCCAAAACACATCGTAAATGGGTAAAGTGCGGATATATGTTGACTTAACAAAGCTCAATGAATCAGTTCAACGGCAATATCACTCTCTATAAACATAGAGTGGACGAATCGCTGGCTTCCATGGCAGGTGCTAATTTTTTCTCCAAATTAGATACAAATAGCGGATTTTGGTTGGTACCACTTGCCACTTGCTCTCAGGATTTCACAACTGCTTGCTGGGTAGTAAAACACCGTGGTCATGGGGAGATTCACTGATAGCGGCATTCCAAAAAATCAAAAAGCTTTCAACTTCTGCCAGTTGCTTAGTCATTCACAATCACGAAACCGAAACAAGGATATCTTGCGAAGCATCTTTGCTAGGACTTGGTGCCGTTTTGTCGCAGAGACAACCAGATGGATCAATTTTTCCTGTAGCGTATGCGCTTCAGAGAATAATTGGAAAACGAGTCATAATTGAAACAGCTCATAGACCGTAACTGTAATTGCTGAAGACTAAACACTTGGATGACTAATCACCACGTATTCAACGAATAAGACTTCGGCTCATGCAGTTTGATTACCAGTTAGAGTATATTCCTGGAAAACACTTAACCCTAGCGGACGGACTGTCGCGTGCACCACTACTACTAACGACAACAGATGTAGAGCTAATCGATGAAAACCAAGCCTACATCCAGAAGGTAGTAAATTCCATTTCAATGTCAGACGCAAACGCAGTTAGAGTACTGGAAGAACAAATGAAAGATGGAAAACTGATAAAAATAAGAGAGATGACATTGAATGGGTGATATTGAATGGTTCTTGAAGCATCAGAGTTTCAAAACTTTGCCTACGAGTATGGCTTCCAGCTGAACACTAGTAGTCTCAAGCTCCCTCAAAGCAATGGTGCCGCACAGGCTTCAGTTAAAATCGCCAAGTCCATTCTCAAGAAGAATACTGAAGATCCATACCTAGCTCTACTTTCGTACCGTACTACTTCACTAAGCAATGGTTGGAGCCCTTCAGAGTTGTTGATGGATAGGAAGGTGAGGAATAGACTTTTGAAAATTCCAGAGCTCTTGGAAACGCTACCTGAAATCGCTGGTATCCGAGAGTATGAAGATCTTTACAGACGGAAATACAGGGAGCAATATTACAGACGCCATGGAGTACGAAAACCGCTGAAACCAGGGGACCCAGTTTGGATCACTGATCTTAGGCGCTATTGGAGAGTAATAGAGGTGAGAGACGAACCTGGGTCTTACACCATATCCACGGACAAAGGAACCATAAGAAGAAATGGATTTAATCTCAAACCAGCTCCATACATGAAGGATCAGGAAAAAAAAGTACTTACAGTTTTTCAGAAAAGGGAGATGTTGTTTGAAAATTTGTTCTGTTCAGATTATTAATATAACCTGATTACTTACCGACAGTTGATCAAACTATCTGTTTAAATATGGTTAAATTAGGTTTAGTTTGTGCTTGACTTGTTTGCCTTCTCTCTAAGCTAAATACATATCACGATAATTTAATACAGTTTATGTTCCAAAATGTCAAAACACCTAGGTGCCGCGTATGTAACGCATTTTCGTTCCCAGAAATTATACCGTTTTTGGGCTGAGGGGCTACGAAAAAAGCATGTCCCTTGCTAAAAAGTACGAACTTATGTAGTTCTTCTCAACCATAGTTGAGAAGGAATCATATTAGGTAGACAGTAACGAAATTAGTAATTCCATAGAATATGAAGTTATTCTCACATGATGCTTAGTGGAAATAGTAAAACCTTTATAGTTTCGTCAAAAACCCAAAATTGAGCTGGGATTGGATTATTACTGTCTATGTATTATTCTTTAGTCATCAAAAAACCTTTCTCAAATTGAATTGTACAGGCACCTACCAATTTAAAAGTAATTAATATAACAACATTATCTGCATTATTCGATAAACAATGATGGTGATCTTCTTTTTATCGATCCGATGGCTGTGAATTTACTTTATACGTGAACTGGAACAAGCGTGCTACATGGTGCCATGAACTCTGGTCGATACATCGAGCGTTTGTTGCGGTCATGGATATTACGTGATGTTTGCAGTATCCAATCTTTACTTCGGAGTGTTTTTAGTTGTTGCTGAGGCGCCTAGCCGTCTCACATCAATATTCACGCGTTTTTCCCCGACTAGAAGTAGGTACCTATCTATAATTTACTGAGGGCGGGATTCGGAAAACTCTTCCGGGTTTCGGCTTGCAGCTGAATGAAACTGGACATCGTTCAACCGCGCCCCCCTTCACACGTTATACAAGAATGTTGGTGAGTTCACAGTTTCCTCAAGTCGAAATCGCTCTAGTAGCAAAGACATGTCAGTAAACACTTTGTAAGTATAACACTGTAAATGAGTACTACAAATTTATTTAAATGTTTCAACATTTGACTCACCACTGTCTGGCTTCCGTACTACAACGCAAAGTGGTAGATGACGTTGAATACCAAAATTCTAGTCATGCAGCATGATCGTATGAGCGAATTTTCCTAAATTATCGTATCGTATAATGTTAATTGTTTTGAGATTTGAGCTTTTTGAGTGCAAGGTAATGGTTCATTTTATGGCAAAAAAGTATTCTAAATAACAATCTCCTATTTAAATACAGGTTTTACCTTTTTTTTTTGCAGTTTTTATAGATTTTTTGGCCAATTTTAATGAATTTCAAGTACATTTTTCAGCATAATTTTGTACATACATTTTTTAATGTTCCATTTCAAGTTAATAAACTTGATTTGAGCAATATTCTGCCAAAAATATAAATGTCACGGTTTTAGCACTCTTTAGCCATTTTCAGTGATTTTTTTAAGTACATTTTTAGAAATTTGACCAATTTAATGTGCTCAAAAAGTGCTGGCCAACAAACTCACCCTCTCATTCGGAAAGGGTGAAACTCACCCTCTCAGAATCTCCGTCTCATAAAACATAAATCTAACAATTTAGAGGGGGTAATTAATATTTATTTTTATTGGTCGATTACAATGTTTCGTAATTGAAAATAAACGAAAGTTATTGTATTGTGGCACCCAAGTTGGAGTAGATACATCATGTAAGGAGAGCAGTGTTGGCTCGCATCAGTCGTTGTTCACGTGTATCTTCGCCCCTGGATTTAGAAGGAAAGATTTAGTAGGAAGCCACGTGTTGCAACGAGTCATAATAACGGGAAGTTTTAGTGATTCACTAACTAATCTGGTTTGCTTATCGTGAGCAACATTTCTACTGTAGGTGCGTTGGTAAGTACTTTCAGCAAATCGCGTTTTGCCCAATCCAGAAGTGGAATGGTGTGTTTAATAATCTTATCTAATCATCTCGACCAAGCATTGATCCAGCAATCATAGTTCCTAACATTTATGTTACTGTTGCCAGATACGAACTTTTTGGAATCCGTACAAACCAAGTCGGTATGCTGAATGTACGAATTTTCACTACAATATGACGATAACCGACAACGATATACTATAAACATCAACCTTTCTTTATTAAATAGGTTCCTATGTACATATTTCCACGTGGAGGTCTTATTATGGTACCTAAAAAACTCTGCTCTGAGGTTCCTATTCCACTTTTTTGTAATATTCCAGTATCTTTTTTTCCCCAGCAACTCCAGATGAATACCTAGGTATTAATATTCCCAGGTATAAAGATTCAGTACATTTTATCACGACCTGTTACTGGGTATGGTATTTTTATATAGCTTTTCCCAATCTAATTCAATATTTTACAATCAAATTCACCATTCCCCAATCTTATTCTACATTTTACCAATCAAATTCAACATTTTACCAATAACCAAATTCAACATTTTTTTCTAGATCCACAAAAAAAGCAAGAAAAATAAATAATATTCGAAAAAAAAACAAAAAAAACATCAAAATAAGTCAAGGAAACCTCTCATTGAATCAGTCCTGTGCATTGGTAACATCTCTTCCTAGCCGGGCGTCGCGTGCTCTCTCACTTCCGTAAGCCGGGCGAAAATTACAAGGTGGTCGAGCGTATTTCGTGTATTACAATAATTCGGTTTCATGGTCTCGGTTTTTCCTTTTTCTCAACTATTTTTTTTTTTTTTTTTTTTTTTGTGGATCTAGAAAATAATGTTGAATTTGGTTGGTAAAATGTTGAATTTGATTGGTAAAATGTTGATTGGTAAACTGTTGAATTTGAACCGGGAAAAGCTATGTTGGGCTTCCATTGAATAACGCTGGAGAAGGGTTTCTTGAAAAAGCTTTTCAGTTGAAAAATAGTTTTCTAGCACCATTTTAGAGCGCCGAAGTGATTCGTATAAGTTCGATGCTAATTAGTGCACAAGACTTATGGATAAACATTAATTTCTGAGTTATAAATGTTTCTTTATAAAGAGAATAAAATATTATACTCTATATATACTTATAAAATATTACAATAGAAAAATATAAAATTACAAAGACTATCTTTCTTTATAAAGTTGGGCCATGAAGAAACTACTAAAATAGTATGAAGCTAGTTTTCGATTAGGTAGTTTGAGATTTTTGAAGCAAGAATGTTCGTAAAATACATTCGTATGTAAATGAATCACGATGTGCGTGTGTGTGTGTGAGGGGGGGGGGGGGCTTATCTTTTATTATTTTCTCTGATTTAAACGATTTTGCTCCAAATATATGCCAATGTGTGTACTACAATTTCAACTGCAGTTTGTTACAATACGTGATGAGAATGCTGAAAAAAGTAGGAAACTTTCAGGTTTCCAGAGGTACAGACGTATGTAGGAACGTACCCATATCAGGTAGAAATTAAATTAAATACACACTTTTTGCCAAATCGGTACGAACCTGTAATTTTTCGATCAGGCTATATGTTGATTTACTTCACATCACGTATATCCCGGATTATGTATCAGCTACAGTCCGCGTTATATCATGTTTACTTTCAGAGGGCCAAAAGATATATTTATTTGATGTGTACCTACGTAAAAGGTAGGTTAGTATGCTTAAACATAGGCTAGGGTACAAGGTACGACTATTCAGAACTCATTACATTCAACCTCTCCTTCACAGGCACCTCTCATTTCACTATAAATTTCAGTATATCCTTGGATAAAACTAAACAATTTCCCTAGTTACAAAACAGTTGATACCTAACTGTTCGGCAATACTTATTTTTCGAACCGATCAGGTCTTATGATGGGTTGTAGAGAGCCATAAGTATATAAATATATTTAACTTGATATTAGAGAGTTCCTAAACGATAAGTCAATTGGGATAAGGTGCTTGGGGATTTTATCATCTGGGGCGAGCCACAGCGGATGGTAACCTGATAACATCAAGAGGGTAGAATTACCATTTCATCTTGACGCTACTTATCTTCAAGTAACACTGATCCACCAAGGGGATTTTCCCGCCTATCCCGTGTGTTCAGTTTTCAGCATTTTCAAGTTTCCTAGTTCTTTTCTTATTCACGAAAAGGTTTTTCAATGGCAGATTTTGAAAATTAATGAACAAGAAAATGAATATAACTTTCATTAATCATGAATACCAACAAGAAATGAATATCACTGTTATCGATGTGTAAGGTTACTTTGCGATAGGGAGGAAGAGATGAGATAGGTTGGTTCGGGATAAAGCGTCTTATCTTTAGGTGAAATAAATTTGTCCTATTGGAGATGAGGCGCCTCATCTGCCCGCACATGCGCAGTAGTGTTTTCCGTTCACGATAAGGCGTCTCATCTCTATCTCCCTATCGCTTTAGGAACTCTCTATTTTTCCTCCTTCTAACAAAAGTTCTTTTCGCTATCCAAACACCTGAGGAAGAGTATTGGAAGAGTGCTTCGCCGATTCCCCTTGAACATGAGCTCCGTACTAAGGCTAATTTTGGGAGGAGTAGATCTGTATAAGAGTAGAGCCAGAGCAAAGTCGTATTTATTTTTCGTCAACGCCACTTGGCTGTTTTCACAGCTGCTTCAGCTGCTCCAGTGGCGAAATGGTGATTTGGGGTTTGTAGCTACTACAAAATATATTGAAACCCCATTCCTGTGAAAACTTCTTTTTCAGAAGACTCAAATGGGCTAAATTATGTTCCACTATCTGAATAGATTCATTCAGGAATTCCAAATTTAGCAATCAAGCCGTTCCCGGGATATGATTTTTGAAGTTTTTTTTCCGAGGAAATCACGTTTATTTTTAAACATAAAAAACCCAAATTTTTTCTCTTCAAATAAAATTTTCTCACCTTTTGACCACATATTCGAAATAAGAGTTGAATTGACTTTGGTATCACATGATTTTGATATCTATTTAACACCATTCAGGCTCAACCAATAGAAAACAAACGTTTAATCTTTTCGAAATTGGGAATTTTTAAAAATTTTAAAAAAATAGCCACTAAAAAAAAATAATCCGAGAGACTGTCAACTTTCACAAAACCTGCTTCATTTAATACTCTTTCCATCGGTATACAGTCAATTTTACTTTTACCTTGCTAGATAGAGGAGAAAAAACGTGGTTTTTCCAATCTTTTCGTGGGTTTCTTGAAAAGTGACCCTCTATGTACCTGCGCGTTTGGGGTCGGTTTCTACTTATTTTTTTATCGCTGAATCGAATGCTATCACTTGCAGAACTCCATTACAACCGATTTATGCATAATTATTTTTGCCCTAAAAACACATACAATTCATAGCAAATAAACTGAAAATTTATGAATGAAAATGAAAAACTCGGTTATAACGGAGTTGAAGATCTGCAACTGTTACTATTCGTAAAAATGATGTGTTAAAAGTAAAATTGACTATGCTGTTGGAAAAAGTATTAAATGAAGCAGCTTTTGTGAAAGTTAACAGTTTCCAAGATTTTTGTTGTTGTGGGGGTGGATAATTTTAAACATTTATTTATTTATTGAAGAAAACGGGAAATAAAATCTCAATTACAAAATATTGAGAAAAAAGATCGGAATACAAAATAGGCAATACGAATTTTAAAAAAGGTACAAGTAGTTAAGTAATTAATTATAAGACAGTAAATATTACAAGTTGTAATTGCTCAATCAAACTTAAATTAACATTAAGGGAAATTCGAAAAATACAAAAATAATTTTAGTTTCAAGTTGTAAACCGTATCAATAAATGAATAAATCTCTTTTCACACATCATTTTCCACCCTCTGGATTCGTACCATAGGCTTGTGAACTCCATAGTTGGTACGCATAAATTCTGGTATAAAAACATCCAACAACAAACTTCTGATAACAAACAATCATCTCTGATTTCACTTTAATGGTCCTAGGATCAAACTATAACAACTATTGAGTGATACGTGGAGTGCAATGCTCAACAGTAGGCATTTGATTTTCACCTAGAAATCAGGACGTTATTAGTAAATTGAGTTGACCTGGATCGAACTGCGTAATTCCTCCCATATGGCCTTGTCCACCTTAAAGGAGCCTTGTCCATATACACTCCATCGATCTTAACAAACAACAGTCAGTTTGTTTATTCACACCGTCCTGCAAAGGTCCTACCTACTGCAGAGAAAGCTAGGCATTTTATTATTTTAATGGTTCGTAGCTACTGTAATCACTGACCTATAAATTAAACATCTATTTTTAGCAATTCGCGGTCTAGTGAATGTTTTATGCATCGAAATTCATTGGCCAAGAACTTCTATCACGAAGCTTTGTTTGTCTAGGTTATTTAGGTGGCGTGATCCCAACTTAGTAGGCGGATAGGTCCTACAATAATACGCTATTCAATAGACATAATTACCCGCTGAAGGTCTATTCAAATCACTTCACTTACCCTACTCATGTTCTTAGCAATATTAGGTAATTCGGTATAATTACCAAAAACTCTCATTATTTTATTATTTTTATTTGAGTTACATATTGAATGGTGGAAATTTTGAAAAATGATCTCAATAACATTCAACAAAAGAAAAGTGTATTTTTTAATTAATAAAATTCATTTCTAACAATGATGTATACCTAGTGTACACCATCAACACGATTTAGAACGCTGCCAATTATTACACAAAAGATTATTATTTCTTTATTAGACAGCCCTTCTACGCAGACCATTGGTCTGTGATTATTATCAAACCCGTACATAGTAAACGATAAAAATTTGGCTCATCGTGCCTCCCAAAACTATTCAAAATTTTGAAAATTAAAAAAAGTCTGCCAAGTTGGATGTGGCACATAGTTTCCTCGTTTCCGTAGTATGAATGTATAGAGTATTGAAAAGTTTTAAATGATTTTGAAAAATTCCATAGCTGTAAAGAGTAAATCAAGATGTGTTAACCGTCATAATTGGTCTATTAAAAAACGAAAAAATTATCCTCGACGTAATTTACGTTTGCGCATGCGCAGAGTGAAGTATTGATTTGGGAACAATGAAACTGATAGGGGACCGTCAGCACCCTAGCCCGCACATTCCCTGAAATTTTCATACAAATCGGATGAAAACTGTGGAATTTAAGCTTGTTACAAGGATTTGACGTTCGCTCATGCGCAGGAGCTACTAATGTCACGATCATCTTGAAATTGATATGTTGCTCAAATTGTCTTCTAACTATCCCCCGAATTTTCAGCGAGATCGGACGACTAGGGCGTGAGAAAATTATGCTTGGTAGATTTAACGTTTGCGCATTGAGTATTGATTTGGGGGACAATGAAATTGTAAGGGGACCGTTTACGCCCTAGCCCGCAGATTAGGTACCTGAAATTTTCATACATATCGGATGAAAACTGTGAAAATTAAGCTTGCTATAAGGATTTCTTGTGCATGCGCAAGAGCTACTAATGGTACGATCATCTTGAAATTAATATGGAATGCTCAAAGTGTCATTTTTAACCATCCGCCGAATTTGTGCGAGATCGGGCAGCTAGGAGAAAATTATACTTCGTTGAATTTGCAATTGATATAAGATGATCAAATTGTCATCCCCCAACTATCATCCAAATTTGAGCGAGATCGGACGAGTAGGGCGCGAGAAAATGATGCTTGGTAGAATTTACGTTTCCGCAAGCGCAGAGTGATGTATTGAATTGGGAACAATGAAACTACGTAGTAGGCGACTGTCTACCTCTTAGTCCTCACATTTCCTGAAAATTTCATCCAAATCGGATGAAAATTGTGGTAATTAAGCTTGTTATAAGGATTTGCGGACACACGACAGACACACATACATAGATACACACACACACATATAAAGTCGCACACAGATAGACAGACACGGAACCAAAGTTGTTCAGAATGGTCTGAAACGTAAAATGCGAGTGGAAATTTTGATTTTGGAGACAAAAATTCGTTTCTCTCCCGAAAGTGAAAACAATGCTTCCGCTACCTATAGGTAGACTCGGAAGCAAAAAAGTTCCATTCATGCAGCATGATCGTATGAGCGAATTTTCGTAAATTATCGTATTGTACAATGTTGAATTGTTTTGAAATTTGAGCTTTTTGAGTGCAAGGAAATCTTTAACCATTAATTTTATGTCAAAAAACGTATTCTAAATAATAACCTGCTATTCAAATAGGTAGAGGTTCTGAATTTTTAGCTTTTTTTGCAGTTTTTATCGATTTTTTAGCAAATCATGATGAATTTTAAGTACATTTTTCAGCATAATTGTGTACACAATGGATGTTCTATTTTATAGTTAATAAACTTTATTTAAGCAATATTCTACCAAAAAATAAAAATTGAACGATTTTTAGCCGTTTTTAGCCATTTTTAGAGATTTGTGAGTACATTTTTTGAAATTTGACCAATTTAATGTGCTCAAAAAGTGTCGTCCAACGAACTCATCCTTTCTTTTGAAATGCTTGATTTTTTGGCGAAAGAACGAAGTTTTTATCTCAATTCTATCGAGAGTTATCGTCTGGAATGACATATATATATATATATATATACACATATAAAAAAGCGTTAAAATCCAGGAATCATTTCAGAATGCCTCAAAACAGATTTTGATGAAGAAAATTCTTGAAAATTTTTATTTTAAAATTTTTGGAGCCATTGCAATAGCTTCATTTTCTAAAATGATTCGCTAAAAAGTAGAAAAAAGGTGGTCGAAAACGAAAGAAATTAGCCTCAGAGGCCTTTCAGCTGATCATTGCACCTCCACCTCGTAATTGTTTTCGAGGTGTCCCAAAGGAGTGCCATCTAAATACCTACTGCACCGCAAGTCGATTAGGAAAGAAATTAGCATCAGAGATTCCGAAGCTAAGTAGAGTCCTTCCATACTTTGTAATTGTAATTCAGATCTCCGAAAAGGAGCTACATTTCAGGTTTCAGCACAATTGGTCGATTAAGAAAAAGTTCCAGTCATGCAACATGACCGTATGAGCGAATTTCCATAAATTATCGTATTATATTTAATGTTACATTGGTTTGAAATGATTTGCACTGTTTTGAGATTTGAGCATTTTGAGTGAAAAGAAATAGTTATACCAATTTTATGGCAATAAAACTAGTTCAAAATAATATTCTGATATTAAAAGAAGATTTGGAAATTTTAGCTTTTCCAGGGAGTTTTTATAGATTCTTATGTAATTAATAATGAAATTAGAGTACATTTTTCTACATAATTTTGATAATGAATTTTATAATGTTTTAGTTCGTTGTTGATAAACTTTTTTTGGCAAAAGTTCTGCTGAAAATATAAATTTGACGAATTTTAACCGTTTTTAGCCATTTTTTGTGATTTTTTTAGTACATTTTTTGAAATTTGACCAATTTAATGTGCTCAAAAGTGTTGGCCAACGAACTCTTCTTTTCGATTGGAAAGCTTGAATTTTTGGCGCAAGAACACCCGTTTTATATATATATGATAAAGTGTTAAACTCAAATTGGTTTGAGAATGCCTCAAAACGGATTTCAATGAAGAAATTTTTCGAATGAAATTTTGATTTTAAAATGTTTGGAGCCGTTTCAATAGCTTCATTTTTTTTTTTTTTTTTTTTTTTTTTTTTAACGAAAATTCGCTAAAAAAAATTAGGCTCAGAGGATTGCATTCACCATGATTTGAACCGCAAGATCAAATTCATAGCCCAGCTGGACCAGCACAGTTTTGGTAGGTACCATTTTGTGTTGAAAGTTTTGTTGAAAAAAGTGGTTCTTAGCAGAAAAAGTGGTTTAGAAGCATTCCGATACCCTTAATATGTGGATTATTCATGATCAGAGTGAAATTTCCAATAAGAATAGCTATTTAAATTCATTTTTAAATTTATTCAGGTGAAAATACGGTTTAGTGAAGTTTAACTCCTTATGCTATAGGTACTTACCTATATACCGCAGTTACACATGGGCGTTTGTACCTCGCGTTCGCCATTCGTGGTGGTAGCAATACGAGTGAACCGTTTACACATTCAGTTCAACGAAGCTCTTAGCGTGAAATGGACGACCAGCTGGTCCTCGAGGTTGTGACGCCATCCCTGGTGCATTTGTGCAGAAGACAACTTCCTATGAGTGGGGGGGGGGGGGGGGGGTGTGATTTTTTGTGGTGGGGGAGAAGGATGATCATGGAAGCACCCATCTTCGCTTTTCCTCCAATTCAATTAAATTCAAAAGGATTTATTCCAAAAGATACATCTATTACTTGGAAATGGTGGTAAAAATATAGAATAAACATAATAGGTAATAAAGAAAATAGAAAACATTGCAATGAATGATATCATAATAGCAATAAACTATTGGAATTCACATGCGATGGAGCGAAGCTCTAGGGTGAATGTGGGCGTCTTTAATTTTACCTCAATTATTAAATCAAATTCACATTAGGTACCTATATTTTGAGTATTGTAAACAAAAAAGTAGCAAACGATTTTCCTGCTATGAAAACTAAGGGAGTTACACTTCGCTAGTAACGCATTGGTTGTACGTGAAAATCATAGAAATAGAAAAACCTATGTATGAGGAAAACTATGCGGAAAAAACCCGTTTTTGGGCCATTTTTAGCGAATTTTCTTAGAAAATAAAGCTATTGCAATGGCTCCAAAAATTTTAAAACAAAAATTTTCTTCATCGAAATTTGTTTTGAGGCATTCTGAAATAATTCCTGGATTTTAACTCTTTTATATATATATATGTATGTCATTCCAGACGATAACTCTCGATAGAATTGAGATAAAAACTTCGTTCTTTCGCCAAAAAATCAAGCATTTCAAAAGAAAGGATGAGGTCGTTGGACAACACTTTTTGAGCACATTAAATTGGTCAAATTTCAAAAATGTACTAAAAAAAATCACAAAAAGAGGCTAAACATCGGTGTTTTTATTTTTTTTTAGCAGAATATTACTCAAATAAAGTTTATCAACTATAAAGTTGGTAATTTAAAAATTAAAGCTCAAACCTATGCTCAAAATTTCATTAAAAGGTGCTACGAAATCGATAAAAATGTTAAAAATTCTAGAAATCCAATATCTTTGTTCAAATGATAGAATGTTATTTAGAACAAATTTTTCAGCAATAAAATTGATAGTTAACAATTTTTTGCAGACAATATGACGAATATGAGCAATAAAATGAATAGTTAACATTTATTTTGCAGACAGTAAATTTCAACTTGAGCGTTGCTAAGTGATGGGAGGCCGAGAATCATAATGTGAATATCGTAAACGTTAGCGTCTAAGACGTCCAGAATAAATGAAATTGATTTAGGGATGGAAAATAGTCAATTTTTACCGAGTTGTGTCACAACAATCACATGTGAACTTTGACATGCCTTGAATAGTGGTGGCAGGAAATCATAAAATGGATGATAACACAAAACATATGTACAGTGAATAACTCCTGTAACCCATTGCCATCTATTATAAAACTAAAGGAGCTATGTAAGAAATGGATGTTTTGGTTTACCATTGAAAAATGTAAAACAAATCATATACACAACAAATCAATATACAACAATTTATATACCCAACATTTACACAACAAATCATTTGAGTTTTATACCTCACCACTTATACTACACTTAGACAGGATGTACCTATTTTGCCATAGAATTGGTTTGCAACAATTTCTTTGTTCTCAAACTCCTCAAATTTCAGTACAACTTAACATAATATGCACCTAATACGAAAGATTCAATAAAATTCGATCATACAATCATGCTGCATGACTGGACATTTTTGCTTCATAGCATTGATGCGTCTGAAGCGATCTGGCTGGCTAAATTCTAGGACCAATAGTGGAGTCCATGTGGAAAAGGGCGGATTTTTCTCATCAAGTTGAAGGCGACGGATATTACAGTTTTGGATTCTACGCACCTTGAAACGTAAAGTGACAAAGTTTGAGAGAAACGAAATTTTTTTTTCCTATACGATTACAAAGGAAGTAATTGAACTACCCAACATAAACATCCAGACCTCGAAGAGACAATAGATAAAGAATATAATTCCGTTCCGCTACCCGCCCTCGCCGCGTCGCAAGCATTTTGACTAATCTGTTTCTGGTGGCAAAAAGTCAAAATAATTGTTTTCGAAATAAAAAACCAGCTTTCAGGGTGGTAGGTAAAGGTCTGAAATAAATAATATTCTTATGGGATAACCCTCTCTGGTTAACACTATATCCAAACTTGAACGCACCAAATGAAAAAGTGTGCTGAACGCCGACGGACATTAGCCTTCTTAAATCTAACATTAAATTAAATTAAATTTTTTTAAATTTAATTATTTCAAGACATATGATAAAGCATTAGGAAAAGAGTCTGCAACACATTGGGACATGTTATGTCTTTAGTTGCAGACTCGTATGTGTTGCAGACTCGTATGCAAGCTCTAAGAGCCACTCAGCTGATCCGGACCCTGGGCATCGTCAAGTAAATGTCCAAAAGAGGCTACATACGAAATTACATCTCTCTAGACCTCTAGAGTGTAAAGCATAGAAATTAGCTTCAAGAGCCACTCATTTGATCCGGACCCTGGGCATCGTCAAGTAACTGTACTGAAGAGGCTACATACGAAATTACAGCTTCTTAGAGTGTAAAGTATAGAAATCACCTATTAAAATTATTTAACCACCTCTTCACAAGTCAAACCGTTCTCGCAATATTCGGATCACCTGCTATGAATCAAATCATCGAAACACTAGCTCAATGAAATCGTCAGAAATTAACAAGCGGTTGCAATCATGTTCACAATATCAACTATTGAGAATGATCACCTGTGTGTAAACAATTATTCATATGTATAACCATGCTAATTCATATGAATTATAACTCAGCTTGTTGGCCACGCACTTCGAAGTAGTTAACATAATATGGTTGGATAAATCGAGAGCTTTCGAACGAATGGTCAACGAATTTTGTGGGATGAAAAACGAAGAAGTACCATTTCCCTAGCAACTTCTCGGTTGTAAGCGGAAATCATCAAAAAACCAACCGTAACGCTTTTTTCGTTTATGTGCCAAAGTAAAGACATAAATAATGTCAAAATAAGAAAAAGGAACGAAAAAATCAAAGATCACATCACTTCCAAACATACAACAATTATTCCATCTAAATCCTCAGGTACAAATTAAAAAAATTAAGTTAAATTAAAAATTAAAAGTAACATGACTTATAGCACTGGACTAGTCGATCAGCAAAAGAATACTGATTTCCACAATGACCAAAAACTTACATCCCCCACTCTTTTCCTACACGATTCCATGGATTTCGTCGAGACGTTCATTAGTTATAATGGAATTCATTATCTTTTCGATTTGGAACTACTGTTTCTGCACTTATTAGTTTCATTGTTGTCAAAGCAATACGTCACTCTGTGCACGCGCAAACGTAAATTCCATCAAGCATCATTTTCTTACGCCCCAGTCGTCCAATCTCACTCAAATTTGGGTGGATGGTTGGAGGACGTTGATTTAACCATTCCATATTAATTTCAATATGATTACATCATTATAGCTCCCGCGTATGCGCTAAAGTGAGATCCCAGGAACAAGCTTGATTTCTAGTTTTCATTCGATTTTGATGACATTTTCTGGGAATGTGCGGTTCAACTTATAGATTGTCCCCTACCAATTTAATTTTCCTTGAATCATTACTCCATTCTGCACATTTACTAACGTAAATTACTTCTGGCATCATTTCCCCGTTCCTAAATGACCGAATTCGCCGTTTTACGTTACATACATCTTGATTGACTATAATATTCCGCTATGAAGTTTTTTATTACCTTCTATTAATACCATTTCAAAGATCTATACATTCAAGTTATTTTCATTTGGTAGGTTCCTAACAACTCAAATATCGTTATACTTAGATCACGGGGACTAGTAAAATGTCGATGTTTCATTTAATTGCGTTAATTTGCCCTCTACTGGTATCTGTATCAACGCAGGCATATTGATGACAACCTACGGATTTGCAATTTGGTATGAAGCTTCTTTGAGCTATCGATAATTCGATATCAAAGCTCACTGATCAGATGAAAGTATCTGACCCAAATTTGTTTCTTTCCTAATCGGCTCGCGGTGCTGAAATTTAGATGGAGCTCCTTTGGTTCACTAGTAGTGGTACTGGGGCGCAAAGAACAGCTGAGAGGGCCCTGAGGCTAATTTATTTCTTTTTAGGCAACAGTTTTTCCTATTCAGCATTTACTATAAACCTTAAAATGGTGGGGTCCTGGAGTTGAGGTTTTAAAATTGGGGGGACCCTTTCGGGAAGCACGATGAACCACGTTTTGATCATTTAATATATCCTGAATCCGGGTATAATAATAAATTATGGACCAATGATCTGCGTAGAAGGTATTTCCTAATATAGAAATAATAAACCCTTGTGCTTTTTTTTAGTCAAGGATGGCAACATGGCTCCTGTTAGAATCGTGCCACTCCAGTGTCCCTTTACACACCTTGTTCAATGCCTCTAATGACCCTACTGGTTGAAGTGCGGCTTAAACCTTTAAAAAAAAATAAAATAAAAAATAAAAAATAAATAAAAATAAAAAAATATATAAAAATGAAATGAATAAATAAATAAAATAAAAAATAAACCTTTCTGTAATGATTCTGCTCATCTTGAAACGTAGGTATGCCAACAAATTAAGAGGGGGAGGGGGGGTTTACATTTTTTTCGATTACAAAGGTTCATTATTGAAAATTTATAAATTAAAGAACAAATTAAATGTCAGTACTGGTTATTGCAGATGCTAAGTTCGTGGTCTGAAAGGTGTAGTGGTGCCTTTTTGGTTCTTGCACTCCTTTGAATTTTCAGTGGGGATGTAGATTTGCTTGTTGAATCTTGGCTTTTGGTATCCATTTTTGGTGACGATGGGGTTTGTATATCGAATCCTTGTGGCTAGGCAGGCATTGAATCCATCTCTCCTCCCTTTTGAGTCTCCATTGTTTCCGCTTTTGTGTTGTCCTCAGAGTTCCTTGGAGTATCTTCAAGGAAAGGCTTGAAAAACGTCGAATTCCTGGTAATTGTTTTTTCGTCATGGGTCTTTAGAGTGACAGTATTTCCCTTCATGCCCAGTACTGTTCCTGGTGATGGCGAGAAAGTTGTGAACAATTGTTTGAACTCGGGGTTGTGGACCAAGACTTTATCACCTGGAGCCATTTGGTTGTCTGAAGTCTCCTTAGTTTTTTGGATAAGGTCACATTCTTATACATCATCTGTCACTTTCATAGAATTTCTAGATACAACACTAGGCACTTCATCTCTGATAGAGCGAGCAAAGAAAAGTTCAGCTGGTGTTGCCCCGGTGGTCTGATGAATGTGATTTCGATACATAAGAAGATATGAACTTGATAAATTCAAATTACCAATCAAGATTGAAAGCGAATGCAACCTTCAACCTTTTTGTGATCTCTATCTATAGTATCGTTTACCTGTGGATATAAGGGTGTAACTTTGTGATTATGATTCCAGAATCTAAGAAATAGCCTTCAATCTCTGCACCTACAAAGTTTGGTGCATTATCTTTAGTTAAGACTTCTGGGTATCCAAACCTAGCGAGCATTCTATCAATTTTTTTAATTTATGGGTTTAGAATTTACTACCACACAGAACTTGCTGTAATAATTAAAAATTACGTGAAACAATAATCAACTGGGAAATGGCCCCCGAACGTCCAATGTAATTCGCTCTCAAGGTTCGTCAGACAGCTTAGTGAGCTTTTGTGCATACAATAGGAACTAAATCCAATGTTAACGTCAAACTTTGTTTGCAACATTATAGTTACCTACTTAGGTTACACAACATCTATTTTTGATGAATGGTAAAAGTTTAATCTTAACTCGATAGGTAGGTCGTTGGTGTACCAGCTTTCGCCAACACCTAAAAATAACTACCTGGGTACCATCAGTATACCGCAAAGGCCGAATAAAAGCTCGCTAGTTCGCAAGATCAATTGCGTGTTTTAAATATTCCATCAAGCGAATGGGGTTGTTTTAGTGAGGTATTCGGCGATCGAGTAGGTGTGGGCGGTAGGAAATCGATATTTCGAGTTTCGTGATCCCGTTATAAATGTAGTGGGCAATAAAACTTTTCCTTTTTTTCCTGTAATCGATCAGAAGGATAAACCGCGATCCGGCAAGGCAGATAGATGTGCATAGGGTCGTGTGGTGTCAACCGGTCGCGGTCGTTGTATGGACTCTCCCGTCGTGTAGTGTCAGAAGATTAAGTTATTTCGGCGTTTTAAGCGGTCATGTCCGGATTTACGAGTAGAAGTGTAAAGTTTCTATACTTCTCCAAATTACCTTTTGGTCATTCAAATTAACTATCTATTACGCATTTTCAGTGAGTTTTTGATGAAAATTGAGAATTATTGCAATGGCTCCAAAAGTTTAAAAATACAGTAACTGTAAAACTGTAAACTGTTTACCTATTTTTTCTTCATGGGATCTTTTTTGTAAGATTCTGAAACGGTTCCTCGACTTATATATTTTTATAGAGGGAGTCCCATTGATATTGCGCGACCGAAGTTTTCCAAGAAATGGTGCATTTATCAAAAAGAAAAGACGGGTCTCATTGGTTTTAAATTAGGTAGGTACCTACTACTTCAAAATGCGATGACTGCTTATTCTTAAAAAAAAAGAAAAAAGTGCAATCCTCACCAATTATTTTTTCAAATGAGGACCCTCAAATCAATTTGCCGATTCAGATTTGCCATGGTATTTGATCGAAAAATGACCCAACACTTGAATTTTGAGTGTTTGAAGAACAGGGGATTCGCAAATCGTAATTGCGCACAAAATGCGCGCAAATACCACAAATAATCAAGATACGGGTAAACTCTGGGGTTCTTTCCTGATAGCAGAGTGGTATAAATTCACTCCTGTTTAACCTAGAAAGTTGAAATTTGCAAGGAAGGCTCTCTGGAACATTCTAAGACGAATTAATTGATGGGATCTATGCCTATCAGCTGAGTTAGCTAAATTCTCTTCTATTCACCCTAGGAATTAGAAATTTGATTGGGGGATTCTTCAAGGCATTAAGAGTTGACCAAATCTTATATGAAATTCCCTGGCTTTTCCATGGCATTTCCCAATGCATCAAATAACCTCACTTTACGAGGTATTCCTTGTTTTTCTCCACTGGCGGCCACCCTATAAACAAAAAGAAGCGTTAAACCTCGGATTCGTTTCAGGATGCCTCAAAACGGAATTCAATGATAAACATTTTCGAAATTTGTTATTTTAAATTTTTTGGAGCCATTGCAATTGTTCAATTTTTTACGAAGTTTCACTAAAAGTGGCTAAAACACAAATATTGAAAAATTTCCAGAATTTTCCTGAGCACGGGAAATCTTTCTTGAAATCTGAGCTTTCCAACGGTATAGCCTCACTTTCATTTTATTAATAATGGGAGAAAATGGGGTTTTTGTTAGAAACGTGTTATTTTTCTTTCTAAAAAACCGAGGGCTGTTTTGAATAATTCCCCCAATGGACGGATGAGCTTAATTACGGACGTAATTTTTCATGATTAATCGTATGGTAACACTTGCAGATCTCTCCAATTCCGTCATGACCCAGTTTTACACTTCATAAAATTGAGCATAAAAAAAGTTGTTGAAGCAATATTTTATTTTTTTATTAAGAAAATTAACTTAAGAGAATCGCGTGAAAAAAAGGCAAATCTGCAAAGGCAAAACATCTTCTCTGGCAAATAATGTCAACTTGTTGATCACCATCCTGGATTCACTGGTTTTCGTGAAAATTCGACCAAGAACTTGTCCCAGCCGGATGCACATAGCGTTTTCGGATCATGAAGAAGGGGAGGAGCTAACAAGTCCTAGCATTATTTTCGTAAGGTAAATACACTTAATGTACGGCAAGTAGTGTCAATCAGTGATGATATTGTACAATCACGATAAAATGATGCTGCGATAAAATACGATATGATACGATACCTACAGAGTATAGGAACTGTTTTATATTATCCCGATTATTTCCCAACTAATGAGTGTCCATATTCCTCAATCACAACAGCAAAACTGCATGTTGCTCCAAGTTGTACTGGTACTTACTCGTCATTAATATTATTAATATCTCCTGTTACTGAGTAGGTGCGTGAATGCACATTTAACCTTGAATGGATTTTATACAATTATTGGTTTCTTCGGTCTATTTCAATAGCCTTTGTAATTTCTTGTACAACTATGTTCATTTGCTGCCGCAAAAAGGAACTTGAACGGTCTTCACAAGTAACATCTGCGATTTTTTCTCAAGAACTTTGAAAAATAATTCGGCTTCCGCACAACTGGTCCAAACGTTTCGGTAGCAAAAGGAACAAACGTACTGCATATCGATGACATCTTGATATTCTGTCCTCTCCCTTCTCGCTGATGCTTCAGCTGCGCTTCCTGCATCTCTCGTTGATGCGGCTATGCCAATGAGGAAACAGTGTCTATGCACGTTCCATCCCAAACTAAAGGTTTCCGTTTTGCCAAGGGATAATTGTTATACCATCTGGCCATTTACCGTCATCCCTGCTCAAGCCTGACAGTCCCAATATACTTGGGTAGTTCGCTGGCACAAGTGCTCTTTTAATGGCGTCATTTAACATGCTGTGTCTTGATTGACGACCTGCGCTTCTGACACATGACAACTCATGCAAACCAAATTCGTCAATTTAATCGCCACAAGGGCACTTATGTGGCATACAAATATTCAATCCAAACCGCAAGGCCGTTGCAATTCAAAATGTGCTATTTTAGTGTCCCAATGCTTCTTGCTGGTAACACTGCAGCCAACCACTAAACTCCTTTCTTAAGGCAGCGAGATGTAAGGCACGCTCATACCCCCCTGTTAATGTAATACGGTCACTGATGTTCTGACAACTGACTTTATCCCAGTGTCCTTGTGATGAGAGGTCATTAACCTGGGACCGATCATGCATAGTCATCCAACTGGTCTCAGCTTCTGCATAATAGGTATGTACATAGGCGTAATTCCGGGGGGGGGGGGGGCAAGGGGGGCGGTTACCCCCCCAATAATCTGGAGAAATTTTTAATTTAATAAATGAACTTAATGACAGTTTTTGCGAAATTTATTAATGAGTAGATAGATTTATCTTTTTTTTTTTAAGTAAAATTAGACATATATTTTAAATAAATATTAAGTTAATGTCAATACGGCAAAAAAACCATAGAGTTAGTTATCTTTGAAGTTTCATTGCAAGGGTAAGTTAGAAGTATAACTAGCTGCTATGCGCGCGGTTTCCGAGAGTCCTTCGCTGCGCTGTCCCGGCGCCGGCGATACCCCAGCCCGACCACCGCTGAACTCCCACCGCGGTGGTGCACACGTGGCTGCGGAAACAGGACAGGTCTTGGCTACATTACATAACAGTTAAATTTAACAAATTTATAATTTCACTTCTCATTTCATTAGTTTTGCTATATCAATTTAATAATAATAATAAGGTTATTTTTGTGACCGAATTATTGGCTGAATTCTGAATTTTCATATTTTATTTAATTTGTTGTTTTAAAGCCATTGTAAATGTGCCTTTGGAGATAGGGTCACATTCATGGATACACCAGCTAGCTGTGTTATATCTGTAACAAAATATTAAAATTTGGCACGGGACAAGAAAGGTTATCTTCACTTGCTGTAATGGCCATTGAAAGAGACGTACAAATTGATCTTGATAAAGTAATAGATGAATTTAATGTGCATAAAGGTAGACGACTTCACTTTTTGTAACAAGTGTAGGGCTAATACAGATTCAAGATGCGAAAAATTGAATTTTTCTTTCAGAAATGTGTGTAGTGTGATTTTAAGTACCTAATCGATAAGATTGGAATATGATGAAATAAATATCACAAGATTATTATATTAAAAGTATCAGTAATAAATATTTATGTTGTCTTATCTTTTAATCTTTGTTTTTCACTTACATAAAGTCTACTATCAATATTTAAAAAAAATATATTCAAAAGAAAACTAATAAAAATATAGGTGAATTACTTGTGCCTTAGCCCTAAAATATCAAACGAAAAAATTGAAAAGTTAGAATAACTTTCTTTATCGCTGTACATACAACTTTTAAATATTACTTATTTATTGTTAATATTTAAACAAACCAAATTATTAAAATGTTTTAATGTAAACAAAGCATACACTGTTAACAGTCATAAAACACACTGTTATTAATGTAAAAAAAATCCAGTACTTAACAAATTCTTAAGCGTTTGGGGGGGGTTGTTAGTTATAATTCAGTTTAGGGTCTGGAAGTCTTGCCCCCCCAATCAAAATGCTGAAATGACGCCCATGGGTATGTAGCACCGTTGTTTTCCAGGGGAAAATTCAGCATGGATTGGACAAGAACGGCAACACTATTCACAGACGCCTAAATACTGGCAAACTCAGATCTTCGATTTTTCGTAAACCAAATCCACCACAATTCATTGGGAGCGCTGCTTTCCTATTGGGTGTCATTTAGCTGAGCATCAACTTTGGGTGTCATTATCTGTGATTTTACAGATCTTGATCTTACCTACAACAGTGACTCATACGGAAACACAACACCGGAACCCCGAAAATTAGCTTAATTAGCATCACTAACACTTTTTAGCAACTCTGACCGCTCTACAATATATTACATGACAGTGTGATAATAATAATGATAACGCTGTAAATTATGTATTAGTTAATTTAATACAATTAAATTTAATGCACTTTACCAGGACTGAATCAGGTGGAATTTGCAACCAGTGAATTCCACATCTTCACACCATTTTTCAATTCAATTAAATTCAATTCTTCTTGATATTTCAACATACCTTACAAGCATATGACAAAGCGTCAAAATGAATATCATTAAATTCCGTCAGACAACGCGCCAGTAAATTATTATCATAGTCCCATCAAATCCAAGACCAAGGGGGGAAAATTTTTTTTAAATTTAATGTACCAAGGCTTTGAATAAAATTACATCCATATTTGACTTCCTGTCATTCAGGTTTTTGTAAACTGAACTTAAACCATACTCTAAATTTTACTTATATTTGGATAGAACTGTATCGAAAGGACCTACCGCTAGACTGTCTCTTGCAAATTTCATCACGTGCAGGAAGAAAAAGTCATACCACTCTTCCTCAAATGTTGCTAAGTTCGGCTAGTCCAACGAAAAATCGTGACTCCTACGATTCTCTACGAACTTTCACTCAATTCTCGTCCCATTGCAGGTATAAGAGAAATAATGACTGCAATTATTTCTTCCAGAGCTTAGTCAAGTCGAACAGCCCCTTAACACGCTCACGAGTACACGGGTGACCTTGGCCTTGCCTCGACTCGGCTTCACCCCTTGACTCGTTAATCATTCTTTATAAAAGCGTCGTCAGTAGTTGTAGCTGGTGGGTAGTTATAGACCTGAAAGGTTCAACTTCAAGGTTCTTCCAGGAAGATCCATATTGCAATGTCAAGATCTTCACAAGTTTCGTCAAGTTTCCTTACTTATTCCTAAATTAATGATTTAACGTACATCAACCTGGCGTTTTCTCATAGGTAACTAATGTTTTGGCTCAAATCAATCAACCTATTCACGTACACACTTCCATTAAACGCTATAAATTATTGAACAAAAGTTTATTATTTCTGTAGTAGATAGTATTTTCTGTTCATATTACTGATCAATAGGTAATCATTGTTAAATGAAGCCTACGTTACATAATTTTCTTTGTACAACTGCATCTTAGACGTAAAGATCCACTTGAAGAAAACTTATGAAATAAGATGGAAAACCACTCTACGCTTCACTAGTCCGTATTTCGGTAACACAAGCAGGTCGCTAATAATGATTAAACTCGATTTCTTAAAAATGGAATTTAATTAAAATTTTAACAAAAAATTTTCCAAAATTATCTTCGCAAGTTCAGCTTGTTACCTTTACAATCATTGAATGTATTGAGTGTTGATACCTACATTGCGCAATTTCTAATTTATTTGATGAAGGTATGTAGGAACTAGGAATTCTTAATGTGAGGGCACACAACCAACTTCACCCAATGGGACTCCAACTACCAGTCTGCACGAAACGCGAAAGTCCGCAGCGTTGTCGAATGAGGTAGATTAGGGGGTGCAAGCAGTACTTACCTAGCAACGTGGTTTATTAGGGGTGATGACCTGAATAAATTTGAATGTATAAGGGGGAAAACGTTTTTCTGGCATATAATTTCCGAACGGTTTTATTGATCGTTATAGTTGCGGTTAGCGACGTTATATTATCCATGAATATAGGTATTGATTCAAACTTATGACTCCAATGATTAATCAGCAACATTGGCATTTGTGGACAAGGGTTTGGTAGAGATACGTTGGAGAAGCTCATACCTTCTCCTCCTGTATGTATAAAACAGAGAAGTTAGTCTCCCTGTCTGTCTGTCTGTCTAGGGTCGATTCACATCCATACGGCTTGACTGGTTTTGATGCGGGTTTTTGAAAAACGATCGCAATGTTCGGGGTCAACATTTAGGTTATAGTAAACCCCTCTGAACCTCCTCCTTCGTCGTCATCTCGGACTTCCCTAACTAACTACGTTGTCCAAGTAAACAAGTGATAACCGAGATTCACACTTTAACTCAAAATTTGTTAGTTTATTTGTTATGCTCAATTATGCATGTTTTTCGGAACGAAACTATGGAGAATTAACGTGTAAAACTCGGTTATTGCGATCTGAAAGAGTTTCTATCCTCAATGATCATTATTGATGTACTGCTTCATGTTTAAGTCCATGTTTCGTAATAGTGTAACCTCCATGATACGCAACAAAGTCGTTTATTTTTGTTGCTCAGGCAACTATACTTTTGTTACCTATAAATATATTTATTTATTTTTGTCTTTAATCATTAATAAGCAATAATGTAAGTATTATTTTAAATATGTAAAATGTGAATATTATAATAATGTAAGATATACCGACCACTGGAATAATTTAAAACCCTTCATTATTATGTGTCTCATGACTGACAAACTTCATTACTCCGCAGTAGGTAGCTCATTTCAATACCGCCCCTCTGCTTTGTATTCACTTGAAAATTCGATAAATCGTGCTGATCTTAGTGAACATGGTATAAACTTGTACTACCCCACAATCTTTCGTTGAGAATCACAAGGAAATTGCGAGATCCGTAGTTTATTGGCCAGACTTTTGAGCAAGACATATTGTCAGGTAGGTAGGTGATCTGTGTAAAATTTGTCATATAATTCATTCAATTTACTTGAATTTCTACTTAACCTAATATTAAGTTATTAATTAATTGTTATTACCTTGTTAAGTAACTAATAAATAATTAGGTAATTACCTAATATTATGCACTGCATACTACGGTACATATGATACACATTATAGATTCTAGGATAAAGAAACGTGTAAGTAAATAGATCCACCAGTTAATATTTCATTACAACTTACCACTATTATCCAGTTGGAGTGGATAATATATATTCCATTAAATAACACACAAAACTTTTACTGCATCGTTCCCAACTTTCAAAATCCTGAGATACAAATGCTTGACAACTAATAATTTCTAAAAGTTTTTAAGTAATAACGGCATATTCTGGGAGAAAAGGTGGATCATATTTAGAACTTTCTGATGACCATTTCTGCAAATCAGGGTTGAAAAGTAAATTAACAGTAATTATCTAGTTGTAAAAAAAGGTGATGTCAATTCGTGGACCAAAACTATTTTTTCCTTTCTATTTCGACGGCTGAAAACAAGATCTTTCACAGAAGAGGTCATGCGGGAACAAGCTATTCAGCAAGAGGAAGCCAATTAAGGTTATCGTTAATATATTTGTCAACTGTGATTGCTATTCAAGCACTAATATCTTGGACATTGACGTTTCAATATATTTTCACTTAATTTCTACTCTTCCTTCTATACCAATTCAACAAGGTAATACGTTCTAAGGTATTTACATTTAATGGCCGTTGTCACGAAGATGACTTGATTACCTCATATCAATTTCAACACGATTGTATCATTAATAGCTACTGCGCATGCGCCAATGTGAAATACTTGTAATGATCTTAATTTCTACAGTTTTCATCCGATTTTGATGAATTTGTTAGCGAATGCGCGGTTTAGGTCGGAAATAGGTCCCGTACCTATTTCGATTTTCTCAACTCATCAGTTCATTCTGCGCTTGTACAAACGTAAATTACATTGAGTATCATTTTTTCTTTTCTTAATTGACCAATATTATGACATTTCACGCTACTTCTTTATTTACTCTTTTCTGCTATGGAATTTTTCAAGATCATTTAAAACTTTGCAATGATCTATACATTAATGAGAGGTAAACGAGAAAGCTATGTGCCACACACAACTTGGCTAACTTTTTTAAAAATATAATTGTAGTGGATTTATATATGTTTGACTTGGTGTAGGTAGAGGCTTGTGATCTGAGCAAATATGAAAAGAGCGGCCGTCCAAGTCATTGTGCCAATGAATGCAAGCTTGGTAAGCGGCGAACATCTCTTTGTCGAACGAGGCTTTATTCTTCCATTGTTCCGGAATTTCTTTACTGAAAAATCCCAATGGTTGGTAAGATTTCGAGCCGTGTTTGTCTGTAATTTCCTGCTCCAGTGCCGCTCCGATGTGTGTATCGGATGCATCGCAAACTATTCTCCACTCTGCTGTAGGGTGGGGATGAGCAATATTGTGCAATGTAGCTTTTATCATTGCGTGTTTTAAGCTGTTGAAAGCTTTTTCTCTCTCTGATGTCCATTCGATAGGGGTTTTGTCATTTTTTTTTTGTTTGACTGAATGGAGTCATACAGAGGTTGCGCTGTGTGAGCGAATTTACTTGAGCAAGCTCGGTAGAAACCACACATACCTAGGAATCTGCGTAGGCTTCGTACGTCTATTGGCCGAGGGAATTGCTCTATGGCTTCTATTTTATCTCGTTTAGGAATTATCCCTTCTTTTGAGATAGTGAAACCTAGGAAATCGACGGTAGGTTTTGAAAAAATGCATTTATCAAAACCTACTCGAAGTCCGTGTTCTCCTAGTTTGTCGAAAATTTGTTTGAGGTGGTTCATGTGTTCTTTGTAATTTTTAGAAGCCACCAATATGTCGTCTAGGTAGACAAATGCGAAATCGAATTTTCGCATGATGCTGTCCATGTACCTTAGCCATGTTTGAGCCGCTCCGGCCAAACCCATGCTCATTTTTTTAAACTCATAGAGACCGAAAGGGGTAATAATTGCTGTTTTATGAGCGTCATCTGGGTGCATCGGGATATGGTAATATGCCGATTTTAAATCTATTGTCGAATAGATTTGTGTATTATGTAAATTCGCTTGGAAAGAGCGAATGTGAGGCGGCGGGTAGGCGTCTTTCTTAGTTTTTGCATTGAGGAATCGGTAATCGCCCGTGATTCTCCATGTTCCATCCTTTTTGGGCACGCAATGCAGCGGAGAAGCCCATTCGGAGTCGGAGGGAGCGATGATCCCCTCTGTGAGCATTTTGTCGAAAGTACTTTTAACCTGAGCCCGTTTTTCGCCTGCCATGGGTCTTGCACGGAAGTGTACTGGTGTTCCTTCCGTGGTTATACGGTGGTAAACACCGTTGTTTTTCCACTTTCCTTGAAGTTTGTTCATTTTATCATTGTATTTTTCAATGATAGAGCGTATGTTTTCGTCCTCTGTGAGCTGTGTGTCCTCTGGTTGAGGGCTGTTGTCACGATGAGGAATAGCAGCTGCTATTTGTTCGTCAGTAAATTTTTTGTTCATGACTGCAGCGATTTTTTGATCGGCATAGCTCTTTACTTTATCTTTGTAGATATATTTGTGTTTGACCCGTATTCTGATATCCCAAGACTCGAGGAATGGTATACCGAGGATCGCTAGATCAACTTTAGTGATCATGAAATCGGTGGTCATGTCTCCGAGGCCGATGTTAATTGTCGTGTCAGTACGCCCTAGTGTGTCTATAGGGGCGCCGTTAGCTGCTGTGAGCTTGATGTTGGACTTACGAATTTTTAAGCCCAATTTTTTGGTGACATTGTGGGGCAGAATGTTCACTTCTGCTCCCGTGTTTGCACTTGAAAAAAAGCCTTTTATACTCTTTAGTCTGCCGGTGTATAGGCTCAGATACACTGGCAGTTATTCGTTTTCCGAACTCTCTGCGTCTGAGGTTGGAACGGTACTTTCTTGTATCGATCTATGAGTATTTTCGCTTGAAACCAAGGTTTTAGGCTGGCTGATAGGCGCTGCCTTTTTGATAGGTTTGGAGGCGGTATTTGCCTTCCAAGTGCAGTATTCTGTGTCTGCACACTTGCGAGTTTCGCTACCGAAACGGGCGTGGTTCCGGCAGACGTAGGCCGTTGGTTTGTGAGGCTTACTCTCTACTTGCTGAGGTTTGAACTCAGCTTTTTGTGAGAGGGCCTTTTTGAAACCAGTCTTCGTAGGTTTCGAAGTAGATTCTACTCCTCGTATGTTGAGAGAGGGGTTCGCTGTTTTGTACGCGTGTAGCGTATCAGCTAGGTCGAGCCGGGCATTCGTGGTAAGCTGTGCTGCGACCATGCCTCGGGCTTCGATAGGCAGAGTTTCGATCCACTTTTGAGTGATCAGAGCCTCTGAGAAGTACCCAACAGCCTTAGAGTACATTTCATGGTACTTGGTGCTGGGTTTTTTGGCGAGAGATGCGGGGTCCTCGAGCGCGAGGAGCCTGTCCTGCAAGGACAACCCGTATTCTCGTTGTAGGCGCTGTTTGGCCTCTTCGTAAGGTGCGTGGGGTGCCGTGAGGTAAGCTGAGTCAATAGCTTCCCGCATTTCCTCCGGTACCCACTTGTAGATAGCTGAGAAACATTCGTTCTGCGTTCTCAGGTTTTTTCGCACGCAGTATTGATCGAACTCGGCGAGTGCACGATCGATATTCTTCTTTTGGAAGATAGGTTTTTGGTAATCTCCCATTTCCTCCAAAAGTGCTCGAAAGCCACTTTGTGTAGAGGGTTGTTGTGTGAGATGTGGGGCGTATAAGCCCGGCGGGGGTCGCACGCCCGCAGTGGTTCCCTGAAATCCACTAGCTTCATAAGAGGGAACGAAATGCTCCGTGTTAAGCCTGTTCAAAGGCGGGGTCACCATTTGTAGTGGATTTATATATGTTTGACTTGGTGTAGGTAGACCAAGTGGGACATTTATATTCTGGTTATGCGGGTTAGTTCCTGAGGTATTTCTGTAAGGAATGTGAGCGAAATCGCCAAGGTCAGCCGGCTTGGCGGGAGGAACTTGAGGATAGTTCGTGTAGCAGCCGCGTGGAGCACTGGGCTCGCTTAGTGGGTGCTGGGTTCGATCTGTTTGGTGCTGAGCCGTTGTGTAATATTCCGGCCTAAGATTTATATCTGTAGGGGGAATATACTGGGCTTGGTTGAGGTACTGAAAAGTATCCTGTGTTTTGAGCAAGTTGGGAGTGCGTTTGACACTCGGATCGGCCGGGTAGCCTTGCGTAGAATATCGTGGATATTCAGATATTTTTGTCGAATCATGATGATTGACTTCAGAGCGGGTCTGGAAGGTATCCTCGAACTTTTGTGTGTGTGAGGCTTGACCTAACGTTTCCTTCATGAATACGTTAGGTGGTAAGGCGATCTCTTCGCGAGAATCGAGCCTTTGTCTGTCGCTAGGAACAGCGGGCGAGTCGAGTAGCGGGTAGGGAGCGCTGCGCGGGCTAGGGGTCCCGGCCGCGCCGTGTTCTGCTTCCTCTTGCATGAGGAAGTAGGACGGGCGGCGCTCCATCGATGTACCCGAGTTGGTTAACTCGTTTTTAATACCTCTCCGTATAGGATGTAGGATTTGGAAGGTGGACTCGCTTGACAGAGCTTCTTTCCTTTGCTCGGATGTCAGGGTCCTACCTTGTAGCCTTGAAAAAGGCTTCCTTGGACGATAAATTAGAGCGGATGAGCTGAGTAATTTATCGGCGTGCCCCAGCGGTCGGTGACGAGCTTAGTGCTACGAAACCCGGGCGACACGTCTCGGAACGTCCCAGTGGGCGTACGATCTAATGAGAATATCAATAGATGTACCGGGTGGCGTCCTGACAGAAGAACTACGTTGGGCAATGAGCAGGATAAATAATCACTGGACTCGTAGATGCCAATGCGAGATCTGTGAGGAGAGAAGATATGCCTTGTGAGCAGTAGAAAGCCGTTCTGAGAGGAACTTGTGAGCAGAAGGGTCGTCAGCGTAGAGCGTGTAGAAGCTTCGTACTGTAGAGTGTAGTCGTCGAGAGCGGTGAGTGGAATGAATTTCGGAGGGCTCCGAGCGGGGTAATTATAGGGAGGTGGCCGCCTCCTGCCGCCCCCTGATTGGTCCGCTTGATTTCATTAGTTCACCATGTGTTTTCTTATTGGCTCGCACATTGTTTTCTCAGAATCTGTGAATATGATAGCTGAGTTGGTCTTTCGGGGGTGGCTTCCCCGCGTCCGTCGCTGAGACGGGGTCCCCGAGGTGGCTTCCCTGCGTCCGTTGTTTAGACGGGGTCCTCGGGTGGCTTCCCTGCGTCCGTTGTTTAGACGGGATCCCCGGGGGTGTCTTCCCTGCGTCCGTTGCTGAGACAGGGTCCCCGGGGTGGCTGCTGGACCAGAGGTGGTTGCTTGCCGCCTCCTGGTTGGTTCGTCTATTGTCTCTCGCGCAATCAAAGTTTCTGATTGGCGAGTAGGCTTGCTAGAACTGTCCTTGTTAGTTTTAGAGGACATTTGATTGTCTGTTTGAGTTTTCTCATTCAAGGCGACTTGTTTCGAGATACTTGTCGCGTCTCTCTCGCCCAGTAAGTGTTTAGGGAGGTCGCCTTGTATGTTATTTGATAATATTTCACTTTTGAGAGAGAATTTCGTATTTTCTCTCTGGTGAAATATTTTGTTTGACGGAGTTATAACTCGACGTCTTATAAGCATTTGTGTGCCATGTCTACCTCTTTTTGGTAGCCCTGAAAAGGGCTGTTGAAAAGAGGGGGTGGTTTTCACCACAATAATTTATTTCAGTATTTTAACAGTTACCTAAACAGGGTTTTTTCACTATTCTTTGAATCTCCAGGAGGAGTGAAAACTGATCAACGATCTGAACCCTGCATTCCTTCCAGAAAAACTTCTTCCAAAATAGTTTTAACAGAAGAATTATTTATAAATAACAACTATCATCCAAATTTAAGCGAAATCGAACGACTAGAGCGTGAAAAAATGGAGCATAATGGAATTTACGTTTGTGCATGCGCAGAATAAAGTAGGTAGGTATTGATTTGGCAAAAAATGAAACTGATAGGGGACTATATACAACCTAACTCTCCCATTCTCTGACAATTTCATCGAAATCGGATGAATACAGTGGAAATTATAGACGTTACAATGGTTTCACATGGGCGCATGCGCAGTAGCTATTAATGAAACAATCATGTTGAAATTGATATGGGATGATCAAATCGTCATCGCCCAGCTATCATCCAAATTTGAGCGAGATCGGGCGACTAAGGCGCAAAAAATGGAGCATAATAGTTTGCGCATGCGCAGAGTGAAGTATTGGCAACAATGAAACTGACAGAGGACCGTCTACCCCGTAGCTTGCACATTCCCTGAAAATTTTATCAAGATCGGATAAAAACTGTGGAAAATAAGCTTGTTGCAAGGATTTGCGGACACACGGCAGACACCAGGAACCAAAGACACAGGAACCAAAGTTGTTCACAATGGTCTAAAACGTAAAATGAGAGTGAAATTTTTGATTTTGGAGACCAAAAATTTTTAAAACTACGTGTTTTGTTGCAGGGGAGTAGAGGAAGGAGAGAGGTGTCCGAAAGCGACAGCACGAGCGAAGCAGGAGGCGGCCGTCACGTTAGCTGGTGTAGCTGTAGCCTCCTCCTGCCAGATCATCCTACCCGTGTTCGGCGCACTTTTCTGTATCGTTGGAATCGTACTCACAGGTGAGTTTCATTGTTGCTAGTTTCTCCATTTTCAGAGCTATTAATTAATCACACCAATCACGACTGCTTTATAGTAAAATACACTTAAGACTACTCAAGGTGATTCATCGAATATTGGGCCTAAGATTATCCATTACCAGACTATAAATATGTCCATTGGAAACATCTCATAGGTACCTACTTGATACTAGATACTATGTAAATAAATTATGCATTCTGTTAATCTTTACATATAACTCCGAACGGTCTTTAACAGTGTGAAGAACCTTATGGTCCGATTTTAGTGTTAGAATACTATTTTGCCATCCAAAAATAATTTTGGATTGTTCCCTTTTTTTTAATCAAAGATTAATGAAAATTAAGTACATTTTTCAGCTTAATACTGTGTATAAAATTTTTAATGTTTTAGTCATTATTGATAAATTCCTTTAGACTAAAATTTTAATAACAAATATGAATTTAACAACTTTTAGCCGTTTTTAGTATTTTTTAGCGATTTTTTAAAGCACTTTTTAAAAAATTTGACCAATTTAATGAACCCAAAAAAAGCTGGGCCACAAACTCATCTTTTCATTTGGAAAGCTTGATTTTGGCGCCCATATATATATATATATATATACCTATATATAAATATGAAAATGTGCTAAACTCTAGGATTTGTTTCAGAATGCTCCGAAACGGATTTTAATGAAGAATATATTCGAAAATTTTGATTTGAAAATTTTCCAAGCCTTCGCCGTAGCTTCATTTTCTTACGAAAATTCGCTAATATGCACAAACATATGCTGAAAAACGTTCTTAAATTTCATTAATGGATTAAATTTGCAAAAGAGCTAAAAAAAATCTATCTTTTAGAACATTTTTTTGCCCTAAAAAAATTAGTAATTTACCATTACTGTTCATTCAAAGTGTTCAAATTTATGTTTTACGAAATCATATGTTTAAAATTCGCTTATACAATCGTGCTGCATGACTGAAACTTTATATTTTTTCCCACAGTTGCATCGTACAGAGGGCAGGAAGCCAACGAACTACCAGAACAGTATGCCGACAGAGTAAATCTCACCAGCAATCTCAGAGTTCTAGGACCTATATGCTTGGTGATAGGTGTTGGCATGGCAGCCGCTGGAATAGCTCTCTGCTACATTTCCAGACGGAACAAACACCAGAATGTCTCCTTCCACTGCCCGATACACGGGGACTTCTATCCCATTTCCGCTAGTCACTCTCATCTACTCAGTAAGTTACAAATTAACTTTGATTTAAACCTCAATTCGTTCTTTTTAAAAGGGGAAAATATCTGATACCTATCATGTTGGAAACTACAAATTCGAAGAACATCACTACGATCAAACATGTGCTCCATTTCAAAAATCGCTACAAACGGCAAAAATGGTTCCAATTTTCCAATTCTCAAAATTCATTTTTATTCGTAGAATAATATACCTAATGCAGAAAAAGGTTGTAAGAAGGTTTGCAGCTTGACATTTTGAAAATGCGGAGAAATCGAAAGACAGACAAGAGTTACATAAGACAAATAGACAGGGCGAACGGAGAGACAAGACAAACGTGATGACGGATAGGACAAAATGCGATAGGATATACAGAAAAAACAACAAACAAGTCCAAGTAGAATTACGTGAAAGTCAACAGGACATGAGGATTTTCAGGACAGACCGAAGAACATTAAAATAAATGAAAAAAAGGAAAAAACAATACTTGATAAATACATGATGTTTTTGAGATATTTTAAAATTAATTTGGAAAATTCTTATTTGATTTGAAAACTATAGGTAGGTACTTACTTCATTTGAGGAAAAAAAAAAAAAAAAAAAAACTACAAAAATTATGCAATCAGTTTTAAAGGATACCTTCGTCTAGGCTAAGCACCGACAAAGAAGAGAGCTTGAAGTGCTGGGACGCTGATAGGTGTACAATATCTGTTATGTTTATTATATGGACTAATTCTCAATTAGGGGCATCTAAGAAGTAGGCCACCGCAGTGCATCTTTGTCGTTTGTGTTTTCCAACTCTTTGGTCTTTTCACTTTTTCTCTTCATCGCTTGAACTCTGGACAGATCTCCAATCCCGCGCTTTTCGTTCTCCAAGCGTCTCCTGTCAGCAGCATCTGCCGCCAGTTGTCTCCTGCGTTCGGGATCAGGAGTTGACAGATCTGCTTCAGAAGTTCGTCTTGCTAGGCAGGTCCCCATTACCGCCCGGAGTCACAATAGATGTCCTGCAACGCTGTGACATGTGTTTTACCGTTTCGTATCTATAGGGTATGCTGTTAAACTGCAAAAATTGGCTAATATATAAGACCAACAGATTGAAGAGTGAATTAAATGTACAATAAAATGATAAAATGTTGGTAGTTCCCAATATTGTGTAATTGTGTGGATCTCAATGCAACGTACTCGTACCTGGCATTCCTTTTGTGCTGTCAAAAATAATTTCTTCGTCAGTTATGATAATCATAGCATGCATTCTCTTTCGGAATCGGTGGTCTTGAAAATCTTGACTTGTAAGATCGTTGCCTACGAATGCACAATAAATTTAGGATACCCAATTGCCATAGATGATGTTTGTTACACACAATACATTGTCACAAATGTTTCCCAGCTAAAATGATGCCATCGAAATTTGACTAGGTAAATAGAGATTAAAAAGTTCTTAAATAAGCATTTCTTGCTATCGATTAAAACGAAAAAAAGAAAGTGCTATCAACTCTTTGAAAGGTTTTCCACTGTAAATGAGTGTAACAAATAAACTAATAACTTTGTAGGTTAAAGTGTGAAACTCGGTTATAACTGAGTTGGGGAGATCTGCGAGTGTTATCATTCGATTCAGCGAGAAAAAATACGCAGAAACCGGCACCAAACTCGTATTTTCTTAGGGGGTCATTTTTCACAAAAACCCTCGATTTCATAGAAAAAACCATGTTTTTCAACATACAATAATACTTTTCTCCCTCAATTGTCTAAGCAAAATAAAAACAGATTATACCGTTGGAAACCTTAGATTTTGGGCAAGTTTTCCCTGTACACGCACGGTTTTTCATCACTTTGTTTTTTATACTTAACGTAGGTACCTTAAAAAACAGTAATTTTTAAAAAGTGATAAATTCTCGTTTTTAGTCCATTTTTTTACCTACGTGACTTACTGTAAAAAGAATTCAAATACCCTTGAGAGATAGAAAATTTATCGCTATTTCCATCGATATATCTATTTTTAAGTTTATATTGTATGTAAGGGCCATGTCATACGAGCGCTATTGCCGTCGCGCAGATGCCGTCGAGATAGCGCCGGAAAAATTACATGTCATACGTGACGGCAAATGCGTTCCTATCCGAAATGGTTCACTCCTGACCTGATCCAGCTTGTTCGTCGCAAAAACTTTGTCCACTACCGGTATAAGGAAACGTTATCTTGCGAAGACTACTCAACATTCTCCCAACTACGTGCTAGATGCAACTTTTTATCGCAGGAATGTTACTCCAGCTACATCCGTTCTGTCCAGGATTCCCTCCCCAGTGACCCTAAGACCTTCTGGAACTATATCAATTACCGAGACGGGCGATCCTCTCTGCCACATAATATGCATCTGGGTTCCTCACTTGCTGATAACCCGCAGTCAATCGCTGATCTCTTCGCATCCCACTTTGCCTCGGTGTTTGATCCTGCTCATGACCTGGTTTCTTCCCGCCCGCCCATCGATGTGGTCTCATTATGCTCCCTTGCTGTGACGGAGGTCGACGTTGATGGTGCCCTGCGTGGCCTGGATGTTTCAAAGGGTATGGGCCCTGATGGTATCCCTCCAATTCTTCTTCGCGCTTGTGCGCGTAGCTTGGCCCATCCTCTGACTCACCTGTTTAATGCTTCTCTTTCTTCTGGCCTCTTCCCTGCTCAATGGAAGCTGTCCTACATTACTCCGATTTTCAAGAGGGGTGATAAGAACGACATTAGTAACTACCGTCCAGTCTGCTCCTTATCAACTATTCCCAAACTACTTGAGAAGCTGGTTGTGGCTCAACTCTCGCCAATTTTCAGCTCGCGCTTAGCTCCTGAGCAGCACGGCTTTGTCAGGGGGCGTTCTACGGTGACAAACCTAGCAACTTTTCAGGATTACGCACTTTGCGCTGTCGGGGCGGGTCATCAGGTGGACCTGGTTACGACCGATTTCTCTAAAGCATTCGACAAGCTGCCTCATAGTGTGATCCTTGATGTGCTCTCATCGCTTGGTGTCTTTGGACCACTTCATGCATGGATTGCTAGCTACCTTGCTGCTCGGCAGCTTTTAGTGCGTGTAAGTGGTGTTGTTTCTCACTCCTTTCCTGCCACTTCGGGGGTTCCTCAGGGCTCGCATTTTGGTCCCCTTCTCTTCAATCTGGTGATTAATGGCGTTATTTCCTTCCTGCACCATACACAGTTCTTGATATATGCTGACGACCTGAAGCTCTTCATCTCCTTCCGTGACCCCTCAGACTGCCAACTTCTCCAACAAAACCTGGATGCCCTCTCTAAATGGTGTGACATTATCGGACTAGCCCTGAACCCATCTAAATGTGCAGTCATTTCCTTCCATCGTTCCCACTCTCCAGTCATCCACCCCTACTCAATCAACGGTGTAACAATTCCTCGTAGGGCTGATATTGTGGACCTTGGCGTGCACTTAGATTCCCAGCTTTCCTTCTCCGACCACATAGCTGAGGTGGCGTCCCGTGGAATGCGCACACTTGGTTTTCTGAAACGGAATACCAGAGAGTTCTCTGAGGCACCAGCTCTTGTGACACTCTATAAGACTCTCGTGCAGCCAACTCTGGAGTATGCATCAGTGATTTGGAGTCCATATTATGAGTCCCACATTGTGCAAATTGAACGCGTCTTCAGGGCTTTCCTCCGTTACCTGGCATATAAGCTCTCCATTCCTCGTGAGAATTTGGACTACCAACTACTCGCTCGTCGCTTCAGCTTGATGTCTCCACGTGACCGTCGCCTGTGTGCGGATGTTACATTCCTTCATGGTTTGCTGTCGGGTCGGATTGATGCCCCTGATCTCTTGGCTCAGGTTGGCTTTCTCGTACCTCGCCTCTCTTCCCGTTCTGTCACGCCTTTTGCCATCCCCTTTTCTTCCACAAATTACTTATATCACCGCCCACTGAGCCGCCTTCCTCGCCAAGCGAACCTCCTCTCATCATCACCTCCCTTCATCGACATTCTTTCTTCGCCCATCTCAACCATCAAATCTCAACTTTTCCGCCACCTCTGCTTGGATACCCCTCAATAACTTATTTTGCCAATCTGTGTCTTTGGTGAAGCAGTGTGACTCTCTACTGTGGTTCCATTTCATATATTTATAATTAATTTAGGTACTACCTGTTCACTTTTCTTTTTTTCTCTCTCTTGTAATTGGGTTCGTCCCGTATCTTCTAAATAAATAAATAAATAAATAAATAAATGTCCCGCCAACGCCAGGTGCCTGTCATACGTAGCGTCTTCCGGGCGCATTTGCCGTCGCGGCAATTATGTTATTACCAAGATGGACACCATCCAGGGTGTTCTAGTTGTTCTGCCAGTGCTCTCGCGGCAAATGCGTCCCGCTGACGCTAGCGCTCCGTATGACAGGGTCCCGGCGTCACGTGCGGCGCGTCGCTAACGCGACCGTCTGCGTTGGCAGCGCTCAGCGTCCGGCTAACGCGGACTCGCCGACGGCATTAGCGTCCGTATGACATGCTCCATAAGAACCCCATTGCCGGGTTGGAGCGTTTTTAACGCGACGCTATCAGCGCGACGGCAATAGCGCTCGTATGACATGGCCCTAAGGGGAGTTATGGCCACTTTAGTGATGTAAGGCCGAAACACGAATAGAATTTATAAAGTGAAAAAACTCGAAAAATGAAGGGTTTAAACAAATCGCAAAGAGGAAATTTTTGTTGGATATTAGTTGTAAAATCGGTCTCTGGCAGGTTACTAATCTTAAGTGTGGACACCCTGTATTATATAAAGATAAAATTATTATTAATATTATAAAATTATTATTATTAAATTATTGTTATTAATGTTTTCATTTGAATTAAATTATTATGTTTTTGTAGTTAGAAACATGACTCAAATTAATCATTGATTCTGAGTAATATCAGTAGGTACCTACAGATTGTACAGATTGTTTCCTCCATAAATAGAACTAATTTCCCAAAATCGAGGGGAATAACGTGTTAGATAAAGTTATTGAAATGAATTGAATGATTCTAGTAACTTCTTCAGATTAAAATTCAAATTTTATTTTCAGACATGCGAAAAATGTCGTCTCTCGGTATCTTTGGGCCTTCGGACACAGACATATTGCCAACGCCTCAGTGTCCCCACAGCAACAGAAGTTCTGTGAGCACTGGCCCTCCAGCACAACTTTCTCCAATGCCACCTGTCGTATCAAGGTATCCACATAGTTTTACAAAATGTTTTGGACCATTTTAATTGTACCCGTGTACAGCTTTTTCAATAACATTATAAAAGACCTACCTAAAACAGCTAGATCAAAGGACAAGTCCATCCGTTTGTATTCGTCGTCAGTATTCTCATTAAAAATTAAATAATTAATTAATTTAAATAAATTACATTGTACGTTTGTCAGCAGAGAGGGGTGGGAGGGGGTGCAGTGCCGGATTACTCCCCTAATTCTCTCCATATTTAGATAGAATTAAGCGAGTATGCAACGTTAGGCATATTGCTTACCCAGTATTATTCTCCCTGCTAACTCTATCCGCGAGCTAAACCATATGTACATTTGATTTGGACATATATGTATACACTCCTTTAGTTGCACACATCTTATTTAGGGAATGTTGTTGAGAAAGGAAGTACTGGTACCAGTGTAGAAACCCCCTGTACCGGTACCACCAAAGAAAGTTATTTATATAATCTATGCCATGCCGTTTGATGACCTAAAAATTGCTATAATTCCACCGTGTTCAACCTTTATAACATGGGATGTCCTTGAAATAAACTATTCTATTTATGTTGTACTATGTACTTTATGTTGTTACTGAAGACGTATAACTCACCATCACAAAACTACTTCAATAATATCAGTCACATAATTTATTTTTGTACTTAATTTATCGTACTGTTACAGTAGTGGCTACCTCACTGCAAGCAACCTCATGCAGTTCGGGGACTCCGGGGGCAGTACTCAATCACTTGCTATGAGCTACGACGTTGCCAGCTTCCCTCATTCCCGGAGTACGTCGCCCTACCCAGATCATCCTGAAAACGAGAAAGAAGAAGTTGTGAGGGCGTCGACGGCAACGTAGCAAACATTGGACGCGAAATGGCCGCCAGCATCTATGAGAAGAGTCAGTCGATAGATGTTAATTGGCTGCCGGCGTCTGCGAATTAGAGATTTTCTTTAACAACCTGTTTTCGAATAATTTTTCAAATACAGATGTAGGTACTCAAATAAAAATTTCGTTTGCATAGGAATGTGATTAAATCAACAGGAATCTTTCCCCTGGACTCCTCCTATGCAGTCAACACAAAACGTAACAGCCAAAATTATGAAACAAAGAGCAACCTTTAGCCCTAAAG
Organism: Adelphocoris suturalis; assembly: GCA_030762985.1. Lineage (NCBI taxonomy): Eukaryota > Metazoa > Arthropoda > Insecta > Hemiptera > Miridae > Adelphocoris > Adelphocoris suturalis. The sequence goes on from CM061041.1 coordinate 45,133,572, forward strand.
CTCCTTCAGCGGGATCAGGGCTGATCCCACATTTTGTCATAGCTAAAACTCAGCATATTTGGCTAAACAAGAAATAACTGAGCAACATTAAGTGAAGAAGAACCAACCCACATTAGAATTAAACCAAGGACATATATCTATATTGTTCTACAGGTTTTGCTTCGGTAACTTTTGAAAGATAGGTAACGCGTTTTTCCATAGTAACTATTCAACTTTCTCAAATCGTGTTGACTGTTTTCTTTTCTTGAAACAGTTAGGCAGTATTATAGATTGCATTGAACGATGGAGAATCCAAAGCGGTCTCCCAAGGCGAAGATAATACTATGAGCAATTCCCTGGGGGATAAGAAGGGAGAAGATGTCTGCATGTTATAAAATGCAGAGTCTTAAATTAAATTTAAAATTATAAATGCAGTTTCGCAATGAGTGGAGAATGGTTTTTGTGAGGTGGACACTGAGGGAGCTGTAAAAATATATCCCTAGCAATATTTGAAAAGCATTAGAAATCCGCCATTGTTTATATTTCGTGACATTAATCAGAGTATAGTCTTCTGGCTGGGAAATGGATAGCTAAAACTTGTTTTATGCTAAAATCCTTCTTTTTTACTGTTTTAAACCGTATCGATGCTTAAAAGTGTAGTACTCGGAAAATATTGGTTGACTTATATGAGGAAACTATACTTTATCGTGGAACACGTTTTCACCGTAACCTATGGCTAAAAAAACGAGGCTATTTCGCAATACTGAAATGTGAAACGAAGACGGCGGAAATTCATTCGTTGCCTCTCCGAAAATAAAAGCGTTTAGTGGTGCGCCTCTCTTAGACATAAATAAAATAAAGGCCTCTTTCCTGACCAGCTGATTGAGCTAAGTTCTCTCCTGTTCACCCTTGGAAGTTAAAATTTGATAGGAGAGACTCTCTGGGAAATTAAGAGACGGATAAAATGGGGACGTGAGCCTTGATTTTCCAATGGCCCTAGCCAATCACACAGCTTACCCTGGCTAACAGAGTGGGAACAGGAACCCCTGCAGTCACAGGTAGGGCAGGGATACCCAGGGTTTGAGAGATAACCTCCGTTCTAGTTACGCCTTATTTTTTATTTAAGAATTTAGCCGCATCTCAACCTGAAGAGTCATTAGCGGCAAGTTACGCATTATTACCAACAACACAGGGGTAATCCCTGCCACCGGTTTTAGATACCCGGCCTTAGTTGGGTTCATTTACACACATGATCACAGGGGCGTAGAGAACTACAAGTCACTGAATGGAAAACCGCAATTGTAATAGTGATACTTGATTTGTGATCATGAAGAAAACCACAAAGTCTATATCTATATCACTATATAATACAAGACGATAAATCTACGACCCATCACTCGTAAACAGGTGGGTGTATTGGAATAATTATTTGGCAGGAGTAGAAGGTGATAATGATTGAAGAAAGAGTAGGTAGGTAATTATTGGATGATTGTCGGCACCTACATGAGTACCTAATGAATTAACTTTATGCTCAATTCGTCTGCCCCCAAAAATTTTTATTCATATTTAGGAACCCACTTAGGTCGTTGTAAAATTTGAAACATAAAAGCGAACGGGTTTGTTTCCAAAGCTTAGGTATTGTTTTTGAAAGTGAGAATTTCAGACTGTGAATGACTGAATCTGTCTAATACAAATAACATTAACATTAATGCACTATGTAGATTTAAACGCCCAAATCTTTATCTTTAATATCAATATTAAATACGTAATAAAATTACGAAATATAGGTAAAAGTACAGTATGATAGGATTTTTGTAGTTCACTTGCTGTTTCCATTCGCTTTAGCAATTTGTAGGTAAATAGTAAGTTTTTATTCAGTTAAAATAATGTACCTAGTTCAAGCAATGATGCGATTACGCATGGTGAAATATAGGTAGGTACTTAATCGAATTGCGTTTTTAAAGTATGCAACCATAGAAATACTTGTGTTTTCGGTTCCAAGATTTACTCTCTAATTAATGGTAGGTACCTAATATACCTAATGTTGCACGTTTTCAAATTTAGAATTGACAAAAAGTGGAAATGTGAATAAAATGGAGACTCCTCCAATTACCAACTCCATGTCACTGAAATTAGAAATGTGTAAAAGTGGTATAGGCGAATATTTGTACGTGTGTATCTACCTGAGAGGGTATTTTTTGTTGATGATTTGAGCTGCAATGTGAATAATATATACGATTCACAGAGCTAATATAAATCACAGATTCTTAGTAGGTATATCACTATTCACATTTATAAAATACGTATAATACGTATAATTTATCGTATTTATTAGGTAGATATCTCTGTCGAGTTAAACCATCAAATTTAATATCAGCTTATATATGACAATACGTACCTACCTAAGACAAATCAATCTTCATATAGCTTTACGGACACTCAACTGTTAGCAGTTGAAAAAAGTCCTTCGCTAAAAATCGTCTGTTTTTCACCAACCGTATTTTAAGGCTAAAGGGGACGACAGTTGTGTGAGAGAGAGGGAAGATACAAATAGTTTATCTTGATTATCTCCTCACCAGTCAATCAATTTTCAAATCTAAATATATATTTGAGTTTGTCTCATCCTAGGCTATCGAGCGAACATAACAAAGTTTCCAAAAAAAATTTTTGTTGTTGAAATTTTGACTTTAAATTTTAATTGCTAATTTAATTTTTTTTTAATTAAAAAAATCGCTAATATCCCGTGTTTGGAAACAATTCAAGTGTATGTTGGCATAGGCATGAAATTTTGATTCTGAAAATTAGTGGCCGCATGTGAGAATTGGGAGCGAAAAACGTGGTTCCAGGAAGACGAGTGTATTTGAGGGGCGCGTGCCTTGGCGACGCCCAGCAACTGATCTCATCCGCGCGCGCGTACGAACCCGCTTACCGAGCCGTCTCTCGAATTTTTGTACTTTACTGCTTCTTCCACTTTTATCAAAATATACTTTATCAAAGTGTTAGGTGGGGTTTTATTTTCATTTGTTATAGGAACGTCCATGATAATAATTAGTTTTTATAGTTGGAACCTTTGTATTCGTGTGAAAACAACTGGAGGAGTTTGACGCACTGAACGTATTATTCATTAGGTAGGTATCTAATCTACCAACCTCGTACCTACCTACCTACAATCAGAGATGAGCAAACACATATCCGAAAATACAAATATGTATTTATCCTTTATTTTTTATTATTTATAGTTGAATTTCTTTGTAGGTACTTATATGAATAAATTTTTATTCATATTTTGGCTACGAATATTCAAAATGCATACTCGAAACTATGAATATAGGAATTGTATTCAAAGAATATGAATATTTCAGTACTTATAGAAGTGCATATTATTATTCAATTATTTTTGAATATGCAATAATAATATTCACGTATTCAATCAATATTAATATCTCGATAGGTAGGGTACCTATTCAAATTTATATTCATCATTCAATTTCACAAAACCTAATTTTTGTCTACTTGCTGCACTATTACAAAGATGAGTGAGGGAGCAAAATTGCATTCTAGTTATTTTTGGTGTTTACCATATAAGTGAAGGGAGTAGATCTCAAAATTCAACGTAGAATACCGAGAATTTGAGTAAACTTGCCTTTATTGGAATATCGCCTATTAGGCATCATAAATAGAATGGAAAGAAAAACGAACCAAAAACACACACGAATCTGGGCGCTAACAAAAATTTAGTTTTTCAGTTTTTTTGTATTTTGTTCAAAAATATTATTTTGTACAATTTTTTCCTGGAAAACGGTAACATCCCATATTTTTACATATCTCAACTACCTAAGTACTAGAATTATCCTCAAAAATAATTGTAGCGGGAATCGGACCTAGAGTAAGAATGAAGGTGTAAAAACGCAGTGCAAAATTGATGGTGATAGTGTCCTCTAGAAACTGTAATAGGTAATGCTTGTTGCTAGGCGTTGCTATGCGTTTGCCGGACGCGTCGGTTACGAGGGGGGTTTGCTACCACTGCAGAAAGGCGTGGAACGCATTCGGGTTTATTTAGCTTCTTGATTCTTGTTTATATTTTTTACCCGCAGACCAACGCTCTCTTCTTGCCTATCGCGGTTAGGTACCGGCGCCCAGATTCGTTTGTGATTTTGGTTCGTTTTTCATTCCATTCTATTTATGATGATGAATGAGTAATTGATGATAGTCAATAATGAATTTTGTTATGATTTATTGTTTGAATTATGTGAATTATTTATTGTTGAATTTGTAAATGATATTCATAATATTTACCTGTTATTGTGCAATACTTTACCTGAAAGCAGAATTTCGATGTATTTTGAAATGTAGTTCATTTACCTATCTTGTAAAACAGATACTCACTCAAATTCAAGGATCTTTAGGGTGAATTTCATCATCTTATTTTGGAAATACAATCATTAAAAAAAAAAAAAAAAAAAAAAAAAAAAAAAAAAAAAAAAAAAAAAAAAAACGGGTTTCAGGGCTGGATTCGGCTGATTTGTGACAGATTTTTAAATTTAGTCCATTATCCTACTTTAAAATTATCATATATTACTCAAATTCTCGGTATTCTACGTTGAATTTTGAGATCTAGTCCCTTCACTTATGTGGTAAACACCAAAAATAACTAGAATTCAATTCTGCTCCCTCACTCATCTTTGTATTCGTGCAGCAAGTAGACAAAAATTAGGTTTTGTGAAATTGAATGATGAATACAAATTTGAATAGGTACCTATCGAGGTATTAATATTGATTGAATACGTGAATATTATTATTGCATATTCAAAAATAATTGAATAATAATATGTACTTCTATAAGTATTGAAATATTCATATTCTTTGAATATAATTCCTATATTCATAGTTTCGAGTATAAATTATGAATATTCGTAGCCAAAATATGAATACAAATTTATTAATTTAGGTAGGTAGGTAACTACAAAGAAATTTAACTCTAAATAATAAAATATAAAGGATAAATACACTGCCAAGGAAATGGCACATGAGCTTCCTCGTGACCTTCACAGTACGGCACCATTAAATTCCAGAAAACTAGAAACGACCGGTTCTGGCATCAGGGAATTAATAAGGTGGGAAATTGGAAGCTGAATGGTACATATAATAAATGTTGAGAAGATCAATCAAAGGTGACACACATACGTATGGCACCTCATGGGACTCTACCGGGATCATCTCTGAAAATTTGAACAAAATCCGATAAAATTAACTAAGCTGTGACCGTAACAAAAACATCACTTTCGCGCATGCGCCCAGCGTACCGCTGCTGATGATCGCGAAGAATGTAATACGGGACCTCAAGAAACCTTGCCCGCATCATCCCTGAAAATCTGACCGAATTCCGTTCACAATTGCCTGAGTTATGACCGAAACAAGAAAATTTTGTTTACGCCTGCGCAGAGCCTACCATTGATTCGATCATGACGGAACTGATAGGGGACCATGTAGAGCTATACCCGCGCGATCCCTAAAAATTTGAAGAAAATCCCATCAAAATTGTGGACATTACGGCTGTTGCAAGGACCGTAACAAGAATATTTCGTTCACGCATGCGCAGAGCGTACCGCTAATGCAATTATGATGATTGTTATGGGACCTTAAGGGACCTTACCCACATCATCCCTGAAAATCTGACCGAAATCCGCTCAACATTGACCGAGTTATGACCGTCACAAGGAATTCACGTTAGAGCCTGCGCAGAAGCTACCGTTGATTCAATCATGATGAAGTTGATAGGGGACCATCTAGAGCTTAACCCGCACGATCCCTGAAAATTTGGTTAAAATCGGATCAAAATTGTGGAAGTTATGGCTGTTACAAGGAAATGTGGACGGACAGACAGACAGACAGACACGGAACCAAATTTGTTCAGGAGGCTCTGAAACGCAAAATGCGAATGGAAATTTTGATTTTGGAGCAAACAATTTTTTTTCATTTCGAAAGTGAAAACAAAGCCTCCGCTGCCTTGCAGACTCTGAAGCGAAAAATGTTCGAGAGACGGCTCGGTAAGCGGGTTCGCACGCCCGCGCGGATGAGGTCAGTTGCTGGGCGACGGCGTCGCCAAGGCACGCACCCCTCAAATACGCTCTATTTTTCCTGGAACCACGTTTTTCGCTCCCAATTCTCACTTGCGGCCACTAATTTTCAGAATCAAAATTTCATGCCTATGCCAACATAAACTTGAATTGTTTCCAAACACGGGATATTAGCGATTTTTTCAATTAAAAAAAAATTAAATTAGCAATTAAAATTTCAAGTCAAAATTTCAACAACAAAAATTTTTTTTAAACAATGTTATATGATCGCTCGATAGGTTTACTCGTCCTAATGATGATTCTGAAGCCAGATTTAAAAAAATGTGTACTCAAGTGGAGATTTGTCCGATAAAGTTTCATCCGACACTAGCGCCATCCGTTATCTGAGAATCACACTAAACACCCGTCCCCTTTAGCCTTAACGAACCATTGTACTTTTTATTAGAATACCTGGTATAGTATTATACCAATAATTACCAGTCTTGAAATATCATTTCTTAATAAAATAGGAAGTGTCCGAACTATACTTACTGTTTAACGGTTAGAAAGATTTAACCAATAAGGCTAGAATCAGTGTTTCTTAGGCTCATGACAATTTATTATTTTTAATTGTTCTCTATTAGAGAGTGAGAGTAAATTCGTATGAAACAACAATACGATTGAAGAACATAATGTTTCATAACAAGAACATACATAATTTCAGATTTGTTTTTGAATTAATTTTATCTCCCCAATACAAATATTAGGGGTTTTCTCTATCTTAACTAACTCTGTTCCCATTGCTGATTACAGGCATTTATAAGCACACGTAATCAAGCCTTTATTCGGCCAGTTTTCCCAATTAGGTCTCACAGCAATTTAACGGTCAATATTGTTTTACTTTACCAAATCTATCAATTTATTGGTTCTGAGCGGGCGTTATGATTTGCTGATAAATTTGAAATATTTACAAAAGCAAGCACCTAGGTTTGTGTATTTGGTTGTGTGTTGATAATATCATCCTCGGACCCTATAGATGGCACCTTTATTAGCCGAAATGTGAACTATGTATTTTCATTTTCTAATTCTATACAATGGAAGCGTTGAATGAAAATATTGTAGTAACTGGAATGAATAAAAATGTTTTGAGACTGTACTCTACCTATGAAAACGACTGAAGATTGTAGAAATTGGTGTACCAATAGGTAGCTTGGTACCCTCGGTCTAGTTAGAATTGTACATTTGGATTCAGTAATGTTATAATGATTAATGAGAATCACAAAATTTAGTAATTATACATGAATAAATTAATAGGTAATGGATGTCGTAAATAACGGAACTATTAAACTAGATCACTGCATGGGTAAATGCATCTACCGATCCGGTCACGTACCTATTTGAAGGATAATGTCGGTAGTAGGTATAATATGTCAGTTTTTCTGTCATCTTGAACTTATTCGGAAGTAAGTAGGGAGGTAGGTAACTTCAAGGTAGGTAGCTACCTACTTATCTGGAACATAATGTATTTGAAGTGAAAAATAATGATTATGAGTGTATTTTAGACATTAGGTATATCTTTCAAACAGGTTGGCACTTCTTTATAATATGTAACTACTCTTATAAAAGCAATACTAGAGTAATGTTTCTTTCTGAGTAAGGTTTCTATAAAGTGCTTAGGTACCTATATCTATGATCTACTCAATGTAAACTGTCGAATATATTTTGTTTAAATATACCAGTTAATTAATTTATATAATGCGTAATTTTTCTTCTCTAAACTTGTTATTATCAACTGCGCTGAAGTTGTATGCAAATTCAAAATCGAAACTTTGCCCCATTGCCACGAGCTGTGATATCTAGATAGAGGAAAATTCTTAACGGATTCACATTCAGAACGCAACCCTTAAGAACGGACCGAATTTAGATTTTGAAATTTCGATTTTAAATTTCATCAAAATTCAACAATTTGCCCCTTTGCCACAGGCTTAGAGATGAGAATATGACATGGGTATTAACGGCGATTCATTCCTTGAGGGATAGTCTAGGAGGGACCTGAGCCGGATTTTCGAAATTCAAAATTTAAATTTTCATGAAAATTTCGAAATGTGCCCTGTTGTCAATGGAAGACGTGAAAAACGTTGTTTCTAAGCAGGATGATGAAGTGCGGAGCTTGGGTTTGGAGACGGAGCAGCACTTCAGTTAGGCTTATGAGGGACCAATGAAAGATGAAGAGATCAAAAGAAATAGAGGATCAATTTAGCCAAAGAGTTCTTTGAAGTAATTCCTCTACGTTCCAATAAATTGTTGTTTCGAGATAAACTAAAATTATATAAATTAAAAGGGACCAATCACGATTTTCTCGATTAGGGGAAAAGAAAATGGCGGGTAAATGCCGAGGGATAACGCGAAAACAACACAATTTTCAACTTTGCCCAGTGAATGTGTATAGGTATATAGGAGGCGGCATTTTGTAAAATGTTTAAGGATTCTAGTTCAGCAGAATATCGTCCAGTAGGGACATTTGCTCGTTTTTCGTAATTTTCAAAATGACGGCTACTAAAAATCAAAATGTGTACTGCCGGCGTAATGTAAAAATTTGACTATTTCGACTTTGCCCCGAGAATACGATAGGAAGGCCTTCTCTAATCTAGAAAATCGTGATTGGTCTCTTTAAATTGATATAATTTTTGTTCATCTTTATCATTCTGCATAGAAAAAAACGTTTTTCATGTCTTCCATCAACAACAGGGCAATTTTCGAAATTTCCATGAAAATTCAAATTTTGAATTTCGAAAATCCGGCTCAGGTCCCTCCTAGACTATCCCTCAAGGAATGTATCACCGTTAAAACCCATGCCATATTCTCATCTCTCAACCCGTGGCAAAGGGGCAAAGTTGAAAATCCATAATTTTCATAACATTAGGACTTGTGATTCCGTGAATTTTTCGAATTTCAAAAATCCATCAAATGTCCCACCTAGCTATTTAGTTCACCAATCTAAAGAGATAATAATATTTATAAAAATGTCATCCCTTCCTATCGTATTCTCGAGCAAAGTCGAAATAGTCAAATTTTTACATTACGCCAGCGGTACACATTTTGATTTTTAGTAGCCGCCATTTTGAAAATTTCGAAAAACGAGCAAAGGTCCCTCCTAGACGACATTTTGCTGAACCAGAATCCATAAACATTTCACAAAATACGGCCTTCTATACGTATTCACTGGGCAAATTTGAAAATTGTGTTGTTTTCGCGTTATCCCTCGGGATTTACCCACCATTTTCTTTTTCCTTAATCGAGAAAATCGTGATTGGTCCCTTTTAATTTATATAATTTTAGTTTATCTTCATCATCCTGCATAGAAAAAACGTTTTTCATGTCTTCCATCAATAACAGGGCAAATTTCGAAATTTTCATGAAAATTAAAATTTTGAATTTCGAAAATCCGGCTCAGGTCCCTCCTAGACTATCCCTCAAGGAATGTATCGCCGTTAATACCCATGTCATATTCTCATCTCCAAGCCTGTGGCAAAGGTGCAAAATGTTGAATTTTGATGAAATTTAAAATTAAAATTTCAAAATCTAAATTCGGTCCGTTCTTAAGGGTTGCGTTCTGAATGTGAACCCGTTAAGAATTTTCCTCTATCTAGATATCACAGCTCGTGGCAATGGGGCAAAGTTTCGATTTTGAATATATATGCGTACAACTTCAAGGCAGTTATTATCATTAGGTTTTTTTTTCGAAAAAAGGGGAAAACGTGGTTGATTAAGAACAAGGCATATTTCATACCGTAAAGTAATCCATTGAATAATAATAATAACCAGCTCTTTACCTGGGATGTATGAGAGTCCGAAATCGTACCTCATCAACCGCAATCTTAAACGGAGTTAACGAAGGGTGGTGTCATCCAGTTGTTTGATTTGCAAAACCGAGAGTAATGGCTGTGATCAGTGTTTTCCAATTATAAAATCTCTAAATTTGTCACAAGACCAAGTAATGCCTTGACCCTCTCGTTCAATGTTGGAAAAGTTCTTTTCCCCAGGTAGAAGTGTGCGTGAGGCATACGAAATAGGGCGCAGTTCGCTTAAGGGCTGTTTTTCATCCCATGAAGTGACGCATCACTTAAAATCGTTGTTTCATACTCGGAATCGTAAACTGCTAGACAGGGTGGTGTCGTTAACAGTTTCTTGAGAGAGCCGAATGATTTTTGTTGTAGCGGTCCCCAAACTCACGACATCTTCGAGATAAGTAGCGAAGTTATTGGTTCCAAAACTCCAGATTTTAATGGCACAAACTTGGCCACGAAATTGACCATGCCAAGAAACCTTTGTTCTTCCTTAATATTCGTTGGTTCTGACATCTCTTTTATTACATTTACTTTGAGAGGATCAATTTCAATTCCTTTTTCTTAAATGATATGATCAATATATCCTGAACTCTGTTTTCTCCTTATTAAGGGTCAGACCAGCTTTCCTTAGTTTATTCAGTAGGTACCTAATTAGAGGGAGGGAGGCACCATTCGTCCATCTAACAGAAAACGATTTCTAATTATCGCCGTATTTTCAAAATTTAAAATGCTTCAAGCACCTAGATTCTTTCCCCATCGCAGAAAAAAATGAATGGAAATAAACGAGAGAAGGCGAAGTCTCGCAGAATGTTAGGTAAGTACAGATACGATTTTCAACAACACATGGTAGTCGGAGTCAGGATCTAATCAGTTCATTTTGCTGCCGCTAGGCTCGCATTCTTATTTGGAATCGCGAATTCTATTGCAACTTATTCGTCTCTATGAGGAACATACAACTTAATTATATTGTGACCAATTCATCCCTGTTACGAACATAAAATTAATTTGTATTGCAACTCATTTGTGTTATCGACTAACAACGCGAGGACGTTTTTCTGTTAGATCCATGTTGTTCACGTATGCGCTTATCAGAAAACTAATCACATCCATTTGTGTTATCATTATGTTATCAATTCAAAATTTCGGTTTTGGTTTTTCCGTTTTAGTTAAGGTCTTTGAATTTGGATGGGTAGTTCTTCTTTCTGGACTTTTGCATACATTACGGTAGCGAACTTGTAAAGCGTTGTAGGATCGTGACCCAGGGAAGATTTGCGCATACTTCCCTGTTTTGAACTAGGTCAGTTTAAATAGTTGATTATAGGAAGATACTTAACGGACTTGGATTCAATTTCAGAGTGAAGTTACTCACATATTCCTTGCTCCTGTAATTCGCATTTTTCGTATCTACAACTTACCTATAATGTCTCTCCAATCCATCAAGTATGACAAGGGAAAACTCACCATCCTAGATCAGCTTCTATTGCCGGCTCAGTCATTCTACGTTGACATCAAATCAGTGCAGGATGCCTGGTCTGCTATCAATACGATGCAGGTATCATAAATACAAATTAATTACTAGGTTACCTGTAGATTACGTTTCACATAGATCAGTATTTAGTATATATTTCTCTAATAGGTACATACCATTGTATGATAACGAAAATGTAGGTTCTTACGATGAAATAAAGGTAGGATCCAGTGAGGAGAGGAGGATCTGGCTGCCGAAAGCCGATCATTTGGAGGTACATGTCCTGTGGGAAGAGCACCGAGCTGAAAGGTTTTTGATGCTGTGATCATCAAGTGTGGTAGAAAATCCAAGTTTTTCCAGCGGATTCACATGTAGCTTGCCTCTCCCAAAGTCTTAGCTTTAGTTTTTGAACGGAGATTTTATTCATTTATGTTGTAAGATTAATAATGATCATTATCATGTTAACAATTGACCAATTTCTTTCTATTAAACTTTTTTTTAGGTGAGAGGAGCTCCAGCAATAGCAATCGTTGGGTGTCTGAGTATTGCAGTTGAGTTGTATGAAAAAGACGACTCTGTTCTTACGACCAAAAATAACCTTCAGGTCGAATTAGATAGGAAGCTTCAGTACCTCGTTACATCCCGCCCCACAGCCGTCAATCTAGCCAAGGAGGTGGCTGTTTTGGAGGACCTCATCCGCCAACTAGTTTCAGACAGTGCTGTTGATGTAGTCTCAATGAAAACCAGGTTAGTTTATTCTGTGGGTACTACTAATCCTGTAGAGTATGCACGATTCCTTAGGAATCCTAATGATAAGGGGAGAGAGTTAACCAAACTTAATAGATCGGAACTGCATCTTATTTTTTGGGGAAATTACATAAATAGTGATTAATACACGTTCTTCGACAAACTTGAAATTTGGAATGTACTGAGTAGATTTAAGGGGCGTGACAAAATATTGTCAAAAGTCTCTGCATGTGTTTATTTGTTTTCTAATCGACCGACAGTGAAATTTGAAACTGAGGTTTTCTGGCGCACTTAGCATTGTGAAGAGCAACACTGATAAGCTGAGTGAGCTCTTGAACGATCCTTAAACCATCCACAGTGCGGAAATTTGGGTGTTGGTAGTTTTGAAATAATGTATGTGTCTCAAAATATTTTAGTAATAATTTTTCTGTTTTTATACTACTAGGATCATCGAAGCAGTTGAACAGCTGTTGGAAAAAGACGTCTCAGACAACAAGGCGATTGGTCAGGTGGGAGCTAACAGCTTATTGACTACTGTCCTTGATGACGTAAAAGTCACGGTGTTGACTCACTGCAATACTGGGTCTCTGGCGACTGCTGGGTACGGTACAGCTTTAGGGGTCATCAGAAGGCTTCACGAACTCGACAGGATTGGTCAGTAACTTTGCCTTATCATTGTAATGTAGTCTGATAACTGTATTAGTTATAGATTACAGGTGTTAGTCTTGTATTGGTTATTTATTGTGATTGAACTGAACCTTCTGACCCAAAAAGAACGTTTTGGACAATTATAGTTTGACTCTTCCCTTCTCTTTGCCCCAAGGTGGAAACTGACATCCCATTCAAATATGTTGGCAGGCAATGTGTCCTAACAGGGAACATTTTTAATGGCGGTAATTAATTCCCAATTTCTCGTCTCCATGGGTAAATTCATGAAGCTGGATTCTGCAATTTCGATCTCCTTGACTGTTTTTGAATTCTTATAGCATAAACTGATTGAAATAAGTGGAAGCTTTTTTATGGAAGATATGGGGGGAAAATAAGGCAATTTTAGCTAATAAATACAAACTGAATAACTAATGAATAGTCTGGAACATCAATAAAGTCTGTGATTACTAATCACTGAGCTTATTTAAGACAAGTTCAGAGATTGGTGATTTCTACAATACCTGAGGGATACTCTATTTATGTCAGATTGTGTACGTATATATAAACAATATAGACAGTTCGTCCATATTAGTGGCACTTCACATGGTCTGTACTAGTTTTATTTTGCTTCAAGCAATCTCATTTTACATGATTATTTATTAGTTTCCTCTGTAAATCCAGAGGCTGTACCGGGGCTCATAAGGAGTGTGGCACCTCTCAGCCGATTGATTATGCAGAATACTTGAAGCCTGACTTGAAGGTTGCTTCAGTACAGTCTGGGTATCAGATCCTAGGTATAAAATGAACTACATACTGTTTTGTTTTGTTGCTATAACTCTTAACATTCTGCTTCGTATAGATCACGTGTACTGCACTGAAACTCGACCTTACATGCAAGGTTCTCGTCTCACGGCGTACGAGCTAGTGTTTGAAGGCATCCCTTCCACTCTTATTTGTGACGATATGGTAGCAGCTCTTTTCAAGAAAACTTGTGTGCATGCTGTTTTTGTTGGAGCTGATCGTGTTGCTCGTAATGGGGACACAGCCAATAAAATTGGTACATACCAGGTGAGACATCTTGAATTATTCTACATTTAGTTTGGATGGATGCCTTGTCACTCACTAATTAGAAAATAATCTACATATGGACTGAGTGGTTTCCATTCAACTCACATTATTCAATAATCGCAACATCGTAACCGAAGCAGAACTTTCATGAGGCCGAAAAAAGGTAGATCCATATGCTAAAGGTCTGGGGTTCGAATTATGTGGCGAAGATAATTCAATTTTTTATTGGTCTTGCCTTGATATTATAATATATTCAACAAATCTAATTTTTACCGATCGATTGATGTTTTGTTTCATTTTCGAGTAAGTGAAGTGTTCATCTAAACCCCTCAACTATAATAAAGATCACTCTTAACGTCAAACTAATTTAAATTTAGCTTAATCTTGCTCAGACCAACTGTAATCAAGTGAAAACAAATGGAGTCGACGCCCCTTTAGTTTTTATCTTCGAGAAGAAAGTCACATAGTATCAAGTATCCCGTTAGGGATATTAAGCGGAGTATTTCCGTTCCTTTGTTCAACAATATTACTATATAGGTAGTTACTACTGTTCTCTGTGGGTTCTCCTTTCTTGACCAACTATTGTTGTGGACAATCCTGTTGTGGACATGACCGTTTGAGAATATAATTTAAAAATGTGTGGCACCCCTCCTGCCATCTGAGGAGCCACAATAAAAGTTTATAGTATAGTAACTATAAATCTATAGTTAAACTATATAAAACTATATGTTAAACTATACATCTTACATTCGAATGAAAGTACATATGCTATCGTTACGTGTAAGGTAACTCCCACAGTCAATGAGGTGTGATTAATTGGCCTGGGTCTTCACTCTGGTTTTGGAAAAGGTGTAAGTCCAAATTCTGCAGAGGTGCCTATATTGATTGTAATGCTGCGACTAAAATTATTTCTCTTATTACCTACCAACTTGTTTCTTGTTAGTATTTGGAATGAGAAACTACATGTAAAGACATTTCTGAGATGAGAAAAGATGGGTGTAACTCTCCAACATTAAAAGATCCATGTTACTTTATCTGACTACTGACATTATGGTTTCCGCCTTTAAATCTCACAAAATTTCTACAAGGTTTCTTATTCTAAGGTTCTTATTGTTATTAACTCCGTTTCCAGGTAATGGATGCTTTGTAGAGACTTACTTGGAAAAAAAAAAAAAAAAAAAAAATTAAATAAATAAGTGTTATTTGCCTTCGGTGTTGTGCAACTGTATTTTAGGTTGACACTGAACTACTACAAGTTAATTTATATTTTATTTGGGAGGCTAATTTTGTTAATTTTTTGGAGTTGGAATCATGGTTTTTCAACTAAATGGATGTAAACCCAATAGTTTCTTACATTCTGGGCAAAGTGTGTTTCATCTGCTTTTACAGAAACTAAAACTATTTTTATTCCAGATTGCCGTCCTGGCTAAATATCATGGCGTCCTTTTCTACGTGTGTGCTCCACTGAGTTCGGTAGATTTTTCGATCCAGTCGGGTGATGAGATCACGATAGAAGAACGGTCCGAAAGTGAAATGACGACTGTGGCTGGACAGAGGATTGCTGCTAAAGGTAAAATTCATGCCATAAACCATACCATGGCTTTATCCTTATATTCTATTAAATGTAAAATTTATTTGAATTATTAGGAATAATTAGTATCTCAACTTACCTTCGGGAAAGATTGAGTACAATTGTAGTAGTTCGAGGAGAAGACTGGTTACTTCTACAGCTGGCGTGTTACACAAAGCTCGCGGTGAATTTTCAGAGAAAAGATTTGAAAAAAACCTGCGAGAATGCGGATTTTGAAAAGAAAACGATGTTCCGCTCTCACGTGTTGGCTGCCCAATGCCTCCCCCATGCCCGTAAATTTTATTTATGGGCGAAATCGCCCAATATACAGTTTTATTATAATTATATTTATTTTAATCTAGATTTTACTAAACAATGCTACGGATTCTAACGTTCCATATAATTATTCTCAAAACAAACAATAACAAGCTTTATATGGCAAAAAATAAAGATCTCCAATTCACAACAAATAATAAATAGCACAAAATATATTTGGAAGAATGGGTTAACAGAAATAATTTAAGAAATTTTAGACTGCCTATAACAATAATTTAGAATGTTTCTTGAATGCTAGCTTTATTAAGCAAAGAAGGTCGAGAACCCACCAAACGGTTGAACTCCCTCTGGCATTTAATCAGGAGCCCACCATGCAAATAGCTGGTCGTCACAGTTGGGAGAAAAAAAGTTTGCATTTGGCGAGTTGAACGGGGTGGTACATAAAAGTTCAAGTGCGAGAGCAGGGAAGGACAGTCAATTCTTCCGTTGACCAATCTATGGAGGAAAATTGCGTCTGCCAGCTCACGTCGCCTTCTATGAGTCTGGAGGCCCATTACTCTCAGCATTTCCAAGGGATCTAACTCCTCCCATTTATTGCCCATTTCGAAAGAGAGATATCTTAGGAACCGGCGTTGTTGGGGAGAAGCGTCCTCACTTTAGTTGAAGAATCGTTTGATGTTGCAGGTGAAGGACTGGGTGGCGAAAAAAATGAGCCAGCCTGGGGTATTCACTAACAGTCTTCTCCTCGACCTACTATAATTGTACTCAATCTCGCCTGAAGGTTAGTTGAGCTAACAATTATATATAGTATTTGCTAGGTGGTGAAAGCGCAGGGAAGACCCCAAAGAAAATCCCAGACGACAATTCTCCCTAGCAGTACACACATTGTGTGTGCTGGGGCTCTGTGTAGCCCTCACACCCCCAAACCCTCCTCAGCCACTAGTAGGCAGCGTTCCTGCCCCCCTCTCCCCCTGAAGTAAGAACATGAGAAAGGAAGGGGGGGGGGGGGGCTGCGGCTGATCCACCACAACCATGAGTGTATTGTCATGGCTGAATTCAGGAGAGAATATTCATTACAGGCCAAAAATAGAGCTCAACATAGCAGAGATAAATGGTGCTCAACTGAGAGTCAAATTGAGACATTATAAATATATAAAAATAGCACATAGGTGTGATAATAAACATTCATAGTGCAAATATAACTAGTAACTCGTAAAATGGACAATAAAAGATGCATAAATCATGTATGTAGTCACTCAGTAATGGGAGTAAATGCTGCTCAAGTGAGAGTCACCTTGACCTGTTATTGGTAATTGCAGAAAATTGGTAATTGGTAATAGTGAAAATAATATGTGCAGAAAATTAGTGCAAAGTATCAGACACAAATATCGAGTCAAAATGCACAGGTTGTGTTTATGAACTACTCTGCAGCAAATTCTCCCTGAAAAGATTGGGGTGTATTATAAACATTGGCAAACATTGAGGAGTTCTGTGTCCACCCTGCCGCTCGAAAAACGGCTTGTAGAGGAACTCATTTCCGTGCTGCTGCAGATACCGCTGCATGGCGAATTGAGTAAGTAGAGAATTTAGGGAAGTAGAGACCCCAGCATTTCTCAGAGTTGTAGAAACCCAGTGACTTAATGTCGCATGAGAGGCCGGGCGGATTGGGGAACGTGTCGTCAGGAGGAGATGATTCTGATATTGTGCCTGTGACGTAGTGTCCAAATGCTGCCTAAGGGCTGACGGGACGCATAGTTACGGTTCCCAACACAGGAATGGGAAATTTAAGGTTGGAGCCGTCACCTGAGGGGAGATGTGTTCAATAGAGACTGTATAAATATCGGAACTTCCATCGAATCAAAATTAATGTAGGTAGATCTTCTAATCGCTAGGATCGTTTATGGACGCTATCCAGAAGCCAAAAGTAGTAGGGTCGCCAATTTAGCTGTTAAAAATGACAATTAGGTGTCGGATGACGTAGTAAGATATTGTAACATCACACTGGGGTCCCAGACTACCTCATACTTTGCAGCTGGGGGTCGCAAACGAAAAATAGCCCTCAAGTATCGTTTTACTAATGGATCAGTACCCAAATCTGAAAAGGCTGATCTATGTACACTGAAAGAACTGAAAGACTAGCTGGATGAGCCCAAGATACTCGCGAAAAATGGTAACATTTTAGGAACTGTGACAGTTACCGTATCCCAACCCTGAGATGTGTAGAATCTGACCCATTGGTTGAACATGGAGGTTCAATGCTAGGTAAACTTACCAATAAGGTGAATTTTAAATAAGGGGTGCTGGCGGGAAGAATACATGCAGCGGCATGCACGCACAACTACTGGTTGTTTACTATTCTGTACGTGCACAGTGTAGCAAGCTGAACAATAGCCCTACAGATTTAAAACCATAGGTAATGCCACCATAGGTGGTTGGGACCTAGTACCAACTTCATAACCTACTATCTTAGTCCAGGAGCCAGGTCCCAAAATAGGTAGTAATTTGCGGGGAAGGTTTGAGATTAGATTTTGAAAATTTAGTCCGTTCTGAGTGAGAAAATCTTGGTCTGCCATCTCAAAATTGGTGGAATAAAAATGGCGGTCTCATAAAGATGGCTTAATTTGACCATTTTAAATTTTTTCTCTAATAATTCCTGCACCGTACATCCTATAGCAAGTTGTAGAGTATGAGAAAACAAAACGATTCGATCCCAAAACTCTGAATTATCTCTCAAAATAAGCAAATTACAAGCAATGAAAATCGGCCAAATTTTGGCCCAGTCCACTCCTCCCCCCGTCTAGACTTTTGCCCTTCAAAATCACCTAGTGGCATTATATTGGTCTGATTTCAGTCTGCCAAAGCTAATTCTACTCAAGATTAAATACTTTCCGAAGTTTGTATCGAGCATATTTTAGCTTAAACCTTCCCCCATTGACTTACAGCCGAACTTATCAATTTTATGTCATTTTACACGTAAACAGATAATCTCTTGAAGTCGCCTAGACCCCCCCCCCCCTTGAAAAACACCTTCACCGCAAATTGTTACCTATTTTCGGACCTGGCTCCAGGACTATCTGAATATGCATTCAGATTAAGGTTAATTTTTTCGTTTTAGGTATTAAATGCTGGAACCCGGCATTTGATGTGACGCCAGCCAGCCTCATCACAGGCATTGTGACTGAAAAAGGTTGTGTCGCGCCAAATGAGCTTCACAAATTAGGGCCAGCATAAGAACAAGCTTCTTATTGCTGCCCTTGCATCCCACCGAGCTTTTGTTACTCACTTCTTTTAAACTTTCTAAGGTATGTTGCTTTGCATATATGTAGTTATTTGTAATTCAAGTTAGCTAGTTTATTCAGGAGACATTCATATAATACCTACATAGATGTCTCATATTCATGAAATCACACATTCCGTGATGTAGTATTTTATCGTTCTTGGACGTATGAATACATGTTGTTTGTATCTTGTAATATTCAGCTGCTCTATTTTTGAATCTTTCAAAAGAATTTTAAAAAACTCAGATTTCACTTGACAATAGCTCCACTGAATCTTTTTTCTTCCCATAAATGAAATTCTCCCTGTTTGGGGATGGAAATCAAGTTTAGCTAATGAGAGTTATTCCCTGTATTAGTTTATATGCTTAAATGGTACTTGTTAGTTTGGTGCGCTGACGAAGGGTGGAATGATACTATCAGTTCACCGAACTTTGAAAATAAAAATACTAGTCAATTCCTATAACTTGGGATGACAAAAGGCCACCGTTGTTACTGAATACAATTTTATATTATAGACGTACATTTATAATTTACCTTTTATATAGTATGGTTCGAAGGTAGTACCCTGCGCTAATTCCAAAAACAATTCTTATGGCATAACTGAAAATTTCCATATCAGTTTCCTGGATTCGGTCGGAGAACATCATTTGTACAGATTTGATCGTATAGTATATATAACTTCCACAGAGTAGTGGTGAAGCTTAGCTTAGTGAGATTCGAGGGAGGTTCTTGATTAACCTTCATTGTCTAGAGGTATTCATGGTCCAGTAGTTTCGATATCCAGTCATCGAATCAACGAAACTCTGAGCATGCAGTCGTATTTTATGACGATTCGATTTACAATGTTCCGAAGCCTTCGAAAGTCAAGGTTCAACGTTGAAACATCGAAAAGTAGCAACGACCCACATCCTCATCAGTAAGATATGATTATCTTTTTCGTTATTCAGATGTACTGATGCGTCAATAAAGTTGTTCAAATTCTCGAGATTTAAGTTTATAGATAGTCGTTTATTGTTTTACAAATAATTTTATCATTTTTTGTTATTTATATCCTGGTTAGGTGGTAAACTACACTGATTTCACATGGGTTTGAATTCATCAACTTTTTCCCCAGTTTCGTTTTTTGTGTTCATAACTGATGGAAAAAGTGAAATAGTTCGAACTAAATTGCCAATATTTATTTAATTAGTTTCTAAATTTACCCACTGCACACTGGTGACATCGAGTTTCTTCCTCCATAGTTCAGCTCAAAAGTTGACCATCGAATTCGATATTATTGTATCCATAACTACTTCTTCACAGCACTGTCGCGAGCAATCTTTTAACTAATTGATTTCCACCCTAGTGACTTTTGAGTATTAATAAGATGGAGGGCTATTAGTGATGTTTCAGGCAGTCAAACCATACGTGCCACTACTGTCATTTAGTCTTTGAATTGACCAGGGGCAAAATGGCCGAACAATGTTCAGCTGATGTAAGATGTGATGTTGAGTTTGGTGCAATAATGGGAATTGTATTCCTAGGACATATTTTTTATTTAAGATTTACACCCTAATTTTGCACCGTACATGTACACCGCTATTTTATACCGTTAATATTTCGTATATTTCACACTGTGGGAATGAGTGTTAAAATGATGCCAGCACACTCTAGTGGATGTTTGATGAAGGTAGATCAGCTGTTCAGTGTATGTCCCCTCCAAAGGAAAAAAAAAGAAAAAAAAAGAGACCAATATTTGAGCATGGGAACCAAAGTATGTACATACTAACATCTAGGCAGTTATGTCTACATACATAAATTAATACTAAAATGTAACTATAATAAGTAATATCAAACAAAACTTAGATTACAATAAACTGCTTTGTCATTTGAATTTGAAAAAAGCGTAGCGGGAGTAGGTCAATTGCAAAGCCTCGACTGTAGTGGCACTTATGCCTTGACAGGGAAACAGCGTTGAATTCAGAGCAATAGCCCTCTCCATCTTATTAATACTCAAAGCTGGTGTGGAACAGAAATGAATAGAAAATGTTATGCAACTCGGTTGTTTGCTGGTGTAAACAGAATGAAATGATAGAAACAGAAAGCTGGTCGCTTATAGAGCAGGAATATTTGTTAGTACAGTCAATTCTTCTGCTCCTGCCACACTGCGACGGTGGCGCGCCTGACGGTGGAGCGCTTCTCACCATTGTCATCAAGTTCAGTTATTAAGTTGTCAACGGACTCTTTGTATCTTAGACTTCGTGTTTCCATCCATTAAAACTGGTGACGTCTTTAACCAAATTTAATTAAAAATCAACATGTCTCGAAAAAAAGAAAGAACTAAACAGGTATCATCTCAACTTTAGCATTTTGATTTTCGTCGATTCAACGAGGAAGCCTCGTTCCTGACACCGTCACTTTTCGATAAATTCGATTTTTGACGATTCGATTTTCAAAATGGACCATGAAAACCCCCTTAATTAGCGATTTTTCGTATATTTTCAAAAAATATTCCTTCATGTTCAATATGTTTACAAGATCATAAACAATTGTTTACAAAATAACATACTTGTTCATCAAGTTATAAAATAAAACGACATTCCCATGAAGGAAAATGACCGTCATATGATTTCATTACTCGCTGTATGTTGACAGGCGTCTATCTTTGATTTGACTTACAAGAATTGTTTAGAATTATGAGTGAGTGTCATGAGTTATATTCAAAATCTTAGTCCATTACACACAGCATTGCATTGTGTCATAAAATGACTTCATTTTTTTACAACCACATCCAAAGACTGATTTCATAGAACGTGAAAGACTATTAGAAATGATGCGATTTAAGGTGCAAAGTTAGTTTTGGGGTTAAATTGATGAAACATTCGGAAAATCTGATATAATTACTATTTCATATCTTTCAAATTGCTTTCTATAGTGTTCTTAAATGGAGTATTTCCTCTTTCCTATTTTTTTAATCAACCCATTAGGCCTTATCTATAGAAATTGTTGAATATATGTATGTACAATGTACTTGTACGCACACCACTTCAGGCGCTGCATACCAATGAGAAGAGGCTACATATGATACATGGCATGGCTATTCAAAGAGGTCTAGAAACCTACATCGAGTTTAATTTTTAGTGGTCTTCCATTATTCAGTCAATAAAAACGCAACTATTGCTGATTTTGCTTGACTGTTTAAATATTGATCTTAATCAGTACAGATTCTATTTTTCAAATTGTTGTTGGTGCTTCATACCTATGCATTTTAAAAAAATCATTGTAGATTTTGATATACCTATATGATATCCAATTTTACTACTACGTTTAAATATAATAATAATTTGTGCAAATTATTGTATCGGAAAAATTCATGAATATCATTTGAAATATTGTCGCATGTTCGAGACTTTGGTTGGAGGGACATTTCTGAATATTGACATGTCAATTAATTACAACGATATTTATTTAATATATACTTGAAACTAATAAATGATGTATTTTTGACAAACTGCCGACTCTGAATTCGAGAAAACCAATCTATATATTATTATTTAATTTTAAACCGATGAAAGATGAATGTTACTAGATAGTTTAATTGCTATCATGTTACTGTTAGAGAGGTTTCATTGTCAATCGTAAATCTCCAGTATCTCAACATATCCCCACCCACGTACAGGTGACTTTCCTGCTAAGCATGTAGTTACTAAAATCATCTACTATTAGATTTCGTATAAATGTAGAGTTTCGTGGTAAATGAAGATTTTACATGATTTACATTTTTAGCAATAAAATCAACTGTCTCTAGATCAAATCACTGAATGGAACAAACGGTTTTTACTCAAAACTGAAAGTAATCTGTTTTGAAGTAGTTTCCTAAATCTAGGGTAAATCAATCAGTAATGGATATTTTATGAAATAATAGGGCTCTGCATATATGATTTATTTCCCCTTGAGAGCGTGCTAAACGATCGTCTCTATGATGGGCTTTTCCCCTTTATCAGTTGAAAATTGAAACCATTTATGTAACATCATTACAAGCAACAGTTGAATGCCAGTTGCCAGTGATGGAACTAGCTGGTTGACTTGGATCTCTTTGAAAACGGCTGAATGAGGTAGCAGAAGAAAAAGTTGTGTCAGTTAGTTGAAGAGGATCACTTTCATTGACTTCTCGTTCATTACATTTTTGCGGAAATTGCGTGTCCTAAAAAGGCTCGTGTGATATGGCTTAATATAATAAAGCTATGGTTTTTTTAAAATTTTACGTAAAATTTGTATTTTAGTCGAAGTAACTTCGTTGTTATCATTCCGTAAATATGTTATCCACTGTTGGAAAGCTCTCGATTTTTATCAAAATCTCACGCTGCTAAAATACCTTCTCCTCCATAAAACGGTGAAATGAGTTGATAACCGTGTTCCACACCCTGATCTTATGGTTGTGTCATTGGCTATTCGAGGTTAATGGGCGGCCAATCACAGGCAACTTTTTTTCTGGTCAACTGTTTTGTCTTGTGTTATGAACTCTTTTGTTCCCTGTGTTATGAACTCTTATAGGTGAGCAAAGGCAGGGGTAAAGGTGCTGAACCTTGGCTTCCTCATTTTGTACTGAGAGTGAACGGTGGTACTTCTGCCAAACTTAGGGTCTACAGTGATATTGATTCGCTGGGCTTTTACCTATCTCCACTCTCTTATCAAGTAGGAATGAGTAGCTAGATTAATCAGGAATCGAACATTGAAACTAAATTCATACTATTTGGTGATCCAAAAGCTAAATGTACAACACGTTGGTCGTCCTTTATTTGCTGTATGGTGAACAGCTGTTGCCGGGCAGCAGCTATATGTGTCTCACCAGCATAGTGTACATCACGATGGACTTGTGGAGACTAAAGTCGTTTGTACTTTTTCATTAAATGGAGGAACGTCGGAATCGGAAGCATTGGGTTCACTCATTAATTTCCGTTCTGTTGAAAGAACATTTCTACCATGTGCCCCTAAGAAGAGCTTTGAAGGTTCCCTTAAAAATTGTTTGGATGTTTTCAGATGAGCGTGATCGCATTAGAATATATCTCTAGTTATACATACTGAAAATGATTGAGCTAGAAAAACGTACCCAAACACAAATACGCTAGGTCGGGCGGATAAGTCACGATTGCCTGTGTGTGGCGGCCCTTACTATGAATAAAATGAAGTGGTTTTTGGTTTAACTGATTTATGTTGTTAACTGTGAAAATTTATATGTAAGATAATTTAGGTAAAGTATCTATTGTATTTTGAACGAAAACGTTTGAATGGATCATATCATGAAGTATGGACAATCATGTAATAGAATATGACAATATTGGCGATAAAAAGCGTTGATACAATTTTGTTATTGCTTGGAAAGTTGAACTTTAGCAATGAACTGCAGAGTAACTTTAGTACCTACCACAGTACGTATTGACTCTTTTCTATGAATGTTTCGAATTTAATTATAATGTAAACCCAAAATTGAAAACGTGTACTTTTTTCCCATTTATTCCCTTTCGATTAATATTATCTGAGGAGTAACATGCGAACTGAATACTAATCTCCAGAATTCACTGTAAAGTTGGCACAATGACATAAAAGTAATTGGTTACGAGTATAGAAAACCCACGGTTTTTGGATTTAAACTGATCTAGCTCCGTAACCAACCCTCGTAGCGACCAGCTGGTTTTTTTTAATCAACTAACTTGCGCTTGAAAATCAAATTTAGATTTTCACTTTCCGTTGAGCCAATTATTTACTGAATGCTGCATTCCTTATAGCTTCAATATTTGATTTTGAGAGCATGTAAGTTTTTCTGGTTGGTCTTACTTTACTGTTGGCTAGGTAGCTGCTACAATTTTAGTACGAGTTCGTAGTTCTGGGTTTCAAATTAATTAAATGATGCTGCAGGTTTCAAATCCCACAAAAGTCTACATATTTAATATCAATAGCAAACAAACATAAATATACAAAAAGTTCCAGTCATGCATGATCTCGTCGTACTTTTTTATGTTACACTGTTTTGAAAATTAAGGGCTTTGAGGGAAAAGAAATTGTTAACTACTACACAACTGGCGAACACACAAAAAAGTTTTTCGAAAATTTTGATTTAAAAATTTTTGGGGCCATTGCAATAGCTTCATTTCCTACGAAAATTCGCTAACAATCTATAGAAAATGGAAACGGATGATGATGAATGAGAAAATTCGATTACAGATGAGTTAATGTCAGAAGGGGGATAGCACATAATTGCAGTATCTTAAACATGTGATGTGATAGGGAAATAGTAAATCTCAATAAAGGGTTCAGTAGGCACCTGTAACACGAATTTGAATATTTGGAAACACATCAAGGGCAGGGGATGAGTTATCGAAATTTGGGGCATTTTTGATGTCTTACTGAGCGAGTAGGTGGCGCTCAGAGCCGAGTGTGTTAAAAACAAACCTAGACAAATCCCAATAAGATTGCTGTTGGTGCCGAATCTCTTTGATTCTTGAAAGTACATTTTTGAAGACGGATACGCAAATTTTTGCGGGAGACGTTGATTTGTTGATTTGTCATCTCCAGAAAATTGAACAGAAGCTGCTCAAACAACGTCCAGAAGCCACCTAGGTACTACTAATTGCTATTTTTTAATTTCACGAATGAAAATAGGTGTGCAAAATGGCTTCATTTCATCAATTTGTCGTATGACAGTGTCGATGTCGACCCTAGTACAAAGAGCAAAAGAAATTACAGTGAGAGATGTCAGATCGAGTTTCTCAAGTTAGTTGGAGCCCCTGTTCATCTGGTAGGTACCTACTCCTTTTCGTTCAGGATTCATGATGAATATTTTCCACATCATACTTGTAGAATCAATATAGTAGATATTGTATGCGACATAGCTTAAGCTTGACGAATAAATAATTGTATTGAACTAAACGCTCATCTCACGAGGAGCAGGACGTGTAGGTAAGTTATTAAAAGTTGAAATTAAACCCTGGTTTCCCAAAGGTCTGAGTTTTTTTTAAGACGAGTTTTTATATTATAGTACATTCAGTTTTCATAAAACCGGGATAACGGTATTTGGTTTCTAGACAACTGTTGAGGTTTTCAATTTCCGGCCACTAGAGTTGCGTAGGCCCGCGTAGCCTTTGGGCGGTCCGCTAGCCCGAGGAATATGCCGATGTCGATTCGGTCCCGCTTCACCCCAAGATGTTGTCCTTCAGGTTCTGGATGGACCGCAGGAGCTTCGTGTAGTAGAGGGTGTTGGTGCCTCTATGGGGGAGTGTAGCGTTCTTCTCTCGGCCGTCGATGTCTTCATTCTGAATGGTGACAATTGATATAAACAAAATCCGAATTAACCGAATTATATATAGTATCACACTAGTATAATCCATTCATTAACTCAATTCTAGTACGAGCAAAATTTTTACGGTCGAGGAAAATTAAATCGGCCTCAGCTCACCTCGTTGGAGCGCAGTTTTAAATAAGAATTTCTCTGTAATTGGGGGCACGAGTTCGAACTCTTTCGTGGTATCAAATATTTTTGGGCTGGTAACAGTGGGCTCACATTAGAAAAACCCGACATTATACTAAACAATTTATATTAATTAATCTCTCTCGAGCCAAAAGACTTTAAAAGTCACATTCCTTCATTCATAAATAAAGAATGTTGTCCATTTCCACGAAAACAATGAGCCAACTGGATTGCTCGATTTCGATGGTTAGGTCATCACCAGTAACAAACAACTATTGTTTGTTATTGTAAACAACCTTGTCGCGAGTGCGCGAATCTGGATTTATTTTGATTCAACATTCTTGTTTGGCATACCTACGATTCAATCTAAATGTATGTATGTTATAACTACTCCAGGAATTATTATTGTCATAATTAATTATGTCAGACTGAAATGAAGCTACGTTTCGAGTTGGAAAAAATATAAAGAAAGTTGATGTGAGGAAAAAAGAGTTGAGATTTTTTTGTATGTTTAGAATGTTGAGTATTTAATAACAAAGGAGAATAAAGAAGAGAAACAAGAATTACAACAAAACTAGTTATTGCCTCCAGTCTACCTATAGGTAGCGGAAGCGTTGCGGAAGCGTTGGTCTCCAAAATCAAAATTCCCACTCGCATTTTACGTTTTAGACCATTCTGAACAACTTTGGTCCGTGTCTGTCTGTGTGTGTCTGTCGTGTGTCCGTAAATCCATGTACCTAACAAGCTTATTTTCCACAGTTTTCATCCGATTTGGATGAAATTTTCAGGGTATTTGTGAGCTAGAGTGTAGACGGTCCCCTATTAGGGTTAGGTAGTACATAGTCCCCTATCAGTCTCATTGTTGCCAAATCAATACTTCACTCTACGCTTGCGCAAAAGTAATTTCCGTTCGGTTTCGCTTAAATTTGGATGATAGTTGGGAGAAGACGATTTTATTACCCCATATCAATTTCAACATGATAGTATCATTAATAGCTACTGCGCATGCGCCAATGTGAAATCCTTTTAACGACCTTAATTTCCGCAGTTTTCATCCGATTTTGATGAAATTGTCAGGCGATGCGCGGGTTAGGTTGTCGAAGGTCCCGTACCTATTTCATTGTTCTACTCATCAGTTCATATACTTAATTAAATTGAGTATACTCAACTTTTTTCTCTCTTAATTGACTAATTATTACGTTTCACACCACTTCTTGGTTTCTATATTCGGCTATGGAATTTTTTGAAATCATTTAAAACTTTTTAGTGATCTATACATTCACGAAATGTAAACGAGGAAGCTATGCGCCACACCCAAATTGGCAGACTTTTTTTTGTTACTGATGATGACCTCACCATCGAAATAGTAACATCTAACATTCGTTGTGTCCAACTTTTAATTCTTCATTTTCATGGAAATAGACGACTTTCTTCATCAGCTTCTGTATTCTTTTAATGAATTTTTGTAGAAAATGAGGCTATTGCAATAGCTCCAAAAAGTTTCAAATTCTAGAGTAGCACAGTTTTATGAGAAACGCTAAACCATTAAGTTCATTTCCCTTAACAGACGGCAGTATAATAAAATCAGACGTCGCTTCAGAACTTAGAATATTAGGGCAATTTCTCCTGATTTATTTTATTCTATCAGCTGCGAGGTTTCGACGAGAGGTTAAAGCAAAGAACGCTAAATGGCATCATAGGGCCCCTCGTATCCGCCTATGACGTAGAAATAGTTTTCTTTCTGCCAGTTTATAATCCAACACATTTTGAATGTTGAGCTAAAAATTTGCAGCCAGGAGTTTTCAAGTGCGTGGAATCTGATTCTTGGATCAGAAATGAGCTATTAAATTTCGACTAACAAAATTTGCCCATATTTTGAAATTCCTATTTTCGATCATACGGTGTTACTTACTAACATGATGGGCTAGTACCTATACAGTTAGGCGGTAGTAGATATCTACTTACGATACCTGCTAGAGCCTTATTGTAATCCTACTTTTGTTTTGCAAATATGTTTAATTTCCTTTTAATGGTGGTTCCTGAAGCGGTTGATTTGGAGTGAGAAGTGCTATGGGACAACATGTTGAATGTTTAAAATAATAGTATTTTTGGGTATGAACACTACGACCCGTTTGGGAACTCGGGTTGAGTAGTAAATGATACACTCACCCCCGGGTTAATAATTCGTTACTAGGAAAAGTATTTGTTTCTATAACAAGAGGCACTATTGCTTGATACGATAGTGTTAAATGGTGTCTATCCTAATATTATTGATCAACGTACTATAGATAAGGATTTAACTTTTTCAGCTTCTTTTACTAGCAATTTTGATACACATAAATTCCCCCTCATTTCGGTCGATTTTCTCTCGATATGAACGAAATGTTTGTGAGAAGAGATACAAATTAATGGCATTGCATATTGGTCTATCTGCCTGTTACCACATGTATGACATCCTCAATAGTACGAACAAAATTACTCGCGACGAAGTTGTGGAAACCCATTTCAATAAAAAACGGATGACAAGAACGTTGTCTAATTCCACGAAAATGAAGAGCTACAATGTTGATCGATTTTGATAGATAGTTTATACAGTGAGGCGCTAGTCTCGCAATGACAAGCGATCAATAAACCATTGCAACGAGACGAGCCGAGATAAGTTGTATTGTAGAACTTTAGTCCAACATTGAGCCCCTCCCTAACTCACCCGGTCGGCTCAAACATGATTTTCTTTGCACATCCTAGTAGAGGCATGTCGCCTGAGACCAAATATGTAACGGTAGAAATTCTATAAAAGCTAGAACGAGGCGTCAAACTGCACGTTTTTCGGACTTTCTTAATTTTTTTCTCGTTTCACCTTGCTTTTTTTTCTCCTCAGCTACTTTTGATGAAATTTTAGAAAAGGATTACAGAGCTTTTGGGTTTTCGGAGCCGCTACGATCAAGCCCTGATCAGCTGAGTTGAATAAATTCTCTCTTGTTTACTCGAATAAGTTTAAACTCGGTAGGAAGATTCCCTGGGGCATTATGAGACGAATGAATTGATGGGCTCTAATCTGATCATCTGAGTTAGGTAAATTCTTGCTATTCACCCTGGTCGGACAACAAAATTGGAATGAAATTATAGCCTTCATCCTGAGCAGCCCTTACATTCCAACTTTTCCCTCCTAGATCACCAAAAATGTGTGATATCCCCCCGAAAAGACGCTCCACATTCAAAAGATGCCAAACCACAAAATGCATGATAACATCTAATTTGGGACCACGCAATTGTCGGATCACCGTTGTCAGACTGCTGGAAGAAGTCACCAGCCTAGACCAAAACTTCAGGGTTGGGAATAGGGTTTTCACAACAGACCAACCACAAGTTTCACTGGTGAGATCTATATTCTGCCTTCTGCCGTTGGAATACGAAACAATAATTAATTAAATCCCTCTCGAGCCAAAAGACTGTAAACATCACATTTCCTGTCGTTAGCACCTTTCACTTCCTCACTCACTAGAGTCAAAACACACCGTGACAATGACCTCGCTCGACTGCTGACTTGTTCCTGCGAGCATCTGCTGAGCCAGCGGCCTGCAGTTTCACTTCGTCATTCGTCCGACCCCAAACCAGCCGAGTCGGCTGATATTTGACTCCGGGGAACTGTTGCGCTCCAGGAAAATAACTCTCACAGTCGGAGAGGTTTGATCACCCTGATTGCTCTGATCGCAGGAGTGTCGGGAAATTTCCCGTAGTTGTACCGACGCGAGTTCGAACTCCTGTCGAGGTATCAATATTTTTGGGCCGTTAGTTACACCGTCTCCTAGTACAGTGCATTCGTTCTCTGACTCTTTTTTCGTTTTCCATTGGAACGAAATGTTTGGAACCATAAAGCCATACAAATATCATTGCATGTTGCTCAATCTGCCTGTTACCACAAGCCTAACACCCTCAATATTACGAAATAAATCACACGTCAAACGTTGTAAAATTCCACGAAAATTAAGAGTTAGAATGTTAGTTCGATTTCGACAATTAGGTCATCATCAGTAACAAATAACTATTATTGATTGTTACTGATGACGAGACCAAACTGTCGAAGTCGATCTAACATCTAACTCTTTATTTTCGTGGCATTGGACAACGTTCTTCTTCAACTTCCATTTTTTATCCTCAATAGTGATGTCATCTCGTTGAATATTTTGACGATACTTGCTGGGTTTCATTCTAAGAGTGGTTGGTAACCTTTACACTCGCTTGAATGAAAAATTCTTGCAACACCCGTAACTTGAAAATTTTTCCAGATTTTGATGAAATTTACGGAATTGCAAATACAAATCCATTGGAAGCTAATTGATCAGGGTAGCTCGATAATCTCTACTGAAGGGATATTCAACATTGGAATAATAAATTAATGTGGAGGGACCAGTGTTTGACAAGGACCCAGTCAGTGATTGGCATCTCACCAAAAAGTTTAGATAATAAGACATAAATGTGTTTTACGGGCTTGTTTTGAATTTTGAGACAAAATACCTTCTCAGTAAGTATAAAGGCAGAAAAAGGTTTCAGGCGGGTTTTTGTGGAACCTGGAGAAGGTTACCCAACAAAACCTCGTGCTGTCATTTCTTTGGCGCTGTTTCTTTGTGGTTTTGCCAGGGAGGTAAGCGTTTAATATTGCTTCACCAAGTCCTCCACATTTTCAACCATGGTTTTTCTCAATCAGTTTTTTGTATAGATTGCATTTACACCATCATTTTTTGGAAATAATCAAAGATAACATGTTAAAATGAAAATGTCACTTACTTGTCACCAAGCTGATGCTACCCTCAGTGATTGACAGTGCTGTCAATATGGATCTCTATTCGTTCTTGTCATTTGTTCTTTATATTTATATAAATACATAGCAACTCACAAGCTGCTAGTTTACCATTAGAAGCGTATTGTACCTACGGTATTGAGAAAACATTGTACCTATTTTGTGATGAATCATCTGGTGATATTTTCAACTTTGTCTTTATAAATTCTCATATTAATTTTTTTTAATATTAATAAAACTAAGTTCAAATGCTCAATTTATTTATAAAAATTTGAAATAAATTTTTTGTTGATACACAGAATCATTCATCGCAGAAGAACTGCTGTGTCAATTATAAGGGGCCAATCACAGGTGCTACCAAAAATTTGGGTGTCCAATACTGGGTCAAAAAATTGATTTCGAAAAACCAAATTTATGGTATTTTGTGACTTGAATTAGTTATTTTTCCAATACTGAGCAGTTTGAGGACATCCTGATGCAGCAATAGATGAAAGATTAAGTTTGAACAAAAGAAAAAACGTAATTTAATTGATTGTCAAAGCCAAAATTTCTCTTAAGGTGTCAAACACTGGCCCCTCCACCCTATTTCAAGTATAATTTGTAAAGTTTTGCTATTGGATTTTGTATGCGGCACCTACCTCTTCACTTGCCCCATCCTTGCTGGCCAGTAAGTTTGGGTGAAGCTTGATGAGGTTCATATCGGTGAAGTAGAGTTGGTTGAGGACCTGGTCGAAACTAATGATCCTCTTGGGAAGACAAGTGCAGACGCGGATGACCATCCCGTCATTGTCCTGGGGGACGGCCCAGGGATCGGCCAATTGCTCGGGACTGGGGTCAGGAGCTGGGCCGCAGGCTGGACAGGTCTCCCGACCCCTCGCTGTGGACAGGCTTCTGCCGGTGTAGCCAGTCTTGGTGCTTCTTCCCTGTCAAAAGCCATTGAATACTTACTTAAATACTATAACTAAGAACTTATCCTCTAGTTTGGTGAAAAAGTACATTCACTATGCTAGTTTTCTTGACTATTTGTATGATAATGAAGGAAACTGAGGGTTATCGAGGGTTGGTCAATAATTCATCAATCTTCTATAACGCTCAGCTTCAAAATTTGAACATTATTTACTTTACTGTTCTTACACTAGGACTTAGCTGATGTGCGAAGTTCCTAAATTATCCTGATATTATTCAGTCTCTCGGCTAACGACAAAACGTTGTCAGCCATATTGGGAACGAACTATCGATCGAAAATCTGTAACTTCTTAAAAGTTATCAAATTGTTATGAAATAGGGAGTCATCTCAAGTACGCCGTAGATTTAGAACACCGCGAGCGACAAAATACGTAATACATTCATATCGTGTGTGTCCTTAGTCAAGGATGGTTAGATATGGACTCACCAGATACACACAAGCCGCAACCACTCAAAAACTCAAAACCTACTCGAAAATTGTTGAATCAAATATCAGTTTTTCACAACCGATTCATATTTTTGCTCTTAAATGTTGGTTGTCTCTACATTGACTCGGGTAGCATTAGTCAGCGTGCGTGCGTGTGTTCTGAGCTACAGACCGAAATTTTGGAGCTATCTACTTGAAATTTGGTAGGTAGACTCTGGACATTCGGATCTGTTGACGATCCAACGGTAGGAACTTGTCGTCAAATCGACCAAAAATCGAGTTTGGTATAATTTTCAATAGTTTTCGCCATATAATCGACGGAAACCGCTATTAAAGCTTTAAAAGTTATTCTTGACGACAATACGAGTGGGCGTCGTCTTCACTGACTTTGGTCATTGTCAAATCATCAAAAATCTAGTTTCGTATAATTTTTAATAGTTTCCGCCACTCAGAATCGACAAACACCTATAATAGCTTTAACAATTGTCCTTGACGACAATACGAGTGGGCGTCGTCTTCACTGACTTCGGTCATTGTCAAATCATCAAAAATCTAGTTTGGTAGCGAAAATTCGTACATTGTCGAACTTATTGGGGCAGTGGAACCATATTAGGTAGGTACAACTTAAACACACAAGCAATCATGAAATCTAATTCTTTCGGACTGTCTAAAACGTCAATTTTGAGTGGAAATTTTGATTTTGAACAACTTGTTTCTCACTCTAAAAAGTGTTTACAATCTTTCTGCTACATCAAAAGCAAATTATAGTAGGTAGATATAATTAAGCCTAACAATTGTTCGTTCTACTGCATTAATTTTTCATTAATTTGACTCTTACCCTGCTGTGAATCGAATTCTGGTCGTTGTCTACAAATTTGCTCACTTTGAGGGCTGTCATGCTTGGAGTCTGTTTGAATAAGGAATACGTTTGTTGTATATTCAGACCGATGTGGTAACTTTTGGCTGTCGACTGACCTACGATGAATGGTATGGCGTTGAACTTCATCAGATTGTCCTTCATTCTTCTAATTTGGTTTATGGTTAGTGGACTGATGTCTACATTGTCCTTGTCTCTGTACTCTTCTTGGACAACCGGCACAGAGGTAAAGTTACTCGCTGAAGGAATTCGCCGCAGTTCGTCTTGAGCTAACTTGGTGGGACCGTCGTAAAGCGTCGCTTTGCTGTTGGTTCGCGTCACAGTTGACGCTGTGGCCCTAGGCTTACTCATCCGTTCATTCGTACAATTTTTCTTCAATACTTCTGTTGGACCAGTTGTGCCTTCGAAAATATTAACTTTCTGTCGAACTTCTGACTTAACAAATTTATCTTCTGAAGTAGGCAACAAATGAGGAATCAACCCATTTTTAGTTTTGTTGTTCTCATTATTTGTTTCGATACGTTTCGTGTCTTGTTTGGGTTTGTTAACATGATTTTTCACCATTCCCAGCTTGATTTCCGGCTTAATCTTCTTTTCTGCTACACCAGTTGAGTTAGGAATTACACCTTTGTCTCCTATCTTCCCAGCATTGATTTTCAATGCAGGAATCACAGTCTCTCCAATTTTATTTTTTGATTCATTTTTTACTACATCTAGGGGAGCAATAGTGGTTTTAGAATTCTGAGTTGACTTACTTCCGGCTATTTTTGCAAGATCCGATAAAGAAGTTCCTTTGTCTTTCATGTTGTTGCTTACTGGTGAAGGAGCTTCCTTCTTCAATATAATTTCTTCAGTTCGTTTTGGAACAGAGTTATTCCTAATTATTCTCACTGGAACCTTATTCGGAGCAACATATTGTTTACTTTTAGCGGTTACTTGAACTTTCATCCTTCCTATCGCATTTGTTACTCTTTGGACTTGTTGAGTTGTGGTTTGATCTGGACGGTTGTTCATGTCCTGAAAACAGTCATTGTTGCCCAACTTTTTCTCTTCCATGTCGTCCGATTGCAGTCTCGTCAACGATCTGGTGTCCGTAAAGATATCTTTTTTACCAGCTCCGGTACTAGACTTGGTTTTGCGGAGCTCACTGGCTGAAGTCATGACGCGCTTGATGGGTTCTTGGAATACTTGTTTCCCTCCATTTTTCGTTAAGCTAACATTTATTCCACTCGTTTGCCTCTTCTTTTTGAGTTTCCCCCCCTCAGCTTTTTGTGTCTGCCCACGCGATAGAGGATTTGTTTCACTCCCTAACCCAGAGTGGCTATTTTCAACGGAACGTTTACCACAGATTTTATTTCTCTGGTTTTTGATCTTCAAGGGCGATTGTCTGGACGTTTTTGTCAAATGGCTCTCATAAGGACTGGTCAAAGGCGTTTTCATATTTCTACCTTTAGTGTTTTTCCTCTTCTGAGCTTTCTCCGTTTTTTCTTTGGCTTTTTTGTCGCTTCTCTTTTCTTTCCTCTTTCCTTTTTCTATCTTCTCATTATTGCTGATGGAGAAGTTGACGCTAGATAGCAGTTGGTCGATGTCTAGATCGTTCTCTTCTGAACTGATGTCACTCAGTTCAACGTGGCCGGCCGGGTAGTCCATTTGACCTAACCTGTGTAAATATTCAAAGGTCAACTTTACTTAAATATTATGTAAGGGAAGCTTACATAAATATAATGTATCCAACTAATGAATTCGAAGTACTTAACAATAAGTTAATTTAGTCAACAATATGTAGACGTATGGTAGTTACGGCAGAACTTGCATCAAGCTAAAATAGCTGAATTTGTTGAAAAATCGAAAACGTATCGAGTGCTCAAACTCAAATTTTGGTGTGGTTAAAAAAAAAAAATCAATATTTTTTCTTCAGAATAATGTCCGAGGGGAATACGATCCACTTGAATTTCCGTACATAATTTTTTCAAGCATTCAAGCCTCATCTTAATCAGAATGTTCATAGTACCAGGTGTCAACAGAGACGACGCAAGGAGAACCATGACTGTCATCGGTCCGCTCCACTGGCTGATAGGAGAGGCAAGACCAATATAAATAACAATGGCCCACAGAGCAAGGCTTTGCCGCAATTAGTCACAAGGGATACAACGATGATCACCTTGTAACCCCACCAGCGGATAAAAATACCCCAAAAATTAAAGATGCTACTTTAACACTACAAGATACGTGTAACAAAGCTTTGACTAGATGCGTGTAAATATATCACAGACTCGATCGAGGTATCACAGAGCGTAGTATATAGGACCTAGTAGGTACGATAACACGAACTGGACTTTGTCTGGCTCAGATTGAACGTTGTTAGACCCCCCCGTCACATTGATTATGGAATAGCATACAGATTCCTTTGAGCAGGACTTCACATCTCCTCAAGTGACAGGAAGGATTATTTTCAAATTTGATGTGGACGATCTAAAAATCGCCAATATTTCGTGCTTTCAATTGGACTATTTTTCTAGTACATTTTGGAGGTAGGTACACTGGTATTCCGAACAAACTTGACGATTCATATCTATTTGTGCTATGCAGTTTGTTATTCGCTGTTAGACCATTTCCATTAGGATTCACTGGCATCTGACGCGGAATTGACTGTTATAGTATTGAACATATTGATTGATAATTATAATAATATTACAATATACTGACAATGAAGCAATTATCACACTAAGAAGGTTATTTTCCAATGCTAATTTCAGGTTTGATTCTCGAGATTTATTTTTATTTTTTAATGCTCATTCACTGGTTGTTATTGGGAATAGGTTAAGCAGGCTTGGAAAAAAGAGGCTGAAAATCATAAATTGGATATCTGGCGCTTTAGTGTCTTTAGAATTAGTGCTTTTAAAACAAATAATTACACACCTACTATGAT
Source organism: Adelphocoris suturalis (assembly GCA_030762985.1). Taxonomy (NCBI): domain Eukaryota; kingdom Metazoa; phylum Arthropoda; class Insecta; order Hemiptera; family Miridae; genus Adelphocoris; species Adelphocoris suturalis. Next base: position 45,169,951 of record CM061041.1, read on the forward strand.
TTGCTCTACTTCGGTAGGTAAAAGGTAGGTCTTAAAGCTGTTTGGCTACCTTTGGATGTATGAAACTACCTTCCTAATACCATTGCGAGAATTTCACCTTTCCAGTGTTAGCCTTGAATCTGTTAATGTTAGATTAACTAATTATACATCAATTACAATTATTGGTCTCCTCTGAAAAATATGTGAAGGCAGTTTCATCACTTTGAAGATGTTGCATAAATTTACATTTTATCCACTTATTTTAATTATGAAATGTTTTATCTATCAACTCCGGGCACTAATAGCACAACATTGCTATTTGAAGGTTGCACGACAGTTCTTAGAAACATCATAACTCCCTCCGCCCCTACATACCCTGGTTAGTTTCAGCCCCTAAACAATTATTACTAGTCGTTGGAAAACTGAGTTCCGCAGGTAAAATATTTTCTTCAAGCCTCGCTACTCCAAAAAATCATGTTTCGAATCTTTAAATTTGTTACACTAGATTGATAGCAATGAGCGTTACCGAAGCATTTTTGATTAAAAATGGATTCGCCACCCGCACTGCACTCTCTTACGGAGTGTAGTTTTCCTGCACCGGTGTCGTCAAACCACCCATCCCGCCTGGGTGGGACTTCTTGCGAAACGAATAATTGAAAAATCATAGAAAGAAAACTACTTATAGTAAGAAAGTGCCGTTGGTGTTGAACTTCTTAGGATGAGGCCTACTTTTAAAAATAGTAAGAGTACCTTATCTACGGACTTTTGTTACGCTCATTGCATTCCTATTTGACCCTGAATGTTGAACCTTGAAACGTATATCTTCCCTTTGACAAATACGGAACCGCCCTGATCTGCTGAGTGGGATATTAGGCTAGCTAGAGCATGTTCCATGTGTGTTACATTGTTACACCTTTTAAGCTGTATCATAACTGATTCATAGATGGTTCCTGTTTGGCCCGTGTAATAACTGAGCATACCAACCTGTCGTAAAACACTTTGATGATGTTCACGTCTCTTTCCTCGTTGATATCTTCAGTGGATGACGATGACAACGACATCACGTGTTGATATTCCTGATTCCGCTCTGTATCTCGGTGGCCCATGTTTCCAAGCATGTCCCCATTTTTCATCTGGAAGCACGTGTTGGATTGATGAACCATTTTTTTCCGTTTCGTAAATGCTCCATGCACGATTATAATAACAGGAAACAATTTTTGTTTCAATTTAAATCCATTTGGATTCAACAGGTAAATGGGAGAGTGTGGACAAAAAACAAATATCTTTGTTTCCTTGTTACACCTATACTTGGTCTGTATGGTTCTATAAAAAGAGTAGAAGTTAAATAATCATGATTTGTATGGGGTACATTTTCGTTGATTATTTTCAATAATAAACTTTGTACCTAATCGACCAAGAAAAAAAAAAATAAATAAATAAATAAACCATGATCGTATGAGCGAATTTTCGTAATGTATAAGTACTGTTAAATTGATTTGAACTTTGAGCTTTTTGCGTGCAAGGAAATTGTTAACTATTAATTTTATGGAAAAAAACGTCTTCTAAATTATAATCTCCTATTCAAATAGAGGTTTTGAATTTTTAGCCATTTTTGCTGTTTTTAAGCAACTTTTAAAGACTTTTTCAGCAAAATTTTGTAAATGAATTTTTGAAGGTTCTGTTTTATAGATAATAAACTTTATTTGAGCAATATTCTACCAAGAAATATAAATTTAACGATTTTTAGCCATTTTTAGTGATTTTTTATAGTACATTTTGAGAAATTTGACCAATTTAATGTGCTAAAAAAGTTCTAGCGAATGAACTCATCCTTTCGTTTGGAAAGCTTGATTTTTTGGCGCAAGAACGGAATTTTTATCTCAATCCTAAGGAGAGTATCTATGTTGTATGACACATAAATATATAAATAAATACATGTATATGTATATATTCGTTTCAGAATGCCTCAAAACTGATTTCAATGAAGACATTTTTCAAAAATTTTGATTTTAAAATTTTCCGAGTAATTGCAATAGTTTCATTTTCTACAAAAGTTCGCTTAAAAAAAAAATATATATATATATATATATATATATATATATATATATATATATATATATATATACCCCCCTCAAAATTTGTTGCTTTACATTTCAAGATGAGTAGAATCCAAAAGCGAGTAAAACAAAATACAAATGAAAAATCCGTTCATCCGCCGTACGCTGCACAGTGGGATAGAACACCCGAATTCCTGGACATCTGAAGATGGTCGACTGAAAAATGAAAGTCATTCGGAAACTCCGAAAACTACCTAATTGTATTCATTTTTCCTCAACTCAACACATTCTGGGCGGGTTGGTTCCAAAGCGTAATAAGGCTCACGAGGTTCAAACAGCAGTGAAGGTGATAATGAGTTCGGAAAAAGGTTTAATTTTCTCGTGGTGTCAGTGTTCCTTACGACCGCGACCGACCGCCAAAATGGATCATCCAACCCCAGGTAAGTGAAACTAAGTGTAATACGAGGCTTAGAAAGGACAACTAGCTTCATTAATTGCTTATTACCGTCATTCTTGGTGTTAATATGACAAAATACTGTAATTTTTTCGACATGACTGTGATTTCTCACCTAAACTTGTACGGATTTAACTGTATTTAACGAAACCCTTTTCATAGCGTGTTTCTTTACCCTTCTGGTGATCCGATCACGAAGGAAATTTTTGCTCCAAGTTGCTCCTTCAAGAGAAATCGGGTTTCAAACTTTAGCAACCAATAAAAAACAGCTTTTTCAGAGAAGTTCTCCCTACAAACATATCAGTTATCATTCTATAGTCTCTTGAGAATTTTCTCCCCAACTGTGAGGGAGTGTCGCCTGGTCGCAAGAAGCACCTCAAAGTGTTTCCAATATTCCTATAAAAAAACAAAAAAACTGGAAAATTCATCTGGGAAATTATTTGTTCAAAGGATGAACGATATGAAATTTGAAAAAAAAAAAAAAAAAAAAAAAAAAAACTTTAAACCAATAAATTATTGTTTTATGAGATATTTAACCATCAGCCATGTAGCCATGTATACTCCATCTTTTAGCTCTAACAGTTTTGAACTGTAGTCATTCTTCTGTTCACAAATATTAGGTTATTTTCACCAGTTGGAGAAATTTCTTATTTCTGTTGCTCATTCATTTTTTTCTCAGTTTTATTGGCGAATTTTTGAAGAAAATGAATGTATTGCAATTGATCCAAAATTTTTGGAATGCAGAATTTTGTATTTTTTTCCATGGTAATCCGTTATGGAGTATTCTAAAACGAATCCTGAAGTTTAACACTTTTTTATTATAGATATATATAATAGGTATGTATTATAGTACTGTATGTGTATTGTGTCTGTATGTGTATATATTTATAAAATTATGCTGAGAAAGCATTTAAATTTAATCAATTTAAAGTCAATAAAAACAACAAGCATGAAGTGGTCACCATACCCTCCCTAGATGAGACGTATTCCAGGCTCCAAACACGAACTCGCCCATTGGGTATTCGTGTTCAGAAGTTCACAAAGTGGGATAGCATAGAGAGATACCCTTTGGTTCCATATGAGGTGCCCCCTGTCCCTCCCTGGACCTTGTATGGGATGTGTGTTGACCTTCGCATGAAGGTCGGGGTCAAGGGCAATACACCCCCACACATCCTCAGATGTCGCTACACTGAGTCAATCCGGCGATATGCTGGACACACTCTTCTATTCACTGATGGCTCGAAGACACCTGATGGTGTTTGCCTTGCTCTATGGAGCCCCAACTTCCAAGTCACTAGACGCCTAACCACTGGCTGTTCGACACTGCAATTTATTGGGAGTTGGGAATTATGTGATCTGTAGCGATTCACTAAGTACCATCGAGGCGATCAGGGACTCATATTCTGATGATCCCCTAATACAAAGCCTGTATGTATGATATATCTGCCCCTAGGAGCGACCTAAAAACCCAAAATGGTATCCAACGTCAAGTAAATTTTACTATACAGGCGTTCATAGCTCAGTGGATAGAGCTTCCGCTTGTGGAGCTGTGCAACTACTGAAATCGCAATCTGGCCGGTGATCGTATCCTAGAGAAGACAACTCTTTCTTCCTAGGTCATGAAAGTTTACACTTTCAAGGTGTGTGTCATGTATGCTGCATACCCTTCTAACATGATACTAGTATAGGCAAGCATCAAAGTTTGAATAATTGCACGAATTATGCCGAAAAGCACGATAATTTATTTTAAATTATTCGGGTCTCTTGTCGAAACAATGGAGTTAGACCCCGAAATTCGGTCATGTATTTTTGAATTACCACCTTTCGCATTAAGCCACCTTCGTGGTCATAATCCATTCTTTTGTTGGCTATTTCCTAATATTATACATAATATAATAATATAATATATAATATTTCCTATATTATAATATATAATATTTCCTAAATATAATATTTCCTAATATTATACCTAATATTATACTCTATTTCCTAATAGTATACAACTATGTAATATATTCATGAAGTTTCTTTGAAGAATCTTCAGGGAAGAGGCCTAATGCGAAAGTACCTTAGGGTAAGTTAATATACCTACTCGTTACGATACAATTCGAAACGTATACTGATTCTATATGTTTTCCATTAGACTTTCTCAAGCACATCATTCCGTTCACATTCACATACTTTATTTTCTTTTTCGTCCGGTGGTTCTCTCTGGACGAGATTAGTGGTGCTCGTCTGTCTGACTTTGTCCTTCACGATTTCCAGCTGCTTCTGAAGATTGCCACACTTGGATGAAGCCAGCTCCAATTGTTGCTGCATCTCTGTTGAAAATGGGTGCATACAGACTGTTTTTAGGATTGGATAGGTGGGTTAATGGTTCCAGAACTTACCTAGTTTGAAGCTATAATTGTTAACTTATTTTCGTTTTTTGAATAGTTTTACATTAGTAGTATTAATGTGTCATTCGTAAATAATAGAAGTTCAGTGATGCTCTATGTGAACTATAAAAGCTACCTAATTCGGGGGTTAATAAGGAGTAACACGATGAGAAAATACAAAACGTACTGAAAATGGATTATCAGCATGGATCGGAGTTAGTTCTTGATCTCAAATGCGGAATAAGCACCATTCTGAAATGCCTACATCTGATTTTTAGCATATTTAGCTTAGCAATATTAGAATTTAGCTCCTAATTCTGATATTTTGGGCTACGGAACAAGTTAAGAGAAAGCTTATAAATGATGCGATTCCTCCCAAAAGGGGTGGGGGCGATGAAGTTGATAGACTTCGAAATTACAGACTTAATTGAACCCATTCTCGCTCACCCGATACCTCACTAAATTATAGCTCCATATTCCTGTCGTCTTGTTAAAACATGGAACATGCTTTAGCCATGACCTCACTCCCTATAGCGTTACTTTTCGGATTGCGACAAAGCGACTCCAAAATAGCGGTCATTTGATTTTCCGCTAATTACATAACTACCTACGATCCTAGAGATGTTATAGTCGGTGGGTTGTAATTACATATTATGCTTTAATCTGGTTACAAAGATGTTTCTGTAGAAAAGGTTGATTGTTTCTATGAGACTACTTCCTATGGAGGTGGTTATTGGTAAAAGTTTTATTATTTTCTCCAATAAAATTCTGTGAGGATCCGAGTCCTGCCTTGCATAACCATTGTTCTATATGCGTTATAAAGTTATCTTTCGGGGGAGGCCTGATGTTTTGTGTGTGTTGGTATGTTAAAGTTTCAACAATTTTGAGATTTTTTAAAAATATAACTTGTTTGTGAAGCAATAGATTTCTTTGTTCGGTTACTTCTACGTGCTACTTCGGTTATTTATGATTAGCTTGTTTTAAAATTGTGAATAGGCAATGGGCGGACATAAAATATTGGAACCCTAAATTATGGACTACTGGAAACATCCAAAGTTAACCCAGTTTACAAGGTGTGCATTTCGAATTTATGACTAAAGTTTTGAATGTTTTATTCTGATTACAAATTTGGCCAATGTATAACTGCCAAAATTCTTTTATGGCTATATTTTCATTTATCTTAGCATCTTAGCATAGGCAACCGCTGTTGTCTGTCAGACTGACTCTTTTCCCTACCTTTTGACACTAGCTGTTTGCGTGTAACTCGAGGTTTTGGTAAAGTAACAGAAAATTGACAATCAAAAATTGAATCAGGAAATACAATGTACAGCATACGCAGTACGTCAGAGAAAATTAACTCCACCTAATAAATTGGAGTTGGTTTGATACAGTAAATTAATTTAATTAAACGTGTAAACAAACCAGACTAAGAAACCTACGAGGAACAATCAACTTGAACTATGATGTGTGAAATGTAGTTAACAAAGAATACAAATATTGACGAAGTATTTCACCTTTGCCAGTATGTGGTGTTGATAGGTGAACCCGCATAATCTAGTCTTATTTCAAGATGTTAAGATGTTTGATCTCGGAGAGATAGGTAGTACTTTTGAGGGGTGCAATTTTATTTTTCATGTCCCGAGTTATTAGGCAATATAAATTTAATCTATACACAGAAACGCTACCTAATCTTGGTTTTTTGGATACGAAACATTGTTAATGCCAAATATGACAGGTGTTACGATGATCTACGGTGTTGACTTCCGTAGTGTTGGTTGTAACTGCCTGCGTCTCACTGTATTGGGATTTGTTCGTAACAGTAGGAGAATGCAACGTTTGCAGTAGTTGGTTACATTTCAGTAGTTTGTACGGTGTGGGTTTGAACCAAATGTTTTCACACAACTAGAAAAACGATGATACAAACAAGTGACTTACCCGACAAAACCTTGTGTCTTGAAATTGCCATGTTTGGTTCTATATTTGCGATTTTGAATTTTTCACTCGAGTCAGGGCAAGTGGTTCTACTCAAAAATAGTCATTCTAAGACATTGTTACCGACGTTCAGACCCTTGAAATCACGGAATACGAAAACCTAATATTCGCAGTATGACCACCGTCTATCATATGATACCAAATTCATGTGGTCAACGAAACGTTTAGTATTTTCACTGAAGGTGGATAGTATGTTGTTTGAATCAAAATGGTGTGGTTGAAATTCTTCTGTTGATGTTAATTTATTACTAGGTTTGAACAGAAAAAATTTCTAGTCATGCAGCATGATCGTAAGAACGAATTTTCGTAAATTATCGTATCATATACATTACTTCGAAATTTGAGCACTTTGAGTGCAAAGAAATTGTTAACTACCAATTTTATGGCAAAAAATTACTTGTTTTTAATAATATCCTGCGATTCAAATTTGGATTTTTAGCTTTTGTTTTTATCGACTTTTCAGCAAATATTAATGAAATTTAGTAAATTTTTCAGTAAGTATAGTTTTGTGCACACATTTTTTTTATGTTCTAGTTCATCGCAGGTGAACTTCTTTTCACATAAATTCTGCAAAAGTTGTAAAAAACAATTTTTAGTCGTTTTAGCCATTTTAGTGTTTTCTTGCAAAAAATGAAGGTATTACAATGGCACCAAAAAATTTAAAATAAAAAGTTTTGAAACATTCCTCCAAGGAAATCGGTATTTAGGCATTCTGAAACGATTCCTGAAGTTAGCACTTTTTCATCCTCTTTTTTTTTAAGCACTAGGTACCTATTGTATTTACTTTGCACGTTTTATCCGTGATTTACATAAGACATATAAACGGACAAAGTAAACAAAATAGGTACATTGTGTACGTATATATTTCCACGTAAAAGCGCTTTAATTCGAGAACGGTTGGACCGAAATTGACGGGATGGGTCGCAAAATGATCAGCTAGTCATTCAAAATAAAGTAGTTGCAATAATTGTCATTGATGATCAGCAGCGTGAGCTGATTTCGTAGTTCAAAAAATCCAATTTCTACTTTATTTATCCTGCGAAGCAGAAATATGGAACGAAGCCTCTGCGAGCCAAGTAGGATAGGATTTTAAATTACTGAACCACCCCCAATCAGCTGAGTGAGCTCCCAACGCTAATTTCTATGCTATTTATCCGAGAAGCTGCCATTAGAAACGGAACCTCTGTGAGACATGGAGGATAGGATTTTAACTTGCCCGTACATCCTAATTCTTTCAGCTGAGTGAACTTAACGCTAATTTATATGCAGTTTATTCTCGAAGCTGAAATTTGGAACGGAACCTCTATGCGACAGGTGAAAAACTGTTCGGTTCATGCGTTGGACCCCCCACGCCCGAAATTCTAATTTCGTCATTTCTTGTGAAACACTAATGTACTTAAAAGAAAATACGCTTAACATGTGGCTCACTACGTGAGTACTGATGTTTATATATATATATATATATATATATATATATATATATATATATATATATATATATATATTGTTGGTGATATGAAAAAAGGGCGAATTCCACATTTTAACGGAAAATGACTGTTTTTCACCAACGATCATGTTTCTAATAGTAGGTATATTAACAGGTAAAAAGTCGAAGTCCTAGCAAATGTATTTTCAAGGTAAACCAAACTTAGGACAATATATATATATATATATATATATAATATATTGCTTCCGAGTAGCGGAAGCATTGTTTTCACTTTCGGGAGAAAAACATTTTTGGTCTCCAAAATCAAAATTTACACTTGCATTTTACGTTTCAGACCATTCTGAACAACTTTTGTTCCGTATCTGTCTGTGTGTCTGTCGTGTGTCCTCAAATCCTTGTAACAAGCTCATTTTTCACAGTTTTCATCCGATCTGGATGAAATTTTCAGGGAATGTGCGGGCTACGGAGTAGGCGGTCCCTTGTCGGTGCACCGTAACAGGTTCCAATTTAAAACTCTTTTAAAACTAAATATATAATATTTAAAACTGAAATATTGTATTTCTCTTTTAAATTTTTGGATTTCTATTGAAAAACATTTCAAAAATCGCTTCGAAAATCTATGAACCCATTGCAACGCAATCAATTTGAAAAAGAAATCAACTTGAAAAATGATACTTTTTAATGATATTCGTAAAATTTTGTATATCACCTTGCTAAAATTTATAAAATTTATTAAATTCATTATTAAATATTTCTTTTAAACAATGATCGACTTCAGATTCGGATTCAGCGTCCCAAAAAACTTGGATGTACCTAGTTTTGTGCAAAAACTCCGTCAGTAAGAGGTTTTTGCCACCGGCGGCCCAGTACAGACGAGTTGAAAGCGTACAATCAATTGTACTTACACAGTTATGAAATTTCACTGTTACTCATAAATATAATTTCGTCAATCCCGAAACGGGTGCGCATACACAACAGTGGAAACCAATTGGCGGCTGGCAAAACTACAGAACAAAATTCAGTGCAACATACCGTAATATGCTTGACTCCTACCTGTGTATGGCGACGGCGGCATCAAGGAGGCACAAAACTCTGAAGACCTTGTCGCCAGAATAAAGGTAAGTAACAACTATTTCTTTCATCGTCTCCTCTACAGATAATTTTTTAAGTTTGCTGAAAATAACAGACTAGGTTCGATATTTATGCAAATAATCTTATTGCTCGAGGTTACATTTAAGTTTATTTATTTATTTGCTCTTTTACCAAAAAATTCCATTAATATATTTCCTATTTATGCGGTGAAAAGAACTTTGAGGGACTCGAGCTATCCAGAAATGAAACATAAACAAACCACTCAGAATAACACAGCTAGTCGACCCACAATTGAACGTCCCGCGGGATCGGGGATAAGCCAGTTTGAGATTTCTAATTAGCCAAGTTCGGTAGGTACATAAGTACCTACCTATATCGCAGTTTCCCGCCACTCCATCCTCGCTTTCCGATATTTCGCTGACTTTGCTAATGAGAACTCGACAGAACCGGCCCCAAACGGTTCAAAGCAAATCTCGACATCCCTAGTTTCTGCTCCACTGACCTCTCGGCGGCTCCTTTGATCCGGAAGGGTAGATGACTCTGTTCATGATGAGCAGAACAGCGAAGATAATTAATCAATCGGTCTTCTATCAAAATCTTCCTATACTCTAAATCATCTGTAAGGAAACAAACTAGGCATAGATGTTATTCAAAGTCATGGAAGAGTGTAAATCACTAAAAATCGGTAAATGCTCTAGTTGTTACTCGACTTCCTATTGTTCAGATAAGTTTTTAATAACCGAAAAAAATTACGATTTCATCAAAAAATTGTTTCTTGATCGATTACAAAGGTTTGATGTTGAAAAACATAAACTAAAAGCTGCAAATGATTACTCAAAGGATTATCATCCTGTATTAGATAGCCCTTCTACACAGCTCAATGGTCTGTAAGCTGGTTCAGGATGTAGAGTTAAGGGGAAAGTTGAATGATACCTAAGAGTAGACACGAAAATTATCGTGATTATGACGTGTCTCTCAAAAGAGCAACATAGATAAACTAATGAGTATCCCCGCTTCCATAATTTCGTAAGCAGGTTCAGGTTGAAGGAAAAGGAGGGATTCGAAAAGTGACTAAGGGGGAACTAGACATGAAATTAATATGACTAGGGGTTTTGTTACCAGGCAGTCACCATATTGTAGAAATATACTAAAACTGAAGGTGGGAGTAATCTGGCCACACAATAGCTGCTTGAGGGGGGGGGGGCTACAACAGAAACACCTGAACCTACGTGGGACGTATATATATGTGACTACCGGTGAAAGTGAGGCGAATTTGTCCGCAATGACTTCGGCTCACTGTGACCACTGTGTCAACAAGGAGGCACGTTGTTGTAATGAAGACGTATCAGTCCCTGTCAAACTAGAAATTTTGGTAAATGTTGGAGGTCACGAAGTTAAATTAGGAGGAGGTACGAATGACTATGATTTTGTGACTCTGGTCGCTTGAGGAAAGTATGGCTAGAAGAAACACAGGAAAAAGTCAAGGTATATGTAACATTGATAATAAGTTCACTTACCGTGTCGATTGGAAGATCTCACGGAATGTACTAAATTCGTGACTATTGCATGCCTCATAGTGAGCTGCGCGTTGAAGACGATTATGATTTGTTTCTGATACCTTGCAATTCACAGAAGGTAAATTGCCAGAACTTTGAACATGTTAGAACAAAAAGTGTCTATCACCAGACACTATTGACTGCTCAAGTTCGCTTTGTGGCTGAACCGAAAAGGGGGTCAGAGCAGTCTTCAATGAGCATAAACTGACTTTGAAATGGACATTTATTGAATACTTTTAAACTTGGCAAGAATATAATTGTTAGTGACTATACAACAATTCGCGACTTTATCGTGTCTTCTAATAGAAAAATGAGACTGGTATCGTTAGACAATGTTCCGCTCAGAACTAAAAATGTACCCCATAGTTCGTAACGTTCAAATCGATGCCTTTGCTCTGTATATGTAGGTACCTTATCTTTGAAATCGTCTCAGCCCTTGATTAGTAATGGTACACCTAATTGGTATTTTGGGACAGAGAAAACATATAGGTTGTGAACGCTACTTATTTATATCGATGAGTTGTTACCTAGGTAGGTACCCATTATGCGGTAACGCTTCCATACTCTGTGACACCAACTCACCTCCAGGTAACCGGTTACTAGAATCAGTTACAGTCTCGTAACTGCTAGCGAAGAACGCGTTATCGAAAAATAACGTTTGAGACCATCACTGTGACGGGGCATTCACCAGACATAGGAGCTTACTTTGTAGGTCCTTCAAACCGACAGCTGATTCTATAATCCGGCTCATTAGCATCTTTATAGGACCCCTTCCTTTTTCCCTCCCAAGAGCGTTCTCACTTCAATGGGAAAGATAGCAGGGTGAAGAGGTTGTGTCGGTTTTCGTGGTAAAAGACAAACTTTTTTCCCAAAAGAGTTTCCCATTAGCGACTTGGCTATTTGACCAATTGTATCCCCTGTTTAGTTGAAGCTGTCATAGCTGAGTGAATAGTGGAAAACACGCTAATAAACTGCGACTTATTGAACACACACCATTAACTGTTCACATATAACTAATAACCGTTGCACATTTCAGCGTGGAACATACTTGTGACATACTCCCCCCCCCCCCCCCTCAACGATCAACCATTAGGTTTCAAAGTTTCTAACATTTGTATTTTCCAAACTGGGTAATAGGTAGGAAGCGAAAAACTAGATTGAAAATGGAGTAGAATGCCACCAACCGCACTTTTCTATTCAATCCGTTGCCAAGATATGATTTTTAAAAGTTCGTTTCGAAAAAAACCACGATATTTGAAATGAAAACCTATATTGTGCCCCTTTAAATAAACTTTTCTATTCTTTTGACCTCATTTTTGGAATCAGCGTAAAATCGTCCTTAAGAACAGATGATTTCCATATTTATTTAACATCTTTCAAACTTATTTATTTAAAAATGGATATTAATTCCTTTAGAACTTGGGAACTTCAAATACTGTTCAAAAGTTAGCCACTCTCTAAAAATTATTCTTATAGATCGCCAACTTTCGCAAAAACTGCTACATTTACTGATATTTCGAACAGTGCAGTAAATTTTACTTTTACGTTGCTAAATAGGTGAAAAATTGTTTTAATATGGAAAAACGTGTTTTTTTTTAATCCATGGAATACATTGAAGGTTTCCTTGAAAAATGACCCTTTATGAACCTACGAGTTTGGGGCCCGTAATTACTTATTTTTTCTCGCTGGGTCGAATCCTTAACACTTGCAGATATCTCCAACTCCGTTATAACCGAAATTTGCACTTTAATTAACTAATTTTATTACTGAAAACACGTGCAGTGAGCAAAACAAATAAACTAATAATTTGTGAGTTAAATAGTTCGGTGATAACAAAATTGGAGAGATCTTAAGTGTTACTTACTGCTGGATTCAGCGTGAAACAATACGAAGAACCCAACCCCAAACATGTGGGTGTAAAGAGGGTAATTTTTCAAGAAAACCCTTGATTCCATTGAAAAACCACCTTTTGTTTCAAAACATTAAAACATACTTTTCTCCTCTGTTTTGCCAAGTAAAAGTAGAATTGACTCTACCGTTGGAAACAAGATTAAATGAAGCAGTTTTTTGTGAAAGTTGGCGGTCTTCAAGATCAATTTTGAGGGAGTGGCTAATTTTTAAATATTCTTTAAAACTTCCCAATATAATGAGTGCGATAAATGAGTGTGAATGGTATTTAATAAATACGAAGATCAGCTGCCCTTAAAGACAATTTAACTTTAACGGACAATATAAGGAGGGTTATGTCCGTATTAATGTTATATTATAGAAAACGCGGAATAATCTCAAGATTAAATTAAACCAAGCGTTTGAAAATCTCTAGGAAGAAATTTATATTGGAAATCTGTAGTAGAATCGACTCTTACAGTTCGGTCCGAATTTCGGGTAGACACCCTTCAGGGGGAGGGGATAGAAAAATTAGCGTTAAAAACTATGGGAATAGTTGCGAGGTTGATAACCTATTTTTTACGTTGACTTAACATTTTTTTTCACGTCCGATTAATTTATGATATTAGAGTCAGAATTTGGAAAACAATAATGTAAGGAAAAGGCTATTTTAAAATAGAGATTTAATTGGATGAGGAAACACATGCAAACTACATTTACTACGAATTTCTTCAAATTTGGTTGAAAATTGTGAAGAGGTAGGATATAGGAGGAGGATATAATAAGCGTTTCAACTTCCGAAAGAAGAAAGTTATAAAATATAAGTAAACATGCTGCTTTGTAAGTAAATGGATCGGTATATTATTCGTGGTATATCCATTACTTTTTAATACTTATCACTTTTTATTTTATTACTTTTTATGTTCCTGATACTGTTTAACTGCTACCTCACCTGAAACTAATAATCCGCTGATTGAGGGTATGCATATGATACGCTTTATTAGTAAAAGCCTCCCTTAACCGAATGAGGATGTGGCCTATAATTAGATGTAGGTATGTGATCAGGATGGTTTCATGAATGCAAAATATTTGGGTCCAAGCATTTTGTAACATGATCTTTGCGGATGTCCGGATTTCATGTCCTATGATATCCTTAGATAGCCGCCTTGTATTTATTGACTGGACAAACGTGTTCAGCGGCACTCGGAAATGTATGTGAATCATCCACAAGTCTCAGGTGAATACCCACAATCAGGTTTGTTTTGAAGATGAATGTTTTGTTTGGATGTTTACTCCGGCGATGTCACGCGTTTCCTGGGTCAACAGGACCTGGAAATATTCGTATAAAACCAACGAGCGGACGAAGCAACACAGTTTTCCCGTCCTACTGGATCACTGGGCACTGCCAAATTCACTTCCAGAGTCCCAGTAGAAGTGAGATGGCAGCGCACTTACGCAAGATGGCTCGGGCCCTTTTCACAGTTGCTCTCCTCATGGGGACCTTGTCAGCAGGTGAGTGCTTATATTTTGTAAAAATGATGGTAACGATCTACCGAGCTTGGATCCGTCACAGATAGGCACAAGAACTAGGGATAATTACATATCCCTTCCCTTTTATCTATTCTATAAATGAGTAATGTCAGCACCTTCACGCTCAAACTCATGGAACAGATAAAAATTAAGAAGCATCGCTTACTTTTTTGAATTGAAGTACTTCGAATCTAAATGATAATCCCCTGTTTGTTTACCTCTATTATAATTATCATCATACCCCACACCGTATACCCTTTTTCATTTTCGTTACCGGTTCCTTGCCCTCCAGTTTAATTTATTAAATTAATAAAATGTCTTCTACAACCAATACGGCTACACACTTTTTCCGCTAAGCAACACGCAACAATTCACCGATCATTTTCCTGCCCATCTGGTGGGTTACGCGGCTATTGTTTATATAGAAAGATTTATTATTATGTCCTTCTTGCGTAGAACACTATAGTCTATAAACTAAAATCTTCCTTCTCAAAACACTAACTTTTTGCCCTATTAAAAAGACGTAGGTATCAACATTAACCTAGATATAAATTTCAACTGTATTAGTGAACAGTTATTATATATATGTACTAGCTTCGCTCGCCTCCACGTCCAGCCGCGGGAGGGAGGGGGGGGGGGGGGCAAGCCCTCCCGGATCCTTCCCCGTTGAGGTGAATTGCAATAATTGAAACATGTAGGGGATGTTGCTCGCTCGGTGTAGCTGTATAGATGCGATTGACTTTAGCTGTCGAGTGGAACTTGTAGAATGATTGGAAACGGTATATTACTAAGGGTAGGTTTAACGTGTGTAGGGGATGTTGCTCGTTTCGCACGTTTGAGGTGGGTTGTATCGCTCCCTTCACACGCTCTATGTGGAATGTATAGATGCGATGAGATGTGGGATCATGAAAAGTTCATTAGGTTTAAAAAAGATAGGCCATTTATCTTCGTAGAAGGGCAATCCAATTAAGATTATGTGGAGCCATGAAAAGAAAAAACAAAAAAGAAAATCTTATAAAAGGGGCGAAACGACAATAATAAATTGCTGTCTAATAAAAAATTTGCTGCGTTTTTCTATGTGGGACCACGAAAAGTTTATTAGTTTTAATAAAGAAACCCATTCATGTGCGTAGAACGGATATCAAATAAAGATCATGTGGAACCACAAAAAGTTGGCTGTATATGTGAGGAAGTTATACTGCCCACCCAACTTGGCAGACGTTTTTTTCTGTTGGAAATTACTATCGAACGCGGCACCTTATGAGGAACCACGAAAAGTATAGTTTTAAGAACATTTCAGTACTAACAGAACAGTCAGATGTTGAATTTGTGTACGTATTTGTTTTCCAGTTCTATTTTTCTAAAGGTAGGCCACTATTTTATGTGCGTAGTAGGGCAAACGGGAGACCTCCCCGAGATCAAGAGGTTCGAAGGCAAAATCTGATAGAAGTTGTGACGGAATAAGGAAGAGCGACCAACGTTTTCGTCTACATTTTCGTTCACTACATTCGGAAAAAAGAATTTGTCTCGAAACCCGCAATCGTTCAAATTGAAACTTCAACAAACATTTTAAGACCAACCCGAGCAAATTTACCGTATATATACTATGATTTGATGAAACTACCACAAATTATAACCGCTGTTATATACGTAATACACCTACGAAAAGGTAATAGGTATTAGTCACCACCTAAATCATCATAATTTTGTAACTGAATATTATCTCTGGAAACAGAATAATTTTGGTTGCAACAAATGCTGCTGGTTGCATGTATGTTGGCTCGTTATTCGGCTCTGCAGTAGAAAATCGAAGAACTGAAGCCAACTAGGTATCGAAGTTTTCGTTTGATTCAACTTTCAATCTCAACCTACCTTTGTGAATAACAGTGTATGAGAAAATCTATAAAGGTACCTAATTGGTTCCCAAGTTTTAAAAATATCAAAAGTTTTGTATCGAAGCCGTTTAACCTTATGTTTCAACAGATCTGACTCCTCAACTTTGACGGAATGAGTTAATAATTTATTGACAATTTATTGATCTTATTTTCCAGGTGCACCGATTCCTCAGAATGTTGCTATGGAAATGCCTCCTTCAGTTGAAGCGACCCCAGTGCAGCAGCCCAACGGTACAGTTCATAAGTTATGATCTCCCATTAATATATTCATGCGACAAGCAGTCGTTCAACATCATGTAATGTGCCATTTCATTTACCTGTTTCGTTTTCAATCGAATTTTTCCGGCCTCGCTAATTTTACTGTTAGCAGGGTGTCTTACGAGTTCCCTCCCCCTCCCCTAAAATCCTTATTTGTGGGGTATTTGGAAAAAAATAGTTGTTTTATTCTTCATGATTTCTCCCAAGGATCTGAAATTAATATGATCACGTTGCGCATTTCGCAGCCGTGCGCAACCAACAGCAACTTTTTTTACCCCACATCGGAACCTCTTTTTTCATTGACGATTCGGATTCTACGCAAAATTTCATGAGTTTACACACACTCGATTTTTTGACAAGCTCGCAAAGTTGCTTAACGGCCGAAATTGCGCAAAACATGGATTCTGGTAAACACCAAGTGTGGTACATTATTTTCATTGTTTTTCAACGCTGACTCACATGGAGTTATCCATTTCTTGATTTTCCTCGATTTCAGCGGGATAATGGCCAAAATTCTGTTATTTTGTGTGAAAAAAAAATCATCTTTTTAGTCGTGTTTGCACATGAAATTTCTAATTTTCCATTCTCTTTCCCTCCTTCTTTCTGAACCGCAAAAACATCAGGCGCACATACCCCGAACGGTTGTTAATAGAAGGAACAAAATACCTCCCTGATTATTTTGAGGTCACCTTAACGGCAGAACATTTATTCCGACATTCACTCTCATAGTTGTCGCTAAATGTTTCACATTTCCGAGTAAAAAATTGGCTGAATAGGGGCTCATCGGGGTGCTGAAGCTGAACATGAGGTCAAATATAGCAAATTTCAATCAACGTTTATTTTTTATGAAGTATAGAAATTTTAAATTCAGACTTCATCCGAAATAATCACTTTTCTCTAATTAATGTCTCTTATCAATTTCCTCTTATAAATTTCATTAATTTCTCTAAATTTTCTTTTTTGAAATAAATTTCTTATATTTCAAATTCGGGACGTTCCATACATGGATATAAAATACTTAGTTTTCAAATTTGGTGATTGTTCTCGTCTCAACCAAGAGAGGGCGTCAACCTGCGAACTATCGTGACTTCGAACGTACGGTTCCCGATTATTTTAAGCGGTCGTTAGGGTGCATAATCTTGACTTCGGTAATGGTACCTAATAAATCAGAATTTGAAGGATACTACCACCAATGGGCAAGCTGACGCCATTTACGTAATGTCACGTTTTCGCTGTAGCAAAATAATAAATCAATTGGAAATCGAGTAAGCGAGGTTTATATGGATGATAAAGCTTACAGTATCCATGTGAGATGGGGTGAAGGCTATAGCGGACACCCGATCCCCGGTCGAGATAATGGGAAAATATGTCCTCGGTCCGACCTCCTTACGAAACCACAGCCTTCTTAACAATGTGGGTGTTCCCATATATGTAATACACCCGTACGCAGCCATCTGAAGCACAGAGGAAATAATGTTTCTTTTCTTTATAAGCCCCACTCCACACCCTCTCACACGTCGTCCTTTCTCCAGGCTCTCCCACTGTCATGAAAAGTTTCCCATCGCGTTCCGTGTCTTTGCTTCATGAAGTAAAAATGATACAAAGCGTTCTATCTCCGTTCTTTTTACCGCAATGATCAACATTGTTACGAATCCCAACCTAATTTTCAGAGATGTTATTGAGTCCAGGTTGTCTGTTCTTCCGTCGAAAATTTGGTGATCAATGATCCCTGTGGTACTTTGGTGGATGTTTTTTATTATTATATTCTTACAGCATATTATTTTAGGCACTAAACATTATTCAATCATTTCGGATTTAAGTAAATTACGTCAATTGCATTGGAAAATTGAATGGAATATTTTCTAAATTTTGTTAACTGTTACTAAAAAAAAGATTGCTTACTTGCCAGGTATTCCGTAGAGTCATGAAGTCCAGTCTGTCTTTTTGTCTTGTATACGTTTATTCTGTTCTGTTACTCTGATTACTTGATTTATCGGATCTCCGTATGTTCATTTTATCGATCTGTCATCTTTGTTCTGTCCATCTAAATCATTTCTCAATGTGGAATGGACAAACCGATAGATAGATGTAATAGAGAGACAGAAAAATTGAACTAATAGAATGAAGATTATACTACACATTAAAAGAATGTTAGTTGTGTAATTTCATTTATTTTTTAGAAACGGTCGATATAATATGGTAGTTACTACCATAATGGTTCTTATGGCTAAATTCCTTCAGAACTTCCTTCAGAATGTGAGAATATTCGAACTATGTTCATACCAGCTGCTTGATACCTACCTACTTAGCTTTAAAAAAGTACCTACTCCAACAGATCAATATCATCTTATTCTTTGAAACCTCGGATAGGGATAATTAAAGGACATATCTGTTTGTATTTCCTGCTAGCTGAAAACGTGATGACTGGAGCACCTCAGTCATCTCAGAAGGTCGATGCCATTCCCTCTGTTGAAACGGCGCCGGGTATGACTTTGGTCGTACCGCAATTGACACCTACATTGATACCTACTGGGGAAGTGCAGCTGACCGGAACGCCGATAAGTGAGACACCGATCACGCCTCCTGTCGTTCAACAAGCCCTGCAGGCGCTGCAGCAACCAGCAGCACCTGTGTTGTCTAGGCCCGACTGTCCTGAGATGAGTGAGGAGAATGAGCAACATACCGTCGTATGTCAAGGTATGTAGAAAACCATGGATTAAATTCATATCACTAACCCTGTCAAAATTCATCGGATCCACCACATCACCAATGGAAGAGGCAAGGCAAGAAAATCCAAGATCTACCGAGAATAATAACAATAAAACTATGTCCATTATTTCAAAAGGAAAATCACTGGCTTCCAGTGAAATTTTGTATTACCCAAAACAGAGTGCAATTCAGAAAGAAAAATTGAGCTAGGGGGGCGAGTCGCCTTCAATTCTACAATCACTGTTATTGGTTCATCCCTCGCGCAACTAAGACCAGGTTTACACTGAGCGAAACTCGATGAGCGAAAACTTTTGATGCGCGGACGAAAACCGACAGTGCTCCGGCTGGCAGCGAGGGCCCTCACTCCTCCTCAGGGGTAAAGTAGGGGGTGAGGGAGCGTTTTCACTTTCACTAAGCCTAGCTTTAGAAATAGAGAGTTTGTGATTACAGCGGCTTCATCTCAATCAAATCTTTTAAAATATAATTAGCGGAATCCGAACCGAATGAAACACGTTGGGAAATATCCAGGGACTTATCGGGGCCACCATTCTTAGTGATTTCTTCTGAGGATAACTGAGAGAGTAATGTGTACCGCATGATTTGATGTAGCGCAGATGTACCTGATGTACCACAACTGCAGAACTGATTTTGTTCACAATCGGGTCAGTTGAGGAGATTATAAGTTTAGTGAAGAGATACTGATAGGTTGACAGATATGCCTACATGGATGAATTTTTACATGAATATGTCTTTTGCTGGGGGTCAATGCATAAACTTCGTGAGATTTTTTTTCCACCTAAAAAAAAGTAACTTTTAAATTGATGACTAGAAGGAGAAATTGGCAGCTTGAAATCCAGTGACGTGTCAGATAAATTGAGAGCTTTCCGAGTGGGTAACGATTTTTGTAGGTGAAAAACCGACAGAGTTACATTTCCCTAGGACTGGGATTTTTCTAATGATTTTCCATTGAATACCTAATAGTTGAGTAAACGGTAAACGTCGTCGAATAGATTTAGAACGCATAGCAACGCTAAAATCAGTTATCCAGTAGAATAAGAACGTGTCACAGGTTCTTTCGTGTGTTCAAAGATCTCGTAGAGTGAACTTACCAAACGCTTTCTCAATTATGAATTGAGAAGCCAAAAGACCCATATCTATGCCATGATTTTTTTTCGCTTACAGTTCATACATTGGATCAGTGTTGGGCTCATCTTATGTGAGTTAAATAATTGCAGTTCTTGATTTCTTGACGATTTGGGTTGTTTTAAACGTTGTTTGGCTAATATATTTATACATGTATATGTCATTCTAGACGATAATTCTCCTTAGGATTGTGATAAAAATTCCGTTCTTGCGCCAAAAAATCAAGCTTTCCTAACGAAAGGCCGAGTTCGTTGGCCGGCACATTTTCAGCATACTAAATTGGTCAAATTTCAAAAAAGTGCTCAAAAATCGTGAAAAGTAGCTTAAAACGGCTGAAAATCTTTGAAATTTGTTTAGTTTTCAGAAGGCACAAAAATTTAGATTTCACAATAATGATTAATAAGCATTCAAGCGGGTTTTGATATTTCAAGCTCCCAAGGACTTTCCGCGAGCCTCAAACATGTTTTAGCGGTACGATATGAGTGAGGATCCAGCGTGATGGATGATGATCTTTTATGGATTTGAACCACGCAAACTAAAAAATGGAGAGCGTGATGAAGAAGGGGCACGTCCAAATGTGTAACCTGATAGCGATCCTCTGTGAACGGGATCCGTTTGCCGTTATAACGCTGACAATAGCCATGGTTTGGTGACAGACCAGAATGCATAAGTACACTTAATATGGTTCGATTTCGAGGGTGAACAGCATTTCCTAACGTTTCCTAAACTGATATCCCATTTTCCTGAATGCTGCCTATGCTAAACCCAATAAGTATGGCAGGGCTGCCGAAGATTTAAGAACATCTTTCATAACAAAGGTTATTTTACGAGGTGAATCACCGTACACACAATATAAATGGTATTTGTGATCGGTACGCTTCCCTTATTTGCCGTGACGTATGCCTCATTTCTGAATCTTTGGAGTCCAACAATAGAGTTGACAGGACTAAGATTGTGCAATGGTGTTTGAATCAGACTCTTGATAAATCCAGTTTTGCATCCCCACTTCGCCCAAACTAATTCCTTGAAAATATGAAATAATAATTTTTAATGGAAAATATTGTCCTTTTTTTTTTGTAATTCCAGATGATGACAAGAAAGATGATGTTTTCCAGTTGATGACAAATAAAGAACCAGTTCCAGTTGCTACCCCACCGGTCGTCAGCCCGCCTGTGACGCAGCAATAGTAGTGCACGCGCAGTGTCCCACAATTGATATATACCTATACTTTTGAAATACTAGCGTTTAAACTAGTAGGGTAGGTATATAAATTATACCTCTTATTCTATCAGTAATACATAAATGTGCCTTTGAAGGAAATTCTAATTTTCTTCTGAACTGCAACTTAATACAGTATTAGGTATTAACATATAGGTCGTTCATTCGAATTACCTATTATACATCACACTAAGTAGGTAATGAAATAATGTTCATGACATTCAATCTGGGTTGATTTCTATTAGGTACTTCAAAATTCCGGAGGTAATTTCTCTATTAATAAAACAAGTGGTTTCGAAAATGTTAGTTCCATCTTTTTTTCTTCTTTGTTATTTTAATGACTTTTAAGTTCTCGAAAATATTGTTTTAAAGTAATTCATTAATCTAGATGTTATGCAATATTAAACCTAACAAATATTCATTCTTGTTTGTATGAATAGGAGGTGTATTTAGAAACTTAATCAATTCGATGTACCCATTCAGAATTACATACGTGTATAGCTATTTATTCCAAAACATATGTTGATCATTAGTACTAAATATTCAAATTAAGCCGACTATAAAGTTGTTTCGAATATGGATTAGGTATTATTTATTTATTCTTGAGGTATTTAAGTAAATTATTGATATTTTTACCTAAATTTTGGTGTTTTAGTAATTTATTGGTATACTGCCACTTGGTAGATGATTCCCTTCGGTGTCTCAAAGTAGGTACATATATTTCTTTGTCTTTACCAGGGGCTTCAGTGTCGTTTCTTGTAATAAGAACTTTTCCTTTTTCCATATTATCTGTGGTACAACCTCTCATATTTTGGTTAAAAATTATTATGAAAATATTGGTAAGGGACAAATTCAATATGAAAAAGAAAAGAATAATAATGATTGATGATAACGTTCATAATGGAATCCTCATTCACAGATCCCTAAAAAAGGAGAGTCAGGGATTGGCTTTTCAAGGATTCAAGGAGCCAGGATCAGATGCCTTGATCAGAGACACTTGGTAATAGCCAAGTGATAAATTTGCGGAAGGAATTGAAAAATTTACGACATGACAGTGCTGACAGTGATGGAATAAAACTCTGTTATTCGTCGATATAATTATCCTTTAAATAAATACGATAATATTTTTAACGGTAGGTATTTTACAAATCAATGACTACGTAATGCGTTTGATGAGAGTGTGATTTGCAGTATGAAAGTTATATAGTGTAACTGTCATTCTTCATGATCATGACCTTAACGGTAAAAATTCATAGCAATTATTAGTCTAAAAATGATTAGACTCGACTCCACATCTAAATATAATATAAAGTCACTCTAATTTCACTGAAAGGAAGGAATTACGTTTAGATGTTATAATTATATTGATTGAACTTTTCTTATGTCAGTTCGCACCTGATGTGACTCTTTGTTTTCCATTTTAAGCACAAACTTTCCTACGAAAAACCTACGAAGATTTATCTAGGGAGGTAAGGTACAGCAGATGATATATATCGAAGAGTCGATATTTATATTAAGGGCAGTTATATAGGTACCACCTTAGAGACAATTCTTTTTTCGTTTTTCAAATATTCATGTAAAAGCATAACACTTGTAATCGATGATATAAGTTTAGTCTGTTATTAAATTGTCTATGCTTCAACCTCAACCTCTTGAAGAAGAAGAAGAATTATTTTTGTTACATTCGTTCATCATATTTTCAAAGGCAGGAGCAAACTATTCCAAAGGCTGGAATTGGCTGCCCGAAAAACATCGAGAAAAACCATATTCCTGAAAACCATGCCTACCTACTTGATTTGTTAAATAAGCATCTGCTATTTCGTTAAAAATAAATGAATAATATAATAATAATAATAATACGTCTAGAGAAAGCTGCACTTCAATCCCCCTATACAACAACAGTACAAAATTCCTAATTTTAATGTTTCAAGTTACTCAGTCATTGGTACCTTCAATTGTTAGTGAAAGGCGCTAAGGCGTGTAAGGCGTTTATTTCATTTCGGGGAGGTGGGAGATTGGGGGTGATATCAAGGTATCATTAGTTCGCTAAATTTTGGTTTCGAAAATATCAGGTAGCTATCGATGCTTACTCGAAAAAATATAGTGTCGATTACGTTTTTGAGTATCGAACTGGATAATATATTCAGACCAAGTGTGAGTGGAGGAGCTGTACGCTGTGCGTGCACGGAAAACATCAAAATTGGAATTATATGAGATTAGCTATTACTTATCATACGGACATAGCTGCTTTAATTCCTCCCCTTTAATAGCTTGCATTAGGAGTGTCTACGGGAGATTTGAGGTGTAATTTTTCATTTCATATAAAGAAATTTCAATCTGCAACATACATGCAGACCAATACAAAATCTTTAACAGTATGTTTCGATAATTCATAAAGATACGGACCATCAGGCTAGGGCAAGACCGTTTTGACAGCGTCTTGAAGCGAGACGCTTCTTCAAGTGTTCAGAATCCTAGAAGCGACTCACACCCACACGCAGTCAAATGGAGAAGAGAAAAGTGAAATTGGATATCATGCATTTTGTGGCTTGCATCTCAATATATCTTTTGTGGTACGCATATCATACGCATCTTTTGTACTCGGAAATCTTTTTGGGGGGTTGTTTTCAAGCTATAGTGTAGTTCTATTAATAATCTTGATCTAAATATGACTACAATATGTTCAGCATTCGATTAAGTAATATTTCTCATCCAAAGTGATATTTGCCAAAGAAATTAGAGTGATGAGTATCTGTTTACCATTTTTTGAAGGCCAAATGTTTGAACGAACGAATTCGTATGGTACTAGGCCTTGGCATTGAAGTACATTTTAAACTCCAAAAATATCGTGAATAGCTTTCATGGACTGTTTCGACTATCTCAAAACCACCTTGAATGCCCTGGAAGTATAGGATGTATTCAACCGGAGCCCAATCTCAATATTTTATTCTACCTGAATTTCCCTCACATCTCATTTTATAACAAGAATATGATGAAGATCTTCTTATCAGGTCGGCGTCGAGGTAGAAAGGCCTTGCATTCATTTTAATACTGCGCGATAGGGATTGGTAAGGAGGGAGGGAATGTTGAGCTGAAGCAACACTGATAAGCCTCGCTAGAGTAATCCCATTCCTTCATCTCTCCTTGATGTAGCTCGGCCTCCTAATTCCTCCCGTATGTTACCAGCTCTGAACCTTCCCTTGAATTATTCAATTTCGCCGGAACCTCCACCAAGTTGTTTCATTCGGAAGGTTAATATCTTTGAAATCCGCTTGGTAACGGTAATTTGGTTCTGGCTTCCCATTTCCAATAGCTCTTCAAGAATTCTGTTGAATCATCAGCTGATACAACAATCACAAGTGTTAGTTCCTCCAGATGCCCCTCCTTGCTTGCGAATTATACTTACTATGCAGGGGTACGATAATGCAAATCTGCTTTGTATGTTAAATCATACACCCTCTATTAGGATCCGTACTTTTGGGTACAAAACGTGTAAAGTTTCAGTGATGTGTATCCGCTAGGTTTTTCAATTTTTATCTATTACCTTCGAGTCGACTACCTATTTCGTTGGCGGAAGCATTTATGATCACTTTTGGGAGGTGAACCATTTTTTTCGTCCAAATCATAGTTTCCAATAGCATTTTCCATTTCAGACGACTGTTCGCTTTTGATTCCTAGTCTGTCTCTCTGTCAGTGTGTATGTAAGTCCTCACATCGAGCAAAAATATCCAACAGTCGATAAAATTTGCAAGGTTAGTGCAGATTGGGTGTTTGGTGACGGTCCCCTTAGAGTTTCATCGCCGGATCAATACGGAAGTTAGTGAATAACGTTGTCTATTTCCACGAAAAATAAAGAGTTACAATGATAAATTGATTTCGACGGTTAGGCCATCATCAGTAACAAACAATAACGTTATTGAAATGAACAAAACAATAAATAATGAACAAACAATAAACTTCCGTTTTGAAATGGGTTTCCACAACTTCGTCGTGAGTGGTTGAGTTCGTGCTGGATCAATAGTAGCCTATGCCCATACGAATATAATATCTTATCCTTTAATACTAATAAGGTCTACAGTTCGCATCCAGTTTCGAAGAACTCATCAGGGATTGTGCTAGTCGATTCCCAATGAGTTCCTACGTCGCCGAATCGATAGTAGGTCCTAGCCTCTGCGTGATATAGATGTCATATTTAAAGTTTGTGGGATAAACGATATGGCCGCACATAAATCCCATCAAACAAACTTCGGTTTTATGTGTCATTATCAGAGCCCTTCACAGCATGGCATTTATTTTTGCCAAACGTGGCTCTAAAAAACATGGCAAAATGGCACTTATTTTGGCCAAACATGGCTTTTATTTTGGCCAAACATGGCATTTATTCTTCAAAATCCAAACTTTTTTTTTTCTTTTTTTCTTTAATTTTTCCCCCATGACCTTACAATGACCCTTTCCTTTTCAAGCACTAATGCCTGTAATCCTCGGACATTGGAGACCTTAATTTCAATTCAAGACAAATTTTCAAGAAAATCAGGCGAAAAATGGCACAAACGTGGCATTTTCCCAGAAATTGGCAAAAACTGGCTTTTTACCCAAAAATTGGCCAAACGGCATTTATTCTTCAAAATCCAAACTTTTTTTTTCTTTTCTCTTTCTTTCCCTCATTTCCCCTCATGACCTTGCAATGACCCTTTCCTTTTCAAGCACTAATGGCTGTAATCCTCGGACATTAGGGACCTCAATCCTCAGAAGGCGATTCCTGGTCGTTGACTTGTGAACTTGCCCGCGTGAAAAAGCCCTCTTTAGCTTGCCTCTTTAGAAACATTTTTGAAAAAATACTTGAAACCCCAACTTTTTGCAAATTTTTCCAAAAAAAAAAAGTTTTTTTTTTTTTCACAAATTTTTAAGAAAATTAGGCGAAAAATGGCGCAAACGTGGCATTTTCTCGGAAATTGGCAAAAAATGGCTTTTTACCCAAAAATTGGAAAAACATGGCACTTAAGGATGGCTCCATGGCAAAATGGCACTTGAAGGGCTCTGGTCATTATATAGCAAGACTTTGTGTTCCTCCAGCAACAAATGTTTTCTAAATCCTTCCCTCCTAGAATTTCAATTAGATGGGATGTTGAACATAAAATGTAGTGTACCATAAATATTAAATGGCCACGTAAGTAAATGTAAAACTCTCGTACTTAAACCAAGATACATTTTTGACAAATAATTCATAGTAGTGTTCATTGTATTATGAGTGGATTCACACATATCCGTGACGTGCTGGCACCGCTGTTTTCCGTGATTCGTAGCACTCAAAGTGGTCAAATTTCAGAACACTTCAACAAAAATGTAATACAGGATAATTTTCGAAAATTTGCTTACAATCATGCTGCATCAATGTTTTTATTTTAACCAGTTACCACTAAGTAATTTGAGGGGGAATCACACTTTATTTGAATAGTCGAGAAAACAACAAACAGTTCGATTGAAAACGCTACAAATTATTACAGAAAAGTTAAAAAATAGCCCTTTTGCGCAGATCATTTGAAGTACCGTATTTCGTAAGTACCTATGTCATCAAAACTTGGAGCTTCGCGCATTCCAAAAGGTTGACGCAGCTCCAGGACACCACCATTTTATGCTTTGTGTAAATGCCAAAAAATTTGAAAGTACCTAATATCGAAAATCAGTGATACGCGTAGAAGCGCTATCTAATACAGAAGTAATACACCATTCTGTAATAATTTGTAACGTTATTTTTCACAGAGCCGTGTCTTGAACGTCATTTTGTGTGGTTTCAGTCAAAACGTTTTACCTTTAAAACATCGCTCGGTTTTTGAAATTAAATCATTTGCGGTATGAAATGTTTATGGACCCAAAAAACTTTTGTATTCTTGATTTAAGCTCGATTCAACTCAAATATTGGAATAGCCATCGGGAAAAAAATGCGTGAGTTCTAAGGTAACAGTAAATTGGTGTTACTGCACGGTAGATGAAAAAAACTCGTTTTCTAAATGTAAATCAAGCAATTTAATTTCTCCCTTGATGGGAAAAACAAAAGATCATGGACATGTCTAGTACCTACTGCTTACCAGTTGGTACCTACTACTCAATTGTATACCAACCATAGTAGTGCCTTCTTTTCACAAGATTATTCCATTATGGTTACAAAACAATATTAGTTTTTAACTTAGAGTAATAAATCAGCATTACTTGACACTACAATGGCTTAGAGGTCATGAAATGTCGCGGTAAAATGAGAGCATTCCAATAAGTGGCGAACGATTTTCCTACTATGAAAACTATGGGAGTTACTCTTCCCTAGTAACGCCTTGGTTGTAGGTGAAAATCAATAGAAAATGTGCCGGTCGGGAAAAAAAGTGTCGGTCGGGAAAAATAAGTGTCGCGAAAAATTCCTTGACCTCCAGCCAAAAGACATATCCATGTCAAAATCTTACATAATAAATTGGAAGATTGGTTTCTACCTACACTGGTTTTCAGAATATTAACGCCAACAAAACTCGGCGCTCCGCGCCTCGCCAGGGGGCAAGCCCCCTGGACCCCCGGTTACCTCTATTTACATACTTCGGACGAAATTATTGAAACACAGAATGTGTTTGCGTTGTCGCGCAACCAAGTGACAACCAAACAAGCGTCATTGTTTACTATTCATTTATAACATCAATTTATATAGTTATAGTATGAAACTACGAAAAAAAATACGAAATAAATTCGTGATAAATCAAGAGCGATTTATCAAGTAAATGTCCTAAAGAGGCTACATACGAAATTACAGCTTCCTAGAGTGTAAAGTATAGAAATTAGCTTTAAAAGCCACTCATCTGATCCGGACCCTGGACATCGTCAAGTAAATGTCCTAAAGAGGCTACATACGAAATTACAGCTTCCTAGATTGTAAAGCATAGAAATTAGCTTTAAGAGCCACACATCTGATCCGGACCCTGAGCATCGTCAAGTAAATGTCCTAAAGAGGCTACATACGAAATTACAGCTTCCTAGAGTGTAAAGCATAGAAATTAGCTTTAAGAGCCACACATCTGATCCGGACCCTGAGCATCGTCAAGTAAATGTCCTAAAGAGGCTACAAACGAAATTACTGCTTCCTAGAGTGTAAAGTATAGAAATTACCTATTCAAATTATTTAACCTCCGCTTCACAAATCAAACCGTTTTCGTAATACTCAGATCACCTGCTATGAATCAAATCATCGAAACACAAGCTCAATGAAATCATCAGAAATTAACAAGCGGTTGCAATCTTGTTCACAATATCAATTATTGAGAATGATCACCTGTGTGTAAACAATTATTTATATAACCATGCTCATAACTCAGTTTGTTGGACACGCACTTCGCAGTAGTTAACATAATATTGTTGGATAAATCGAGAGCTTTCGAACGAATGGTCAACGAATTTTGTGGGATGAAAAACGACGAAGTACCATATCCCTAGCAACGACTCGGTTGTACGTGAAAATCATCCGTCACACATTTCGTTACCATCCCGCGTTCCATTTTCGGCTAGTTAGTCCATGGCTAAAACACATTCTGTTAATATTTGTGTGCTTTGCTCTTCGCCAAACATTTACTGCTTGAAGATAATTCACACATGTGAGTGGCACGTTTTAATTGGCCGCGTTCAAATTTTACGGTTCGTTGGAGATGGAAATAGGGCGGTGGTCATAACTTTTGGAAACGTTTGTTAAGGCATTCAATTCCTGGAATATTGTTACTGTGGTCCTTTGAAAAGAGACTTCGCTACGAGCCTTGATTGAAGGAAACCAATTAACTCCTCATTTGTGTAGAAATACGTTTGTATGATTTTAAAATAAGATTATCTGCTGCTTTATAATAAAATTCCTTGACCCCCAGCCAAAAGACATATCCATTTCAAATCCATGTCAAAGTAAGTCAAGCATTTTCATTTCTCTCTTGATGGGAAAAACAAAAGATCATGGATATGTCTAGTACCTACTGCTTACCAGTTGGTACCTACTACTCAATTGTATACCAACCCTGTAGTGCCTTCTTTTCACAAGATTATTCCATTATGGTTACAAAACAATATTAGTTTTTAACTTAGAGTAATAAATCAGCATTCCTTGGCACTACAATGGCTTAGAGGTCATGAAATGTCGTGGTAAAATGAGAGCATTCCAAAAAGTGGCGAACAATTTTCCTACTATGAAAACTATGGGAGTTACTCTACCCTATCCTAGTAACGCCTTGGTTATACGTGAAAATCAATAGAAAATGTGCCGGTCGGGAAAAAAAGTGTCGGTCGGGGAAAAAAAGTGTCGGTCGGGAAAAAAAAGTGTCGGTCGGGAAAAAAAGTGTCGCGAAAAATTCCTTGACCCCATGCCAAAAGACATATCCATGTCAACATTGAAATTACTGAGGCATTTTCAATGCTCATAGCTCTTCTCTCATAAGAGAGAAAGTGCGAGCGGCCTGCAGCGTTTTTTAATTTTATTTATTTGTTTCACGAAGGTCAAATTCATTGTTAAAAAGGGCGAGAGATGCTCATTTCCTTCCCATTACCTTCGGGAAGGCAGAAATAAGCAAAATATGGAAAGAGATAGGTACACGTAGGGCAGAGATACGTAATGTAGGGCAAAAGTAATTCGTACAAAGTTAGCAAATGGTTTAGTTCTTTTTTTCACAGGCCTGAGATTGATAGACAAAAAAGGAGCGAAAGGCCTTCCAAGAAGTCCGTGAACTGTCTAAATACCCAAAATAGAGAAAAAGGAGGTGTTATCCCCTCCTCTCATTCTGGGAGGGTCGTGGAATCTGAAGGGGAAAAATAAAGAAAAAGAAAAGTTCCAGCCATGCAGCATGATCGTATGAGCGAATTTTCGTGAATTATCGTATTGTATAATGTTAAATTGTTTTGAAATTTGTCACTATTGTCCCACTTTTTGAGGTGAATATATGCTGGCAAACATTCTCGGAAAACGCTCATGTGAAAATCAATAGAAAATGTGCCGGTCGGGAAAAAAAAGTTTCGCGAAAAATTCCTTGACCCCCAGCCAAAAGACATCCATGTCCAAAAAAAAAAAAAAAAAAAAAAACGGTAGGGTGGTCGAAAAGGAAAGATATCAACCTCAGAGGCCCTTCAGGTGATCAGTGCCTCCCTACCTTCCGTCCTTCCGTGAAAAGAAAAAATATCGGCGGGGACATATTTTTTAATTGATCACGAAAGCACTGAAACTCACTTTGCCGGACATGTGGGAACATGTGGGGGACATATGGCGTTGTATTTTACCCTTTCTATATATATACACTGAACATCACTGTTCGGTCCTTCCTTCTCGTCACGTCGCAGCTATGTGTGAATCGACCCTATACATCCTAATTATTAATATATAATATCCAATGTCTGTTAGTATGAATATCAGGGTCGAACGGCTGCACCGATTTTCTCGAGGGTGGGCACAAATTGACGAGCAAGTTCCTGAATCGAAATTAGGCTATATTAGGTACAACCCTCTAGACGCCTTCATCGAGAACTAGGCTTTCCCTAAAGACTTCACCTGGGTGTATAACTTTATAATCTAGGAAAAACTTGACATGCGTCGAAATTTTCACGTCGAATGGGAATGTGGTGGGTTCACACGTGAAGAGCTTTCGATAAGAAATTCAACGATACCAAGACGACTTTGGTGGGATGAGCCGAGCAGTTTTTATTCGTAAAGATAGATGTTTAAAAAATTGATATTATAAATGCCTTATTAACTGCAGAAATGTTGGTCGGGTTCTAACGTTACTTGGTAAGGAGGCAAGGTTGTATTGAGTGGGTTTTATTTAGGGGATGCTTGGTTGAACAATTAATTCAGTAAAAGTTGAAACTTGATCGCTGAAATTTGAACTTAAGTCTTCTTGGGACTGCTGGGTAAAAATGACATGGTACAGTGGAACCTGGATAATTCGAACTTCTTTCATTTGAAATCTTCTTTAATTCGAATATTTCCCTTGGTCCCTAGCATTTTGTATTTAAACAATGCTAAAAAATCGTGGATAATTCGAATTTTATTTTGGATAATTCGAATTTTCGGCGTGCTAATAAATTTTAAGCTCGACTCAAAATAATTGTAAATTTATCGGGAAATACGTTCTAGTAACTAAATTTGGGAAAAGGTTTGCGTTAGACCAAATGCATGCAAGTCAGTGCCATCGTACAGTCTGATAACTGAGACGGTTCGGGAGACGAGATCGCTGGATCATCAGCAGAAGAAGTAGGTACCGGTGCCGAGTGCAGCTGACGCCATGAATCACGTACAAGAACTTAGACGTTTGTTTGAAAGCCGAATTAATGTGATTGATTCATACTTTAACTCTTTGAATGAGTTGGAATCTTTTATAATGGCCGAGAGACTTGATTCAAGGAAACAGGCCAAAATATCATCCTTTTTTGAAAAACAATAGATTGTTTTTTATGGTTGCAGTTAAATACAGTACCATTCTAGGTGTCTTTATATTTATTGTTCAATATTCTGTTGGTCAATACAGTATTCAATGTTATTGTATGAACTTTACTTCGTACTGTAGTTTCTTAAAATAGAATTTATTTAAAACTTCTTTAATTCGAATTATTGGTTAATTCGAAGTTTTTGACTGGTCCCTTGAGGTTCGAATTATCCAAGTTTCACTGTATATTTGGGTATAATGACCCGGTAAAAATGACCCGTACATCTGGCTCCTTGCAACGATACCGGCTAATTTATGCTACATTTTACGATCCATTCCTAATACCTATATCGCTATCCACAGAAATATTCAACATCAATCTTGGAAATAAAGTCATTAAACGACAATAACTGTTTCTTAGAGTTCAAGTGCCTACACCTGGTTGGTCACATACCGTTGGCCTCCAGTACATGTACCTGCCTGCCTTCTTAATGACAGTATTTACACTGACTGCCTGAGGTTGCACGCATGCGCACACGTTGATACCTAAGCTCTCCGTCCGATCTCTTGGCCATCTATGTCACGTATCCAACTTTCCTTTTTTCCTGAGTTTATTATTTTCACTGTCTAGGTTAAATACAGATTTTATACAGCGGCGATTAAAATAACCCATCCGTGGTGAACCGGTATTGTGTACGATTTTAATGGAGGACTCCATTGTTGTGTACTTTCTCTTGATTTCTCGGGATTTTATAAAATTAATAAATCGCTGCTTGTTTGAAGGATGGGCCAATCCTCTGTCTTTTTGGCCGTTTCAAAACTATGAAGTATGGTGGGGTTGATTCCAGTTACATACTTTACTGTTTCCCGTCATTCTGTATTACGTTTCAACAATACAGTAATAATTTTCCTCATCCCCTGCTAAAGGATGTGACGAAAATTCGAAAAAAACGATTTTCTATTGTGTCTCTTAAATTGAAATTCCCACGTTTCACACTTTTCACAGCTTTCTAACAATTTTCGTTCCAAGTATTTATGCGGTCGTCGATGCTTGTCCTGGACATACTATTATAAATAATTATTATAGGTGTCTTGGGAGGAAAAACAGGGCAGGGGCAATCGGGGAGGATCATGAATAAGGAAAGACTTTGATGAAGCAGACGAGGAAGGAAATACATCATATTTTAATTTATTTCGTTGATGTTTTGTTGAAACGTAAAGTAATAATAAATATATTTTTGATTTACGTAAATCAAAATTATTGAATGATCCTTATGAAATGTTACAGGATTGTACAGATTAGCCCTTAGACAGCACTTATGGGTTTCATTGGACCATTAAGAATATAAGTGAAAGAATCGTCCCATTTCGTTCAACGATAGATGGGAGACGTCAGAGTGTTTTGATTAGCAGCTATGCCTTCAGAAGGTCGGGTCTTCAAGGCCAACCAAGAGGGTATGCAGTCTAATGCGCGCCAAGATAATGGGCAGTATAAAAATCGCCAAGAGGAAGTGTAGTTTGTTATACAATAAAAAAAGTGAAAAAAAAGATGAACTACCCACACTACTTGGAAGAAGTAATAAGTAATTCATTATTGATCGATCCACTATTATACTGCTATACCTCAAGGTAAATGTCAAGTTCAAGGTAGAATCAATTCTAGTTCATGGTTTTCAGTTTGATAGGTACCTACATGGTTAAGTTGTGTGAGTTCAAAATGAACCTATCCATTAGTTATGGCCTATACGCTTAAAAGTATGTTGAAGAATATGTTGAATATGAAGAAGTATTGGATCCGGATGGCACTGGTGATAAGGAGGCTCGGCATCTAGTCTGCTACATACGTGCCGTTTGAAGTTACATGCGTTGGCAAATGTAAATAGTAACAAAAAATAATTGAAATGTTTACCTGTCTGAAATTTTACCTGCCTTAGATACTCTGAATTAGGAATACTTACTAGCACCTACTCGTGGGTCTTGATTCACCGCGTGTTTCAATTTATCGAAAAAAATGATCGCAGCGCCAGTAGCGAGGGTGTTGAAAATCAATTAATCCACTAAGTTCGTTCACAGTCATTAGAGAAGGTTAACAACAGCAAGAGTATATTTGGATTCGTGTTGGTAATAAAGTACTTGAGTAATAAAGATTTGAAGGGCATGGAAAGAGGGCGAACCCATTAGGCTTTCTTCTCTTCCAGTAGCCTAAAAAACAAAATGAACGCGAAAAAGTAATTTGTCAGATAATAGTGAAAAACTCGGTTTGAAGGTTGCTCAGCTAAGGGGAAAATACGTCTTGACAAACGGGTTCGTCTTCCCAAGGTTTATTTTGTCGTCGCTAGTTGTTCGCTAGAAAGCAGTTGACGAGCTCTTTTACTGCTAATAAATTGCAAAGGTGGGCGCTTTTACCTTTCAAGATTGACAACTCAATTGCTCGACTACCAGCCCCGAGCAGCGGGTTGGGTAAACGATTTTTCTTCCTACCGTCGTAAGTTGGCTTATAAACACGGCTGAACCCCTAGCAGTGGTGTAGTAATACAAAGCAATAGCACCTATCGATCATAAGGCGAATTCAAGGAAACGTTCTTCGTTTATGTTAAAATAATATCATAAATGTTTAGATCGTTATAATACATTTTAGAGAGAGTTCCTTAATCGATTTTATGGTGTTTTTCTAAGTTGGTGTTGCAATTATCAATAAATGAACATCATTAAGAGGTTCAACACAAAAAAATACCCTAAATCATGTATTACACGTGGCAGTTGAATATCTTCAAAAACTCAGTATTTCACAATTTTTGCACTTTTACAGCGGAATTGCGCCCGTTTTCGCGCACTTAAAAAATCGAGTAATGGGTCATTTCATCAGGGAATTTCACGTAGAACTCAAGACTGCAATAAATTATGGGGGATTCAAAATGACGAAGTTGATGTCGATTGCGCACGTCAATACTGGGTTTCCAAGGAAGGTAGAGACAAACTTCAGTATTTTGCAACAAAAATCTTCCCCATAGATTTTTTTGACATTGAAAATGTGTTAGTCGACAGGTCAACCGGAAATTTTGTTACGCAAAGAAAAAAACGTCACGCAACCTTTAAACAAGTTAGGTGTTGTTTTCTTTTAATTTTCACGTCAAACCAAGCCGTTGCTGGGGAAATGAAACTTCTTTAGTTTTCACCGGACAAAAATCGTTCTCCACTCGTTGGAAAGCTCTCGATTTATCACGCGTTTCTTTCGTACTTGTTCTTCTATTCGTGTCGTAGTTTTATATTTATTTATGTTATAAATGGATATAGAGGCCTCCATTTCAAATTTCAGCTTCATAGGTTGAATAGCACGCAAATTAACTTCGGTGCTCACTCAGCTGATCTAGGGAGATTTCAGATTTTATACTTAAATTCTAGATGTTCCAAGAGCCCTTCATTTCAAATTTCAGTTTCAAAGAGGTTAAATAGCA
Organism: Adelphocoris suturalis; assembly: GCA_030762985.1. Taxonomy (NCBI): domain Eukaryota; kingdom Metazoa; phylum Arthropoda; class Insecta; order Hemiptera; family Miridae; genus Adelphocoris; species Adelphocoris suturalis. The sequence goes on from CM061041.1 coordinate 45,205,422, forward strand.
AAGAGAATTTCTCCGAATCTCACACAGCTGACCAGTGTGGCTCTAGACTTCATGATTCGTGTCTAGTCGTCCCAAGAGGATTCCATTTTAAATTTTAGTTTTCATAGGTTGAGTAGCAAAGAAATTAACTCTGGAGCTCACTCAGCTGATCTGGGCAGCTTGTGACATTACGATTCGTCTCTAGAAGTCCCAAGGGTTTTCCATTTCAAATTTCAGCTTCAACAGTAGAATAGCAAAGAAAGAAATCAGCTCCCAATCTCACTCAGCCGATCTGGGTGGCTGTAGACTTATGATTCGTAGGGGAAGGATAGAAAGGGGTGTTTTAGGGGAGGGGGAGGGAGGAAATGGGGTATCTTTGTCATCACTGAACGAACTGGGGATTTGATTGTCGAATATGTCTGGATACTCTTATTCAAGTCAAAGACTACTTTTTTCAAAGTTTTGAAATCTGACTCAGTGGGGAGGGGAGAGGGGGAGGATGTTAAAGCGTTTTGAACGTCACTGAACCAACTGGGGATCTGAGTGGGCGAATCTATCAGAATTGCTTTAACTTGGGTCACAGGCTATTTAATATTGTTCAAGTCCTGTGCAACGCACGGGTGAACCAGCTAGTTCGGGCCAGTGTGCCAGTGATTGGTTAGGAATTTTATTCTTCCAAGTAAACCAATTTTCGCCAATGTAGGATTGTGAAATACGACAAAGCCCACCTTCTCGACTCAAATTTGTACCCCACGACTATATATACCCTCAATTTGGCTCACAATCAGCGATCAAATTTTGTATTTGTTATTTTCTATTACGGTTTAGCACCCTCAATTTCCAGCATCATACGTTGGATACGGTGAAGGACGTAACCAATACTGTTGGGCAAAGAGGAAACTCGGCTAAGTGAGATGTGGTGGGTTGCCTGATAAATGTAGAGTATTCCAACGAATGGTAGGCTTTTTCTCAGGAGTTGCCAAATTAGGAAGTTAACTAGCAATGGTTAACTTTACATGAAAAGCTTCTATTTTGAAATATCTGCGACAGTTAGGTAACCCCCCCCCCCCCCCTCACCCTTGTGTCAACGTAGCACAATTATTTTGAGAAGATAAGACTTTCACAAAAAGAGGTTTCACCACGGCATATAAATAAAAGTGCTATACAATAAATGCACATCGTTTTGAGGACATACTAAAGATTTATTTTTCCACCAAAAGTGGGGGAACTTGAAATCCATCCATGGTATTGGTATTTCGGTATTCCGACGCGGTACTCCGCGAATTAATTCTCTTCACATAAGCCCGAGGAGTTGAACGGCTATTGAAGATGCATACAAGGCAAAGTCGATCGGCAAAAACGAGGCACAGTCGAGAGGCTGAGGAGTCATAGGAAAGAACTCCGAGATTTGATCCAGCCATACCGAAGGACCGACGTACAAAGCGGGAGAGCATTGGTCGCACGATGGTACACTTGTAATACCGAAAATCATACCTATTAACGAAAATGCCTGATGAATCTAGTTTAATTAGAGAAAATAATACTTTTGTGGACATAATTTATGCGATTTATTTTACTTATAAAGAATGCTTGTTTATCCCTATCAGATCAGTGGTGAAACTGAAGTGCACAAAAAGAAAGAAAATGAAACATAGAATACCTAATATTTTTTTCAATTTATTGCCTTGTCATTACTAACCGTGGCACAATAGAGGTCCTCCGATTTCGGACACCGATGGTGGATTTCCCTGAAAGCTGGTTGCGCAGAATGTTTCGTTAAGTTTGCCTCGGCAAGCGGGACCTTCGTTCTCAAAATTGCAGTGCATCTCTTTACAAAATTCATTACTGATTAGTTGCGTCTTCACTTGGTAGATCGAGCCTGGAAATTTAGGCTTGACTCCGTAATAAATCGTGTTAGAATGCCAACTAGGTTGGGAACAAACTGTTTCTAGTTCTTCGAGATCTTCCAGTCTTTGCGCAAACTTCTGAATATCCGGGGAGAACACCTTCGGGAGAGTTTGGTGAAGTTTAGCTAATAACCAATTCAGGCTGAAGATTGTTTATTTTTGCGCACTGTAAAAGTGTCTAGCATCGTTTATTGTTCCTACAAGGCCCGACGATTAAAGAATTGTGATGGTTCTGCAATCGCTCATACTTCACGAAAATCTCCCGTTCTTATAGAAAAACCTTTTATTGAGGCGTACAATTAATGACTTCTACTGAAGCCTAAATTCATGCTACCTATTGCCAACTGTGGATAAAACTTCACTATCATTATACTACACACTGACGAGATCGACTACAGCACGGAGAGTTAAACTGTTGTAACGAACTTGTATATTGTTCTCTACAAATGAACGTTTTTGATTTGATTTGTCATGACTCTAGCTTAACAGTAGTAAAATTAACACTACGATGCCAACCGCAATCTCTCCGCGACCTGGCCAATGCTGGCATCCTCTCCCCTTCCACGCAGTATAACATACTTTATAGCAGTAATACTATAACGTCCCAGGTGTGTGGTCAACTAATCCAAAAAGCAAGGATTTGGATTTCCCCAATTTGCAGTTTAACCATATGCTAAGAAAATATGGGTTTTGGAAATGATCTAATCCTAAAATGTCCACTGGACAAGGGACTAAGACGATGTCAAAAGCTCCTCTTCCCATAATCAAGAAGAATCAAGAATTCAAGAACTTCCGCTCCAACCTATGCTTTCATGGCTTCAAAAACAACTTAGCATCCTCAGCTCGCAAGTGCGCTATTGTCAGGCCCACGGTCATTTCAATACTTGTTAATGACGTTCTGCGTTTCAGATATTAAATATTTATTATTTAGTTGAATATTTGTATGTGAGTATAACCCTTATCATTCCCAACCTGTATGTTTCCAACTAAACTGTATATAAATAATAGTTATGAAAATTTACAATGGATCTTTCAGTAAAGCCCTAACCACGTTCTGTTGAAAACGCGTCAAGCAAAATATTCAGAAGTGAGTGTTGATCTTTGTTTGTTTTCCTTTCTAATCTAGTAGTATATATGTGAATGTATGACTGTCTGTGTGTTGAATAAGACTAAAAACCGGTTGGACCAATTTCGATACAGGTTTTCCCAAAATTATCACAAATTCCTGGCACGGATGTGGGCTCTATTCATCCCCAAAACCTCCCGTAGCTTAATAAATCGGGAAAAACCGATCATCGTTGTCCGGGTAATCAACGCTGCAATGAAAAAATTTAATTTCGCTAGTAATACTTACTTTATCGAATTTTCGCAACGTATAATTTGATAAAAAGATTTACGACACAAATCCAAAACGATTCTTACTTTTTAAGCAAAACAAATTTCATAAGGGTAAGTTTTGTTCTCGTCTAACATGAAAATCGAAACACAAACATAGTATTTACACAACTCCCGCAGGACACAGCTGTGTGCTGCATAGTTATATTATGGAACGTAATTATATAATAATCATAAAGTTATATTTTTCTGGCATTATTGATAAAAATATTTTCAAACAATACTTTTATATAGAGGTAGGTACGCAATAAGACTTGCAAAATAATCGCGAGCGGGCTCTATCTTCTATGCCTATATAAGCTACTTATTTTGTTCATATTCAACATAAGATGCTGAACTTTGGAACGAGTCCCCACACTTGGTGTGGTAGTATATAATTTCAACTAGACAATTAATTCTGATCAGCAGAGCTCTGAAAATTTGTTCCTATTTAACTTGAAATGCTGAAATCTGGAAGGGAGATTTTATCGGTGTGTGATATAATATTACAACTTGAGAATCCATTATAATCAGCTGAGTAGGCTCTCTAGGTTATTTGTCCCCATTCAGCTATAATTCTCCTATAGCTATAATTAAATCTTCGTTCTTTTGAACTCTCTGGGTGCAGTAGAGTTTAACTATGCACAACCTGAGAAACCACTCAAATCAGCAGAGTGAAATCTGTAGAGTCTAATTTTGGTGAATTTTCTAAGAAAATCTATTGCAATGGCTCAAAAAAATTCAAAATCAAATTTTTTCGAAAATTGTCTTCATTGAAATCTGTTTTGAGGCATTGCGAAACGAATCACAGAGTTTATCACTTATTCATATGCATTTTTGTGTCTGTGTCCCCTTTCAGACGGGGATTGTGTGTGTGATTTTTGTGTGTTTCCCCTATCTCTCCTTAGGATTGAGATAGAAATTCCTTTCTTGCGCCAAGAAATCAAGCTTTCGAAACGAAAGGATGAGTTTGATGGCCAGCCTTTTTTGAGCACGATAAATTGGTAAATTTAAAAAATATGCTAAAAAAATTACTAAAATTGCTAAAAGTGGATAAAAAAGCGTTAAACGTATATATATTTTTTTAAGCAGAATTGTAGTCAAAAGAAGTTTATCAACCATATGCTAGAACATTAACATTTTAAACCCGAATTTACGCTGAAAATGTACTTAAATTTCATTATTATTCACCTAGAAATGTATAAAACTGCAAACAAATCTAAAAAATCCAAAATCTTTTTTGAATCGCAGAATATTATTTAGAACGAGTTTTTTTGCCACAAAGTTGGTAGCTTACAATTTCTTTCCACTCAATGTCTTGAATTTCCATAACTATTTAACATATTATAGTAAGATAATTAATTTACGAAAATTTGCTCATGCGATCATGTTGCATGACTGCATCTTTATTTGGTACTATTCCACTTGAAATGCTGAACTTTCGAACGGAGCTTCTCTGGGTGCGATGGTGCATAATTACAATTTGTGGATCTTCTATAAACTGAGTGAACTCCTATTAAGTAATTTTGTTTCTATTCAACTGAAGATACCGAAATTTCGAATGGAGCAGTATTGACACGAGACGTTCTCGAACAATCAAGCCGAGTCACGAGACTCTAGACCCTGAACAACTAATCTTAATTTTTACTAAGAGATTGACCACTTGATGTTATGTAGTTTTGAGATGGGAGCGTAACGACTATCAAGACCAATGATCTAAGCAAAAAACTGATCTGAGTAGTCCCCCCCCCCCCCCACCTGGACTTGATTGTTCGAGAACGTCTCGTAGTATTGAGATATTTGATTACAAATTTATGTGATGGCGCACTGTTAGGTATCTCTATTCATGTCTTTAGCGAGCGGGCGAAGCTAGTAATTAGTATAGGGATATAACGTAATTTGCATAACTTCGTTTGGCCTTGTGAAAAGCATACTACAGATAGTAATTTAGGTGCGAAACAGAGTGAGTCTGCCAAGTTGAGTGTTGCACATAGCTTCCTCGTTTACCTATCATGGATGTATAGATTATTGAAAAGTTTTAAAGACCTTGAAAAATTCCATAGCGGAAAATATTAAATCAAGAAGTAGCGTGAAATGTCATAATTGGTCAATTAAGAAACGAAAAAATGATACTCAATGTAATTTACGTTTGTGCATGCGCAGGATGAACTGATGAGTTGAAAACAATGAAATAGGTACGGGACCGTCTACAACCTAAACCGCGCATTCAATTACGATTAAATCAAAATCGGATGAGAACTGTGAAAATTAAGGTCATTACAAGTATTTTACATTGGCGCATGCGCAGTAGCTACTAATGATTCAACACGATTGTATCATTAACACGATTGTAATTGATGAGGTAATCAAGTCATCTTCTTCCCACTATCATCCAAATTTAAGCGAAATCAAACGACTAGAGTGTGAAAAAAATGAGCTTAATGGACTTTACGGTTGCGCATGCGCAGAATGAAGTATTGATTTGGCAACAATGAAACTGATAGGTGACCATCTACAACCTAACCCGCGCGTTCACGGACAATGTCATCGAAATCGGATGAAAACAGTGGAAATTAAGGTCGTTACAAGGATTTCACATAGGCTCATGCGCAGTAGCTATTAATAATACAATCATGTTGAAATTGATATAAGATGATCAAATTGTCATCCCCCAACTATCATCCAAATTTGGGCGAGATCGGACGACTAGGGCTTGAGAAAATGATGCTTGGTAGAATTTACGTTTACGCATGCGCAGAGTGAGGTATTGAGTCAAGAACGATGAAACTGATAGGGGAGCGTCTACTTCCTAGCCCGCACATCCCCTGAAAATTTCATCCAAATCAGATGAAAACTGTGGAAAGTAAGCTTGTTACAAGGATTTGCGTACTCACGACAGACCCACACAGACAGACAGACAGACACTGTACCAAAGTCGTTCAGAATGGTCTAAAATATAAAATACGAGTGAAAGTTTTGATTTTGGAGACCAAACATTTTTTTCTCCTGAATGTGAAAAAAATGCTTCCGCTACCTTTTAGTAGACTCGGAAGCAATGCTTAAATGACTAAAAAATGAAGAAAATAAATAAATAAAATGAAAAATAAATAAATAAACAAAATAAAAGTAAATGAAAAGTAGTAGTTGATCGTAAATGAAATAAAAAGTGAGAGAAAAAAAGTTCTTCATACTGGCTAAGGAACCAACGAAAATGACCTTCATGGGTTCGGTGTGCGTAGTCAACGTCAGATTCTTCTGCAGGAAAATCAAACCAACGTCTGCGGTTATTGTCCTTGACAAATTGCATCTCGGGTGTAACTGACATTTGTAAGGCAACTCTAGCTGTCTATAATTGGATTTTTTGAAGTAGATATCCGGAGTTCCAGCCAAAATCTTGACACGTTTGCACCGTTTCTGAGCTGACGTTTTACCGTTCGCCAACACCTCCCCCACGCAACTGCAGGCCGTCATGATAACGCTCAAAGTCACGATGATCCCCCCGCATAGATGTCTGTATAATTTAGTAACGTGGTGCTGCTCGATCAAAGATACGATATATGGGTATGCCCACAACTCTGTGGGAGTCACTGGAGGAATATCAGGCGGAGGAGGTAAGGAAGAAGGATCATAAACGTCACGTGATGGGCAGATGCTGGACGACACTAGTGTTGTCTTGAGAATTTCAAGCCACCACATAAACAACGCTGCATATGTCATCATTGATACCATTAATATCTTATTTATAAAATAATTAAATTGATAAAATTAAAAAAAAAAATTTGGAATGCTAACCTCTAAAGAAAATTCGTTTACATTTTGCATGTTGACTTCCATGGTGTTTGTTACGTTATTCTTATTCATTTTGGAAACGACAACGGTTACTTCGAATAATTTGTTGATCGTGAATGGAGTATCTCTCATGACGGTGTGTTATAAATAGTAATTTATTTCAGAAATGCATGGGTACATTATGTATATTTACACAGGTGGTTTATAGCCAAAAGTTAGGTAAATAATCACTAATAATATCATAACAAAGTTGAAGTTCACAACAAACACATTTTCCCCCCATTTGTTATGGCTAGGTCTTCACCCATGTGCCATCACATCACATTGCATTTAATAATGTTATTTCATTTTAGGGTTTTTTTTATATTTCCCATTTACGTTACATATTATCAATCCAATTACAAGAATATATTGAAGTTTTTAGAAAGTTGGGCGCAGTCATACATTTTAGTACTCGTATAATTACATTTAGTATAATTCCTCTGCAGTGCAGGCAGATATATTATTATCCGAAGATATGAAGCATGTTATAGTTCACACTAGAAAGTTCGAGGACGAAAGTAAAGCTTTCCTGTGTGATACAGGAGAGGTTATAATTATAACATACATTTGTCACACATGTAAGTACATTTATTAAGCCCTTAATATTGGAGAAGTTTGGTGCAAGATGATAAAGTTGAATGATATAATAAATTGTAAGAAACTCTTAATCATAATATACTCTTCTCTGGTTCCAGAACCAACTCCAGATCCGCCTTATAGCTCAATGGAGAATCGACTTGTTTGCTACAAAGCCCCTCACTAATGAGCAAGTTTTTCTGCTGCATTTACCAGAAAACCTTAATCGACCACTAAATATCTAACATATTTACAGTACCTAATTAGCATTCATTCAACTTTTCAGGTAGCCACGTGGTATATTTCTTCATCCAATAGATCAGATCTACCTACCTCCAGATTTTTTTCAGTGCTTCAAACTACGTTTATTGAATCATAATGAAATAAAACTCGGCGCTCCGCGCCTCGCCAGGGGACATGCTGCAGTCCGGATTTTTAGGAGTTTCCTGTTAGATTTACAGGTCACCATTATAGCGCCACAAAGAGGTTAACGTAATGGTCATCAGACAAACACCCGAAAGAAACGGTGTAGTTGAAGTCGATGCAGGAGTTATTGTTCTTGGCGGTTCAGTTGGCTCTGGTTTCATTAGATCCAAAATTGTCCTCGGACCAGCATAGATTGACGGTGATCGCGAGAGAAAACAATGCTCATAATCCAAGATGCCAAAGAGATAACCATCACATACTAATGGGCCACCAGAGTCTAGGCAGGTATTGTTCGCCATTTCCCAAGGTATTGTGCAGAACTGGCCATTAGATGCTAAGTCGTGATTGCAAGAAGTTTGATGCGCTCTGCAAAACGCAGCTTTGCACTCCGCGTTATTAGCTATGAGTACCTTTTCTACGTCTATTTCTGCTAGTACTTCAATTTTCACCATATGGTTCTCAACTGGGAAAATTGTTATAATTTCCTCTTTACTGGTTACCAATTCTCCCGAGGTGAGCGATTTAGTGGTAGCAGTGTTATTTTCTGCTCGCTTCGATCGAGTTTTCTTCGAGCTTTGGTGCACTCTTATAAATATCATTGGAGATTCCTTCACAACCCATGCCCATCTAAACGTACTGCATACAACTCTTGTCTTTTCCATTTTGTCTAATTCTTTTTCCATTGACCGGAGATCTTTAAATTTCATAGCAATTGGCTGCACATTCACGTTCAACTTCATGGGCTTTTTCAAGTAGAGGACCGCAGCATCGAATCCATATATATTTGGAATTTTACTGAAGCATTTTGGGTGCCGAATCACACGGTCAACGTGGCGCATTTGGGCTGTTTCACTTTCATTGGTGTGATTGCCAGCTAACTTACTCGAACCGGCGACCACAAGCAGTGATCCTGGGGTCTGCCAATATGTGTCAGTCTCGAGAAACTTATGACAAATACTTAGCGCTTGCCTTTCAGAGACGAGGGCACCACTAGCGTAGAACTCGATATTCACTATCCCTTGTTCAGCTGTGATAATTTGAATGGAGACCACGTACGGAAAATGAATGTCAGTTTTATTGATAGTGGCGTTTCGATGAGATTCTACTCGAGTTCCGATCCACGGCACCATGAAGATCCAGACAGTTACCCTCAGCAAAACCAGCATCCTTTACAAAACTTTGCATTACTTTGAAATACATGAGCAGATTCTGGGAAATACCTACCTCTGGAAATCTAGTAATTTCTACAAAGAATCATATTGAGGAGGTAATATCTGTAATTTCATCTCCCGACCATTCGTACTAAGTATTGATAATACAATTTTCGTTGATGTTATTTTTATTTACACCGCCTCTATTATGACAACCTACTGATAGGTTTATATCAACAATAGGTAAATTGTTGTTGATGTTAAGGAAGTAACGAGGTCTTCCAGGGAGTTATGAAAATTAATTTTGTTCAGTAGGCTAACGTTTTCGTATCTACAAAATGAAGCTATTTCAATGAGGCTGCAAATTCTTGAAGGTTATTTTTGTTTAGTGACATCGATCCGACAGAAAAACTGTCAAGCTTATATATATATATATATATATATATATATATATATATGTGTGTGTGTGTGTGTGTGTGTGTGTGTGTGTGTGTGTATATATAGCATTTGCCGATTTAATTAAACCTTTTACCAAATGAATCAAACCTTTTGCCAAATGAGTTAAACCTTCTTCCAAAATAATTCACTCTTTTTCCAATATAATTATAGCTTTTCCCAATTCAATTAAACTTTTTTCCCAAATAGTTAAACCTTTTCCCGGAACAATTAAACCTCTTGCGAGCAAGTGTAATATGACGTATGTATAGATACGAATTTCGAAAAAGTTTAATCAATTAGGAACTACCTACAGAAAAACTTGAAAAAAGCGTGGCATACAATGTATAGATCAATGAACATTGCAGCAAATTTTTATTTTTACCCCCCCCCCCCCTCCCTCACAATTCGTTGGTTTACATTTCAAGGTAAGTAGATTACAAAAATCGAATCAAAGAAAAAATTGAAGTGGACGGACGGGCTATGTATATATAAGGTATATATTTTGTAATTCGATTTTTGGAATCTGCGTACCTTGAAGCGAGCCGGAGCGGCTAGTAATTATATATAATGTGAGCAAGGAGCGCACAGCTGCATGCCACGGCTGGTATGTGAACAGTATGCTTGCGGCTGGGCTGATTGGACCGAATTACGTACTGTTTACTTGGAAGAAGTTGTAAGGCTATCCTTAATTTTGTATTCTCCTGGCGATTTTGGGAATTTGAATGCGCAAGACCTGGCCAGGATCACGATGATCATTTTGAAGTCCCCGCGATCGAAATCGTCCCAGCCGTTTTCAAGTCCATACCGGGCAGACAGACACACGCATACATACATGCTTTCCTCCTTACTATTTTTGTCTCGCGACAAAATATCAATTCCGCTGCCTATATAAATTCCTTCTATAGCAAATAGCTAGGGCACCACTAACCCTACTCCTCGAAGTAAGATGTAATTGCAATTTTTTAGGTGTTCTGATTTACCTGGAGAAACATACGGTTTTTGGGGCAATATTTCTCGTTCGTTTTTCCTCAATTTATAGCCTAATATCAACAAGATAATAATCCTGGTCTCCAGTTTAAGTGCGGCAATCCTAAATTACTGGCATGATGTGCATCCAATCATGGCGGCTCCCGCGGAAGTATCATCATTATCATTGAATACCCAACCTTTGAAGGAAACTCGAAAGAAAGTGATCACGCCCCATTCCTGAACTGAAGGCCTTCGTTGAAAGTAAAAGACAGCGAAGACCGCGAAAACTGCCTCATAACGCAAAACTGTCGATTTTGTTTCTTGGGTGCGAGTGGGTGGAGTTCATAGTTCCGCACCACATCCAAAAGCCGCCGTACCTACAAATTACCGGCCGCGTACTCAGGAGGTGGCACCCGACTATAAAACGTGACCACTGGCCCCTGGAATGCTTCAGTCCGTCTGTGCCTCCGCGAAATATGTGTTTGCCCCTTTAAAAAAGAGCCTACGACTCACTCTTTAGTCATAACGTAAATAAAACTTAAAAAATAATAATAATAAAATAAAAAAATAAAACCACCGCAATGGTGCGCTTGTTCCATTTTGTCGCGTTTCTGTGCATCGCGTCGTTATCGAAAGGCAACCCGTGGGTTGACGAGATAGTGAAAAGCGGGCAAAGGACTTTGGTGCAGTGCAGGAGGAGGACTGCTGCTTTTGAGCAATTTGACGAAGATTTGGGTGACTCTGTGATAAGAATGAAAAACTGTTTGCGGTCAGCGTTTGTAGACTCGTTGGACGACCTGATCGCTTCCCCAGAGATCCCCATCAGCGATTATGTGTCACTAGTTGGAAGCAATATCACTGAGCAAACCTCTATGTAAGTATAAATTCACAAATTTCACTTCATAGTATAGTAGACTAATGTAGACTCATAGTAACCCAGAAATAGACACAAGGTAGGCTGGAACTCTTCCCCATAGTAGTCCAAAATCGTAAAAACAATTGAAAAACGTCCGCCAAGTTGGGTGTGGCACATTGCTTCCTCGTTAACCTATCATGAATGTATAGGTCGTTGAAAAGTTTTAAATGGCCTTGAAAAATTCTACAGCGGAAAAGAGTAAATCAAGAAGTTTATTGAAGGGAAATTTGTTCTATTGCAGGGAAATTTGTTTGCTTCGCGGACGACACGGTTATTTTGATCAGAGGGAGAACATGGGATGAAGTGATACGGCTAGCTGAAAATGCATTGAAACTTGTAAATAATTGGTTGAGCCGTTTTAGTTTCAAGTTAAATGTTATAAAAACACACTTCATCTGTTTCTATCTGCCCTCAATCGGAGTGCCAAGTATTGGATACCTGAAATGTCACGGGCATGAATGTACCATGAACTCTTCGTGTGCCTGCCGCTCTATAAACCAAGGTAGCTCAATTAGGTATTTAGGCGTCGTGCTAGACCAGTGCCTAAATTGGAAAGACCATGTGGCTAATCTTTGTCGTAGATTGAGACGATTAACAGGCATTTGTATGGAGGTCAGGGGTTTCCTAAATATAGACAACTTGCGGACATTTTATTTTGCTCTGATCCATTCAGTATTGTCGTATAATATTGCTGCATGGGGAGGTGTGGGTATCACTACTCTTCAGTCTCTAGTAGTAACCTCAGTAACTTCTTTTTAAAAAATGTAAGCGATGTTGTGCTGCCGAATTACTTAATTTATTGCAAGTGCCAACATTAGCCAACACCATCAAGATTGTAACCATTATTGTTACATATAAATATATCAAAGAGGGACCTTATTATGAAATTAATTACTCTAATGCCCGTGGTAGCGGGAGTATTAAAATCCCATTCCAACTGACTGCTTCGGGTCCGAGGTCATGTTCGTACCGTGGTGCGAAACTTTATAATAGTTTGCCCGTAAATATTAAAAATTGCCCGTTTCTGGCTTCGTTCAAGCTCCTTGTAAAAAAATTGTATACCTCACGCCAGTAATAGTTTAGTACAGTATACTAAGATCTAGTTTTATAATATATCATCATGACAAAATGTACCATTTATAATCTATTTGAAATTAAGTCGCAACATTGTGGATGTAGATTCTTTTTCATTTCATTTTTTGATCGATTCAAATCTTCAATTTCTGTTTAATTGTGACTCCTCCCCCAAGCTCGAGGGTTTCCTCAAATGGAAGAGTAGCATTCGGGAGTTGTAATTTTCTATATCAGACCTGTAATTTCTCATACTTACCACAGATGATTGTTCTTTTTTTTTTCTTGTTTATTTTCAATAAACGAATGATTTATTTAAAAAAAAAAAAAAAAAAAAAAAAAGTAACGTGAAATGTCATAAATGGTAAATTAAGAAACGAAAAAATGATACTCAATGTAATTTATGTTTGCGCAAGCGCAGAACGAACTGATGAGTTAAAAACGATGAAATAGTTATGGGACCATCTATAACCTAAACCGCGCATTCGCTGACAATTTCTTCAAAATCTGATGAAAACTATGGAAATTAAGTTCATTACAAGTATTTCACATTGACGCATGCGCAGTAGCTATTAATGATACAATCATGTTGAATTTGATATGAGGTAATCAAGTCATCTTCTTCCAAATATCATCCAAATTTATGTTAAATCGAACGAATAGAGTGTGAAAAAATAGAGCATATTGGACTTTACGTTTGCGCATGCGCAGAATTAAGTCTTGATTTGGCAACAATAAAACTGATAGGGAACCATCTACAACCTAACTCGCGTATCCTCCGACAATTTCATTTAAATTGGATGAAAGCAGTGGAAATTGAGGTCGTTACAAGGATTTCACTTAGGTTCATGCTCAGTAGCTATTAATGATACAATCATGTTGAAATTGATATAAGATGATCAAATTGTCATCTCCCAACTATCATCCAAATTTGAGCGAGATCGGACAACTAGGACGTGAGAAAATAATGCGTGGTAGAATTTACGTTTGCGCATGCGCAGAGTGAAGTATTGATTTGGCAACAACGAAACTGACAGGGGACGTCCACCCCCTAACCCTATACTCTCTGAAAATTTCATTCAGATCGGATGAAAACTATGGAAAATGAGCTTGTTACAAGGATTTCACTTAGGTTCATGCGCAATAGCTATTGATGATAAAACCATGTTGAAATTGATATAAGATGATCAAATTGTCATCCCCCAACTATCATCCAAATTTGAGCGAGATCGGACGACTAGGGCGTGAGAAAATGATGCTTGGTAGAATTTACGTTTGCGCATGCGCAGAGTGAGGTATTGAGTCAAGAACAACGAAACTGATAGGGGACCGTCTACTTTTTTTTTAGAGGCTTCGTTTCCAAGTAATTTCACTTTTAAGATTTTTTCGTTTTTTTAACGTAGTATGTCACTGAAATAGTCAAAACTCCCTTAATTTGATGAGTTAATTAAAATTTGATTACACCGTTGAAAAGAGCGTTAAATTTCCTATCTTCCTGATGCCAAAATAAGAATTTTTGAGCAGCTGCAATAGCTGAAAAATGAGGACAAAATCATAATTTTGAGAAGTAGCCAAAATTTCACTGTTTTGAATCCGCTTATTGACTTTTTTACTGTAGCGCTTTTCAATCCCCCTCTTCAGGAAAACTACCTTAGAATTTCAGTTTTTCAACGGTATAATAAATTTTTATTTTACTTCGCTAATTAGAGGAGGAAAGTATGTTTGTATGTCGAAAAACATAGTATTTTCCACGAAATCGACGGTTTTTGTGATAAATGACCCTCTAAAAAAATTTTAAGTTTGGGGCCGGTTCTACGTGTTTTTTTTCCCACGCTGAATCGAATGGTAACAGTAACTGGTCTTCCCAACTCCGTTATAACAGAGTTTTACAGTTTAACTAACTAGTTTTAGCCGTAAAAACACATGAAATTGAGCATAACAAATGAACTAAAAATTCGTGAGCTCCTCAGTGCCTGGTTACTGTTTTCTAGCTATCACAAGGAGCCCTATCTTAAATTTGTTCACCGTATAGGTTGATTAGGAAAAAAATTAGTTTGAGAAGTCCTTCAGCTGATCAGAGCTCATTCATACATTGTAATTGTATTCTGGATATCCCAAAGAAGTCCCATTTCAATTTCTTTACCATATACGTTGATTAAGGAAAAAAATCCGACTCACGGGTCCTACCTTCGTAATCGAATTGCATAATGCGATTCTGTTGGCTGGGCGAAACGATGACTTTGTCATCAATATGCCTACATAGATGTTGGCACCTATCAAAAGAAAATTAATGCAATTAAGAAACCACCACTGAACTGCTGGATAAAACAATGCACCCATTATCTTATAATATTCAGTATCCAAGTCGATCGAGATGGAAAATATTAAGGATTCTACCAGGTTATTGGAACATTTTTCATTTGTTATTTTCAGAAATGAACCTTTGTAATCGACACAGAAACAAATAAATTTAAACTCCTCCTCTCCATCAAAATCTGTTGGTTTACGTTTCAAGATACGTAGATTCTAAAATTCGAATAAAAAATCCGTCCTTCAACTATAAACGGCGGATGAGCCACAGCGTTACTACGCTTAGTCTGCTATCCGAAGCTTTTCTTTGAAACCACTGGACCAAAGTTTAAGACATTGTGCTCTCAAATCAAACATCGACCAGGATTGCGCTATTAATCTCGGCACCACTTTCGATCTAGCCTAAAGAGTGAAATGAAAAGAACGAAAAACTTAAAAATCGGAATCTTCTATACTTCTAAATAAAAGAGTGATTTTGGCGTTGTATTAGGTAGAAGTCAGTTCAATAAATCGCATGAAACAACTCAGAGAAATTGTATAACTAATCCTTCGCGCACCAGATGTGTTGAATTGATAAAAGGTAGTAAATTGTCTACACGACTGTGAATAGCAAAGCCATTTTGGCATGCAGGAATAAGATGACTTCTATTAATTCACTATCATCTGATATAGAAATAAAAATCGTTATGTAATAATTCGCATCGTTTGTAAAAATATGGTCTAACTTTATCTCTTCCCCCAATTTCCTTAATTGCTTGAGTGAATAACAAAAACTCAGGGGCCTCGAAACTGTTCATCATTTCGCAGAACCCACTCGAATGTTAGCTCTGTTAGCATCTTTTTCAACAAGTCAGGAAGGTGCGGTTGAAATTCTAAAGTGTTCTATTCAAGATTGGGTGAACTAGGGAACAGTTTTGACGTGAATAAAACGAGGTTTCCACATGCTGCTAAAATGATGCTTATTTGAGATGATTAATTGATTATTGGGTTTTTCGACGAATTTCAATCACTTAAATCAATTACTACAATGTTTGTGTTATGTATAATAGATAACCCTTCTTAATAATCTATCTTTCAACTTTAGTAGACATTTTGGTATAGTGTTTCATAGTCTGTATTCGTATTGATATCCCTCGTGGATTAAACGGAAAACTTACGGTTGCCGAAAACAACTGAGACCAGCGGGAGATAGGTAGTAGAAAGAATGAGGGGAACAGATGGAAGTTGGAAGTAATTTGATTTTGATGAGAGGTCCTAAACTGCATTAAGCCAGCTTTTCGGACAAAAAGCCGTCAGACTTTCGGTATAATCTGGCACAGTTGGCCCTACGTATGTGGGTATGCGTACGTTAGTATTAATACTTTAGGGAGTTCATGAGTGCGGTCAGCGCATCTGGTGACTATAATTGAGTTTCGACTGCTCAGTTGCGGGCTGATAAAAAGGACAGAAAAAGTCGTCTCAGTGATGGGCATTTCGAGGCCCATTAAGAATATTTAGTGGAAGGTTTTATCAGCTGCTAATAAGTTAATTAATTTGAAAGCGTGTAGGTAGGAATTATGGTTTTCAACTTGTAAACAATTGCAAAATTTGCTTCCTCGTTTCTATAACATGATTGCTTAGATCCAACGCTAATCTCGCTTTGCCAAGCCTTCAAGAAACCATTGCAACGAGACGCGACGATAAATAAGTAACAAAGTTGAACTTTCGCTCAACATTGGCCCCATCCCGACCTCACCCTGTCAGCCCTAAATTAATTTTCTTCGTATATCTTGGAAGAGGCATGTCCCCAGAGTCGCCTGATGCCAATTACGTAACGGTGGATTGATTCTATATAAGCTGAAATGAGGCATAAAAATCCATTATTTCGGACTTTCTTCATTTTTTTCTCGTGTCTCTTGATTTTTTGTCCACCCACATATACCAGTTCTCCTCAGCCCATTTTGGTGAAATTTGTCATCTAAATTTGACCTGACGATGTGCCTTTGGGGGTTTGGAGTCACTACGACCAAGTGGGTGATAAGGGGGTTGCAAGGGGGGGGGGGGGGGGGAAATATGAAATTCTCTCCTGTTCACCTTAGGAAGTTGAAATTCGTAGCGAGACTCTCTGGGAGATCAATAAACCCAAGGGCTCTTTCGTGATCAGCTGAGTGAACCAGATTCTCTTCTGCATGTAAATTAAGAATATTAATTACAAAATTAACAACACCAAACAACTGCAAAATTTGCTTCCTCGTTTCCATAACATGATTGCTCAGATAAATAATCCAGCGAGACGCTAGTCTCTCTTTGCCAAGCCTTCAGGAAATCATTGCAACGAGACGCGCCGATAAGTAACAAAGTTGAACTTTCGCTCAACATTGGCCCCCTCCCGATCTCACCCTGTCAGCGCAAAATTAATTTTCATTGTATACAGGGTGAGTCTCTCGCAAATGCAAAAAAAATTTGGGTAAAACTACATCAAAAATGGAGTAAAATGCCGCCAACTGCATATTTTTATCTCAATCCGTTCTCGAGATATGATTTTTTAAAGGTTTTTTCAGGAAAACCGTGTTTTTTTCCTTTTAAACTCAACTTTCTTCACTTTACTTCATTTAATTTTAATTTTTGGCCACATTTTCGGAATCAGCACTAAATTTACTATAAGAATAGTGTACTTGGGTTCTTAAAAAGTACCATCCAAAGGCCCTCACATCAGCTCAAACATTGACGATTTTGAAAAAAGAATATTTCTGAAAATCTTTAAAACTTTACTACTTTTTTAAAAAGAATCCTGGAAACTGGCAAATCTCATGAAAACTGCTTCATCTAATACTCTTTCCAACGGTATTATCAATTTTACTTTTATTTTGTTATTTAGGGGAGAAAATAATATTTTAATGTTAAAAAATGTGGGTTTTCAATGAAATTGTTGGTTTTCTCGAAAGATGACCCTCCATGAACCAACGAGTATGGGGTCGGTTTCTATGTATTTTTTCTCGCTGGATCGAATGGAAACTCTTGCAGATCTCTCAACTACGTTATAATCGAGTTGTACACTTTAATTAACTAGTTTTACCCCATAACACACATACATTTAATCGTAACAACCAAACTAAACATTTGCGCTTTTAAGTGTAAAACTCGGTTATAACGGAGTTGGAAAGAGCTACAAATGTTACCACTCCATACAGCGTGAAAAAATACATAGAAACCGACCCCATACTCGTAGGTTCATGGAGGGTCATCTTTCGAGAAAACCAACGATTTCATTGAAAAACCCACATTTTTTAACATTAAAACATTATTTTCTCCACTAAATAACAAAATAAAAGTAAACTTGATTATACCGTTGGAAAGAGTATTAGACGAAGCAGCTTTCATGAGATTTGCCAGTTTCTAGAATTCTTTTTAAAAAAGTAGTAAAGTTTTAAAGATTTTCAGAAATATTATTTTTTCAAAATCGTCAATGTTTGAGCTGATGTGAGGGCCTTTGGATGGTACTTTTCAAGAACCCAAGTACACTATTCTTATAGTAAATATAGTGCTGATTCCGAAAATGTGGTCAAAAATTAAAATAAAATGAAGTAAAGTGAAGAAAGTTGAGTTTAAAAGGAAAAAAACACGGTTTTCCTGAAAAAACCTTTAAAAAATCATATCTTGAGAACGAATTGAGATAAAAATATGCAGTTGGCGGCATTTTACTCCATTTTTGATGTAGTTTTACCCAATTTTTTTTTGCATTTGCGAGAGACTCACCCTGTATATCCTGGAAGAGGCATATCCCCAGAGTCGCCTGATGCCAATTACGTAACGGTGGATTGATTCTATATAAGCTGAAATGAGGCATAAAAATCCATTATTTCGGACTTTCTTCATTTTTTTCTCGTGTCTCTTGATTTTTTGTCCACCCACTTCTACCAGTTCTCCACAGCCCATTTTGGTGAAATTTAAAATCCACATTTGATCTGACGATGTCCCTTTGGGGGTGGTGGGGTACGGTGTTGTAAGGGGGGGGGGGGGGGGGGGTAAATATGAAATTCTCTCCTGTTCACCTTCGAAAGTTGAAATTCGTAGCGAGACTCTCTGGGAGATCAATAAGCCCAAGGGCTCTTTCGTGATCAGCTGAGTGAACCAGATTCTCTTCTGTAGTAAGCCGGCCTGGTTACTACCAAATCAAGTTATTTTACCTCGAGGATTGTTGATAGTTCGTTCATAACTTTAAGTGTAGCTCAGGTGGATTTATTTTCGAAGGGTTTAGACACCTTAAGATTTTAGCATAAATTGATACATTTCGAAAGACAGGCCAACGATTTTTGTATGATGGAAAATGGCAAAGATACCATAGCAACGATTTTTGTTTTGAGTGAGAATCTTCAGAAACGCTGTAAATATTTTTCTATAACGCTTGTCAGTAACGATATTTCAGTTTATGAGCCATAGTAAAGACATGATATTGTCAAAACGACACCAAATGATGTCACGCTAATTTTAACAATTTATTGTTGCATTTTTAATAATTTTAGGTTTTCAAGTTGTCTATTGCTTTTAAGGAGATTAAAACTACCAAATCAAGGAATTTTAGTGCCTGGTTACTTGCTTGTACATGTACATTCACACGAATTGATTTTTGCGCGTCTAATAGAAAAAATTGGTTCCAAAAACTGCTCACGCAGTTTGCCTAAGCAGACCCAACTTTTCGAATCGGTCAGCTGGAGCTCTGGGTGGAGCCCGTAATTTAATTTGTCTCTTGATGTTCTATAGAGGCTACTAATCACATTTCGTTGTAATCAGACAGACGACATAACTTTTAACAGGTTCTGCTGATCAAGATGAAGCCTGTAAGGTCATTCGTATCTTGTTATCCCAGAGAGGCTCCCTATCAATTTTCAACGTCCTACGGTGAACAGGAGATATTTTAGCTCACTCAGTTGATCAGCAGGGCGTTCCTCACTTCCCTCGTCTCTTGTTGTTCCAGAGAGGGTCCCTATCAAAAATTTCGACGTCCTTTGGTGAATAGGAGAGATTTGGCCACGGTTTTGCCACGAGGACGGACGGATTTTTGGATTCTTAGCATCTTGAAACGAAAAACTAAAAAGTTTTCAGGGGGTGTTGAAAAAAATTTTTTTTTCCTAGTCGATTACAAAGGTTCACTATTGAAAATAATGAACCGTAAATCGTCGACACGACTGCAAAACGCAAGACGATCATGACATGAAGAACAAGGCTGGCCTTCTGGTGATCCAGCACGATCTTCTTCTATTTTTTATAGTTGTAGCTGTCCATAGACGTGTGATGCATACTCAGTGACCTGAGCGAAAGAGCTATCTAATACAGGAATGATAGACAATTTATTGAAGGGGCCTTAGGATTTTACTCTCCACGGCCCTGCTTGGAGGAAATTTTCACTGTTTTTGGGGAGTCACTTGGGGAATCAGAAGTACCTACTTGTTCATCAATAAGTATTTTGCACTATATAAATAATGGTATATATGAAAAATGATCGGATCTGTCGGAGTAGGACACGAAGTAGACTAGTCGGGCTTAGTAGAAACCACCTGAATAAAGGTGAAACTGCCGCGTATGTAATATGCGGAAAACAAAAATTATCATTAGGTACAACCCTTAAAAGCTATAGACAACGGGGGTTCATGATAACCAAAATAAATTACCTATATAGTTTTCGAAACCAATTTTACCCAATTTTTCGTAGTAAAGGGGGTATTACAGCCATCGGCACGGCGGAAGTTGGGGGTGGGGACGCATTTTATTTGCGTTTCAGAGTGTATAGAACACGTTCACAATAGTTATTCATTTTGAAATTTCTTTATATAAATTTATTTATTTATTCATTTATGAACAAAATTTTGCCCTCACTACTCCTCCGAAACCGGTGGTTCGATTTCTACCATATTTTGTATGTTTGATATGAAGCATTACCATGTCGGAACTTGTGCCTCGCTGACTTTGGTGAGGATCGCCTGACCACGATCATCAATCATAATGATAGGAAAACTGTGCTCAAATCTCTCCTGTTCACCGTATGACGTTGAAATTTTTGATAGGAAGCCCCTCTCTGAGACAACAAGAGACGAACAAAGAGAAAAGCACCATCCTGATCAACTGAGTGAGCGAAAATATCTCCTGTTCCTCGTAGGACGTTGAAAATTGATAGGGAGCTTCTCTGGGATAACAAGAGACGAATGACCTTACAGGCTCTATCCTGATCAACTGAATGTGTTAAAAGTTATGTAATCTGTCTGATCACAACGAAATGTTAAAGGCAGCCTCTTTAGAACATCAAGGGAAGAATTAAATGACGGGCTCCACCCAGAGCTCCAGCTGACCGATTCGAAAAGTTCGTTCTGCTTACGCAAACCGCGTGACCAGTTTTTGGAACCAATTTTTTTTCTATTAGACGCGCAAAAATCAATTCGTGTGAATATACATGTACAAGCAAGTAACCAGGCACTAAAATTCCTGGATTTGGTAGTTTTAAGCTCCTTAAAAGCAATAGACAACCTGGAAACCTGAAATTATTAAAAATGCAACAATAAATTGTTAAAATTACCGTGACATCATTTGGTGTCGTTTTGACAATATCATGTCTTTACTATGGCTCATAAACTGAAATATCGTTACTAACAAGCGTTATAGAAAAATATTTACAGCGTTCCTGAAGATTCTCACTCAAAACAAAAATCGTTGTTATGGTATCTTTGCCATTTTCCATCATACAAAAATCGTTGGCCTGTCTTTCGAAATGTATCAATTTATGCTAAAATCTTAAGGTGTCTAAACCCTTCGAAAATAAATCCACCTGAGCTACACTTAAAGTTATGAACGAACTATCAACAATCCTCGAGGTAAAATAACTTGATTTGGTAGTAACCAGGCCGGCTTACTACAGAAGAGAATCTGGTTCACTCAGCTGATCACGAAAGAGCCCTTGGGTTTATTGATCTCCCAGAGAGTCTCGCTACGAATTTCAACTTTCGAAGGTGAACAGGAGAGAATTTCATATTTACTTACCCCCCCCTTACAACACCGTACCCCACCACCCCCAAAGGGACATCGTCAGATCAAATGTGGATTTTAAATTTCACCAGGGCTGTGGAGAACTGGTAGAAGTGGGTGAACAAAAAATCAAGAGACACGAGAAAAAAATGAAGAAAGTCCGAAATAATGGATTTTTATGCCTCTTTTCAGCTTATATAGAATCAATCCACCGTTACGTAATTGGAATCAGGCGACTCTGGGGATATGCCTCTTCCAGGATATACAATGAAAATTAATTTTGCGCTGACAGGGTGAGATCGGGAGGGGGCCAATGTTGAGCGAAAGTTCAACTTTGTTGCTTATCGGCGCGTCTCGTTGCAATGATTCCCTGAAGCCTTGGCAAAGAGAGACTAGCGTCTCGCTGGATTATTTATCTGAGCAATCATGTTATGGAAACGAGGAAGCAAATTTTGCAGTTGTTTCCAACGTAATTCTTAACTGCATGCTTTCAAATTAAATAAATTAATATTCTTAATAATTATTAAGAATATTAATTAATATTAATTTTGATTGAATAATTTTAATTGAATAAATTTATATTTAAATTTTATTTTAATTTAATTTCAATTAATATTAAACCTTTCTTTAAATATTCTTAATGGGCCTCGAAACGCCCATCACTGAGGCGAATTTTTCTCTACTTTTTACCAGCCCGTAACTGAGCAGTCGAAACTTAATTATAGTCACCCGATGCGTTGACCGCACTCACGAACTCTCTAAAGTATTAATACTAACGTACGCATGCCCACATACGTAGGGCCAACTGTGCCAGATTATACCGAAAGTCCGACGGATTTTTGTCCGAAAAAAACGGACAGCAGTTTAGGACCTCTCATCATAATCAGATCGTAATCGTAACATGATTTGGTAGTAGGGTATTTCTCCCATTTCGCACGAAATTAAGTCCCTCGGAGATTGTGGGATCCATATATTACTTGGAGTATGCTTTTTTTTTTTTACCATTGAAAAGTAAATACACTCATCTTCGTTTCCAGTCATTTTCAATCGGAATATTCACCCATTTTCATGGCGAAATTTAAATTCAAAATGTCCAAAAGTTAGTCCCTCACGTGTCCCTTGACAGGAATTTCTTACTTTGAATGTGAAAAGTAGTCATACGAGTGATAGTATCGCTGTATATTTTTTACCATATGATTTTCAAGGTTGTCAAGTAACACTTCTGACGGTAGGTAGCCTCTGTAGTGGTCTACCAAAGAATCAGTAGCCATGATCACTTGTGTCCCCAGGTTTTGAAGTTAGTCCCTCACATTTTTTTGAAAAAGGCACCCACCACTCTCCAGAGAAAAACTACCAAGTTTATTATGTTGGCTACATTGCTGAGGTTGGCGCCAAACTCTGGATAACATTTTCCATGCTAACCTCCCACGTGTTCAGTTTATTCGTGAATTCGTTAGTATGAGAGTCGGTTCTCGTCAATCAAACGTGTTAATCCCTCACCAGCGTGAATCTTGTTGAAGGTAAAAGAAACAAAATGATTCATTTGCGTCAATTAGTGTGTTTTCAAAGGGAGTACAATTTCTCATTATTATTTTTCCTGAGAAAAGCGTGTGGAGTGGTGCAACTCCACTAAACACGCAAAATGTTAGTCCCTCATATGTTAATCCCTCACTTCATAAGCAGTGAGGGACTAACTCAGCAAATGAGGGACTAACTTTCATGATAATGTCGTGAATTAATATTTTAATTTTTTATTTATTAATTCCAATTTTTTACCCCTTGAGGCTCAAACCTAGGGTACACATTTTTTATGTTGAATTTGACTAAATTGTTTCGCTGGGTGCCCCAGTCCTGTGTATCATTGTACCTTTTAAAAGTTAGATGTGTCTAAAACTCTTGACAGAAAATAAGGAATAGTAAATAGAAAAAAAAGGTCAGATTTTACAACGGCTCAATAGTAAGTAAAAGTGAAGTAATGTAGACAACCATTTCAGGTTGGGGCTTTATGTCCGACTACCTCGGGCGTCGCGGAAGTCATCAGCTGCCCTCCAAATGGAGGATCAGAATTCGTTCTGATGATTTCGCTTAAAGCTACTCATTGCCTCGCCCCCTTGGGTGGATAGGGGTTCGCCGTACAGTAGCGCGAAAATTACTTGGACATCTGACCCTTACCTGGGTCACCCATCCAAGTACCTACTCACCACGCTCGACGTTGCTTAACTTCGCTAATCGCATGAGAAACGGTTCATTGCAATGCCTAACCCGTACGGCACAACAGCTCAATATTGTTCACAGGTCCAATGTCCCACAGATAAAAGCAATGATGAAGAGAAGAAACTTAAGAAAAAAGAATATGACAGACTCAGAAGGGAAAAGATTAAAAACAACCTGGAACTCCTTCAGGAACGAAAGTTGAAAGAACATCAAAAAATCAGATGAAGCTTAAAAAGAAACAAAGAAAACTGGTAAATGACATGACTGATAGAGAGGTGAGGCAATTTCGGAAAAAAGGAAGAGGAGCAATGAAAATGCACCGGCAGAGAAAATATGAAAATCTGAAAAAAGATGAGACAGCCATAGAACATGTAGGACCAGGACCCTCAAGCTTCGCAGATACACCACAGCCATCTACCAGCAGAATGCGGCACATCCAGAAATTGGCATCTCAACGAAAGAAAACAAGCAGTGATGTTAAGAAAAACAGGGTTGAACATTTGGAAGACGAAAACCAGAAGAAGAGCAGAACAATTATTAAGCGTTTGAAGAAAAGACTGGCACGAGCTAAAATTTCTACATTCTCCCCTCAAAGCAAAGTGAAGGACATAATGAAGAATGAAACTCCAAAACAGATAGCTCGGAGCGTCCTCTTAGCAGAATCAGTAAAATGTTATTTCAACACACTGAACAGAAAAGTGAAATCTCAGTTCCGACGACGTTTCCTCAGCAATGCGAGGTTCCTGAAGCAGTATCGTTTACTAAGCTAATTTAAATTTCTCTCTTCGAGGTTGTTCAATAGAAAGGTTCATGACATCACGAACAGTGGTGTTGCCCGAATGAAGTTGAAGAAAATAATGGAAGAGGTGAAACTTGACGTAACTCGATTTTTTGAGGATGATGAAAATAGTATCATGTGCCTAGGAAAACTAGACTGCATTACACGGAAAAAATTGAATAAGCAGAAGCGCTACCTCTCAGGTACATTGATGGATTTACTCTCAAAATTTTGTGCTGGCTCAAGCTATAAACTTAGCTATTCAAAGTTTTGTAAATTGAAGCCCTTCTGTGTTGTCCCCATGAAAGTAAGCGCCCGCAACACATGTGCTTGCAGAATTTGTGATAACGTGGACCTACAGGTACGAACTAAATCACGAGCGACGAAGTTGTGGAAACCCATTTCAAAACAGAATTTAGTGGAAAACGTTGTCTATTTCCACGAAAAATAAAGAGTTACAATGTTAATTTGATTTCGACGGTTAGGAGACCATCATCAGTAACAAATAATAACTGAAGACAAATAAGAAAGGACACAGCTTCTAAGTCACAGGCGAGGGGAGATTGAATCCCATTGGTCAAGAGGTCTCGAAGATCAATTTTAAATATGGTAAATTAATGGATTAAAATCCAACTAGTTTCGTAATTTAATGGAAGGTGTAAAAACCCCTTTGCCGTGATGTTTTCTACTGTTACTTCTCGTCGTAGGTATTTAAGTTTCCAATGTTGCCTAACATCGGGATTATAAGTCTGAGTAGGTATATGATTCGATTTTTTATGTAGTTTCGACTGTGGAGCTTTAAATGCTTGAATATACTTAATATAGTTCCTTCGTGATTTTTCCTACTCGAATTTTTCCAAGTCAATGATGTGTAAGACTGCAGAATGAAACCGTACATTAAAAATCGACTATAAGTCAACAATTAAAACTGCTCAAGTGGTTTTTGTCATCTAGCAAAAGGAACTTGAGTGATGTGATTTTCGTTCAATGTGATTTTGTTTATGATGTGATAGTAAAAGTTCGATTTGTCTGAGTTTTCGGTATTTGACATGATTCAGTTAGTCCCTCACTCGTTTTGTTAGTCCCTCACTATACTGATTTCAAAAATCATGCTGTACCTCTTCAACCATGAACTTCTATGAACGTATTTTCGGTAGGAGTGATTAGTAGGATACCTAGAAAGGATTCGAGAAAAAAAATTTTGTAAAAAAGTAGCATTTCAATTGGTGTGTCTGGAACGTGAATTTCGCACATAATGGGAGAATCACCCAGTAACCAGGCTGGCTTACTACGAAGGCGAATATGGTAACCGTGACATGAAACTGTCTCGCAGGTTGGCAGACTCTTACGCAAGATAGTTTTCAAGCAGTTTTATCTGAAGGTCACGTCTAAAACATGTTCAATTTTAAAAACCAGTCTTTAAAAGCTTCGGCGTAAGCCCTTCGTTTGTAACCGCTATGCTTTAATTCAACGTAACTGATAAAAGCCTCGGGGCACCATGGCAAAGGCCAACCGATCTTCTGAAACAGAATTTTTTAACGAGCTTAATGCACATACACTCGAACCGATGTTGAAAACGATTAGGCTGTGGAGTCGGAGGCGGTCAATGTTTTTTTTTTTTCTCGATTTTTAGAACTTCCTCAACCATTCAATCATCTTTAGACGCTCCAAATTATTTTCTTCTCATGTTTTTTCAATGTCTAAATAAATCCAAAAAGACTTGACCGCACTACTCTCTATTTGAATGATAACTAATGGGTTCGCTGGCCAGTAGAAGATAGAAAAAGGCGAAATTATTTATTCGAATCAACATATATACCGGGTGTCCCCAAAAACCCCCCCCCCCCTGCTAAAATCGTTAGAGACGGGTCAAAAATCTTTTTTTTAATCAATCTTAATGTTTCTTTGTAAGAATCTAAAAATGAAAAAATTGCGCAATTGACATCAACTTCATTATTTTAAATGGAAACCCCCATTTTTTATTGCAGATTTGAAATTCACGTGAAATTTCATAAAGAAATGACCCATAGCTCGTTTTTTCAAGTGCGCGCAATTCCGCTGAAAAAGTGAAGTAAATGTGAAATACTGAGTTTTTTTTTAAGAGACTCAATTGCCACAATTAATACTTGATTTTTAATTATTTTTTCATACTGAACCTCGTAATGATGTTCATTTATTGAAATTCACAACACCAACTTGGAAAACCACCGGAAAACCTTCATGTTAGAACGCTTTGTGCTTTGTGGAAATGTGTAAAAAAGTGCAATTTTGGTCAATTGATCGGTGTTTTAACAAGTTGGTGTTGCAATATAAATAAATGAACATCATTACGAGGTTTAGCATGAATAAATGCTCCAAAATCATCTATTACATGTGGCATTTGAGTATCGTTAAAAACTCAGTATTTCACATTTATTGCACTTTTTGAGCGGAATTGCGCCCGTTTGCGCGCACTTAAAAATCAAGTCATGGGTAATTTCTTCATGAAATTTCACGTAGAATTCAAATCTGCAATAAAAATGAAGGTTCATATTGAAAATAACGAAGTTGATGTCAATTCCACACGTTTGTGCAAGTGAGCAATGCGAAATTTTGTAATTTTTGAGATCCTTACAATCCTTGATGATCCTTTGAGATCATTAAAAAATTTATTTTTTTGACCCATATTTACGATTTATCTCAGGGGGGGGGGGGGATACCCTGTATATAGGTGAATACAAATAAAATGAAATAAACATCAAAAACTACAATAAACACGTATTTTTGAGATTGTTCATCCGATATCGTCCACGAATGTTGGCTGTAATATCGTCATTACATCGGATCGGATCGATCTGAAAGTTGTACTAGTCGATTCATCTCGTCAAAAACTACTGAAATCCATACCTAACACGTATTTCAGAGGATTTTCGTTCGTCGTCGACGTCGACGATATCATAGCCACATCGAGACAGATCAGTTCCATAAACTATACAGCATGTTGCGGGGGTATAAGGAGTCTACCTATCAAATTTCGTCAATAACTCCGAAATTGCGGCCTGCAAGCGCGAAGCAGACAGAAATACACAAACGGATGTATGCCAAGTTAAAGTAGATACTCACTTTGTTAGTTAGGGGGGGGGGGGGGGGATAAAATAAAACAAAAAACAATAAAACTAAAAATATGAAAAATAAATAAAACTCCGATAAAAGATCGGGAGTGCTAGCCATCTTTGGTTTGTTCTCAATAAAGTCTAGTCGTTCCCCATTATAAATACCTATTATATTCCCTATGGTTAAAAAAATTTAATCATTATTTATTTTACAGAGGACGATCAGATCCTGACGACGACCTGCTGACGACGGTGACGAATAAAATGTACGCCATAATCGAAACGCACTCATTCAAGCTGAACCTCGCGCCGTTCGACCGAGATGACAACGAAGGCCAAGTCGAAGGTAAACTTCAAAAGAACAACAGCAAAAATAACGATATTAATATAAAATTTTTATTACAGAAATTATTATAATATCTTATTTTGGTAATACCATATTTTATTAAGCGCAAAAATCACGGATGGTGATGGCAAGTAATGGTATTTACAGAGTAGATTTGCTTTTTTGAATGCAAAATCTAGTAGCATGCAAATTTTTACGTTGTTAAGTTATAATCATTGCTGGAAGGAAAACATTGACAACTTTTCGCTCGGGCATCACATCAGTCGACAATAAGAACTCAAACTAGAGTCGAATTTAAACGAGCTAAACTAAATCACTCTGACGAAGTTGTGGAAACCCATTTCAATGGAGAGCTTACGAAATGTTGAATCGACTTCAACGGTAACAAACTGAACTTTGCTTTGGTATCCCAATAATTATTGATTTGGTACCTAATTCACCATGACTAATCAGACAACACTCCCGTTTCACTACAAACGAGACAATATCTGTCCATATTATTCTTTTTCTTCTTATTCCTCTTTATCTCTTGTATCATGAACAGGTAAAAATCCATAAAACTTGGTAAAAATATTTGGAATGCATGAAGAAAGTTATTCACGAGACAGGAAATCAGGATTTTTTGGGTACTTAGAGCTCCACCCATAACTAAGCCAGCAATGTCGCTTTCTCCCAACAGAGCGATCTCGTCTGCATACTGTGAGCACGTTTTTTCCCCCTAAAATGAATACACGTTTGCACCATTTGGCGTTTACGCCACTATTAAGCCAATTACACCCTTACAATGCCGCCTCTCGACTAATTTACCTCTATTATCCCCAGGAAAAAAATACATCGACAAGTAACCCCTTAAGAATATTCAAATTTGCTTTTCGAATGTGTGTGTTAGAATAAAAAACATAGGTTGCTCACATATCTGAGCAATGGTTGCCACACCGCTTGCCATCACGGTAACCTACCAATTTTTCAAAAATATTCCTATCACTCTGAAAATAAGTATTGCTCCTGTTACTCGTTAAATTAATTTTGAAACATTCTGATTGTATTGCATATCCTTACATTTTTACTATTATTTAGTTATTCGTTGGAACCAAGAATCTTAAAAAAAAAAAAAAACAGTTTTTTTGAAACTTAATGTACATTATTTAAATCAAGTTCATCACACAGGCTCCTATCACTAGAAAAAACCGCGCTTCTTCATGGTTCATTCGTGAAACTTTGGGAACGAAATGAGATTTCGCAATTCTGGCTTCCACCGTGTTCAACGCTAAAAATCCGTATAATGAGGTATCGTTTTCAAAAAATGGGAAGAGGAACCAATATCCCAATAAGTAGTAAGAACTCTTTGGATAATCCAAAAACTCTTAGGTATTTTTTTTTCCTCTGCTGGTCACCAAAAAATCGCTCATTTTGAAATCTCAAAATTTCTGAATAAAATGGGGGCGGGGGAGGGGGTACTTTTGGGGCACCCTGCATAGAGATAAGTGATTTTCGCAGAATACATATCTAGTACAGAAATAATAAACTTCCGCATAACGATTTTCAGCGTTTTTATTCCTGGTTTTCCTAGGTTTAAGATGACTTTTAAATGCATTTTCATGGGAAAGAATGCTACCTAGAACCTTGACGAAAATATATTTTGAATCGATTAAATATCGATTGCTACCTATCACCGAACTCTTTTATTTTATGTACCACAAAGGACTTAAACTTCAGAATAATCTGATTTAATATTATTCAAATGAAAAAAATGGTATGAAAACTCGCTCATACGGTCATGAGTGCATAACTGGAATTTTTTATTTATTTATTTAATTTGTTTAAAGAAGCGTTTTCTAGTTTTATTCTAATACAAACTCACTTTATCCAATTATTACGTTTCGCTACTTTAGTAGGCATTTCTTGCAAATGACCCATCAGAAGGATTACCGCTTTCCCCTTTCAAACTAAAAGGAAAACTTCGAAGTAAAACTTTCCTAAGAGCGTCCGAGACGGACAAATGGAACGGCGTGAGGCGACAGACGGCTTTCAGTGTCAAATTCTTTACCACCAATAATAAACTTTCATGGAGACCACCCTCTTTGTAAACAGTCCCTTTGGATTCGTTTCCTTTTATTGAAATACGAATCTAATAACAGAGAATAATAAAACTGTTTCAAACCTGATTTTATTTGCTAAGGTATTTATTGAAAACGGGAAGGCAACTTTCTACATTTTATTATGCTATAATTGGGGAATCTCAAAGTTATACTGTTGAGTCTGTTTGGTTTTATTACTTTCAATAATGAACCTTTGTAATCGACCAAGAAAAAAATAATTTTAACCCTTCCTCAAAATTTGTTGGCTTAGGTTTCAAGATAAATAAATTTAAAACAAATTATAAAACAAAATCCGTCCACCCGCCGCACATTGGTTCAGTGTTTACAACTATGGAAACATTTTTATTTTACATCTGTTTTTATTTTAAAAAATTTGCTCTGATGCCGAATAGGCTTCGGAATTTGCTCTTGTTCCTGTACCTACGACATTTTTTTCGGAATTGAGAAAAAAAAAAAGTTTTTTCAATTGTAGGAGGTGAATTTGTATTTCTATCCAATTAAAAAAAAAGATTCTTTAGATAATTAAATTTTGCGTCGATTGAGCACAAAATCACCTAAATCTGATGAAAAGTAAGCTAGTTATATAGAGTTTAGACATTTGAATGTTGGGGAAATCACTAACTCTACTAAAATTCTAAACTAAAATCACTTAAATATAAATTTTATTGAATTTTGCCTACAAAGTTGTAGAACATTAAATTCTGCGTCGATCGAACACCTTAAAATTTAAAAAACTTCAAAAAATTGAGGAGTTATATGATTCATTTTGTTACATTGTGTGTGTTTTTTTCTTCCTCACTTCCTGCTTCGGAGCCAACTGGAACCTGCTAAATCAGGCATAAACGTGTTCCATCACTCTAATTGTTTACTGAAAAACCAGAACCATCACCCAGTTTTGGTGCAAAATTTTGAAATATGGCTTTGAATGGGCTAAATATATGTTCAAATAATAGCAAATTTTGACGAGATCTCATATCGTGGGATAAATACATACCCCCAGCTTCCACCAGGGATTCCTTACACAGCACTAGTTGCATGCTGGTGGTTTATAACAGGGCAAATAAGTGTCTTGTCAAAAGTTCCGATTCTACTGGACCTTATGGTATTTCTGACTGAAACTGGAATAAAGCCCCAAAAACTACAAGCTGCTCATCCTTAACCTCTCAATTTCATTAGAAAGCGTTAACCTGTGTCTGGAAAATTTTCATTCCAAAGAAAGAAGGAAGTGGGCCTGGAGGCTCCCTTACAATCTCTCTATTGTCCGTAGTTCCCCAGCACTTCCAAAAGACTTGCTTCTGAAGTTCCCCAGAATACCTTGCTTCTGAATGGCTGGTATAATAGGTGACGTCCAGAGAGCATTGCAGTCAGCAAATGGCTTAACTTATGGCAATAACTTAGCAATACTCCAAATTGTCATTTCGCTAACCTGTATCAAGAACCTGCATCAGCTCCATCTTGCAGCTCTGAATGTTGCCTATGATACTGTAAGCCCTTTTGATCTGACTGATTGCCTTTGTGTTGTTGGGGCTCCTGCTTAATTAATTATGTTGCATGTTTGTTCCGAAAACGCTCATCTCGCCACTCCTCTTCAACCTGGATACAGCCTTGAATAAGCTTCTAGGTGAAATAGGGTTTGATCTCGCTCATGCAGTGCGATTAGGTCTTTGGTAGGCTTACTGCGAGGAGGCTGCTAGACCATGAAGTTCCCTTTGCTGTGCTCTCTTGGCAAAACTTCCATGCACTGATCAAAGCCACTGGGCTCGGTATTGTCTCTCTGTCAGCCAGTACCCCCCCCCCCCCCCCATGCTACCAGCGCCTGCCCGCCCTTAGGGGCTTGAGCTAGGAGGTCGTCCGTGTGGCTGCTGAGCTCTACTTTGTCAGGCAGCAGTTGTTGTGGTGCGACCAAGCAACACCAACTACTCCAAAACCCAGCTCGTCTGTTGAGTTTGCTGTTTGTAATATTAGTGTATGGTAAAAAACTCCAACAGTGCTCTCAATCCTCTATTTCTTCCTGGTTAGTGGAATGGGCTGCAGAGGGCGTTGGGTCTCGTAACTACTGACATTTTCATGCCACCTCTATGAGGGGTTCTTGAGATAGTCATGGGACTCTTTGCCATGCCTATCAGAGTAAAAATGAGAACCTGTATCATGCAGCAGTGTCAATAGATTGGTGATTGCATTCTATGACATGATGCGATTGCCAAGCAGACAGCAGGTATCTGTCATCCAGCGGCTGGGATTTGGAAATGGAGAAACTATATCATATGCCGAGTGACTGAGGCAAGCAGCCGTTTGAACAGCCATTTAGTGCAATGCGTCTACCACAATCCTGGATGTCCAGGTTGTCAGAGAGGCAGTGTAGACATGCACCAGACCTGTTGAGCTGAAATTAATAATAAATATAATAGGAAAGATCTTTGGCATGCAATATCCGATCTAAAGTAGTAGTAGCTAATAACATCAAAGTCAAGGCGTCGACCATGACATGCTGTGGGGCGAGGTGCAGGAAAAGTGCCAGTAAGTTACTCGTGCTGGCATCTCAGCAGGAGTGATGCATTGTATCACCACCCACGTCCTTCAAGGCTCTGATGCCTTTACTAGGAGTCGTTTTATCATATCTCTCTCCCTCCTCTACCTCCCTTAACTTCCTTGATTCCTAGGGCTAGTGTTGGGTAAGCCTAGGTAACCTCCTCACTTGTTAATTTAAATTTTTTTTATTATTTAATGTTCACCCTGTATTTTATGAGCATTGAAAAAGTTCAAAAAACTTAAACATAAATATGAAGGGAGAAACGACTAAAATTCGCTTATTTGATCATGCACGACTGATTTTTTTTTAATTTTAGCCGTTATGCTTGAACACTTTTTTTGGAGTTGGTATGAGGAAATGTACGAAAACTACTTTGGTGAATTTAGTATGAACTTCCTCATACTACATTACATACTACATTTAATCACATAGTGTTTTCCTTATTATTTTCCGTTATCGCCTCACCTTTGTCTTGTGAATTTCTTGAAACAGCGTCTTTCACTCAGCTGTTTTTTTACAAGACCTCGTTAGGTGTTACGCAAACTTTGCTCGAGGGCGTTGACTCTTCTCGCTGGGTCGTCTGCGAGAGAACTAAAACTTGCCTGTTGGTTATTATCTTGAATCAGTTTACACATTGCGATAACCGATCAACTTTGAATTATAGGCACGTAATATGTTCAACGAACATATCGTTTTGATATAACTTATATAATAAAAATAATGGGCAGATTGACGTCACAGGTTCGTCAGCGTATTTGTCCTTATTTACTCAAGGTATTCTACTCATAAATATTTTCATAGGTATTCTACTCATAAAAAGCTATTTACTCATAAATATAATCTGGGAGGTTTGAAAAAGGAGAACAATGGTGAGACCAATGAATTTCAAAAGTAATCAAACTGAATACGTCTTCTTAGCTCACCAACCAATAACGACATAAGGATAGGATGTTTGAATGAATAGTGAGTAAACTTAGTAATTTATTGCTATTTCATTAACGAAGGTAGAAATAGAGGGTGTATTCGTATTCAATTCAAAAGGATTTATTCCATACAGATACAGAAATTACTTAGTAATGGTGATAAAAATGAAGAATAAACAGAATAATAATTAAAATGGAAACCACTGCTATGAATGATAATATAAAATCAATATAACGGATTAAACTATTCTAATCCACATGCAATGGAGCGAAGCTCTGTGTTCCATGTGGGAGACAAAAATCAAGAACGACTTGGGACAAGTCCTATGCGATTTCTTCGAATGGAAGGCCAATCTTCAATATCCACTTCATAAGATCGAATTTCTGGAGACAATCTCTCTCCTTTTTATGTAAGTTATCCAGACCTGGAGGCAGATCTCTGGCTCCGTGTCTTCGGTCATACGAGCCTTTCATTCGCCTACGTAAAGTCTCTTCTTTCTTCTGAATTTCTGCAGAATTAGGAGTGTTGGGAATGAGATTATTCTCCATGATTGGAACAACCGTCCGTAGCTTGCATCCTATCAGTAATTCGGCTGGAGAGTACCCGTTTTCCACAGAAGCAGAGTTATCCGATAAGAGCGCCATTGATCTATCTTCATTTTGGTTTATTATTTCCAATAATTTAAAAAAAATCATTTGTCTCTCAATTTTTTCACTTTACGTTTCAAGGTGCGTAGATTCCAAAACTGCAATGTCCGTCCGCCGTCCAGGCCATAAGAGGCCTTTAACTTGATGAAAAAATCCACCCTTTACCACAAGGACTCCACTTGGGGTCTAGTTGGTCCTAGAATCTAGCCAGCCCGATCGTTTCCCACGCATCAATGCTATGAGCCGAAAATTGGCCAAAAACGGGGGTTTTCCCCTCATATTTTCCTCATACTTAGGTTTTTCTATTGACATAGATATGTCTTTTGGCTGAGGGTCAAGGAATTTTTCGCGACACTTTTTTTTCATGTTTTAGCGATGGATCCCCCGCCGAAAAGTGAGACTATAAAGTGAGATGAAAGTAGCGCCAATAATTGTGATGATTTCCGCTTACAACCGAGTCGTTGCTAGGGATATGATACTTCGTCGTTTTTCATCCCTCAAAATTCGTTGACCATTCGTTCGAAAGCTCTCGATTTATCCAACCATACTATATTAACTACTGCGAAGCGCGTGGCCAACAAGCAGAGTTATGAGCATGGTTATATGAATAATTGTTTACACACAGGTGATCATTCTCAATTATGGATATTGTGAACATGATTGCAACCGCTGGTTAATTTCTGATGATTTCATTCAGCTGGTGTTTCGATTATGTGATTCATAGCAGGTGATCCGAATATTGCGAGAACGGTTTGATTTGTGAAGCGGTGGTTAAATCATTTTAATAGGTAATTTCTATACTTTACACTATAGGAAGCTTTAATTTCGTATGTAGCCTCTTTAGCCTCTTTCTATAATAAAGTGAATGTTTACTCGCGAGTTTCTATTAGGAGATCATCATCTCACAAGAGCTCAATCGTCGTGATCATTTTTATAATAAAGTCAGAGCGAGGAGCTAAAACATGATTCCATGTTTTTTACATTTTAGCAGTCAGGCTCAAAGTAATAACATCCGGGGGGGTCCAGGGGGGCGAAGCCCCCCTGGCGGGGTCAAGGGGCGGAGCCCCTTGCGAGGCCCGAAGGGCCGAGTTTTTTTTCCACACAAAATGCAACGCTCCGGCACTTTTTCTATTGATTTTTACGTACTACCAATGCGTTACTAGCGAAATGTAACTAACTTAGTTTTCATAGCAGGAAAATCGTTTGCCACTTTTTGGAATGCTCTAATTTTATCATAACATCTCATGATCCCTAAGCCATCGTTGGGTCAAGGAAAGCTGATTTATTACGCTAAGTTATAAACTAATATCAATAAGTAACCATAATGAACTAATAATGCGAAAAGAAGGCATTATATGGTAGGTACTATTGAGTAGTAGGTACTTGTAAGCAGTAGGTACTAGACGATGCATAGACTTTTCCCTATCATTGGAACTAGCTGCTCTCGATCCATAGCGATCTCGATCCGGTTTCCATTCGAGTTGGCTCTCGTCGATTTTGTTAATACTGTCGGAACTGATTTCGTTATCCAATTGGCTATCAGCGTTATGCGCTCTGGCCCAGAACGCGATGCAACCCCTTTAACCCTGTATCAATGCAAGGTCCCCCTCAACCGTTAATGTTGAACTGTTTAAATTATATATATATATATATATATATATATATATATATAAGCATGGAACAGCGAGATTTTTTTACTTTCCCAACATCCCAACAGAGCGGAAAGTGATGTCCATTTTTACTTTCCCAACAGAGTGGGAAGTAATGTCCACTTTTACTTTCCCAACAGAGTGGGAAGTAATGTCCACTTTTACTTTCCCAACATCCCAACAGAGTGGGAAGTAATGTCCATTTTTACTTTCCCAACATAATCTCAAGTAATGTCCACTTTTACTTTCCCAACATCCCAACAGAGTGGAAAGTAATGTCCATTTTTACTTACCCCACATCCATACAGAGTGGATTTGACATGCATATGTCTTTTGGCTGGGGGTCAAGGAATTTTTCGCGACACTTTTTTTTTCTCCACACAAAATCCGGCACTTTAGATTATTATTAGCTCGAAAAGTGAAGGCTAGGTAGAATTTCTATCGATTTTTCACGTACAACCAAGGCGTTACTAGGAAAGAGTAACTCCCGTATTTTTCATAGTAGGAAAATCGTTCGCCACTTTTTGGAATGCTCTCATTTTATCACAACATCTCATGACCTCTAAACCATTGTAGTGTCAAGGAATGCAGATTTATTACTCTAAGTTATAAAGTAATATTGTTTTGTAACCATAATGGAATAATCTTGTGAAAAGAAGGCACTACATGGTTGGTATACAATTGAGTAGTAGATAAGTACTGGTGAGGAGTAGGTACTAGACATATCCATGATCTTTTGTTTTTCCCATCAAGGGAGAAATTAAAATGCTTGATTTGACATTGACATGTTTTGCTACGAGAATAGGTATAGTTTTCATTGATTTTCACGTACAACCAATGCGTTACTAGCGAAGTGCAACTCCCTCAGTTTTCATAGCAGGAAAATCGTTCGCCACTTTGGAATGCTCTTATTTTATCACAATATCTCATGATCCCTAAGCCATTGTAATGTCAAGGAAAGCTGATTCAATTCGTAAAGTTATAAACTAATATTGTTACGTAAC